>JACGWO010000009.1:27809172-28409172 GCA_034509735.1 Sesamum alatum | reverse complement strand
TTTGACCATTTCTAATTCAAATTTTCTTCATTTTTTTTTTATTGGCCTCCATATTTGAAATATTGTACCTAAAATGGGAACGGTCTCGTTAAAATTTGACCATTCCTAATTCAAATTTCCCTCATCTTTTTTAATTAGCCGCCATATTTGAAAAATTGTATCTCAAATAGGAACGGTCCTGATAAATTTTGACCGTTCCTAATTCAAATTTCCCTCATTTTTTTTTGTTTTGAACCTATTCAAATAGTTGTACCTGTATTAGGAACGGTGGTTAGAATAAAATATCCGTTCCTACTTTTAAAATTTATTCTGATTTCTTAGAATAATCAAAATACATCTATTGAATACAATTTTTACAATAACTGTAATAAAAAAATTACAATTTTTTTTGAAAAATTCAATAAGTCTCTTCATTAGACTCAGCCTCGTCAAAGCTATCTTCATCTTCATCTTTGGATTCACTGTCTGGTGAGCGCGATGGCCCTGCTCCATGATCAACGACCAATTGTATTCCCGTTGGGTCATACAGTTCAAATGTTTGGTTATCTATTACAACATTTGGATTAGGTACGACTTCATCCATCTGATAGGGGACCTTGGTCCATCGCGAGTCATTGATTACTCTTCGAGCCTTGATTTTGCAAACAACTTTCCAGTCTTTGTCCTTCTTCATGCTCGGGTAATCCGCGTAGTATACTTGTACTGCTTGTTGTGCCAGTATGAATGGTTCATTCTTTTGGTAGAGCTTTTTGAAGTTGACATCAATGACGTGATAACAAGGGTGTATCTTCATGCCTCTGACTGGATCGACCCAACGACAATTAAACAATACAATGTGCATGTTCGGAATTAGTGAGTAATCTAGCTGAATTATGTCTTCCAAAATTCCATAGAAGTCAGAATCCGTGTCTGTATATGATGAGCTTTTGACACAAACATCACAATTCATTGTTGACTTCCCGACATTGTGACGTTCAGTGTGGAAATTGAAGCCATTGACGAAGTAAGATGGGTATGTCGTCACTTCTGCTCTTGGCCCCCAATAATGCAACTTCAACAATTCGTCGTTTGTGTTATTCAATTCGGGTTTCACCTGCAATTAATCATATATATAGCAATTGAAATAATTGATTACAAATTAATGAGCATATCGTATTTACAAGAAATCGATGATAATTACACGAGCCTTGAACCAATCCTTGAATTGTGTCACTACTAGTTGATCAATTATCGGGTCCTCCGAATTGTGTTGCTCGAATAGTTCATTCAAGAATGACCTGTTATAGTAAAACTGGTGGTTATAAATATACATGTAATTGAAATTGAAATGATTCATACGAGATAATTACGTTTGTATAAGACACTTACTCGTAGTACGGTGCAACTACTTCACAATTACACAAGACGTATGTCTCAATAGCATGAAGTTCCTCCCCGCTCAACCATCTCTTCTTCGAGGCTCCACTTGCTCGGCCTGGGTAATTGAAAATGAATCGAACTATTCGATCGTCGTTGCTCGTGAGATCATCGTTCCTACCGGGTCTGTTTCGCTTGCAGAGAATGTGCGGTTCGAAGTAGTGAGAGGAGAAAATTCCGATTTCTTCGACAATATAAGCCTCTACAATTGACGCCTCGACGTGTGCTTTGCTTTTCACATTTTTCTTCAAATCGCGTAGGAATCTATTCATACGATAATTTATTAAAATGCAAATAATAAATATATATTTAACAGTATTTATTTTAATTACCTTTCAAATGGGTATATCCACCTGTATTGCACGGGGCCCCCAACACGCGCCTCATATGGAAGGTGAACAATTAGATGCTCCATTGAGTTGAAAAAAGAAGGAGGAATTTTTTTTTCGAGGTTGCACAAGATGACGGCTACATTATCTTTCAATTCTTTTACCTTGGCCACATCTAATGTTGTTGAGCATAGGATCTAGAATAGAAGGCTCACTTCCGCCAAGGCCCCCACACGTACTCTGGAAGCATTTCACGGAAGGCAACCAAAATCAATTTCTGCATGAATACATGACAATCATGGCTCTTCATGCCGTGCATCCTCAACTCCTTCAGGTCGACGCAACGGGCCAAGTTAGAGGCATACCCATCAGGAAACATAAGACAACGAATCCACTCATCTATCTTCTTCTTTTGCTCCTTCGTCAGTGTATATACTGCCTTGGGCATCACGTTCGGTCTCCTTGCGTCCACCTCAAGCTCCGGCCGATTACATATGATCTTCAGATCCTTCTGTGCATTCAGATTGTCCTTCGTTTTTCCCTTGATGTCCATCACTGTATTGAATATATTATCGAACACATTCTTCTCAATATGCATGACATCAAGATTGTGTCGTATCAGATGCGCCCCCCAGTATTCAAGCTCCCAGAATATGCTTTTTTTCGTCCACTTATGGTCGACACCGTAGCCTTCCTGTTCACTCAACGGTTGTTCGACAGCCACACTAAATGCATCGACACGGGCTCGAATCTATTCTCCAGTCCGCCTTGGACGTGCAACCTTCCTCTCTATTCGATTTTTAGTGAAAGCTTTCTTGTTCCTGCGATAAGAATGAACCGATGGTAGGAACTGCCTGTGGCAGTAAAAATAGTATGCCTTCCGACCGTGCTGTAAATAGAATGCCCGTGTGTAGAATGCCCGTGTGTCCTCCATACAAACAGAACACCCCATAACACCGGCGGTACTCCATCCAGACGCCATCCCATAAGCAGGAAGGTCGTTCACTGTCCACATCAATGCGACAGGCATCATGAATGCCTGGTTTGTCGCAGTATCGTGTGTATGTACACCCACATGCCATAAATTCTGCAACTCCTTAATCAACGGCTCCAAGTACACATCGATAAGATGTTTGGGATTTGATGGGCCAGGGATCACCATCATTAGGAACATATACTCAGACTTTATGCACATTCCCGGTGGGAGATTGTACGGTGTAAGTATCACGGGCCAACATGAGTAAGTTTTACCATACTGGCCATGCGGTGCGAACCCATCCGTGCACAACTCAAGTCTAACATTCCTCGGCTCAGCTGCAAAATCAGGATACGTCCGGTCAAAATGCTTCCAAGCCTCTGCATCGGACGGATGACACATGGATCCTTCCTCCGTCTGATGGCTCGCATGCCAAGTCATATGCTTTGCTGTGGCCTCCGACGCATACAACCTCTGCAGCCGAGGGTAATCAGTAGATACCTAAGAATGGCATACGGGAACTTCTTGCATTTAGGATTTTTGTCCCTGGTGGGCTTGTACCTAGCGTCTGAACAGAACTTGCAATATTCCAAATCAATATCGTCCTTCCAGTACAACATGCAATCGTTTTTGCAAGCATCAATCTTCTGAACTGGTAAACCTAATTCTTTTATCAATTTCTTCGTATTGTAATAATCGGCGGAGAAAGTGTGATCGCGGGGCATTACAGTATCAGCCTCACTGGCATAACCGATCATATGTATGCTCGAAAAAATCCCCTTCGGCCTTGATATTCACTAAAGAGGCAATTGACGCCAACTGAGAGGTGGTGCAGCCATTCCACAACGGTTGGTCCGCAGCATGAACTACATCAAAAAAATGGTCTGACAAGCCAGACACATAATCATAGGGCCCCGAATCGTAATATGAACTAGGACCCACATCAGATGGACAATACCGAGTACCATCATCAGTCAGTCCCTCTTGGTTGTACGAAGACCAGAATGACGGCCCGGCGGCATCGAATACCATCCTTTGCGCCCAATCCATCTGAGCCACATCACCCTATGCGAACTACCCTCCTCTTGAACGGGTGGAGTTTGCTGCTGCTGCTGCACAGGGGGCGCGGTCAATGCTTCAACGTATTCCTGCACCCTCTCCTCACCATGCGAAGTCCAATTTTAATACTTTGGCATAAACCCTTTCATACACAAATCAAAATTTACCTCGTCTGGTGTTTTGATCCATTCGTTTTTGCACTTCCGGCAGGGACACTTAATCTTGTCCCTGTTGGAATAGGTGACCAGAAAGTCAATAGGTTTGGCAATTTGTAACCTATTCGACAACTTGATGTGGATGTAATATTATTATGTGATGAATAAGATGAGTGTTCGTCCCCAATGGTACCTTCTTTGTTGCGCTCATCTTACATTTATTAAAACGGTGTTTAACTTATATCGCAACAAAGCCCACAGACCATGGATAACAACTCGTGCAGTTGGGCCATGCATTGGATGGTGGTCATGAAACCAACTGATTAAGAGTTGGGTCTGAAACGTTCCAAGTCGAGGACCTCGAGACAGGGCATCGAGAATCCTATTGAGACTTGCGTCAAGAGTCGTGTTCATTAGATGAGTGCCGTGTTTCATCAGCGACAGGCGTGGGACGCCTACACGATCTTGATGGGTTGGTCGACTAGGGTCGAGCTGACTGGACTGACTCGCGGGGATCATCATATGAAAGCCTTGGAGGCTTGGTCGGTATGATTGGTTTTCCCCGGTTCCGATAGTACGGGAGTAATCCTCAGACTTGAGGGATCATGACAGTCGCGTGCACATGATGGCTGTATCTTGGATCTGGCGAGAGGTAATCATTCTGTAAGATGATTATCATAAGTTTTGTCCAGTGCAGTCAGAATGTGTAGCGAGGACGGTGGATTCCAAGAAGAGGATCCGTCCCCTGTCAGTATGTGACAGAGGTATCTCTCATGCACTCGGAGACACGTTCATGCTGTTTAAAGTTGTGGCCACGGTGGTTGGTCGAACAGGGGATGGTTTCCTGTGTCGACGCAATGAAGCATACGTGGTCTCGAGTATTAAGCATAGATGCCTAGTCAAGGATGGGAACCGACGCCCAATTCCATACCCTAGACTAAGGCCGGGAGACGGTAGACGGAAGGATCGTACCCGTACGGAATCGGCGCCTAAATGTTCACGCTAATTCACCTAGTCTCTAGTGCCATGGACCGTTGCTAGACGGCCACCCATGGTAACGGGCCCTTGTGGGACACGGGCCCAAGTCTAGCTGAGGGTGAACCTAAAGGGTCACACACAAATCACCGAGGAGGTTGAGAGATCGACTTGGAGTCAATCTCGAAGGATAAAATAAGTAATTGGATTACTTAAGGGAAAGTCCATTGGATGGACCGACCGATATTGTATCGGGCTTCCGTTTAATCGGTAAATTGGATTTTCGATTAAATATGAAAAGTTGAGACGTTGAGATGTTGGATCTTTTAATTGGATTAAAAGATCAACAGGAATAATTTAAATGGACATTAAATTGGATTTAATGTTAGGTTCGTCGTAATTGGATTATGATAAAACCCGGTCCGTTAAATTATACCCGAGAGGAGAAATAATTCCTATTTTGGAATAGGAAGAAGTTGGACTTTTCCCTTAATTAAACATGGCCGACATGCTCCCTTGGAGGAAGCAAAATCAGCCATGTTTCATGCTAGGTGGTATGTTGACTTATCTCTTTTGGAAAGAGACAAATCAACTCCAATCAAGCTCTTCCCTTTTGGTATGATTTGATCATACCATAAATTTTAGTAGGCTTGATTGAAGAATTGATGGTGATTGATTGGAATGAATCTAGACATCCTTGGATGAACCTAGACACATTCCAATAATCACATTAATTATGTATATATATTAGAATATACAACACCAAGTATAAGTGATTCATTATTCATCTTTTTCTAGGAAAAAGAGAAGACAAAATCCCTCTCCTCTCTCTCAACTCTCGGCCCTCTCTCCCTCTCTCACACTTGTGTTCTTCACTTGATTTTGAATCAAGAAGAAGAACAAAGTTTAAGAGAGCACTAATTCATAGTGTTCCTCTCTTAAATCGATTCCTTCTTAAACCCGTTCTTTTCTAGCAAGAAGAACGTGTGTTTCTTCCGGTGTCGTGTGGATCACCTTTGGAGAATCCATACGTTTGGATTTCGTGAGCATTCCGGAGAAGGAACAACGCAAGTAGCCGGGAGCATACACTAAATAATCAAAGGTAACAGTTTATTACGCTTTGATTGATTTAATATACATCTATGCCCTATGTGTTTAAATATATGTTTCTAATATTTACACATCCTACATCGAACGCCCGGTTGAGCACCCAAGGGTACACCCCTTGGGATTCGTATTTTAAATTAGATTTGATTTAATTTATGCAATTTCCTCGCTTTCTCGCTTCCGCTCGCGCTCCCGGGCGGATCCGCTTGTCCTTCAGTCCCCGTCCATATATGCACGCTGAGACTAGGCTCATTCTAAAAATGTTGTAACACCATCCTCAAACTCCGACGTCACACCCAGGACGTCTCGATCATACATCCATTTCCTCAACTGTCTTAACATGATTGGTCCTACGTATAATTCACAACAGTACGCAATTAAATGAAGAGAGTATATTATATATATATATACAAAAATAACAGAATTTTGCATACTTACCTGAACAAAACACCTATCAATATCAATGCAAAATTCGCGCTCGATAATTGATATGTTCGATTTTCTGTATAATGACTCAAGGGGGGAAGTTACAACAAAATGAGTTGGAGAGTAAGTATAAGAACAATGACAAAGAAGGGGGACATATATGCAGAAAATATTGGAACGGGCATTGGAATATTATTTGGAACACAAAACTAGCCGTTGAAATATAGCCGTTGTTCCAGCTTTTGGAACGGTCTCAGGAGAGAAAACATGAACGGTAATATTACCTTTGTAATATAGCCGTTAGCGCATATTAGGAACGGTATGGAGTACACCAAAAATGACCGTTCCTAATTGGAGTACAATTGGGAACAGTAATTGTAACAATATTATGTTAGAATAGGTGACCATGTAAGCCAATTTTTGGCGGGAATATGTAACCTATGTCTAGACAATAAAGAAGTGAAAATTCATATGGCAACACTTTGTTTACGTTCACTTATATCTGCTATTACATATCTGTTCACTACGCAAACAAAGCCCACGGACTGAGAATCGATTTCGGGGACTGGGACTACGCTTGGAGGTAGGTCCATGAAATCAGTCTTACCGAATCAGTTCGGAAATCTCCAAGTCAAGGAATCTCGAAAATGGGTATCGAGATTCCCCTTGAGACTTGCACTAAGCATCTGCTGTCGTATTTCATCGACAGGTGACGAAGGTCATCTAAGCAGTGTTAGTGGGTTAGCATGCTAGGAAGCAACTGACTGAGGTGACTCGCGGGAACCGTCTTACGGAGGACCTTGAGTATGGTCAGCAAGGTACGACGTGTATTCCCGGTTCCAACGGTACAGGTCAAGTCCTTTGACTTGAGGAACTACTGAGTTTACCTGTACATCAGGTCTGTATCTTAGATAAGGTGAGAGATTGCCAAAATACTCTTGAGTAGTCATAAGCCATGTCTAGTGCAGCTCTGGTGTACAGCGTGATAGTAATTTCCAAGAAAGGATCTGTCTCCTGTCAAAAGGCATTGACAGTTGAGTCTCATGTATGCTCTGTGTCTTGTCCCTAAAATCTGTGGCCACAGTAACTGAACAGAAGGGAAGGTTTCCCTTGCGGCGTTTAGTAAGGACAGACCGACACTTAGGTCCAAAATGGGGACCTGCATTTTCCGTGCCCTAGACCCTAAGTGATGAGACCGAAGACAGAAGGACAAGTGTACTGTTAGAGCCTAAATGTTCATCCCTGAATATTTCACCTAGTCTCTACTGCCATGAACCGTTGCTAGATGGCCACCCATGGTAACGGACGGTATCTAGGAATCCAACCAAGTCTAGCTGAAAGGTGAACCTAAAGAGTCACACACTATCCACACACACACTTAGTATTTAATTTGGAATTAAATATTGGAGTAAAGGAATGATTAAATTGGATTTAATCGGGTCCTATATTTTCTTGGAGAATTAATTCGGTCTATTTGATAAAGGGAATTAAATTAATAAATTGGATTTATTAAGGGAATTAATTTAATGGGCCTAGAATAAATATTAATATTTATTTATTATATTTATTGGGCATTTTGGAATATTTAATAGGATTTAAATATTCCATTAAATTAAATTAATGGTTGAGATTTAATGGGAGAGATGAAAGGCTAGGATTGAATTTGACAAGGTCAAATTCTACTTTGACTAGGACTTTGACTAGGTCAAAATCTTAGTCAAATTAAGCTTCTAAAGAGTTGGAGTTTAAAGAGGATTAAACTCCTCCTCTATATAAACCCCTAGCCTTGCACCTTTTGAAGGATGATGAAATTCCAACACACACACAACACACACCAATTTTCGGCCCTCACTCTCCCCTCTCTCGGCCGCCTCTCTCTCTTCTACTCTCCAAGAAACTCTCTTCTTGTTCTCTTGTTCTTGGAACATTAGAACATTGATGAATCAATACCGTTAATTCATAACGTGTTGTTGATTCATCCACTCCAATAAATTACACACTTGTTCGTTGCTAGCACGACGTGCAAGATACGTGGGTGGATCGTGTGTCACGATTTGGAGGATCTCAAGAACGAGATCTTGGTGCAAAACGGGGAACAACGCGTGTAGTCGTTGAAGACGAAAACGACAACGGGTAGGTCTTGATTTACGTTTTCGCCTCTTTTATTTTTCAACCCTATGGCCTCCATGATTTTTGTATATTGTTAACTCATGAGATACACCGAACACCCGGGAAATTTCAAGGGCACACCCCTTGAAACGTGTTCTATATTTTAAAAGCATGTTTCAAATCCAGCAATTTTATTTTATACCGCACTTCCGCATTCGCGCAATTTTCCCGGGACGATCCACGCATTCTTTCAGTGGTATCAGAGCCCGGTTCGGTGTATAGGCCTAGGATTTATGTGCGTTTTAAGCATGAAACGTGGTTTTGGCATGTTTTAATTAAATCTTGATTTTCTTGATTATTAAAAGCATGTCGTTTTATTGCTTTCAATTCGTGTGAATCTCTGCAAATTGGTATTTTTCTATTTTTCTTGGGAAATGGGCTGGAAAAATTGAACGGAAAGCGAGAAACACCGCAACCGGCCAGCTGTGAGAGCTGGCCGCGCGCAGCCATGCGCTGCCGGTAGGGCAGACGCGCGCAGGCAAGGGAAGCCTGTGCGTGCCTGCCCAGCCGGTCGCGCAGGGGCAGCGCGCACGCAGGGGCAGCGCGCACGCAGGGCGGCGCCTCCAGGCGCGATCATGCGCGCGCGCGCTTGTGCGGTTGCGCGGACGAGCACCAGGCGGCGCCGCCAGGCGCGCGCGCACGCAGACGAAGGTGTCTGCGCGCTCGCGCCCGGCAGGCACGCCTAGTGCGCGTCTGCGCGCGCACTCCGCAGGCGTAGGAGCGCGGCTGGCAACCAGCAGGCCAGCGCGCGCGCGAGGTAGGGGAGCCTGCGCGCGCGACGGCCTGTCGAAACACCAGGCCGCGCAGCATGCTGCCGGCCAGGCAGCGCCTGCGCGCGCGCAGGGGCGGTAGGCTGAGCCTGCTGCCCTGTGTGCATGCCGGTAGGTCACTGCCGGCGGCGGCGGCGGCCGGTGCTGCTACTAGGGTTTTAAACTCTAGTATTGTTTTCTTTTTATTTTTTAATTTATTTTCAGTTTTAATTTTGATTTAATTCTGAAAAATTCGTTTTTGGGTTCAATTTTGCCTAATTTTCTAAAGACATTATTTTAGGAGTAAAATATATTGGATTTGGAATCCCGAGGTTATTTTACTTAAAATAATGAGGAAAGATTTTCCTAAAACGAGAAAATACTGTTACCAATATTTGTGTTTTATTTTTCACACGTTACACACATGTTCATTTATTTCTTATCTTGAATGATTATGATTGGAAATCATGAATTGTTGGTGTATTGTAATTATGTGATTAGATCATGTGATTATGTGTGTTGGATGAAAATGGATGATCACGAGCCCTAGACCGTATGTATGGTTTAATTTTCTTTTGGGCCTGTGTGCCTCTTTTACTGCTTTCTGCTTCTCTCTTTCTAGTTGCCTTGGAATAATAAGACATTCTACCTCCCTCCTTATGTACTCCCCTGGGTTTTCGCTGGGTTTCTATTTTTAATATGTAATGAGAGTAGACTAGGAGTGAGGTTTCTATTTTTTTGTAATTGGTGGAGAAGAAGGAAGGACCACATGGAGAGCCCAGACGGGAGGTCCCTTGGAGTTTTCCATGAAGTGAAGAAAGACAAAAAAGAGACCAAGGCCCATCAGCATGATGATTGGGTTACTATTAATGTAATAGTATAGGACCAACCTGAAGGACAAGCGGATCCGCCCGGGAGCGCGAGCGGAAGCGAGAAAGCGAGAAATTGTGCACAAATTTAAATCTAATTTAAATATGCGAATCCCAAGGGTGTACCCTTGGGTGCTCAACCGGGCGTTCGATGTAGGATGCGTAAATATTAAAACATATATTTAAGCACATAGGGCATAGATATATAAATGAAATCAATCAAAGCGTAATAAACCGTTACCTTTGATTGTTTAGCGTATGCTCCCGGCTACTTGCGTTGTTCCTTCTCCGGAATGCTCATGAAATCCAAACGTATGGATTCTCCAAAGGTGATCCACACCACACCGGAAGAAACACACGTTCTTCTTGCTAGAAAAGAACGGGTTTAGAAGGAATCGGTTTAAGAGAAGAACACTATGAATTAGTGTTCTCTTAAACTTACTTTGTTCTTCTTCTTGATTCAAAAATCAAGAGAAGAACACAAGTGCGAGAGAGGAAGAGAGCATGAAATTTGAGAGAGAGGAGAGGGATTTTTGTCTTCTCTTTTTCCTAGAAAAAGATGAATAATGAATCACTTATGCTTGGTGTTGTATATTCTAATATATATACATAATTAATGTGATTATTGGAATGTGTCTAGGTTCATCCAATGATGTCTAGATTCATTCCAATCAATCACCATTAATTCTTCAATCAAGCCTACCAAAATTTATGGTATGATCAAATCATACCAAAAGGGAAGAGCTTGATTGGAGTTGATTTGTCTCTTTCCAAAAGAGATAAGTCAATATACCACCTAGCATGAAACATGACTGATTTTGCTTCCTCCAAGGGAGCATGTCGGCCATGTTTAATTAAGGGAATAAGTCCAACTTCTTCCTATTCCAAAATAGGAATTATTTCTCCTCTCGGGTATAATTTAACGGACCGGGTTTTATCGTAATCCAATTACGACGAACCCAACATTAAATCCAATTTAATGTCTATTTAAATTATTCCTGTTGATCTTTTAATCCAATTAAAAGATCCAATGTCTCAACGTCTCAACTTTCCATATTTAATCGAAAATCCAATATACCGATTTAACGGAAGCCCGATACAATATCGGCCGGCCCATCCAATGGACTTTCCCTTAAGTAATCCAATTACTTATTTTATCCTTCGAGATTGACTCTAAGTCGATCTCTCAACCTCCTCGGTGATTTGTGTGTGACCCTTTAGGTTCACCCTCAGCTAGACTTGGGCCCGTGTCCCACAAGGGCCCGTTACCATGGGTGGCCGTCTAGCAACGGTCCATGGCACTAGAGACTAGGTGAATTAGCGTGAACATTTAGGCGCCGATTCCGTACGGGTACGATCCTTCCGTCTATCGTCTCCTGGCCTTAGTCTAGGGTATGGAATTGGGCGTCGGTTCCCATCCTTGACTAGGCATCTATGTTTAATACTCGAGACCACGTATGCTTCATTGCGTCGACAAAGGAAACCATTCCCTGTTCGACCAACCACTGTGGCCACAGCTTCAAACAGCATGAACGTGTCTCCGAGTGCATAGGAGATACCTCTGTCACATACTGATAGGGGACGGATCCTCTTCTTGGAATCCACCGTCCTCGCTACACATTCCGACTGCACTGGACAAGGCTTATGATAATCATCTTACAGAATGATTACCTCTCGCCAGATCCAAGATACAGCCGTCCTGTGCACGCGACAGCCATGATTCCTCAAGTTTGAGGATTACTCCCGTACTATCGGAACCGGGGAAAACCAATCATACCGACCAAGCCTCCAAGGCTTCCATATGATGATCCCCGCGAGTCAGTCCAGTCGGCTCGACCCCAGTCGACCAACCCATCAAGATTGTGTAGGCGTCCCACGCCTGTCGCCGATGAAAAACGACACTCATCCAATGAACACGACTCTTGACGCAAGTCTCAATAGGGCTCTCGATGCGCTGTCTCGAGGTCCTCGACTTGGAACGTTTCAGACCCAACTCTTAATCCGTTGGTTTTAGGACCACCATCCAATGCGTGGCCCAACTGCACGAGTTGTTATCCATGGTCTGTGGGCTTTGTTGCGATATAATTTAAACACCGTTTTAACAAATGTAAGATGAGCTCAACAAAGAAGGTACCATTGGTGACGAATACTCATCTTATTCATCACCAAATAATATTACATTTACATCAAGTTGTCAGATAGGTTACAAATCGCCAAACCTATTGGCTTTCTGGTCCCCTATTCTAACAATCTCCCACTTGACCTAAAGCCAATCACCCATAGACCTCAAACCTCTTATTCAGATGGTGAGTGTGGGCAACTTGCGACATGGGCTTAGCAAGTGGATCTGCTATGTTTTCTGCGGAACTGACTCGGTCTAACCGAACGTCACTCGTGCTATCTATCTCTCTAAGCAGATGGTAGCGTCTAAGAATATGCTTGGATCGTGATGAGATCTCAGTTCCTTTGCTAGCGTTATCGCCCCGTTGTTATCATAAAAGATAATTACAGGCTTAGCAATGGTAGGTACTACATCCAACCCTTGGATGTAGCTCATCAACCAAACCACTCCTTAACAGCTTCCAAAGCCGCTATGTATTCAAAACTCTATGGTGGAGTCCGCCGTGGTAGCCTACTTGGAACTCTTCCAAGCGACCACGCCACCATTAAGTCTGAATACATAACCAGACTGAGACTTGGCATCATCATCATCCGACTGGAAGCTAGCGTCGCTATAGCCTTCCAGTATCAACTCTCCACCGCCATAGATCAAGAACATGTCCTTAGTCCTTTTCAGGTACTTTAGGATAGTCTTGACTGCACTCCAGTGTGCCTCCCTGACACACGACTGATATCGGCTAGTTACGCTCAAAGCGAAAGCCATATCAGGTCTAGTGCACTGAACAACATACTGTATGCTGCCTACGGCTGAAGCATAGGGGATGTCCAACATCCTTTTAAGCTTCTCATCAGTCTTAGGAGACTGCTTCTTGGATAATTTAATTCCATGCCTCATAGGAAGGAATCCTCGTTTTGAGTTCTCCATCTTGAATCTCTTCAAGACTTTCTCAATATACGAGGACTGGGCCATTCCTAACATCCTTTTAGATCTATCCCTGTAGATCTTGATGCCAAGGATGTAGGATGCCTCGCCCATATCCTTCATGGAGAATTGCGTTGACAACCAAGCTTTAGTGGTACCCAACATCTTAGCATCATTCCCAATGAGCAAGATGTCATCCACGTAAAGCACCAGAAATGCAACTGAGCTCCCACTGATCTTCTTGTATACACAAGGATCGGACTCATTCTTGATGAAATCATATCCCCGTATGACTTCATCAAAACGTATGTTCCAGCTTGGGGAAGCTTGTTTGAGGCCATGGATAGACCTTTGGAGACGGCAGACCTTCTGCTTTTTCTCCAATAGTTGTGAAACCTTCCGGCTGATCCATATAGATCTCTTCCTCTACGAAACCATTGAGGAAGGTCGTTTTCACGTCCATCTGCCATATCTCATAGTCATACCATGCTGCTATAGCAAGCAGTATCCGAATGGACTTGGCCATTGCTACGGGCGAGTAGGTTTCCTCAAAATCGACCCCGGGTCGTTGAGTGTAACCTTTCGCCACAAGCCTGGCTTTGAAGGTTGTAACCTCCCTGTCAGCTCCAAGCTTACGTTTGTAGACCCATTTACACCCTACGGGTTTAATCCCTTTGGGTGGATCTACTAGGGTCCAAACCTTGTTTGTACCCATCGAGTCCATCTCGGATTTCATGGCCTCAAGCCACTTGTCCGAATCGATGTCCGACATCGCTTCTCCGTACGTCTTCGGATCATTATCCAACTGACCGGTCAGGCCCAGAAATCCATACCTATCAGGTGCATGGGATACTCTGGCCGACCTACGGAGGACTGAGACAATATCAGTGGGAACTTCTGGCTCAGATGTCACTGCCGCCTCTTGGGGTGCCTCACTTGATTCCTCAAGGAGCACCTCATCGCGTCGATTATCCGATGGAAAATCTTTTTCCAAGAAAACTGCGTTTCGCGAGACAAAAACCTTTTGCTCGGAGGGATCATAGAAATAATACCCCGTAGTTTCTTTTGGATAGCCGATGAACTTGCATAAACTAGACCTCGAGTCCAGTTTATCTCCCACTAATCTCTTGACATATGCTGGGCAACCCCACACTTTCAAGTATTTGTAGGAGGCAGGCTTGCCATGCCATATCTCATATGGCGTCTGGGATACCTTTTTAGATGGCGCCAAGTTCAAAACTTTGGCCGCCGTCTCAAGAGCGTATCCCCAGAAGGAAAGGGGTAGTTCGGTAAAACTCATCATGGATCGAACCATGTCCAACAAGGTCCGATTCCTCCTTTCAGACACACCATTAAGCTGCGGTGTTCCAGGAGGGGTCCACTGAGAGAGAATCCCATTCTCTTTTAGATAATCAGTAAACACACCACTCAAATACTCTTCACCTCGGTCCGACCGAAGGGCTTTGATCTTTCGACCGGTTTGGTTCTCTACTTCAAGTCTGTATTCCTTAAACCTTCCAAAGGCTTCAGACTTGTACCTCATCAGGTAAACATAACCATACCATGAGTGATCATCGGTAAAGGTTATGAAGTACGAGTACCCACCTTTAGCCTGAGTATTTAGTGGACCACAAACATCTGTATGGATCAAATCCAACAGACCACTGGCTAGCGTACTTTGTCCAACAAAGGGTTTCTTGGTCATCTTTCCCTTTAGACAGGATTCGCAGGTCGGTAGGTTGTCCAAATCGTCTATTTCTAGACTCTTTGAGTCCACCAACCTTCTTATCCTATCTTTAGAGATATGACCTAACCTCGTATGCCATATCTGTGCGTTATTATGATCATCACGTTTTCGTTTGTGTTCTGCAGTCATAATCCAATTAGACTGTTGAAGTATGTACAGACCGTTGACCAATGTACCAAGCAAATCAGAAATACCATCTTTGATAATGAAAAAATCGTTTTTATTGATGGTAAATTCATATCCCTCCTTATCAAGGACCGGGATGGAAACAATGTTTTTAATCATGCTAGGTACATAGAAACAGTCGTTCAGTACAATCCTAACATGGCTACTAATGGCTAACTCTAGTGATCCTACGGCCTCCGCAGCAACGGCCTTGCCATCGCCTAGCCTCAGGATCATCTCATCCTTGGTTAGCCTTCTGCTTCTTTGCAGTGCCTGCAAATCATTGCAGATGTGAGCACCACACCCAGTATCCAATACCCATGAAGCAGAATTAGTAATCATATTTACTTCAACCACAAACATACCTGCATTGGAGAGGAGTTGTGGGCACTCCCTCTTCCAATGCCCTTTCCCTTGGCAATGCATGCAGAGATCATTTGCCTTGAACCGCTGAGAACCATGGGCCTTCCCTTTCCCTTTGCTTGGTCCAACCGGAGCAACAGGGACGCCCGGAGCGCGAGCAGGGGCCACAACCGTCTTCCCTTTGCCCTTCTTCCTCTTCCAGCGTCCGGCCCTCTTGCCATTCGCCTTGGAGGTCGAAGCCTCTCCTATCAATACCGCCGGCGCCGACTTGTGGGTCGTTGCCTCGTATTGGACCAGCATGTTGATCAACTCATGAATAGACTTCTCAAGTCCGTTCATGTTGTAGTTTACAACAAAGGGGTCATAGGATGGAGGAAGCGACTGGAGGATCACGTCAATGTACGTGTCATTGTTAAGCCCAGCTTTAAGGTCCTCGAGTTTCTTCACTAGGGAGAGCATCTTGACCCCATGACTCTGTACAGACGCTCCTTCAGCGAGCTTGGTGCCAAAGAATGCTTTTGTGGCGGCATATCTAATATGCCTATCCGGAACCGCATAAACCTCGTTCATGCGGAGCATTATGGCGGAGACGTTGTCCAGCCTCTCATACTGCTTCTGGATGTCGTTAGACATCGAAGCCAGTATGATACTACGTACTTTTCGATTGTCCTCATGCCATTTCTCGAACGTCAAACGTTCTTCAGGCGTGGACCCCTCCGGTAAGTCGCTCGGTGGCGGCTTGTCCAAGATGTAGCCTTGGTTCTCAAAACCGAGGACAATCCTCAGGTTTCTCAGCCAGTCCGAGTAGTTCGTTCCGTTGAATTTGTTAGTCTCAAGAATCATGGTTAACGGGTTCTTAGACATATCTACATTAATGAAAATGTAAAGCAGAAATTAGCAGATGATGGTAATATTATTGTTCAAGTTGAAGACTTGGTCTTTTAGTCTTTAACCCTCCCACTATTTATACGAAAGTCCGCCACTCTCAAGCGGAGTTTCGGGAAACCATTTCCTAGTGGGCTTGGGATCCACAAGCGTAATCTCCATGCCCCGCTTTTACGATTCACATGAAGAAGACCTTGTGGGAGATATCCAATATCATTCTCATCCAATGAGATTCCCAAGATATTTTGCCTCACCTATTCACATGGTCCCGAGGACTCCAAGCGAACCATGTTACTCAATGTTGGGCCCGACCCATTAACCAAATCATGCCTTAAACTGTCGCCCCCACGACTCGTGAGACAGGAAAACAGCGAGCGCAGTCTTTTTGTTCACAACAATAGTGCAGCTTTCCCCTAGTCCAAGTGTGCCACGACTCGTGAGACCACACTTGGGTAGTGGTAGCTTCCTCACCACATTGCTGTGGATGGAAGGCTCGGACAGACCAAAATACCATTTTGATCCAAGTCCGTTCTGGACTTAATATTTAATTTGGTCTAACCAAATGAGAGTTTTTGTATGACCGAGACCTCATCACATTATTGTGTTTTAGCATGCATAAATATCCAATATTTAAAGCGATAAAATAAATACGCCGCATGCAGAAAACATAGCATACCCCTGTTTAGGATGATCACAAGCCCAACCTATGCGACCCACTGAGCCCGCAGTGAGTCTATGGTCTGTCTAGGCTGGTCCTAAATTATTACAATAATAATAAACCCATTGTCATTCCAATGGGCCTTGAAGTGCTTCTTGTTTCACGCCTTGATGCTCCTCCTTGGGGTCTCCGACTCCAATTGCTTGTTAAAATTGAAACCTCACCAATCCTATCTACTCTCATTACAACTGAAAGTAATACATCGGTAATAAAGAAAACAAGCCTTTCATGAGGCTGAAAATACGGGAGATGATAGTCCCAAAAACAAGAGGCACGCAGGCCCCACCCAACAGAAAATAAATAATCATACATTCATCCATACATAAGGTCTGGGCTCTTGTGATCATCCCATGTTGATTCCATCAACTCACATAACATAATTATTCCAAATAATTATGCATAAATAACCAATGGATATTCCAAATACCCAAGTGATGTCCAACATCACAAAAGCATAAACATATAAATAATATGCAAAATTCAAATTTCTAATTTAATGGACATTTTACACAATGCATCCAATGCATGTATTACTCCCAAATTAATTAAGCAAATTTAATTCAAGGACTAATCGAATTATCCTAAAATCAAAAATGCAAAATCAAAATATTTTCAGAATATTGTGCAAAAAATACAGAAAATCGAATTTTCCGAAAAAAGTCGAAAAACGGCACAAAACGGCCCAGCCGTTGTGCTTGCCGGCCGCCAGCGCGCTCCGTGCCGCGTGCTGGCAGCGGCCGGCTGCGCACAGCGCGCGCGCTGGCCGAAGCCCAGCGCGCGCAGGCGCCTGCCTGCGCGCGGCCGCTGCTGACCAATCCCAATTTTTTTTTTTTTTTTTTGTTTTTCAAAACTGTTTCAGCACAATAACAGTAATATTATTCTGAAAATAAGCATGCAATTTTAGATCCAATCTAACAAAATTAAGCATGCCAAAAGTCCATTAAATCCAAACAATTGAATCCTCATATTATTCATATATTTATGTAATCTAACATGCCAATAAAGCCATTTAAAAGCAAGTAGATCATGACAAACACATAGATCTATGCCCCTTATATCGAACCGGGCTCTGATACCACTTGAAGGACAAGCGGATCCACACGGGAGCGCGAGCGGAAACGAGAAAGCGAGAAATTGTGCACAAATTTAAATCTAATTTAAATATGCGAATCCCAACGGTGTACCCTTGGGTGCTCAACCGGGCGTTCGATTTAGAATGTGTAAATATTAAAACATATATTTAAGCACATAGGGCATAGATATATAAATGAAATCAATCAAAGCGTAATAAACCGTTACCTTTGATTGTTTAGCGTATGCTCCCGGCTACTTGCGTTGTTCCTTCTCCGGAATGCTCACGAAATCCAAACGTATGTATTCTCCAAAGGTGATCCACACCACACCGGAAGAAACACACGTTCTTCTTGCTAGAAAAGAATGGGTTTAGAAGGAATCAGTTTAAGAGAAGAACACTATGAATTAGTGTTCTCTTAAACTTACTTTGTTTTTCTTCTTGATTCAAAAATCAATTGAAGAACACAAGTGTGTGAGAGGGAGAGAGCACGAAATTTGAGAGAGAGGAGAGGGATTTTTGTCTTCTCTTTTTCCTAGAAAAAGATGAATAATGAATCACTTATACTTGGTGTTGTATATTCTAATATATATACATAATTAATGTTATTATTAGAATGTGTCTAGGTTCATCCAATGATGTCTAGATTCATTCCAATCAATCACCATTAATTCTTCAATCAAGCCTACCAAAATTTATGGTATGATCAAATCATACCAAAAGGGAAGAGCTTGATTGGAGTCGATTTGTCTCTTTCCAAAAGAGATAAGTCAACATACCACCTAGCATGAAACATGGCTGATTTTGCTTCCTCCAAGGGAGCATGTCGGCCATGTTTAATTAAGGGAAGAAGTCCAACTTCTTCCTATTCCAAAATAGGAATTATTTCTCCTCTCGGGTATAATTTAACGGACCGGGTTTTATCGTAATCCAATTACGACGAACCCAACATTAAATCCAATTTAATGTCCATTTAAATTATTCCTGTTGATCTTTTAATCCAATTAAAAGATCCAACTTCTCAACGTCTCAACTTTCCATATTTAATCGAAAATCCAATTTACCGATTAAACGGAAGCTTGATACAATATCGACCGGTCTATCCAATAGACTTTCCCTTAAGTAATCCAATTACTTATTTTATCCTTCGAGATTGACTCCAAGTCGATCTCTCAACCTCCTCGGTGATTTGTGTGTGACCCTTTAGGTTCACCCTCAGCTAGACTTGGTCCCGTGTCCCACAAGGGCCCGTTACCATGGGTGGCCGTCTAGCAACGGTCCATGGCACTAGAGACTAGGTGAATTGGCATGAACATTTAGGCGCCGATTCCGTACGGGTACGATCCTTCCGTCTACCGTCTCCCGGCCTTAGTCTAGGGTATGGAATTGGGCGTCGGTTCCCATCCTTGACTAGGCATCTATGTTTAATACTCGAGACCACGTATGCTTCATTGCGTCGACACAGGAAACCATTCCCTGTTCGACCAACCACTGTGGCCACAGCTTCAAACAGCATGAACGTCTCTCCGAGTGCATAGGAGATACCTCTGTCACATATGACAGGGGACGGATCCTCTTCTTGGAATCCACTGTCCTCGCTACATATTCCGACTGCACTGGACAAGGCTTATGATAATCATCTTACAGAATGATTACCTCTCGCCAGATCCAAGATACAGCCGTCCTGTGCACGCGACTGCCATGATTCCTCAAGTCTGAGGATTACTCCCGTACTATCGGAACCGGGGAAAACCAATCATACCGACCAAGCCTCCAAGGCTTCCATATGATGATCCCCGCGAGTCAGTCCAGTCGGCTCGACCCCAGTCGACCAACCCATCAAGATCGTGTAGGCTTCCCACGCCTGTCGCCGATGAAACACGACACTCATCCAATGAACACGACTCTTGACGCAAGTCTCAATAGGGCTCTCGATGCCCTGTCTCGAGGTCCTCGACTTGGAACGTTTCAGACCCAACTCTTAATCAGTTGGTTTCATGACCACCATCCAATGCGTGGCCCAACTGCACGAGTTGTTATCCATGGTCTGTGGGCTTTGTTGCGATATAAGTTAAACACCGTTTTAACAAATGTAAGATGAGCTCAACAAAGAAGGTACCATTGGTGACGAGTACTCATCTTATTCATCACATAATAATATTACATTTACATCAAGTTGTCAGATAGGTTACAAATCACCAAACCTATTGGCTTTCTGGTCACCTATTCTAACACAACCTTAGATTGACCATAGATCCACTGCGGGCTCAGTGGGTCGCATAGGATTCGGGCTCGTGATCATCCAACAAGGGCGTGCTAGGCTTTAATTTTGCATGTGGTTATTATGATGGATGAATGGGTTTTTTATTTATCATATAACTGTTATGGATGGTTTAATTTACGCATTATGGATGAATGTGTGAATGTTTATTTATTATGTGATCTCGGTCATTTACTACTCTCACATTGGTTGGACCAATGTTGAAATATTAGACCCTAGACACAATGGACATGAACTCTAGGAGTTTGTCCATGCCTTCCAATCCATGACATAGTGAGGAAGCTGTTTTAGGTCAATAGCGTGGTCTCACGAGTCGTGGCACGTTATTGTACTTAAAAGAAGCTGCACTATGTCATGAACCAAAAATGGGCTGCTGTTACCTGTCTCACGAGTCGTGGGGGTACCAGTGGGTCTGTGGCTCGGTCGATTGGGTTGGGTCTAATGCCCAATTAGCATGGTTCGCTTGGAGTCCTCGGGATCATGTGAAAGGGTGAGGCAACAATCTTGGGAATCTCGTGGAACGAGAATGGTATGGAATACCTCGCACAGGATTTTTTCCATGCGAATCGTAAAAGCGGGGTATGGGAAAAATCGCTGTGGATCCCAAGCCCACTAGGAAAGGATTTCCCGAAAATCACGTTTGAGAGTACCGTGTTTTCGTATAAATAGTGGGAGGATTAAATGACTAAAGACTAAGCATTTAATTATTTTTTATCAAACCACCGTCTTTTATTTTCTGCTGATCGCGCGCTGTTTTCTAAATGTAGATTTAAAAATGTCTAAGAACCCACTTTCAACCATTCTGAGACAAACAAATTCAATGGAACAAATTACAACGACTGGTTGCGCAATCTAAGGATAGTCCTAGATTACGAGAACCAAGGCTACGTCATGGACGAGCCTCTCCCTAGGACCTTGCCGGAAGGATCCATGCCAGAAGAACGTGAGACGTTCGAGACTTGGCATAAGGATAACCGGAAGGTCCGTAGCATCATACTTGCTTCGATGACGAATGAGATTCAGAAGCAATATGAAAGGCTAGACGACGTCCCTTCCATAATAGCTCGCCTTAAGGATTGCTATGCAGTCCCCGACCGGCATACTAGGTATATCGCGAACAAGGCGTTCTTTGGAACTAAAATGACAGAAGGATCCTCTGTACAAGAGCACGGGGTTAAAATGCTTACCTTGGTGGAAAAGCTCGAGGACCTAAAAGCAGGTCTCGATAATGAAACGTACATAGATGTGATCCTTCAGTCACTCCCACCCTCCTTTGACCAATTTGTCGTCAACTACAACATGAACGCACTTGAGAACGGCATTCATGAGTTGATCAATATGTTGGTGCAATACGAGGCAACGACTAAGAAGTCCACGCCTTCGGTATTGTTTGGAGGTGCTTCAACTTCCAAGACGAAAGGCAAAAGTGCCAGACGTTGGAAAAAGAAGAAAGGGAAGGGAAAGGCTAAGAGTGTTCCCATTGCCAAAGAGGGGAAAGGCAAAGGAAAGGGAAAGGTTGTCCCCAAGCAACAGTCGAAGGCATATGACATATGTATCAACTGCCGTGAGAAAGGGCATTGAAAGAGAGAGTGCCCCAAACTCTTCTCAAACCAAGGTATTTTTGTGATTGAGGTTAACATGGTCACTAATTCTGCCTCTTAGGTATTAGATACCGGCTGTAGAGCTCACATTTGCAATGACTTGCAGGTGCTGAAAAGTAGCAGAAAACTGGTAGCGGGACATGATCCTAAAGCTTGGGAATGGCAAGGCCATCTCGGCAGAAGCAGTAGGATCCGCCACTCTAGTGATTAGTGATAGCATTAGCATAGAATTAGAGCAAGTTTATTTTGTACCTAGTATGATTAAAAACATCATTTTCATTCCATTGTTGGACAATAGTGGTTATGAGTTTAGAATCAATAAAAATTGCTTTTATTTGATGAGGTGTGGAATTGCTCATCTGCTTGGTACATTAAATAACGGGCTCTATATCTTGCAACAAACGAACTTTGTTCTTAACGCTCAACACAAATGAAAATTAGATAAAAACGGGAACGCACGACTGTGGCATGCTAGGCTAGGTCACATATCCCAAGATAGGATGAAAAGGTTGGTAGACTCAAAGAACCTAGAGGTTGGGGACTTGAGTGATCTACCAACTTGTGAATCCTGTCTAAGAGGGAAAATGACCAAGAAGCCCTTTGTAGGACAAAGCAGGCTTGCCACAGGTCTGTTGGACTTGGTCCATACAGACGTATGTGGACCACTAAGGACGCAGGCCCGAGGTGGGTTCTCCTACTTCATAACCTTTACCGATGATCATTCACAGTATGGTTATGTTTACCTAATGAGGTACAAGTCTGAAGCTCTTGAAAGGTTTAAAGAATTCAGACTTGAAGTAGAGAACCAGACCAACTGCAAAATTAAAGTCCTACGGCCAGACCGAGGCAGTGAATACCTTAGTACCGAGTTCCTAGATTATCTAAAAGAACATGGTATAATATCAGAATGGATACCTCCCGGAACACCGCAATTAAATGGTATCTCTGAAAGGAGGAATCGAACCCTGTTGGACATGGTTCGGTCCATGATGAGTTTTACCAAATTGCCCTTATCCTTTTGGGGCTATGCACTAGAAACGGCAGCCAAATTGTTGAATTTGGCGCCTACCAGTGCATTGACCCAAACGCCATATGAGATATGGCACGGCAAGCCTGCGTCCTACAACTACTTGAAAGTGTGGGGTAGCCCCGCATACGTCAAGAGGTTAGTGGGAGATAAGCTAGAATCCAGGTCTAGCTTATGCAGGTTCGTTGGATACCCTAAAGAAACTGCGGGTTATTACTTTTATGATCCCTTGGAACAAAAGGTATTTGTTTCAAGGAGTGCAATACTCTTGGAGCAAGGCTTCCCGGAGGATATCCAACCAGATGAGCTGATCCTTGAGGAATCAAGTGATGGAATCCAGCCATCAGAGGTAGCCGCGGAACCCTCACTTAGAGGATTCAGGATAGACACCCGAAGGGCTGACCAACCTCGAGGAGTCCAACATGCTAGGCATGAAAGACAACCTCAGGAACGGCCAGCCCCGGTCCCTGAACCGCCGGCTCCGATACAGTCAGCGCCCACAGTCACCACTAACGTTCCCGTTCTCCGTAGGTCCACTAGAGAATCCAGACCTCCAGTGAGATATGGCTTTCTAGGAGCGACCGATCTTTTGGATAACGATCCTAAGACATACGAAAAAGCGATGTCTGACATCGACTCCGGGAAATGCCTTGAGGTCATGAAAACTGAAATGGACACCATGAGCGAGAACCAAGTCTGGAGACTTGTAGATCCACCGAAAGGTGTTAAGCCAGTGGGCTGTAAGTGGGTCTACAAGTGCAAACTTGGCATTGATGGAGAAGTCACAACCTTTAAGGCTAGGCTTGTAGCTAAGGGATACACTCAACGACCCGGGGTCAATTTTGAGGATACCTACTCGCCAGTAGCCATTTGGATCCTGCTCGCCATAGCAGGATGGTATGACTATGAGATATGGCAGATGGACGTGAAAACGGCCTTCCTCAACGGTTTCGTTGAAGAAGAGATCTTTATGGATCAGCCGAAGGGTTTCACGGTCACTGGAGAAGAACATAAAGTCTGTCGTCTCCAGAAGTCCATCTATGGCCTCACACAAGCATCCCGAAGTTGGAACATTCGATTTGATGAAGTAATACGGGGTTATGACTTCATCAAGAACGAATCCGACCCTTGTGTATACAAGAAGGTCAGTGGGAGCTCAATGGTGTTCCTAGTGCTTTATGTGGATGGCATTCTACTCATTGGTAATGACGTTAGAATGTTAGGAAACACAAAAGCTGTTAGAATAGGTGACCAGAAAGCCAATTGGATTGGCGGTTTTGGATACTATTTAGCAATCTTTATTGACTTGATGAATATAGTAAGTATTCATCCGTGGCACTATGTGTTTGTTGTGCTTACTGATTACGTTAAACGATGTTTTTAACGTCACAACAAATGCCCACAGACCAATTGTATAACCCATGTAGTTGGGCTGCGCATTGGATGGCAGCTATGAAACCAACTTCTGAGGGTTGGTCTGGAATGTTCCAAGTCGAGGACCTCGAGACAGGGCATCGAGGGTCCTACAGAGACTTGCACTAAGGATTGCATTCATTGGATGAGTGCCGTGTTTCATCGGCGACAGACGTTGGACGTCTATGCAATATTAGTGGGTTAGTTGACGTGGGTGTTAGCTGACTGAACTGACTCGCGGGAATCGTCATATGGAAGCCTTGGAGGCTTAGTCGGTATGACTGGAATTCTCGGCTCCGATAGTACGAGATTAGTCCTCGGACTTGAGGAATCATGGCAGTCACATGCATATGAAGGTTGTATCTAGGGTCTGGCAAGAGATGCCCGTATCTGGGATACGTTCATCATAAGCCTCATCCAGTGCAGTCGGAATATGTATTGAGGACGGTGGATTCCAAGATAGGATCCGTCACCTGTCAGTATATGACAGTCGAGTCTCCTATGCGCTCTGAGACGGTTTTAAGCTCTTTAAGTCTGTGGCCACAGCGATTGGTCGAGTAGGGAATGGTTTCCTACGTCGATCAATAGAGCAAACGCGTCTCGAGTTATTGAGCATAGTTGTCTAGTCCAGGATGGGAACCGACGCCAAATTCCATGCCCTAGACTTAGACCGGGAGACGGATGATGGAAGGACCGTACTCGTATGGTAATCGAGAGCCTAAATGTTCACGCCAACATTCACCTAGTCTCTAGTGCCATGGACCGTTGCTAGACGGCCACCCATGGTGACGGGCGTTTTCCGATTAATGGTTAATTGGAAAATAGTTAATTAAATTGGATTTAACCAATTGTGTTGGACACAAGCCCAAGTCTAGCTGAGGGTGAACCTAAAGAGTCACACACAAATCACTATGGAATTGGTAGAATTAATTTGGAATTAATTCTAGAAGAAGCGAATTAATTTAATTGGATTAAATTAATTCAAGGAGAAAAATAAATGATTGGATCATTTATTGGGAAATCCATTTGATGGATGGTCCAAGAATTAATTAATTGGATTAGTTAATTTTTGGACTTAGAACCTTTAAATTAATTGGATTAATTTATCGGGTTTCGATTAATTAATTGATTGGATCAATTAATTAGAGTTCGGACTTATGTTTATTTAATTGGATTAAATAAACTTATGGGCATCAATTAGATTGAGATTAATTGGATTAATTAATGCCCAATGGACTTTGTTTGGACTTAATTTAATTAGATTAAATAAAAGTCTAAGACTAGTAGTCCTAGTCCATGGAAAAATTCAATTTATAGCAAATGAAGGAAGAATTAAAATCTTCCACATGTGAGGCACATGTGACCAGCCTTTGTATGATTTTGTGGGTGGTTTTATTTGCTATAATGGTGCATGGTTATGTAGATAATGGTGTGTGTATGTAGGTTACTTTGGAAGTTGACAAGAGAAGTTGAATTTTGAATTCAACAACTCTACTTACACAAAACCATTCACATAACTTGCATGCTATGTCTTGCACGAAATTTCCATCAAGAAACTCTCCAAAAACCTCTGAAAATTTCTCCTTTTTGTGTTCATACCTTTTGGAAAGGTTTGAACTAAAACATTCCAAAAAGCACTAATCAATAGTGTTGTTTTGGATTGTTTTTCTTCTTCTTTTCTCTACTTCTATCTAGCAATAGATTAGAGACATACATTCCATAGTGTGGTGTGGACAAATTAGAGGGATTCTAATTTGGATCCTCAAGTGAACGGAAGGAGAAACGGAAAGGGAACAACGCTAGAAACAAACCGGTTCTACGTGCAACGAACATAAGGTTGGTTTTCTTTATGTTTTCATGTATCTTTTGTTTACTTCCTTTAGCCATATGTCCAGCATTCTTCTCCTCTTTATTTTATGCTTTGACAAACACCGAACGCCCGGGAACTTCAAAGGGAACACCCCTTTGAACCCGTTTAAATTTATGCTTTAAATTAACGTTTTTTACGCTTCCGTTGCGTTCCTGGGCCGTACCCGATTCTTTCAGTGGTATCAGAGCCCGGTTCGGTGTTGTGGCTATAGGAATTACATGTTATTATGTGTTAAGCATGAAGAACATGTTTTAAATTGCTTTTGGAAAGCATGATTTATGGCTTTAATGCATGATAATATGTGTAGAAAATATGTGTTAATTTTGCTTTTGAAATTATGGATATCCATGCATTTTTGAGAATTGGATTTTCTGTAAATGCATGTTTAATTTCAGTTTTTTATAGCAGAAGTTTAAAAAAAAAAAAAAAAAAAAAAAAAAAAAAAAAGTGAAAAACGGTGCGGCCGCCCGGCAGGGGCAGCAGGCGCGCGCCCGCGCGCGCAGGCAGGGGCGCCTGCGCGCGCCTGCTGCTGCACGCGGGCGGCCGCGCGCGCTGCTGAGCGTGCGCGCGCGCGGCGCGCAGGCAGGGGCGCCTGCGCGCGCGCGGCGCGCACGGCCGTCTGGGACGGCCGGCCGGCAGCACTGTTTTGTGCCGTTTTTGCCGTTTTTCCGGAAAATTGGATTTTCCTGATTTCTGCTAGTTTTTCTGAAATTATTAATTTTGGCATATTTTAATTTTGGTTAAATTGGATTTTCTAAAATTATTTTTTATGCCTTAGATTATTTTGGAAATGGTTTCCAAACAAAAAAAAAAAAAATTGTACATTGGATGTATAGTTGATATCCATATTTTTGATTGCATTATTAATATGATATTTTCTGCATTTTATTATGTTTATTGTTTTAGATATTGGATATCTATTTATAAATGCATGGGATGTATTTATTTGTTGGCATGTTTATATTTGATATAAATGTGCTTTATTGTTGTTTATTTGATAAACAATAAGGATGATCACTAGCCCATTGACCTATGTATGGTTTATATTTTTGTTGGGTGAGGCCTGCGTGCCTCTTTGTTTTTCTCTTCTCTCTATCGTTTTTAGCCTTGGAATAATAAGGCTTTCTTCCTCTCTTTTAATGTACTCCCCCCGACTTATGATTGGGGTTTCTTTTAAGTTGTAATGAGAGTAGATTAGACTGTGAGGCTTTATTTTATTAAATGTAAGCTTCCAAGGAGATGAAGGTCCGGTGGACGGAGCCCACGGTGGAAGGTCAAGAAGAACAAAGAAGGATTTACAAGGCCCCATTAGAATGATAATGGGATGTAAAAATTGTAATAGTGTAGGCTTACCCTAGATTGACCATAGATCCACTGCGGGCTCAGTGGATCACTTAGGAACGGGCTTGTGATTATCCTAACAGGGCGTGCTGGGCTTGTTTTGCATGTGTTTAATGTTTTAATGCTTTGATGTATGATGTGTTTGGAATGCATTATTTACATTAAATGTTTAAAACTTGAGCATGCAAAGTACTAATAATGATGAGGTCTCGGTCTTAATAAACTATAACTCTCACTTGGATGGTCCAAGTAAATATTAGGCCCAAAAATGGAATTAAAATCAAATGGTTTGATTATTCCAAGCCTTCCATCCATAGCAGTGTAGTGAGGAAGCTACTTTCACCCATTCGTGGTCTCACGAGTCGTGGCACGTTTGGAATGAAAGAAAGCTGCACTGTTGTTATGAACGAATGGAATATACTCCTATTTCCCTGTCTCACGAGTCGTGGGGGGCGATAGTTGAGATATTCATTTGGTTGATGGGTCGGGCCTAACGCTAAGTAACATGATTCGCTTGGAGTCCTTGGGATCATGTGAAGAGGCAAGGCAAAATATCTTGGGGATCTCATTGGATGAGAATGGTATTGGATACCTCCCACAAAGCCTTTCCCATGTGAATCGTAAAAGCGGGGCATGGAGAATTGCGTTTGTGGACTCCGAGCCCACTAGGAAATGGTTTCCCGAAAACCCTACTTGAGAGTGGTGGGCTTTTTGAAGAAATAGTGGGAGGGGTTAATGACTAAAGATCAAGTCTTAACTTGAATTCTATATTATAATAATCTACTAAATTTCTGCTTTACATTTTTGAATGTAGATGTCTAAGAATCCGCTCGCTGTAATTTTTGAGACTAATAAATTTGACGGAACAAACTATAACGATTGGCTGCGAAATCTGAGGATTGTCCTAGATTTTGAAAAACTAGGCTTACGTTCTGGATAAGCCACTTCCTCGGGTCTTGCCGGAGGGGTCCTCGTCAGAAGAGCGTTTGACGTTCAATGAATGGCAGGAGGACAATCGCAAGGTCCACAGCATCATACTGGAATCCATGACTAATGAGATCCAGAAACAGTATGATCGGCTGGATGATGTCAGCTCGATAATGCTCCGCATGAAAGACGTTTATGCGGTACCGGACCAGCATATTAGATATGCTGCGACGAAGGCATTTTTTCGGAGCTAAGATGACAGAAGGGTTTTCTGTACACCAGCATGGAGTGATGATGCTATCCCTAGTGGAGAAGCTCAAAGACCTCCGAGCTGATCTTGAAAAAGAAACGTACATCGACGTGATCCTTCAGTCTCTTCCTCCCTCTTTTGACCCGTTTATCGTGAACTATAACATGAATGGGCTTGAAAAAGACCTTCATGAGTTGATAAACATGTTGGTCCAGTACGAGGCAACGATTGAAAAGTCTGCGCCGTCGGTATTGGTTGGGGAGGCTTCGACCTCAAGAGCGAAAGGCAAAGGGGCCGGACGCTGGAGGAGGAAGAAGGGTAAGACAGAATCAGCCGCTGCAAGCGCACAGAGCGCTCCTGTTGCCATGCTGGGCATGGGCAAAGGAAAGAGGAAGGCGGTTCGGCAGTCAAGGATTGCAAAAGATGTTTGCATATATTGTCGTGAAAAAGGGCATTGGAAGAGGGAGTGTCCTAAACTCCTCTCCAACCAAGGTACATATGATTTGAGCTTTAACATGATTACTATTCTACTTCTTGGGTATTGGATACCAGTTGTAGAGCTCATATCTGCAAATGGTTTGCAGGAAATGGGAAGGAGTAGAAGGCTAAGACGGAGATGGTTCTAAAGCTAGGCAATGGCTGGGTTGTTGCTGCAATTGCTATGGGGACCAATTAGGCTTAGCCAGTGATCATGTTAGGATAGAGTTGATAGGTCACAATTATGTAACCTAGCATGATCAAATTATATTTTTCTATTGTTGGACAATAAGGATTACATGTTTTTGATCAATGAAAGCTTCTTTTATTTGACAAAGAATGAATATTCTTGTCTGCTAGGTTATTTGCATAATTGTTTCAATACTATCCCATAATTAGATTATGAATGCTCAAAACAAATGATGAAATGGATAATCAAGATAAACTCACAGATTTGGCATGCAAAGCTAGGTCACATTCCTCTAGATAGGATAAGGAGGTTAGTAGATTCAAGGAGTCTAGAAATAGACAATTTGAGCCTGCTAGCTTGCAAGTCCTTCCTGAGCAGGAAGATGGCCAAGAAGCTCTTTGTAGGACAAAGTATGCTTGCTAGTGGTCTGTTGAATTGGATCCAGTCAGACATCTGTGGGTCACTGAGTACACAAGACCAGTAGAGGGTTCACAAGTCTAAGGGCCTTTGGAAGGCTCAGGGAATTAGATTTGAAGTGGGAATCAAACTGGTTGCAAAATTAACCTTCGATTGGATCGAGTGGTGTGTATTTAGTGTGAGCTCTTGATGTATCTAAATGGGAATGGAATTCGCACTCAGTGGAATTCTTCCTGGAACGCCACAATTGAACGGCGTCTCTGATAAAGGAGGAATCGAACCTTGTTGGACATGGTTCGATCGGTGTTTTCACTGAACTACCTTGGCCCATCTGGGCGTGTTCTTAAGACAGTGGCCAAGTTGTAAAACATGGAACTTTCTAAAGATCGTGGCCCAGACGCCATATTGGATATGGCATGGCAAGCCTGTATCTTACAAAGTACTTGAGTATGTAGGATGGTCTTGCATACGTCAAGGGACTAGTGGGAGGCAAACTAGGTCTGCGCAGGTTCATGTGTTGTCCTAAGGGAAATTGGATTTCAAAGGATAACCGTTGTAAGGAGTAGCTCCTTGAGGAATCAAGTAGAGCGACACCTCAGTATGATATAGCAAACATCATTTGTAATCAAGTTTTCCTACTGACTATATTCCAGTCCTCCTAAGGATGATCAGAATATCCTAGATACCTGAGAGGTACAGGTTTCTGGGTCAGTCCTGTCAATTGGATTATAATCCAAAAGACATAAGGAGAAGCAATGTTGGACATTGGATTGAATCAATGGCTTGGAGCCATGGAATTCGACATGGAATTCAAACTAGGTTTGAAACTCTATGTAACTGGAATATTCGTTTTGATGAGTTCATGTGGGGTATGACTCGATCAGTAACGAGCTTTGAGGGTCAGTGGGAGTTTAGTTGTGTTCCTAGTGTTTAAGTGTGTAACGTCTTATTCCTTTGGAATGAATTTAAGATGTTAGGAAACACTGAAACACAGACGTTGTTCACGCAATTCTCCATGAAAGGAATTGGATTCCTATATATAGGGTTAAGCTGTCCAAGACTCAGTCAGGTTGACTGATGAGGAAGCTTAGATGTTTGACATCCCTACGTCTTTGCCGTAGGCAACATGGGTATGTTGTATGGTGCATTGGACCTGATGTTGTGTATGCTTTCGGCATAACGACAGAAATCGGGTGTGTACCGAGGAGGCAGTAGACTGCTGTTGAGAACAGTCTTTTATACCTGAATAAGGATTAAAGAAGTGTTCTTGATGCAAGTTCAATGGAGAGTTGATTCTGGAAGGCTATAGCGATACTAGCTTCCAGGATCATGTGAATAATATCTAGTCTCATTATGAACATATATTCAGGCTTAATGGTAAGGTGGTGGCTTGGAAAGGTTTCAAGCGGGACACCACGACGGACCATGAAAGTTGAATGTATGGCAACTTTAGAAGTTGCTCCGGAGAGTGGTTTGGATGAAAAACTACATCCAATGGTTGGGTGTGGTGCCTAGCACGTGCTAGCCAGTAGTTACCTTGGAGGATAACAACATGGCTGTAGCGCAAGCTATAGGACCGAGATCTCATCATGGATCCAGGAAAATTCTTAGACAGTACCATCTGCTTGGAGCAATGGTATGAAGAAGTGACGTGCGGTTGGGACTGCATCATCTTGGCAGAAATAAGGTAGACCCGTGAGACCGAGCCGGATATCGCAGATTACTCATGCTCAGATAAGTCTGAGCAACATGGGTGATTGGCTTTAGGTCAAGTGGGAGATTGTTAGAATAGGTGACCAGAAAGCCAATTGGATTGGCGGTTTTGGGTACTATTTAGCAATCTTTATTGACTTGATGAATATAGTAAGTATTCATCCGTGGCACTATGTGTTTGTTGTGCTTACTGATTACGTTAAACGATGTTTTAACGTCACAACAAATGCCCACAGACCAATTGTTATAACCCATGTAGTTGGGCTGCGCATTGGATGGCAGCTATGAAACCAACTTCTGAGGGTTGGTCTGGAATGTTCCAAGTCGAGGACCTCGAGACAGGGCATCGAGGGTCCTACAGAGACTTGCACTAAGGATTGCATTCATTGGATGAGTGCCGTGTTTCATCGGCGACAGACGTTGGACGTCTATGCAATATTAGTGGGTTAGTTGACGTGGGTGTTAGCTGACTGAACTGACTCGCGGGAATCGTCATATGGAAGCCTTGGAGGCTTAGTCGGTATGACTGGAATTCTCGGCTCCGATAGTACGAGATTAGTCCTCGGACTTGAGGAATCATGGCAGTCACATGCATATGAAGGTTGTATCTAGGGTCTGGCAAGAGATGCCCGTATCTGGGATACGTTCATCATAAGCCTCATCCAGTGCAGTCGGAATATGTATTGAGGACGGTGGATTTCCAAGATAGGATCCATCACCTGTCAGTATATGACAGTCGAGTCTCCTATGCGCTCTGAGACGGTTTAAGCTCTTTAAGTCTGTGGCCACAGCGATTGGTCGAGTAGGGAATGGTTTCCTACGTCGATCAATAGAGCAAACGCGTCTCGAGTTATTGAGCATAGTTGTCTAGTCCAGGATGGGAACCGACGCCAAATTCCATGCCCTAGACTTAGACCGGGAGACGGATGATGGAAGGACCGTACTCGTATGGTAATCGAGAGCCTAAATGTTCACGCCAACATTCACCTAGTCTCTAGTGCCATGGACCGTTGCTAGACGGCCACCTATGGTGACGGGCGTTTTCCGATTAATGGTTTAATTGGAAAATAGTTAATTAAATTGGATTTAACCAATTGTGTTGGACACAAGCCCAAGTCTAGCTGAGGGTGAACCTAAAGAGTCACACACAAATCACTATGGAATTGGTAGAAATTAATTTGGAATTAATTCTAGAAGAAGCGAATTAATTTAATTGGATTAAATTAATTCAAGGAGAAAAATAAATGATTGGATCATTTATTGGGAAATCCATTTGATGGATGGTCCAAGAATTAATTAATTGGATTAGTTAATTTTTTGGACTTAGAACCTTTAAATTAATTGGATTAATTTATCGGGTTTCGATTAATTAATTGATTGGATCAATTAATTAGAGTTCGGACTTATGTTTATTTAATTGGATTAAATAAACTTATGGGCATCAATTAGATTGAGATTAATTGGATTAATTAATGCCCAATGGACTTTGTTTGGACTTAATTTAATTAGATTAAATAAAAGTCTAAGACTAGTAGTCCTAGTCCATGGAAAAAATTCAATTTATAGCAAATGAAGGAAGAATTAAAATCTTCCACATGTGAGGCACATGTGACCAGCCTTTGTATGATTTTGTGGGTGGTTTTATTTGCTATAATGGTGCATGGTTATGTAGATAATGGTGTGTGTATGTAGGTTACTTTGGAAGTTGACAAGAGAAGTTGAATTTTGAATTCAACAACTCTACTTACACAAAACCATTCACATAACTTGCATGCTATGTCTTGCACGAAATTTCCATCAAGAAACTCTCCAAAAACCTCTGAAAATTTCTCCTTTTTGTGTTCATACCTTTTGGAAAGGTTTGAACTAAAACATTCCAAAAAGCACTAATCAATAGTGTTGTTTTGGATTGTTTTTCTTCTTCTTTTCTCTACTTCTATCTAGCAATAGATTAGAGACATACATTCCATAGTGTGGTGTGGACAAATTAGAGGGATTCTAATTTGGATCCTCAAGTGAACGGAAGGAGAAACGGAAAGGGAACAACGCTAGAAAACAAACCGGTTCTACGTGCAACGAACATAAGGTTGGTTTTCTTTATGTTTTCATGTATCTTTTGTTTACTTCCTTTAGCCATATGTCCAGCATTCTTCTCCTCTTTATTTTATGCTTTGACAAACACCGAACGCCCGGGAACTTCAAAGGGAACACCCCTTTGAACCCGTTTAAATTTATGCTTTAAATTAACGTTTTTTACGCTTCCGTTGCGTTCCCGGGCCGTACCCGATTCTTTCAAAAGCATGGTTGTCAACCCAGTTTTCCATGAAGGACTTGGGTGAAGCCTCCTACATCCTAGGCAACCAGATTGTCAGGGACAGATCTAAAAGGATGTTAGGACTCACCAAAAATTCGTACATGGAGAAAGTCCTAAGAAGATATCGAATGGACAACTCCAAACGAGGATTCTTTCCCATGAGGCATGGGGTCAAGTTGTCCAAGAAACAGTCCCCACAGACTGATGAGGAACTTGAAAGGATGAAAGTCATCCCCTATGCTTCTGCCGTAGGTAGCGTCCAATATGCAGTCCACTGCACTAGGCCTGACATTGCGTACGCTTTGAGCGTAACAAGCAGATATCAGTCCTGCGCAGGAGAGGCACATTGGAATGCTGTTAAGGGCATCCTTAAGTACCTAAGGAGGACTAAGGAAATGTTCTTAGTCTATGGCAATGGAGAGCTGATCCTGGAAGGCTTTAGCGACGCTAGCTTCCAGTCTGATGACGATGATGCCAAGTCTCAATCGGGTTACGTATTCAAGCTCAATGGAGGAGTAGTGGCTTGGAAAAGTTCCAAGCAAGCAACCACTGCTGACTCCACTATAGAGGCTGAATACATAGCAGCTTCAGAAGTCTTAACATGATTGGTCCTACGTATAATTCACAACAGTACGCAATTGAATGACGAGAGTATATTATATATATATACAAAAATAACAGAATTTTGCATACTTACCTGAACAAAACACCTATCAATATCAATGCAAAATTCGCGCTCGATAATTGATATGTTCGATTTTCTGTATAATGACTCAAGGGGGGAGTTACAACAAAATGAGTTGGAGAGTAAGTATAAAGAACAATGACAAAGAAGGGGGACATATATGCAGAAAATATTGGAACGGGCATTGAAATATTATTTAGAACACAAAACTAGCCGTTGAAATATAGCCGTTGTTCCAGCTTTTGGAACGGTCTCAGGAGAGAAAACATGAACGGTAATATTACCGTTGTAATATAGCCGTTAGCGCATATTAGGAACGGTATGGAGTACACCAAAAATGACCGTTCCTAATTGGAGTACAATTGGGAACAGTAATTGTAACAATATTGTGTTAGAATAGGTGACCATGTAAGCCAATTTTTGGCGGGAATATGTAACCTATGTCTAGACAATTTCAGGTGTTTGATAAATCATTTATGAATAAAGAAGTGAAAATTCATATGGCAACACTTTGTTTACGTTCACTTATATCTGCTATTACATATCTGTTCACTACGCAAACAAAGCCCACGGACTGAGAATCGATTTCGGGGACTGGGACTACGCTTGGAGGTAGGTCCATGAAATCAGTCTTACCGAATCAGTTCGGAAATCTCCAAGTCAAGGAATCTCGAAAATGGGTACTGAGATTCCCCTTGAGACTTGCACTAAGCATCTGCTGTCGTATTTTATCAAAGGGTGACGAAGGTCATCTAAGCAGTGTTAGTGGGTTAGCATGCTAGGAAGCAACTGACTGAGGTGACTCGCGGGAACCGTCTTACGGAGGACCTTGAGTATGGTCAGCAAGGTACGACGTGTATTCCCGGTTCCAACGGTACAGGTCAAGTCCTTTGACTTGAGGAACTACTGAGTTTACCTGTACATCAGGTCTGTATCTTAGATAAGGTGAGAGATTGCCAAAATACTCTTGAGTAGTCATAAGCCATGTCTAGTGCAGCTCTGGTGTACAGCGTGACAGTAATTTCCAAGAAAGGATCTGTCTCCTGTCAAAAGGCATTGACAGTTGAGTCTCATGTATGCTCTGTGACTTGTCCCTAAAATCTGTGGCCACAGTAACTGAACAGAAGGGAAGGTTTCCCTTGCGGCGTTTAGTAAGGACAGACCGACACTTAGGTCCAAAATGGGTACCTGCATTTTCCGTGCCCTAGACCCTAAGTGATGAGACCGAAGACAGAAGGACAAGTGTACTGTTAGAGCCTAAATGTTCATCCCCGAATATTTCACCTAGTCTCTAGTGCCATGGACCGTTGCTAGATGGCCACCCATGGTAACGGACGGATTCTAGGAATCTAACCAAGTCTAGCTGAAAGGTGAACCTAAAGAGTCCCACACTATCCACACACACACTTAGTATTTAATTTGGAATTAAATATTGGAGTAAAGGAATGATTAAATTGGATTTAATCGGGTCCTATATTTTCTTGGAGAATTAATTCCTTCTATTTGATAAAGGGAATTAAATTAATAAATTGGATTTATTAAGAGAATTAATTTAATGGGCCTAGAATAAATATTAATATTTATTTATTATATTTATTTGGCCTTATGGAATATTTAATAGGATTTAAATATTCCATTAAATTAAATTAATGGTTGAGATTTAATGGGAGAGATGAAAGGCTAGGATTGAATTTGACAAGGTCAAATTCTACTTTGACTATGACTTTGACTAGGTCAAAATCCTAGTCAAATTAAGCTTCTAAAGAGTTGGAGTTTAAAGAGGATTAAACTCCTCCTCTATATAAACCCCTAACCTTGCACCTTTTGAAGGATGATGAAATTCCAACACACACACAACACACACCAATTTTCGGCCCTCACTCTCCCCTCTCTCGGCCGCCTCTCTCTCTTCTACTCTCCAAGAAACTCCCTTCTTGTTCTCTTGTTCTTGGAACATTAGAACATTGATGAATCAATACCGTTAATTCATAACGTGTTATTGATTCATCCACTCCAATAAATTACATACTTGTTCGTTGCTAGCACGACATGCAAGATACGTGGGTGGATCGTGTGTCACGATTTGGAGGATCTCAAGAACGAGATCTTGGTGCGAAACGGGGAACAACGCGTGTACCGTTGAAGACGAAAACGACAACGGGTAGGTCTCGGTTTACGTTTTCGCCTCTTTTATTTTTCAACCCTATGGCCTCCATGATTTTTGTATATTGTTAATTCATGAGATACACCGAACACCCGGGAAATTTCAAGGGCACACCCCTTGAAACGTGTTCTTTATTTTAAAAGCATGTTTTAAATTCCGCAATTTTATTTTATACTGCGCTTCCGCATTCGTGCAATTTTCCCGAGACGATCCACGCATTCTTTCATATATGCACTTACTATATACCCACAATTTGGAACGGTAATTGCATTACATTTTTTCCCATGGCGTAAAAGGGTCTTCTGTAGGATTACATGTTGGAACAGTCAGCCCACCAGTCCAAATAGACCCGGCCATTGGAACACATATAGCAATGGTAAGTGTTCCCGGTCGGCTAACCATTCCAAATTCCCACATGTGTTCCAAATTGAAGTCGAAAATATATCAGGTCCCTTTTAGGAATGGTTGTAGGTGTACAAATTGGCTCACCTATGTTGGCACTCTAATAGGAACGGTCGGGCCGTTCCTATTAATTAGTATTAAAATTAGCACGATTGTGACGTCATCAACGGTTTACCCTTCCACAACTATTCCTTGACTATTAGGAACGGTAACTGGAATTGTCGTCTCTATCTGTTCCTATTCCTGCATTTTTTTGCAGTGAAGCCACAGGTTTACATAACATGTTCGAAGTATGTATTTAGTTTATTATACATTTTTCAATATTTATGAGTTTCTAAAATTTAAAAAAGCACAACATAACTTAAATGATATGATTAAAGTAGTTGTGTTGTAGTTCAATTGGTATGATTTAGTTTGAAAATTTATTTTTTTTTACAGATAATGTACTTATACGAACTCATATGATGCGATTTATTTTGGGTAAATTACAACAGTCTCCCCTCAGGTATGTCATAATTATAAAGACCCACTCATTATTTGAAGAATTACAAATACCACATTGAAATTAATGGCCATCTAACAAATACCCCCTCGTGACAACCCATTGTAGGGGGAGATTTGTTAGATGCTCGTTAACTCCAGCGGTATTTATAAATTTTCAAACAATAAGGGAGAATTTATAATTATGATAATCCATAGGGGAGCCCATGATAATTCACACTTTTTTATATTTTATTTTGAACCATTTGGCATATATTGAGCCAAGAATCTGAACTTTTATGTTTATTCGTTTATTTATTAGATTTATTATTCTTAAATTATTGTATTTAACATCAATGGTTATTAATTTTATTTTATTTCTTATGTATCATTATTTAAAAATAAAAAGAAAACTCCGGTATATACAATATTACAACAAACTAAGGTGTTTTTAATTATGCAATTCATATAATATAGCTAATATAAAGGAAGAATTTGTCTAGTAATTTCAGTTACCAATAAAATATTAATGCAACTAATACCTTAATATATAAAATGTGAATTAATTCAAAAAAATTAAGTAATTAATATTAAATATTAAATAGTTTTAATCCAACAATTATATGCCCAGGCAACGTATGGATTAATAACTAATCTCACATTGAACATAGTTTTTCATGTTTATAATTAATATGAACAACATATTATTTTGATTAATTAGTATGTTATCATATTAATATTTAAATAACATATAATTTAATTATTATGCGTTGTAAAAATTTGGTACCATATTCGTCAATATTTTGACTTGAGAGAAGCCAATATGATATCAAAATTACAGTATGGGACAAATTACATTTATTTTTTATTAAGGCATCGGGATATTTTTGCCCATTTATATTAAAATTTCATAATTAAGAGGGTGTCTGAATATTTCAATAGTAGAAGGGAGTGTTTGGTACCACATCCAAGTACAAGGGGGCAAAATGAATTTAATCCTTAATATTATTAAAACTTTTCATTCCATACTTTCGGACAAGATTAGTACATATAAGGAAATTGAAACATAATTCGCATTTAATTTAAATAATGGTTGAAATTATAAATTTAAAATTAATAAACTTATTATCACATACTGATAGGGGTTAACTAGTGTAAATTCTCCATTTGACAACTTTGCCCCTCAAAGATCAAAGAATTGTCTATCGGGATGATGACCTGTGTGTGATGTTGAGGAGGTTTATGAGGTGGTGGAGAGGTCAGTGTAGTCATGGTCTTGGGTGACGATGGTGGCGAGTGCCATGAGGGATAGTGTGATAGTGTGCTTTCTTGTGAGGAACTTGTACTCATTAGAAGGGAGATCAGATTGCCTTCTGCCCATAAATTTATTCTTCCTTCCACCGGGCAGAGAATTCGAGAACCTCCTGAGGGATAATTTACCCGCTTATTTCAATAGTGGGTTTTCATTCCCCTCATCCCTACTAGTAGATGTTATCCAAAGTTTTGGCCATTGTGTGTGTTAGTTTATGCCAAATTCTTTCATGTGTTTCGAGGGTTTTTGACGTCACTTTCGAGAGGTGGGGCTTCCCATCACGCTAGATAGTTTTCATGCATTGTGGGGCGTGCTCGTGAGGTGGGATTGGTGGAGCTTACTCCGCTCCGTTCTCATGTGCCTAAAGTGCTACTTCCACTACTAGGACGTCGCGAGATCGAGACCTGATCTACATCCTCAATGGTAGGATAATGCTTTCCCATAGACAGTGCCAATAATGTAATCGAGATTCGTGAAGGGGAGAAAAATGAAAAAACTACCCTCGACACGCTTAATGCACCCAAGTATCTTCTTTTTTCTAGAGAAAGAGTTTTTGTGTGAGTACAGGTTAATGTCTGACTTTCTAGGGAACAATAAGTTGTATTTAAAAATGATATTTGAGATACTTATAGTGGAGTTGAGAGTATGTATGTGTGATAAGGTGTATGCATTTATGTATAAAAATTAACCTTAACCCTCATATGTGATCTAATACTATTGGTATATCCATCATCATTGAATAGTCGAAGACATATTACACATGGAAAACCACATTTTCCAAACATTTTTGTTTAACTTTTTTCAAATAAATCATACCATTTTACAATGGCTGCCGTAGCTTCTGCTGCAACAAATGCTTTCTTTACTAATTTATATATTTTCTGAGACATGGGCCATTTGGTTTTGTTGTCATTTTTATTTTCAGTTTCCAACATTTTCAATTAAAATGAAAATGCTTTATTGATTTTTTTTTGCAAAAAAAGAAAATATGGTTACATTTCATGTCTCCAAACCTATCTTATTAGGTGTGGGAAATGAGAATTTGTTTGGATTTGATGAGATTTGAATTTATAGTGTAAAATCACGAAATTACAAAAAGTGAACATGACAAGACAATCTTGTCATGTCTCTTTTTCTTTTTCTTCTTCTTCTTCTATCACTCATAAATCTTTACAAATAGGTCAATATGATTTAAAATTTGTAGGCTTATGGTATAGGGAAAGAAGACAAGAAAAAAGGTAAATCACAGCTATCTCCCCTGAAGTTTAGCATAATTACAAATACCCCCTCGTTGTTTGAAAAATTATAAATACCCCCTGAGGTTTGTAACCGTCTAACAAATAACCCATTTCATCCATTTTTATGGGAACTGACCAAAATGCCCTTATGCACTAAATTATAATTTATTTAATTCTTAAAATTCTTTTGGACTATAATGCGCTGGGAGATTTTTTTTAAGTTTTTTACACAGAGGAGCAATAATGCAATTTGCCTCGACTGATTTTTTCAAAATTTTAATAAAAGATTCAAGAGCAAAATGGTCAATTTCAGACATTTTGTTAAAAATTACAAACCTCAGGGGGGTATTTGTATTTTTTAATCAACGAGGGGGTATATGTAATTATGCCATACCTCAGGGGAGGTGGCTGTAATTTACCCCAAGAAAAATTATGACTCTACAAATGTAGAGAAAAAAGCATTTCCAGTTGACATATGTTGCAAGATTTCCAATGAGATTGGGCAGTTTCAATGAGAATGAGTCAAACAAACACAACTTCAAAATCCCAAACAGTATAAAATTGAAAATGACCATTTAGAAATAAAACCAAACGGGCCATTAGTTTTGTGGCATTTTCAGGTGAGGTAAAGCCCCTATTATTTTCTTGTACATTTGAAGTTAGATATTTTATTGGTAATTTTGAAATCTATATCCTTATACAAATAAACTTGCCGTATTTCCCTTGTGTGATTAACTAATGTTAATATTTTCCGAATAGCTTTCACATTTTTGCAAGTTACAGATATTACGAATTTATTACAACAAATAGTTGTGTCACTCTTGATCTTGTGCTTAAATTTAGATTACTTCATATGAAGAGAATAGGTATACAAACCCCTCTAAACCAGGAAAAAAAAATGTTTATAAGGCACCCCTAAATTTTTGATAAAGAAGCATCAAACTCTCCTCCACCCTGTTGTGTTCTTCATTCGCACAGTTTGTGATTGATTTTCATACTTTGGTCTCGACAATGTTTATCTTGTCCTCATTTACCGATTATAAGAGCCTAATATTCGAGTAACACTTAGTTTTGTTTTCTCTCTAATCTCAATACACCTTTTTTTTAATGTATATGGGGATGGAAAAAGAAATTAAGTGCTAACTAAATATTTGAGCTTCTATATATATAGTTGGTAAATGAGCGCAACATAAATATTATACATGTCAAACATGAAATCAATTGCAAATTGGTAGATGCCTCCTTTTCAAAATGTTAAGGTACCTTTAGATTTTTTAAAAATAAAATTAGGGGGTGTTGTACCTATTTTCATTTTCCTAGGAGGCAACTTGGATTTAGCCCCTTGATTTGCTCCAAATAAATGTATGCTCTATTGGAAATAACTGCTAGTAATCATTTTTGTCCCACATTGCTAAAATAACCAAGTCTCGAAGTGTTTGAATTGAAACCTCTTACAACCTTTGTTGGAAAATAGTGAATGATAAATTATTGAATAATTTATTTAATTAATTTATGTCTATCGAATTAAATTGTGACAAGTGATCGGTTACGATGTGTGACGCATAACAAACTCGTGACACGTAGATGATGGTTGATGACGTCCAATCATCATTCGACCATGTCTAATCAACCAAATAGGTGTGCCCTTTGGTTGAAATGATGTGTCAATTGGGTGAAACGATGCATCCATTTAGGTGATATGGTATGTCCTTTGGGGGCAAAATTGTAAACTTAGTCCCATAAATTAGGCCCATTTTAAATTTAACCCCACGCTTTTCGAAATTTTAATATTAGTCCTATGTTTCATTAAAAATAGTAAAAATAGCCCCAAACTTTGCAGAATACACCCTCCCCGCTAACGCCGTTAAATAATTAACAGGGCTTCTGCACGTTAGGGAAATTGCAGGAGAAATGAGACCAAAAAAATGGATTTTTTTCGCTATTTTTCACTTATATTTCATTTCTTCGCTATTGATCTCTATTTTTCACCTATTTTTCACATTTTTCACTTATATTTCATTTTTTCTCTATTGTTGAAGTAGCCATAAAATATTTCATCAATTGCTTTGCCAAGTCACAAACGACAAAAGTAATGACATTGTTCTTGTACCATCAAAAACATTTAAACACTTCATCAAAGAAGCAATTAAACCTATCCCTGAAAGTTGACAAAAATATATGGCTTCCAGCCTAATCATAATAATGTAAACACAAAGAGAAAAAATGAAAGAGCGAGAAAATGAAATATAAGTGCAAAATGTGAAAAAGAGGTGAAAAATAGTGATCAATAGCGAAAAAATGAAATACAAGTAAAAAATAGCGAAAAAATCCATTTTTTGGTCTCATTTCTCCTGCAATTTCCCTAACGTGCAGAAGCCCGTTAATTATTTAACAACATTGTGGGGAGGGTGTATTCTGCAAAATTTGGGACTATTTTTGCTATTTTTAACGAAATATGGGACTAATATTAAAATTTCGAAAAGCGTGGGGTCAAATTTAAAATGGGCCTAACCTATGGGACTAAGTTCGCAATTTTTCCTCCTATGGGTGAAATGATGCGTCTATTCGGATGAAAAGTCATAACCTTTCAAAGACATCATTTCTGATTGGACATGTCCATTAAGTGACACCTTTCCAACTTCTATAAATGGGCCCTCATTTCATTCATTTCATTCCATAGAATTATTCAGCATTAAAGCATCTTTCAAGTATAGTTTTAGTAAGAGAGTTCCAAAATATTTTTTGATTCGTTGTTCTCAAAATTTGTAGTGTTGCCACTTTGAGATTGTAAGTCGTTGTATCTTAGGAGATAAATTGTCGTTTTCGTTAGCACTAGAGTGGGGCAATAATTGTCTTAAAAATAAAGAGTCTAACTCTTGTGGTTGTTACTACTTCGGTTTTGTGGTTGTCTAACCTCTCGTGGTACAACCAATTACTGTCCAAGGGTAGATGTTGTTCTACCTCATTACGTTTGATCCTAACTAGGTTCTTAACGTGAGGGAGCCCTCATTATTTTGAAGGGAAAACTAATGCCTAAAAGAAGGCTGCATTGGATGCATGGGGACATGAGGATTTCCTACATGGCATGTGTGACATGTGGAACAACGTATATAACTCAACTAAGACTGCAAATGTTTAGTGGGGATCCTTAGAGGAATATTATAACTTGGCACTAAGTCATCATTCTTAAATGGTGAGTTAGATTAAGAGATCTGTATGGAACAATCTGAAGGGACTGCTATTCTTGCCAATAAAAGGTCATAGACTTGTCAAGTTGTTATATGGGCTACGCAAGATCCTAATAAATGACACGAAAAATTTGACAAATAATGCTTTCAAATGACTTTAAGGTCAACGAGTATAATAAATGTGTCTATGTTCAAGATTTCCAGCTCCTTTGTATAGTCTGTCTATATGTAAATGACATGTTGATAAAGAAAAGCAATCTCTACCAAGAAACTATTGAAAAAATATTTTGATATGAAAGAATTAGGGTTTAGCTAACGTAATAGTAGGGATTAAGACCTCTAAAACGTCTGATAGACTTGTCTTATCATAGTCTCATTATGTTGAAACTGAACATAGAAATTTTAATATTTATGACAATCCACCTGCTAAGACTCCTATAGATCGAATTCTACACTTAACAAAGAACCAAGGTGAACATGAAGGTCAAATTGAATTTTCAAGAATGATTGGTAGATTAATGTATATTTTGAAATGCACTCGTTCTATAATGGAATCTGAGTTTACAGCTCTAGATAAAGCTTGGAAAAGAAGTTGAATGACTTCGTAATTTCTTGGAGGATATTCCTTGTTGGATGCCTGCAATTATGATATACTTATGATAGTTACTTGGCTAAAGGAAGAGCACAAATAAATATGTATAATGGTAAACCCAGACATATACATCGAAGATATAATACCATAAGACAGTGGATCTCTAGGAAAATCATGTTCATTGACTATATTAAGTCAAACGATAATCTAGTTGATTCATTAACAAAAGGCCTTTTTAGAAATCAAGTGTACTGGTCGTCGAGGGAATGGGATTAAAATCCAACAGTTAAATCTTTATAGCGTTAACCCAACCTTGTTGACTGGAGATCCCAAAATCTTGGTTCAATGGGACAACTAAGTTATAATTATGAAAAGCACTTAGAGTTTTACTCCTCGTTCCTATGATGTTTAGTGTTGTTAGCTATAGGGTAGAGGTTAAGCTATAAGCTTTCAATGATACCTATACTAAGTCAAGTATAGTATAGGAGATCACCTATATAAGTGTGAAAACCGATCGCTTCAAATGTAAAACACTTATGACTCCAAGATGATGTCCATGACCAAAATGGACCCAACCGTGAGAACCAAAGATATAAGAGAAGGTATTGTGGGGGGTTACACCAACTTCTGAACAGTTCACATTATGTTCACTGATTAGCCAAGTAAATCTAATAGTATTCCTCTAAGGAAGGTTCAAAGCCACAAGCTACATTTCTCGATGAAATGACTTCTCGTTTGAAACTCTCTTAAGAGTCTGCATGTTAATTTCATTCATTTGGGGGATTGTTGAAAATTGGTAAATGATAAATTAAAGAATAAATTTATTTAATAAATTTATGTCTATCGGATTAAATTATGACAAGTGATTGGTTACGATGTGTGACGCGTAACAAACATGTCTAATCAACCAAATATGTGTGTTCTTTGATTGAAATGATGTGTCTATTGGGTGAAATTATTATGGTGAAATGATGCGTCCATTTGGGTGAAATGATATGTCCTTTGGTTGAAATGATACGTCCATTCGGATGAAAAGTCATAACATTTCAAAGGCATCTTTTCTGATTGGACATGTTCATTCAGTGATACCTTTCCAACTTCTATAAATAGGCCCTCCCATTTCATTTCATTTCATTCAAGATTCATTTCATTCCATAGCATTTTTAAGCATTAAAGCATCTTGGAAATATAGTTTTAGTAAGAGAGTTCCCAAATATTTTTTGTTTCGTTGTTCTCAAAATTTGTAATGGTCTACTTTGAGATTATAAGTCATTGTATTTTGGAGACAAATTGCCGCTTCAGTTAGCACCAGAGTGGGACAATAATTTTCTTAAAGATAAAGCGTCTAACTCTTGCGTTGACTTCATAATACACAATTCCCGCATATAATCTAATTTCTCCAAACAACCTTGAAATTTAAAGTATGGATGGGTAGGTTTTCAAAAAAAAAAAAAAAAAAAACAGAAAGAACCTTGCATGAGTCGATCCACTGATTATAACCTTTTTGGAGGCAAACCACTTTGTCTTTTATTATCTGGATTTGTTTTTTCAAAATGCCCGAGCTTACCCTTTTATCAAAATAAATAGTCGAGCTTATCCTTTTATCCAAATAAAAACCTATGCATATGTTTCTGAATTTTTTGATACGCGCTAAGTCTTCTGATAAGGATAATCTTTATCTAAATCGCAAAAAATCTACTAAGCATATTTGATTGAAGGTCCCGACTCTCTACTGTAAATTTGCGCAATTTTCATAATCATATGCCTCAAATTCAACTCTCTTTCTCTCAGTTCATGCCTTTTCACTTCTGAGTAATTGTAGTATACTATTCCAACTCTCTACCACAGGTACCACGTGTTAGGGGATAGTTGTGTTAACCTTGGGAGGCGAGTGGTTTTAACGATTGCACCACGATCATGCTTAAATTCATTTCAGGGCAGTGGCTCATCACAACTTTAGTCGTTCTTACAATTTCAAAGTGAAGCTCTTTTCCTTTCTTGTTATGGTTGCACCAATCACAAAAGTCCTGTATGATCTCTCAAATTGGAACCACTAGATGGGACAATTACAAACGTTGGTCCTAAAAACTGTTAATTTTCTTCAAACCATTGGAGATCGATTATGTTTTATTCACAAATCTTCTAGAAAATCAACCAAACTCTTATGTAATTCCTACCACTCCCATTACCACTCCACTACTGGATAAGACCAAAAAGGTTGATGATGATACCAAAGATATTTAATAGGACTAACAAGACTGTAGATGTCATATTCTAAATCATGTGAAGCTTATTGTTCGACCTGTTTGTTAAAAAAAAATATGCCAAAGTGATTTGGGACACTTTGGAGGTGATGTATGAGGTGATAAAGTTGAAAGGAAGAAATATATCATCGGCAAATGGATGCAATTCTAGATGTTGATGGTAAGTTTATAATGGACCAGGTTCATGAGTATGAAAATTTGGTGGCAGGTGTACTGAGCAAGGGCATGAAGATGTGTGAAATTCTGCAAGCGAATATACTTTTGGAGAATTTCCCACTTACTCCGAATGACAATACGAATGATCTGAAGCACGAAAAAAGAGATCTGACACTTCAAGAGCGGATCAATCATATGAAGACAGTGGAGGCAAACCGTCTAAAAGATGAGCAAAACTCTATTTCTTTTATTTATGTTGAAGCTTACCTTGTTGAATCTACCAGAACTTCCAAATATAGCTTTAAGAACTAAGGGAAGAAATTCCATAAAGGCCGACAACAAAAAATATCCAAGGGAAGCAATGGAAAAATTCAGAAGAATAAACAACTTTGCTACTATTGTGGAAAACTTGGCCATAAGGCGTATCAGTGCTTTTAGAGAAAAGGTGAACAAAAACCAAACCAAAAGCTTGTGTCTCAAACTGCTCCACAAGGTATAAGTGCTTAAAAACACTTCTACTCCAACAAGGACTTGTTCCATGAATTCCACGAGGCAACCGATAGAGAATTTATTTTCATGGGCAACTCTACTATTGTTGGATTTCTTGTTAAAGGAAATGATAAACTCCGCCCCCCCTCCATTGGCTTGATTTAATGTGGTTGCATACAGATTCTTGGGTGAAAAAAATCCAAAATCTCCATATACCGCAGTCACATGGCCGAGAGGTATGAACCTTTAATGGGTGACCCCAAAGGGTGTTATGATAACTCATGGGTGGCTTATTCAAAATGTAAAGATGATGATGAGAAATACAAGAGCACAATACTTACAAATTAGCTGCCTCAATATCATAACTTAACAAAAGCACCACACACATCAAATTACAATAAATTATAATATAGTTGCTTTGGTTTCAAATTTCAGTTCCAAGTAGCAAGGCCCTAATTATTTGACAACCTTGAAAAGTACTTATGTATTTTCTTCATCACAATGTCTAGGCCTCACTAGCACATTCTTCTTGGTCATCTTTTTTGTCGTCAAGCATTGTAGGATAAGTTTCCAAACCATCACTTGTCGAACAATTACGTCAACAATAAAATAGGTAAAAGTGTTAATTCATAGTTTAATGTAATTTGTAAAATATAAGAAAAATTTAATCAATTTTTATTACCTTTCACTTTATTACACAACAAAGGACGAGTACACATCAACGCTGAAAGAATAGTGGGATGGGGCCTACTACGATGATGATTAATCAATTTTCCACTACTACTAAATGGAGACTCAGATGCATTTGTAGAAACAAGAATAGCTAAAATATCTCTCGTCATTTTCTGCAGATTGGGATACTTAACTCTATTTGTTTTCCACCAAGTCAACACATCATAATTTGGAGTTTTTGGCAATACTTTCCTCCAAATACATATCCAACTCCGACGTCATAGAAACTTTAATAGTAGGATTTAAATTTGAAGCCACATATTGGTCATACATCTCAAGAGGTCACACTCATTAATGAGACAAGTAACAAAAGATGACATTGAACTTCCCAAACTTCCTAAACCAGCAAAGTTTGAGCTACTTTCATTCAAAGCAACATATTTAGATTGATAGTTAAGAAACAAATTATAACAATTCTATCGAACACCATCAAATTTAAATTGTGAACTTTCATAATAAATTAGGGAAAAGTAAAACTTAACCAACTTCATCTTAGATCAAGGATTTGAACCAACAACCACCCCCATTACAAGTATCCCAATACTTTTTATATTTCCCGACATCTTTTGTAACATCTTCAAATGTTAATACATGATTATCATTTATTAGCATAATAATATGGATATGGTGTGATGAATTGTATTAGATTGGTGTTTAATTAGAGATGTAAAAAGACAAGAGAAATTATTGTAAACACTTAAATATTACACAATAGAAATTTGTGGGGTTAAATGAAAATTGTAAAGATGAAGGGGGAGATACAATATCTGTATAAATATAATATATATATATATATATATGCTATAGAACCACTTGTAATTAGCTTTGGAACATTTTAAAGAATCTTAGAAGATCAAAAGAAGACAAAAGAAAATAAAAGGGGGAATTATAAATATGTATATATAATATAAAACGCATATATATATATATACACACCTAATTACCTACACACACACACACATATATATATATATATGTTCACACAAATTTCGTGTCTGCAAAAAATAATTACAAGACAAGAAAAATATGGACAAAATGATGTATTAATTTTGAGTAAAAGTGGTTTACAATCTCTGAATTCAAAGTAACCCCCCGATTCTTCTCAATGAATGTGGATTCAAGGGCTTGGAGCTTGTTCTTGAATCAGATATGCAATCTCCCTCTTGATGTGTAGAAGGCGATCGCGTACCACCTTGAAATTTCGTATTAAGGCCTTGTAGTTGCAGAGGTAGTGGCAGAAAACTTTGGACTTGCTCTTGCTAGATTTTTTCTTGTGTTGTATGTATCCCTTTTTGTAAAGTTGAGGCCCCTATTTATAGGCGTGAGTTGGGCTTTAGCAGCTTGGGCTCACTTCCATTCGGCTTTATCACTGTGGGCTTTGACATGGGCTAGTCTTCTGATGGACTGCATTTTTGAACATGTATCTGGCCCAATTTAGCCAACTCAAAATACTATATATATATATATATATTTATTTTGGATTGATCCATAAAAATACATAAGACCCAAATTTAATATGGGCTTATGAATTTAATTTCTTCATGACAAGCCCAAATTTATTATGGACTTTTATTTTGGAACCCAATTATTAGCCGATTTATTTGGGCTTTAATTGGTAATTTATTCCCAAAATATTTTGACGTCAACAGATGCTCCCACTTCAAGGCTCGGCGAAGAACATGCCAATTGTTGTCGGAGGCGGGACTGGAAGTACTTACTTCTCCTTTCTTTCCATTTTGTAGCTTTTTTTTTAGACGAAGGGTCATTTGAGTGAATTTCCGACATAAGAATTCTTTTTCCGTAATCATAATTTTCGCCTCTTGCACAAATTCACGCACAAAGCCGAATCTTCACATGCAAGGAATTTAACATTGCACACTTATTTCCTTCAGCAATTTTCATCATGCTTTCCTTATGCAATGTCCTCAACAGAATTCAATATCTTTTCAAATGCAATGCAAATCTTCTCCACTAATATATCTTCTATTCACGTGCTGGGCAATGATGGAAATTTTCCAAATTTTGTCCTTAAAATATAAGTATAAATAATGACATTCGCAATGAATTTTGTTCACAAGAGTACAAACAGAGAATTGGTCTTCCTCTATTGTGCTTCCGCGAACAGAATTTGTTGTTGCTTGGTGTCTTTTGAACATAAATTGGTATGAACTTATTCAACTGTTTTTTACAAAGGCTTCCATGAAATCTTGCTCACAAAGTGTTTGTGAATTTGACCGTGAGAGAAATTCTTTGTATTTTCGCTCATGCTACTTGATTTCATGCACATGCACATGTACACTTTAATTTTCAGACACGGACTTCGAAGATCGTATTGAGCCATTCCAAGCATCGTCATCCGAAGCGGCAAGGACAATGTCAAGATGAAAGGCACCACCCTATGCGTTCATGAGCCGACCAATGTCACTCGTCCCTCCATGTCTCGTTCTATGTCCAAGTCCATGTATCTTCATGATTGGTCTGAAGAGGTGATGAAAGACACGCTCGACCCCTTGTTCAAACGTTTCTTCTCAAGCCAAGGTGTTGTTGCTTAAGTCTTCTCTTCATGACGCCGAGGCGGATACCGAGTTTGTTCTTTCGAATCGCCACCTTGCCACCAACGGGACTTCATGGAGGACTCCTTAATCGAAGTATGGCGAAGTATCCTTTTACCTAGCTATTGGGAGTGGACTCAAGACGTGCTTGGCCACCATGTGACCATTCTTCATGCCTCCAAGATTCACGCAGCTGTGTGCGCGTCTCTTTTCATGTACGTTTGCAACAAGTATATCCTTCAAGCCTTCCTTGAGCTATGGTGCCCTTCTACGAACACTTTACATGCCGACGCCGGAGAGATATCCATTTCCTTGTGTGACATCGGTGGACTTTGTAGGTTACCCGTGCATGGAGAGTTTTACGATGAGGTCGTCCCTTCTTCCAAGGACTTGCTAGGCGATGAAGCGTGTAAGTCCTCCATTCCCCGAAGCTGCAAGTACTTGATTTTGGCGTACCACCGTCTTCACAAAGATTCGAACGGAGTACTTGTTTATGATTGGGTCGGCTTTTGGTTCAAAGGACCTCTTTGCTACGCAACGCCCCCTCTATGTTCTTCTCGGAAGAGAATCAACGATCCCAAACTTTATCATAACCCCAGCGGTGACGTCGATGCTTCGAACCTACCTTTGAGCAAGGACTATGATGAGCCTTTCACCCCACTGTAGATCCCCGAAGACATACGAGATGAGACCTATGTGGCGGCTTTTCTCTCGTGTTGGCTATTTAGCTTTGTCCTTCCGCACGGCAAAGTCGGCAAGGTACATGCTTTTGTTTTCAAAATTGCAAGTAGAATGGCTCATGGTGATTGCTTTTCTTTGGCTATCCCCATCTTAGCGAGTATCTATCGAGGCCTTAGAGACATGTACACGTCCAAAAATTTGTTTGAGTCTTCCGCCGTCTTTCCCGTTCACTATGTGTATAGTTGGATTAGACATTATCATCAAACTCGCTTTCCTCCCAAGCTTAAACCGATTGGAGCCCAAATGGTGAAGTACGCGGGGGAGAACATGCCTAGACACTTTGAACCTGCCGAGGCATGCAACTTATTTCATCGCATCAATCTTTCGAGGCTTTTGTATGTGCACTTCCATCATCACGGCCCCACTTTGTTGGTAGATGGTACGAGCTTATCGAACACCTACAAGGACCTCTTTGTTGCTCTGCGCTCCAGCTACTTGACACTTCGGATTGAGGCGAACTCCATTGTTGAAGCTTACGGTCCCCACCGCTTTAGCCGCCAATTTGGGTTTTTCCAACACGTTCTGGGGCGTTTGAAGAAGGAAATCTTGACTTGCAACTCGAAGGAACTTGGGCGACTTCTGCAATCTTCCACTTTATCGAGTACTTCATCTAAACTTTTTATTCCCGGTAACGTTTCTTCAACCCCCCCCCCCCCCGTTCACGAAGGAGTATATGGAGTGGTGGACCAAGTGCAATAGAACTCACCCCAAGAAGAATACAAGAGTTATTCTTAAACTCAATCATCCCCCCAATTTGGAGAAGGAACCTGAAGACAATCGAGCCGTCAATATTGATGGGATGAAGACCGCCACTGCCGCTCCCAAGCGAAGACACAACGTACTTGTGGACACGCCCGTTGGTGTTTTGTCTATCGAAAATGATGTGATCTCCGTGTTATCCATCTCGAATGAGCAACTTAGCAATCCTCAACCACTTGAGAAGGTTTTTGACTTAGATGCAATTAGTGTGAATTCTTCGTTCTTTGAGACGTTCCAAGTTCTTTCATACCTTTAGACGAGTTGGTGCTCTATATAAATATATCGCTGTATCACTTTCACTACATTCTCCTTTATTATCCCTTTTTTTTTTGATCTTTTTCTTTTACGTTTATCTAATACCCTTTTTTTTTGTTGTTGTTGTTTTCAGCTTGCTGGTCTTGAAGGAGGGGTTCCCATAACTCACGAAGGTAGCATAGGCTCGGTGAACGGGACTAGTGCATTTAACTTCCCCGACCCAAATGCCACTTTGCGTGGTGAATTGCAACCTTTTCCAAGAGATGAGCCTCCTTACGCCGAAACTTCTAACAAACGCCCGAAGATTGTGCTACCGGCCATCGCGGAGAAGTTGCCCCTGTAGAAGATGTCTTGAAGAAGCCGAAGAAGACTTTTGAAGCTCCACCTTCTCCCTATTATTTCTGCCCTCAAGTTATCAAAATGGAGGCAGAGCCGGTGTTGCTCAAGTTTTATTGGGTAACGCATATGCCAAAAGATCGCGATGACCCCCCTTGAACGACTTTCCGAAGTGAGGCAAGTTGTTGATGCTTTGATCAAGGAGATGGCCGTCTATATGAAGGACATATCCCCTTTAGAGAGTCACTTGAACGTCTTTTTTGACGGCGCTTCCAATTACACAAAGACCAAGTCTGAATTTACTCAGAAGATCACGCGGGAGGTTTATGAGAAGTCTCTCTCACTTGCCAAAGGTGATCTTTCGGACACTGAAGCACAAGAGAAGGAGCATGCGGACGAGGTGAAGAGTCTTGAGACCGAGATTCTCCAAGTTGTCAGCCAACAAGGCGTATTGAAGAGGCAACTCGAGGAACTTCAACGCAAGGAGGAGTCCATCAACTCATTACTTCGTCATGCCAAAGGGAACTTAATTGACTTCCAGAGGGAGGTAGCGACCAAGAAGGAAAAGGTTTCCATGCTCGAAAATATCCCTTATCTTTCTGGAAAGGAGGTTGAAGTATTGGAGAAGATGGAAGCACTTCTCGAGGAGTCAAAGAAAGATTTAACAAACTTTAGCTTATTTGCTTGAACCTTTAGAATTTGATGTTTATCTTTATCTTTTTTTCTTTTCGTTCTCCTCAATGTAGATGAATCTCCTTGATGCAATAAAAATTATTCCTTTTACGGAATCTCTTTATACACTTCTTAAATCATCCATTTATTTATTTTTTTGCTTGTACTATTGTTTGCCACGAACAATTGAAACGTGCGTAATACAATTAATTAAAACTTCAAGACTTAAATTCAGAGGTAAAATTGCTAACATAGACGTTGCTCTTGGGAAAAGAGATGGGACCCTTTTTTTTTTTTTGAAGATACGACTGAACTTGAACGAATATACGCAAGCTGCCTACGTACCCCGCGAAGGGGTTAAGTCAAAATATAGTTCAAAGAAACTTGAATTTTCTTTTCCTTTTTTTTGTTTATTACAGGAGGTGTGCCATGCAGATTTTATACTATGTAGTTTAGGCTCATGCATCAAGGAGCATGGTCTTTATGGATAGTAACACTTTAGGAACTTGCCGTTTATGGGACCAGTCCGCAGGCCATCTTTGTCGACCAACTTGTAGGCATAATTCGTGTAGGCTTCTTTCACCACATAAGGGCCATCCCATTTGGCCACGAACTTGTTTCCCATTCGCCGTGTGAGGGTGATTGGTCGTCTTACTGCCAGGACCAAATCCCGGACTTGAAATTTCCAAGGACGAACTTTCTTGTTGAACGCTCTCGTCACGCGAGCTTGATAGCATTGAAGTTGTTGTTGGGCCTCAAGTTTTTTCTCGTCCAATGCTTCTAACTCTCCAACCTCAGATGAGCATTGTCTTCGGTGGTGAGTCCTTCTTGTATCGCGATGCGGAGCGAAGGTATTTGACTCTCCAAGGGAAGCATGGCTTCAACTTCATAGACTAAGAAATATGGAGTAGCTTGAGTAGCGGTCCGATGTGTCGTCCGCTGCACATATATTGCTTCGCCTATCCTTTGTGCCAGTCCCTCTTCGACTTCGACACTACCTTTTTCAAGAGGTTGGAAAGAGTTTTGTTGAAAGCTTCCGCCAAGCCCTTTGCCGCAACGTTGTATATTGAAGAGTTGTGTTGCTTGAAGCCATATTGTGCGCATAGCTTGTCCATCGCCTTGTTGTAGAAAGGTCTTCCATTGTCGGTGATGATGTACCGAGGCACCCCATACCGGAAGATGATGTTGACACAGATGAAGTCTACTACTGTTTCCTTCTTCACTTCTTTGAGTGTAATGGCTTCTACCCATTTTGAAAAGTAGTCGGTGGCTGCAAGTATGTAGACGTGCCCTACAGATGACTTAGGAGTGATAGGACCCACGACATCAAGTCCCCATGCGTCAAATGGCCATGAAGCGACTGTAGGATGTAGAGGCTCCGGCGGTTGATGGATGAAGTTGGCGTGTAGTTGGCAAGACTCGCATTTCTTCGCATATTCTAAAAAAATCCTTGACCATTGTGGGTCAATAGTAACCCATCCTTTTGATTCTGAAGTGGAGCTTCGGGCCGAATTGATGTGCGTCACACACTCCTGAATGAGCTTCTGTCATGGCTTCGATGGTTTCCTCACCGTTTAGGCAACGCCGATAAGTACCTTCAAAAGACCGTCGATACAAGATGTCCTTGTGCAGGATGAAACGGGATGATCTTCGTCGCACCTCTATTTTATGGCGAACATCATTTGGTAGTTTGCCATTTTTCAAATACTCCACCAACGGTCTTCTCCAATTTTCATCATCAGTGGTAGCAGTCGTGATGGTGTAAGAGTCCTCGTGATCGGATATAGGGAGTGAAGGAATTACCCATCGATTGCACATGGGGACGCTAGTTGTTTCTCATTTGGATAGGGCCAAGGTGGTCGCTAGGTTGGCTAGTGCGTCTGCCATTCTATTCTCTTTTCTTGGGATATGATTTAGATCCACACTCTCGAATCCATTGAGTAGATGTGACGCCTACTGGAAGAAAGGTACCAAGTTGTCTTTCTTGACTTCATATACGTGGAGGAGCTGGTTGATGATCAACTTTGAGTCGCCATAGACTTCAATCTCCAAGATTCCCATCTCTAAAGCCATATGAAGGTTGATGATCAAGGCTTGATCCTCGGCAACATTATTGGAGCACAGTTCATTGAAGACGATGGAGTAAGTCAACACTTGCCTCTCCGGTGAAACAAAGCCGATGCCTGCCCCCGCTCAATTGGATCGCGCTGCCCCGTCGAAGAACATTGTCCATGCAGGGAGGATTTCGACAGAAAAGACATCTTCATCAGAAAATTCATCGGATATCTCCCATTCAGCAGGCACAGGGTGGTCGACTAGGAAGTTGGCAAGAGCTTGTCCTTTGACGGCTTTTTGGGGAACATATTCTATCTCATATTGATTGAACACGATGGACCACTTCTCCAATCTCTGGGAGAGCACAGGTCTTGACATCACGAACTTGATTGGATCAGCGCGAGAGATGAGTCTTATGGAGTACGCCCCGAAATAATGCCTCAACTTCTTGATGGCATAGAACAGTGCCAAGCATATTTTCACCACGGGTGAGTATTTCAATTCATTTTCAGTCAAAGTCCTACTCAAGTAGTATAGGGCTTTCTCTTTTCCTTCTTCATTCTCTTGTGCCATGAGCGCACCCACAGACCATTCTTGCGCTGCTATGTATAGTATGAGCGGCTTCCCGGGTGTCGGAGCTCCTAAGACTGGCGAATTTAGTAGGTGCTTCTTGATGCTTTCAAAGGCGTTTTGGCATCCTTCATCCCACTGGAAAGGGGCATCCTTCTTCATGAGGTGATTGAAGGGCTGACATCTTCTGGCGAGGTTTGATATGAATCTTCTTATGAACGCGAGATTGCCTTGAAGACTTTGCAATTCTTTCAAGTTTCTTGGTGGTGGCATTTTCTGAATGCCGTCCACTTTTGCCGGATTGACTTCAATACCACAGTGACGAACAATGAAGCCAAGGAATTTTCCAGATGTGACGCCGAAGGCACACTTGAGAGGATTCATCTTTAGGTTATATTTCCTCAAGCGGTCGAATACTATTCGGAGGTCCGTCAAGTGCTCTTCTCTTTTCTTGGTTTTGACGACTAGGTCATCTACATAGCATTGTACCTTGTCGTGCAACATATCATCGAAGATGTTCTGCATAGCACGTTGGTAGGTGGTGCCTGCGTTCTTCAACCCGAAGGGCATTACCTTATAGCAATAGATTCCCTTGGGAGTACGGAAGGCCGTGGATTCCTCATCTTTAGGCGACATTCTGATTGGTTGTACCCTGAGGAGCCATCCATGAAAGACAATGCTTCATGTCCTGTAGTTGCGTCAACCATGAGTTCAATAATGGGCAATGGGAAGTCATCTTTTGGACACGCCTTGTTCAAGTCTCGAAAGTCAACACAAATGCGAATCTAGCCAGTCTTTTTCTTGACAGGCACAATATTAGAAATCCACGTCGGGTATTTAACTTCTCTGATAAACCCAGCGTCGATAAGCTTGTTCACTTTTGTCCCGATGCGAGGAATGAGGTCCGGACAGAGAACCATTTGCGACTGCTTTAACGGTCGCGCTCCATGATTTATGCCAAGGTGGTGGATAGCGACTTTCGGGTCTAAACCTAGCATCTCTTTGTATGTCCATACGAAGACATCTCTATATTCGCTCAATGTTTTGAAGTATTGCTCCTTTTCTTCCAAGCTTAGGAGTGTACTAACCAATACGGGGCGCGGCTCCTCGGTTGTGCTAATATTCAATTCCTTAATCTCATCAACAGTTGCTTGTCCGCCATCTTCAAGCTGTGGGGGAGCATTTTGGACCTCATCTTCAGAAGCGTCCGAGTCGGAATCTTCATCATTGCTGACATGATTGGAGCCGACGATGACTTCTATCTCTTCTTCATTTGGAGTGTTGGATCAATCGTGTGATCCCCTAACGACATATTGCTTTATTCTAATCGGTCCTCCTGAAGAGATGATTAGAAATGAAGTCTTACCTTTCGGGGTTGAGATTGAAGAAGTGTTTCACCTACGTCACTTTCCTTTGGCTCTTTTGTCTCATCAAGGCGACATTTTTTCTTAGAATGTTGAGCATGACTGTCTCCAAGGCGGTCGAACATGGAACCTCGCTGGCGTCGCCTTGTATTACCATATGAAGTCCCGTCTGCCTCGCCTAATCGTTCAAAAATGAAAGTGCGCACATCAAGAGTGCCGAGCCTATTGAATACCGAGACACGATTGTTATTGCTTTTATCATTTGCAGAAATATATTGTGGAGCTACGCGCTCGTCTTTCTTTCTTGTATGAATCTTCACAGGCTCGTCTGGAGAAAAGCCCAAGCTGGTACGGGGTTGATCTATGCGGTAGCCTTGCCTTCTCAATCTATGTTGTAGGATTTAACTTATTGAGTCTTGATGGTGCCAAAAAATCATAGCCAGACTTCGCCAAAAGGTGGTACGCTTTTGGACCAAATGCCCCCTACATGTCTGTTGGTCTTTTGGAAGAGGAGAGTCGTTTGAAATTAGTGGACGTAGGCCAGTGATTGGCATGACTAACTCTTTCTTGATTTCTTGAAAGTCATTGGCCATTGGCTCTTTGAATTGTCTCCTTCCCTTGAAGAGCAGAGGAACATCTTGCTTCGGTACGTTTTGCTTTCTTTTGGCATTTGACCGAACCATATATCGAAACACCGGCAAAGTATGGTGGTTTCTTGAACTCGTGTCTTTAACGAGTCGGGGCTTCATTAGTTGCCACCTTACTAACCTCTTCATTGTTTCATTCAGAGGGCACAACCTCGGGGTGTATATCTTCAATAGAATAAACAATCGAAAATCTCGAGGGCAACACTTCTTGCATGGTGTCGAGATCGTGATAGAGTTTTGTATCATCGAGGTTTGACTCTGCCTCAGTGAAAGGTTTCATATCAGCATCAATTTTCACGATTTCCCCATTCATGATGTATTTGAAGCATTGTGTAGAGTGGAGGGAACAACTCCATTTTCATGCAGCCACGGCCTTCCTAGCAACAAGTTGTAGGAGGTTCTTGCATCGATAACATGGAAAAGAGTGCTTGCTTTTAATTCCCCTACAATGAGGTTGAGCCGAGTCATGCCAATAGCTCTTTGAGTCCCTCGATCGAAGCCCTGGATGGTCAGACGGCTACGGGACAAGTCTTCCAAAGTTATTCCCAACTTCTTCATGGTGGACTTCGGCATGATGTTGACAGCAGATCCACTGTCTATGAGTATGCGATTTATTCCTTGTTCTTGTATGAACCCTAAGACGAAGAGTGGTTGGTTGTGCGGCTTTGAGCTAAGCAGTAGGTCCTCGTCTGTGAAGGATATGGTAGTTAAGCAAGAGACCAACGGTTGTCTCTATCTTTGCATGGAGGAGCACTTGCGGTCTTATTCTTCCGCTAAAAAAATGTCCGTGGGAAGAACTCTGCTAAAGTCACCGGAAGGCGCTGGTGGGTCATCTTCTCTGATTTATTTTTTGTCTGTGCACATCGCGGGCGTTTGTTTAAGCATGGCTTCCTTGGGAGCATAGGGTGGAGCTTGTCGACATGCCGTCTTTGTCTTTGTCTTTGTCGATGCATCACGAGGGTCCATCCTTCGTCATCGTCATCGTCGGTGGGTTCCTCTTTCTTCTTGTTGATGGGCGAAGCTTCTACTTGTATCGACTCTAGACTCCGAAACTGAAGCAAGGATGACGTTGTTGTGGTGGATTGCTTGACTTTTAGCTTTTCTTTCGAGACTTGCTCACTATTCGCCGGAGTGATGTTGGCGACGTTTGCCCCCGTTGTCTCTTCGACATCCAAGATTATCTTCCATTCTTTGGCTAGTGCCATGATCTTTTCATTGACCATGAAGCACTTCTCTATGAGATGACTAACCACTCGGTGATACTTGCAATACTAGGGGTCGATCACCCTCCCGGCTTCTTCCGGACGCTTTGACTCTGGCAATTCAACCAACTTTCTCTCCAAGAGTTCGTAAAAAATGTAGGGCACGTCAGAGTCGGGAAATAGGTATTCTTTCTCTTGCAATTCTTTCAACGTAGCCGACGTCTGTCGCTCGTCATACGTTGTTCCTTGAGCTTCTCCAACTTCTTTTTATCATTTGAAGAGATCTTTACAGGAGCCGTCTTGATGGTCATGGACTCCTTGACACTTGGTTTGACAAATTTCTCGCCTCTCCTTGAATCTTGCTTGTCCTTTCTTTGATCGTCGATTGGGAAGGTAGTTTTGTGGTTGGCAATGCTCAACTCCATGTCATGGGCACGCGTAGCCAATTCTTCGAAGTTGCTTGGCTTGATCCCTTGGAGAATGTAGAGAAGCCCCCAGTGCATACCTTGAATCCACATCTCTATGGCCAACGCCTCTGAAAGTTTATCTTTGCAGTTTGAGCTCAAGGAACGCCAATAGTTGATATAGTCAACAACCGGTTCATCCTTCCATTGTCTTGCATTGGTGAGTTCAATCATGCTCACCGTGCACCGAGTGCTGTAGAAGTGGTTGAGAAACTCTCTCTCCATCTCGCCCCAACTATCAATTGACTCAGGATGTAAGTCCACATACCAATAAAAAGAATTACCTTTGAGTGATCAGACGAATTGTTTCACCAAGAGGTCGCCATCGGGTACCAGCGTTGTTGCACGTCTCGATGAAGTGGGCGATATGCTGCTTGGGGTTGCATTTTCCATCAAATTGCTGCAACTTTGGCAGTTGGTAGCCTATCGGCATCCTCAAGGAGTTGACTCACTTGGTGTATGGTCTCGAGTAGGTGGGCGAGTGTTGTGAGATCCACCATATTGAGCCTTGATGGTGCTAGCGATCATCTCTTTGCAGCTGTTGGACGGACAACGCGGTAATGGAGGTCGCGGAATGACTAGATTTTTTAACGAACTCTTCTTTCGGTAGTTCTTCATCCGTTTGCTTCTCTTTCCCAGCGTGTTTTTGAAGCAGATGAGTTATTGTGGCTTGATTCCCCAACATTGGTTGGCTCGAGTTATTCATCAACTGAGCAATCTAGAGATCTTTGTCTTCCACAATCTTTTTGGAGGTCGGCTATGGCTTGGGGCATTTGAGCGACTTGTTCCTCCGTCGTGGCCTCAGTTATCATGGCAGGGAGAGTGGCAAAAGGACTAGACTTCGAGTTGATCTCGGTAGGGCTTGCCGAGTTCAAGCCGTTGGAAGGAGTGGTGTCCACGATCTTGCCCCGGTGGAGGATTGACCGGCAGTAGTGAAGTTTATGATGTTCTTCTCACTCAAGATGATTTGGTTCTTCTTTGATGCCATTGAATGCATGGAAGTGATGATTTGACTTTTGACGTAGGATGAAGGGATGAGGGGCAGAGATGGTCCCATCGGATGTGGACCAAATGATATATTAATTTTGAGTAAAAGTAGTTTACAACCTCTGAATTCAAAGTAACCCCCTGATTCTTCTTTATGAATTTGGATTCAAGGGCTTGGATCTTGTTCTTGAATCGGATGTGCAATCTCCCTATTGATTTGTAGAAGGCGATCGCGTACCACCTTAAAATTTTGTATCAAGGCCTTGTAGTTGCAGAGCTTCGTCGTGGCAGAAAGCTTTGGACTTGCACTTGCTAGATTTTTACTTGTATTGTATGTATCCCTTTTTATGAGGTTGAAGCCCCTATTTATAGGTGTGAGTTGGGCTTTAGCAGCTTGGGCTCACTTCGACATGGACTAGTCTTCTGATGGACTGCATTTTTGAACATGTACCCGGCCCAATTTAGCCAACCCAAAAATTATGTATATGTATATATATATATATATTTATTTTGGATTGACCCATAAAAATACATAATACCCAAATTTAATATGAGCTTATGAATTTAATTTCTTCATGACAAGCCCAAATTTATTATGGACTTTTATTTTGAAACTCAATTATTAGCCGATTTATTTGGGCTTTAATTGGTAATTTATTCCCAAAATATTTTAACATCAACAATATACACAACCCCACTTGTATCATCCATGGAATTTTATATAATGTGATAGAAACTAATAAAAAAAAGAAAAAAAAAAGAGATGGATGAGGCGGTGGAGTGAGAGACAAAGGCTATATATAAGATTTGATTTCTTCATTTTGACTTTCTTTTCTTCTTCAAAAACTGAGAAGCATAGTGCCTTATCAGATGATATTTGTAAGAAATTATGTCTCTAATCTATTAATGTTGAGTATGAGCTTAGATATAAGTAGAACCTAGAAGAAATGAATGAAAAGTGTTAGATGCGTGGTAACATGATAAGCTCTATCTAAACAACCTCTGTTTTTCCCAGAAATCTTGAGTTTTACCTATCCCAAATTAGTGATTTTCACTTCTATGGAAACCTTACGATGTTTTCTAAAACTTTGTAGTTTTTAGCAGAAGATAAATCTTTCGTTTGATGGGTAGATATGAGAAAAAATTATGTTGCCCTGTTTCTGCGGTAATCCAGACTAAGTGTGTTAAAAACTTTGTAACTTGAGTTATAATGGTCCAATTTGCATGATTCTTTCTTAAAATGAAACTAGACACAGATAATATACTATTTGGAAATATCATAATTTTTGAATGATTATACGAATTTTGGGAGAATTTTAAATTAGATGTTATGGATCTGCAATAGTATAGAACGGGTTGTGCTAAAACCTGAATAACTCATTATACACAAATCCAATTCATGTCATTCTTTCTGGAAATGAACTTAGAGATATATGAGAGTATTTGGAGTAAAAATAGTGCCTGTATAACTTGTATTTCGTAGTGGAGATAATTTATGATTCGATACATAGATTCTGTAAAAAAAACCATGAATAGGAATAAGAGAGATTTTTAACAAATTTATTCCTAAGATTTAATATACAATATTTATACCATTGGAGAGCCTAGAATGTCTATTTTATGATACTAAAATATTTTTTAAATTGGATCATTATAATTAAAGTTATGATCTAATTAGTGATGGAAAGATAATTGAGTCTATTTTGTGTTGAAGAAAATGGAATAAAGATCCAAATTTTGTAGAATAAGATATTAAAAGATTAGTGAGAAGTGTTCGAATATTGTCTAATTCATTATTAAGGAATTACAATGTTATCTATTCATTGACTGTATGTCTTATAACTCATTATAGGACATGGAAACAATGTACAAGACTGAACACGCCATTTTACTCAGTAAATCATTGTGAAATTGAGTGAAGTATAGTTAATTATATATATATATATATATATATATATGAAGATGCATGGTTATGTGTAATCGATCGTAAATTGTCATATGCTAAACTGGATTATGTGGTTGTCTTGTGAAATTATTATTATGTGTTATGTCTATGGTTCGCTGTGATGTACATGGTAAATAATTGTGATGTACTTTGATTTTGTTGGTGAACCGAGATGAATGATGGAGTGGTCGTGAATGATTGTGACATGCTTCTATTTGATTATTGATTGGAGTTGAATTATGAAGTTGTTAATGTATAAATGGTGAATTGAGATGAAGAGATGCCTTATCTAACCGGGTGCATATCCAATGGTTTATGATGATGGGATTGGTGACGAGCTATGTGCTATCATCAATTAATGGAAATGATGTCATATCATACGAGGTGTGTGCTATGTGATATGATGTAACATCATACAAGCTGTGTGTTGTGTTATGATGATCATGTAATATCATATGAGTTGTGTGCTGTGTGATATGATATATGATGTAATATCTTAGGAGTTGTGTGTTGTGTGACATGATGGATGATGAGATATCATATGGCTGTGCGCTGTGCGCTGTGTGATATCAAAAGAAAAAAATGATGATGATGTGATGGAAATGATGAGAGTGGCAAAACCATTGAATATACTCCAGCTAGGTTAAACGGGGCCCTAAGATAATAAACCATAATTGAGTGTGCATATTATTGTGGTGGATGGTGATTTTGGTATTGGTTTTTACTTGATTATTGATACTGATTACTTTGTGATATTGTGGAAATTGTATAACAAACATGGTTGATTGGTGTTATTGCATGAAATCGATCTCCTTTGTATGTACCCATTGTGTGTGTGTGTGTATATATATATATATATATAGCTAATTAGCTATACTTACTGAATTGGGAACTCACTCTTTGCCATGTACATTTTTAGCTGTAGATTGCAGTGACTCATCTAGCTAGCTCGTAGCCAGTTTTCAGCCTTATTAGGTGGGTCAACATTGAAGTGTCATCATGAGTCGGGAGCTCTAGCTACATATTAACGATAATATTAAACTCTGACCGAATTGGTATCTTAATTTTGTAATAGCTAGAAACTCCACTTTTGTCGTTTTCATATGCTATAGTGAAGTATGTTATATAAAGATTTTGTTGAAGTATTTAATGCGATTGAGGTTTATATCGAATATTGACCTAAGATTATTTATTTGGTTGAGGATAAATGTGAATTAATTATGAGATGGAATGTGATTACAGAAGGAGTGTCACATCTTTTTAGTCATACCTTAAATCAATATATTACGACTCTTCACCTATTCGTCAAACGCCAATTTGATATCAAAAAGTATTCAAAAAATAAAAACTAGAAGTAGAATAAAGAATCCTAGACAATAACTCTGTTATGATTAAAAAAAATTCAACTTTCTATAAATTTCAATTGCATTCTCCCGATCATCTTCAGTTGGTAGACTTATAGTTTCTTTCTCGAACTTTAAGTTGTAGAAAAACATCTTTGTAGATTATCACAGCTTCTAGCATAAAAAAGTTGAATTCGAACTTGTTTTACAATCCAAACATAATTTCTTAGTACAACTAATATGCAATTGTCGAACAGATTCCTAAATTTTTTTTCATCTATTAGGTGAAGCAGTCCAATATATGACACCATCACGTATTCTTTCAATTAAATCATTGATACATCAAACCATCTTTCACAATCAAGTTTCGGATATGAGCACAACAATGCATATGAAGTTCCCTTCCATTTAGGGGAATGCCTTTTGTTGGAAGTTTGTCTAAGATATGATAAAGCATGACATTATTGGTTGTGTAATTATCTATCCTAATTGTTGACACTTTTCGGTCAATGTTCCAATCCATTAAAGATTCGACAAGCACTTCAACTGTACGTAGAGTTGGAACACATGTAAACCTATAATACAATTAAATATAGTATATTTGAAACGTAAATTGAAACATACCTCAAAATCAATTATGTAACATCCAAAAGTCATTAGTGAAATATGCAATTATTACCATGAACCTTTTTGTTGTTACATGAAGTCCACATGTCAGTTGTGATTACAACTTGACACTTAAGCTTGTTCAACAATTTATAACACTTGACCTTCTTAGCATTTTAAATTTTAAAATGTCATTCTTGAGATCATGTTATAAAACATGGCTGGAGATTAGCAACAAATCTTCTAAAATTGACATCATCAACCAAACTAAGAGAATAATTGAAGTGTCTTGAATCTTCTAAAATTGACATCGCCAACAATTAATCGTGAAAAATAACCATCACAACAAGATCTTGTCTTGAATATTCTCGGTTGAAAATATGTGATGTGAACTCTTGGCTTTCACTATTTTTTTTTGTCATCAAATAGATCATCCCTAGTCGGCTCCTATATATCGAAAATGGGCCCCAGAGGTTATCACAACTTTGTCGGATATCCATTTTTTTAAGATATCTTTTACAAACCTTATCATAAAGGTTTAGTAAAATAAGTGGTACCATAATTATTTGGAGCCTTGAGACGAACTTTGCAATAGTTACATTCTGCATATTGAAACTTGTCAACTTTAACTCTTTTGAAGTAGTTCCATGCCTCAGAAGTTCGCTTCTTCTTACCACTATCTCTAGTAATTTCCTCCACCCCAACACTATCATCTCCGATATAATCCCTAGATGTCATTTCTAAATCCGTATTGCTTATGCACGATTGATAGATGGATGGGGATTATCTTCCCCTTCAAATTCCATTTATTAAATTAAAAAAAGAAATTATATAGTTCAATACAAATGCAAATTCTAAAAACAAGAAATATGGATATAATTGCACACCTTCAAGCACCACAAAGTCCATGAAAAAATAATTTTATTGAGAGAGACAATTGCAACATAGTTAAGAAATTGAAACAAATGCCACACCATTTTGTATGAATTGCTAATTTTAAATTGGTACAAGCAGCCGTCACACGCGGTTTCTGCGCGCATAAATTTCGTTAGTATAATTAAATAACAACATATATATATATATATTCCTAACTTTATTGTATCAAGTTCTCATTACATTAACTTTTTGAAGTAATTTCTCACAAATATTAGATGTCCCACATTAATTTTCAACTTAAATTTTTATGACAAAAGAGTTAGATAATGCATAACGTTTCTATTACTTAGAATAATTGTATGTAATATCGATGTAAACAGTTAAGTAAGAATATAAATTACATCAAGGAGAAATTACAATACAAAGAATGTTCCCATAAAAATTGAAAAAAAAAAAGGAACCATTCAGTTAGTAACTTAATGAAAAGTTGCCAAAGCTTTAGAATAGCTCCTTTCACTTGTAGTACCTAGAAGAATTATATATTATTCGAGAAAGTAATCTTACTCCAATCCTTTAAAAGTTGTGAAGCTAATAAATATTACGTCCTTCTCTTTAAACTTGCAAAACGAAATCTGTCAAGTGTATATTAAAAGAAAAATAACAAGTAAGATTGAAAATGGAGATAATAGAGTAACAAAAATAAAGTAATATACTTTGATCTCCTCTAACCAAATAAGTATAACTACCGGGTCATGTAAACATCATATCAAAGAATTTATCTGTCATTCCACCAAAGAAACTCATCATCCACGTACCCCTATGTCCAATAGTAATCGATTCTTCCAAGAATTTTTAGGTAAACTCAGCATATATCATGTGATCAAAATATATAAAACTCACAATCTAAAGAAAATTACTTTGTGAAATAATAGAACCTAAAGATTCCAAACAAAATCTTACCTTCTATCAACCAATACAGAAAACAAAAGAAGTCGAGTACTAAATGGGTTCAGTTCATAAACGAATAACTTTTATCCACATTCACTTTGCTCCCCACAACTTTGGTTGGATTTTTTGCCTGCTATAGGGCAGCGCCACTACTTGAGCGAGATACGGAGATGGCTGTCAAAGGCACCAACTCAACTGGAGAAAAAATCGAAAAATATCAACTCAATAGTTTTTAATAAAATGATTACATGGCTATCCCAAATTTAACATTGAAATTCCTAATAATGACTCAATCTAGTTTTTTGAAATATATCATATGACAATGCTACAAATAGGAAAAAATTCACCAAAAAAATAATAATAAAAGCTTATCCAACCATTAAATTTAGCGGTAATATATGATCGCAAAAACTTCAGGCCTGTAGGAACTGGAACTGAATATTATTTTTTGAAGAAAATATAAACAATGCACTAATACGACCTTAGATTAAAAAGTAACAAACATTTAACTCCATTGGATTGTAACTTCTCTTTCAAGACGAACTTTTGTTCCTGAATCCTTCATCTCTCTAATATGCATGTTCCATATCTACAAATGTAGTCCAAAGCTTGCTTTCATATAGCTAGTTAGGCTTCATAATCTCAAATGAAACACATTATATCCTTCTATGAAAAGTAACATATATAATTATAGCATACAGAATAAAAAAACGTTTGAACACATACTTATCACTATCAACATACACAGACATCCACCTGGCTTTTCTCTATCAAGTTTAATCATCAGTAAATTGAAATATTTATATCTATAATCATCACAATCACAAACATTTAACCACATTTACACTATTACAATCAAAGTACTAACCATTCACCAGATTGACCACAACTAAACAATCCAATTGCCAATACCAATTAAAGACGGAAAAAGATGATTATGATAAAAATGGGGCAACTCAGATGAAAGAGACCAAGAAAAACACACATACAAAAAAAAAGGAAGTTTGAAGAAGAAAATACTAACCTTTAACTGTGGTTTTTCTTCATACAGGTCAAAAGCCTCCCAAATCTTTTCACTTTCATTTTGTGATCTACTTTGTAAGTAGCAAACCAACCAACCAATTTCATCAAAGTATACAAAATACACGCACACAACTAAAACTAACTCACGTACGAACAAAAACACATAAGATCTTGGTCCGGTCTGATTTTAAAATCATTGGTGAAAAGAATGGGCATTAATCATGAGACTAGTGCAACTTATACACCTCAGCAAAATAGCATCTAAACAAGAAAATAAAAGGGTTAAATTTATTTTGCCCCCTGTGATATTGGAAAATATCAGAAAGCCCCCTGTGATAATTTAAAGATCAGTCACACCCCCTGTGTTCTACAGAAAAAATCACACTGCCCCCTGGTCAACTTGAACCTACTTTTTCAGTGGCAATGACTAAAATGCCCCTCCATACATATGAAGGGGGTGTTGACCAGTTTAGACCAGATCTGTGTTTGAACCTTTTTCAGAGAGAAAACAAAGAAAACCCTAGTTCTTCAACAGGCTAGAGCAAATGAACAAATCTTTGCTCAAAATCCCTCAATCTAACCGTTAAATTTGTAAAAGAAACCAATAGAATTTACTGAAAAGGTTTACGAAGGTAAGATCTGTAATTTTTCTTAATTTTTTTTTAAATTTTCTATAGTGTTTATGCTTCGACAGTTTGAAAAATGTGTTGTATGTTTCTGTCTAGGGTTTTTCTGACGAGGAATCTTGCTGTATTGTTGGTAATGAAGGTAAGATTTAGGTTCTATCTAGATTTCTCCTATTTTGTATTTATTCTGAAACCCTTATTTTCGTATGTTGGGTTTCTTTTGGGTTTGAACTTGGGATTTTCAGATCTGTATCTTAGGGCTAAACCGACAAATGTGTGAGGTGAGTTTTCATATGGAGTACTTTATTGTATTTTTCAATTTTTTACATTATAAAAACTCAAAACAAGAACTGATTTTTGGTTATTTTATTGAAGAGCTGATATAAAGAAAAAAAAAAAGTGGTGATTTGGTTGGTGGACCGTGCAAGACAATGACGGTATGTTCTAAACTATACTGTTAATATAATATGTTGTTAATATAAAATTCCCTTAATATAGTATGCTGTTAATATTCCATTTCTATGTATTATAAAGTTCTTTGTGTTATATACTTGTTACTTTGGTTTCTAAAATTACAACTACATATTAATTTGTTTTTTTTCCCCCCTAAATTGTATGCTGACTTGTTTGTCCTCATTTGCAGGGCAATGAGCATGAGGAAATACCTGTTCAGAATTCACAAGTACCCCAGCAAGCCAAGAGCATGAGTCTGGATCTCAACCTGCAAGAACAACCAAGGTAAATTACTACTCAATATATTTTTTGTGAATAATTATTTATTATTTATTAATCTCATCACATTCTTGTACTTCAGAAGCAAAGAAAAGCAGGAGGATCATCTGCACAAACACTGCCAAGAAGCACATGCATCCCTGTTACTGCAGTAAGTATTTCTTTGTCTAGTAAATTATTTTTGCACTATTTTTTCCCTAAAATATTTACCTTTTTTGTAATGCAGAATCAGCCAACAGCAGCACCATCTGCTACAGCACAACACACAGGCACACCGACATCTGCATCTGATGTAAGTTTTACACTATTAATCCTTGTTTTAGATTTTTCTGCTTCTGCATCTAATTCTTTTTTTTTTCTTCCAGCTTGAAATTGGATATCAAGGGCCTCGAACTGCTTCTTTGATGGGGGACAATACTGGATCAGATCAAGCAGAAATAAAAGGCCTACAATCCCTCAAGTTCTGAAAAAAATTAGGGAGAGGTCGAAGAAAAGGCCATGGAGGCCATAAAAGTTTGGTGTAATGCTGTTTACAACACTTTTTGGCAAGAAAATTGAATGGTGAATTGTGGTCTTTTGGTTGCATGTTGTACATGCTATACATTTTGGTTGAATTTTTTCGCTACGGCTGTACATTTTGGCTTAGTTACACTGTTAGAATGTTGCCTAAATATTGCCTTGTACAACTTCAGAATTTTGCCAGTGTTTTATCTTACAATGTGCTCAATGAAACTATATGTTTACTACTTTTAATCTTTTCTTATCATAATACTGCCATTTCCAATTTTGGCACATCTCAATTGGCAACACATTACACATTTTCAACATTTTAATCTTATTTAATCAAAATTGTCAATTGGCAAAACACTTGAATTTTACTTCAAATTGAATAAAAACCACAAAAAACATAACAGTACTAACTCGTATCCAAAAATTAACATTGCTAACCACTTTTTCGTTGCCTTGAACAGTTACATTTGTTCTTGCACAATTTGACGCTTTCGATACCACTTCATCTATATCAAACTCATCTTGTTCATCTTCGTATGTTGAAAATGCATCCTTCACCAGTCCACTGTGTGCTCCGAAATCAAAGTTCACCGGAATCCCATTTTGTGCCCATGTTGCTCTTTCGGGTTGTACCCAACGCAAATAATTACAAACTTGAAATCTGCAACAATAATACAACTTACATCTAGAAGGTTTTGTTAAGGATTCCACAACCCTAATTTTTGTATATGTACAAATATATTCTATATAAGTATATATAAAATGTACAAGGAAAAAAAGAATAATCGAGACGGGTTGGGGGAGGGACCGGGTCTAAACCACTAAGACTCGAACCTGCCCGGGGACCCGTTTACTTCAAAACTAGCCCCAATCGTGGTGCATTCGGATCTAAATTTGGGTCCAACCTAAACCCATTGCCATTCCTCGTCCCACATTGCTAAATTAACCAAGTCTCCATGTATTTATATTGAAACCTTTTACAACTTTGCAATTGAAATTTTGGACAGCTCGATTTTGCAGAAAAATCCACATGCGCGACACGACTCAGGTTGGGTTGTGCCACCAGATTATAATCTTATTGGAGAAAAAATACATTCATTTTTAATTTTGCAGATCTATTTTTTCAGAATGGTCGAGCTTATCATTTTATCCAAATAAAATGGCCGAGCTTTATCTTTTTATACAAATAAAAAGTCGTGCCTATCTATCCCAATTTTTCACCATGCGATTAGTCTTCTGATAGGTATAGTTTTATCCAAATTGCAAATATGCTAAGCTTATTTGATAGAAGACGCAGACTCTCTACTATAAATAGGGCTTGGTTTTCATAATCAAATGCCTGGAATTCATCTCTCTCTCTCTCTCTCTCTCTCTCTCTCTCTCCTTCCTAGCTTCTTCCCTTCGGAGTAATTGTAGTGTGCTATTCCAATTCTTTATTGGAGTGCACGTATTAGGGGTACCTATGTCAACCTTGCGGTCCAAACGATTTTAACAATTACACCATAATCGTACCATGAATTCGTTTTCAGGCAGTAGCTAATCCACGACACAACTTCAATAGTTCTTAAATGATCATCGTATTATATTATGGATAAATTAAATATGTAAAATTATATTTTTAGTCCTATAACTTTAGATGGGAATTGAGTTCCCTAATCCTCCCTCCCCGAAAGGAAGTGCGTGAAATTTTTTTTCCTTTCCGTAGGGACTAGGAGATTGGATCTAGCCGTAAGAAGAATGTTTGGTATAAATAACTCACTTCTTGGTCTTTGACCCCCTCAGTCACTACGAATGCCCCCGATCAGTGCAATGGGATGTGTCTATTTATCTGTCTCTTGACTCGAAATGGGAACAGGTTTGAAAAAGGATCTTAGAGTGTCTAGGGTTGGGCTAGGAGGGTCTCTTAACGGCTTCTTTTTTCTCATCGGAGTTATTTCACAAAGACTTGCCGGGGTAAGGAAGAAGGGGCGAACAAGCACACTTGGAGAGCGCAGTACAATGGAGAGTTGTATGTTGCATTCGGGAAGGATGAATCGCTCCCGAAAAGGAATCTATTGATTCTCTCCCAATTGGCTGGACCGTAGGTGTGATGATTTACTTCACGGGCGAGGTCTCTGGTTCAAGTCCAGGATAGCCCAGCTGCGCTAATGAAAAGAATAGAAGAAGTATCTGACTACTTCATACATGCTCCACTTGGCTCGGGGGGATATAGCTCAGTTGGTAGAGCTCCACTCTTCCAATTGGGTCTTTGCGATTACGGGTTGGATGTCTTACACTTTTGGTCCCTCCATAATACCACTAAAATAGTTTTGGTTCCCCTTCATTCGCGAGTTACACTTTTGGTCCCAATTAGACACATTTTTTAACACTTTTGGTCCTACCATCAACTCTCCGTTAAGAGTTAACGAAAAACGCACGTGCTGCGCATGTGAGGATGATTTTGGGGGGAAATTTGTTGCATTTTGGCCCCTAAATTGGTTGGCCTTGACTATAAAGCCATTTTAGCACCAAATCCTCTCTAAAAAAATTACAACCCCATCCGTATTCTCACTTTCATAATTGACCGAAATTTTGTTGTTCAATAACTTCAAAATCAGTTTCTAGCCATGAGTAGAAGTTATTTAAATAATAATTTCTAGCCATGAGTAGATATTCATTTATTTATCAAAAAACACAAAAAACAGAAAAACCAATAAACAATATTATAAATCAGAACTTCACAACCATCCCACAACAACAAATTACTAGTATAGAATATCAACAACATTACATTATCATCATCCACAATAGTTTACAGAAAACGAAACTCACAAAAATTAACATTACACTATTATCAAACCGGCCAAATCAGTATTTGAATAACTTATACTCGTAGCTAGAAATCTGATTTTGAAGTTATTGAACAACAAAATTTCGGTCAAATTATGAAAGTGAGAATAGGGATGGGGTTGTAATGTTTTTAGAGAGGATTTGGTGCCAAAATGGCTTTATAGTCAATGCCAACCAATTTAAGCGCCAAAATGCAACAAATTTCCCCCCAAAATCAGCCTCACATGCGCAACACGTGTATTTTCCGTTAACTCTTAACAGAGAGTAGACGGTAGGACCAAAAGTGTTCAAAAATGTATCTAATTGAGAGCAAAAGTGTAACTCGCGAATGAAGGGGGACCAAAACTGTTTTAGTGGTATTATGGAGGGACCAAAAGTGTAATTCTCCCACTTTAGGTCGTTAGCACTTTTGGACCTATAACTTACTTCGTTCACACATTTAGTCCCATTTTTTTTTTTGAAAAATTTAGTCCAACACATTAGCTTTGGTCCTTTTTTGGCAGATTTAGTACCGTGTTGACAAATTTGGTCCTGGTGACATATAATTACAGGACCAAAAATGAGATCTACTCATGTGAAAAGAGGACCAAATTATCAACACAGGACTAAATTTGCCTAAAAAAAGACCAAATGTGAGATGTTCAGGACCAAATTCGTCAAAAAAATGACTAAATGTGTAAATGAAAATTATAGGACCAAAAATGCTAACGACCTATAGTTATAGGATTAAAAATATAATTTTGCCAATTAAATATTTCTCATCTCCGATAAAATACTTTTAATATTGTACGTTTGGTCTGGATGAGATGTGAGGCTTCCCAACAAATGCCAAAATTACATAGGGAAAGAAAAAACAAAAACCATCTAATTGGGATAGGGTAAGCTATTAAGACATGACATCTCAATGTTTCGATGATTGAAGATGAATTAATGCCTCTATTCTTGTACAGCACCTTTATGGATTTCGAATACATCATGTAGTGTTGTATAATAGAGTAGTAGATGAAAAGTATTAGCACCCAACAAAAATTAGGTCTCGCCAAACTTTATACGATTATTGTGTGAGGTGAGGCAGTCGTTATTTGTCGTCCATTTTGAGCATTAATTAGCAACATATATACGGGCTATATGTTCCCGTAGAATTTGAATTGCATTTTATTAGGAATTTAATTGATTCGAATCCAACACATTATTGTTTAAATTTATTTGAATTATTATTGGATCTTAACGTATTTTTGATCTCATAATTTGTGTTATTTGACGTTTTGATCTTTTAACTTTCTAATGGAGAGTTTTGGTTCTGTACTTTTTTATTTTTTGTAATTTTAGTCCTTTTTCCGTCGGAGTTCATCCTTCTCGTCGGTGGAGATGAGCTCCTGAGAACAAAAAGTACCGAAATTGCGAAAATTAAAAAGATGTAGGACCAAATGCTACCATAGAAAGTTCAAAGACGAATATGCCAAATGACCTAAGCAACTGGACCAAAAATGTATTTAATCCTTATTATCAAGCTTTCAAAATTGCATTTGAACTTTGTTCGATTATCGATATAATAAAACTCAAACGAACTTCAGTTGGATCAAATACGAGTTGAGCTCGAGCAATTTAATCTTTTTAAGTATATTTTATTATTTTTGCACTAATTGAATTAAACTCGAAAGTTACCGAACAAAATTTTTGTGTTGAAGTTTGGTTTGTAAAGTTTGAAAATTTGAGTTCAAACAAGCTTTTAATGATCGATTTCAATCGAGTATATATCGAATAGTTTTTCGGCCCTAATTTTTATAGAGAGCAACATGCAACTATTCTTGCTTTAACTGTGACTATACATGTGAAGCTTTAGGATGTGCATGGATTGTGGTCCAGTATTTGAACTTGTAGCATCTGATTGATGACTTTGGATTCTGTAAAAGAAAAAACAAATAGCATTGTACCTCTTTTGGCTGTCGCATGCAGTCACTGCCAGCCATATAGTCTTGATATGGTACAAGCTTCTATGCTTCCTGTACCAGTCATTAGCAGCAGAAAAATAAGACAAGTTTTGCTAGCAGATTTGTTGATGCACGACCACTGCAAAATATTCCAACCTGTGAATAAGTTGTTGTGACATTGATAGGGCAAACTGTATTTGTGGTTCCATAAGTTAGGCTCTTTTTTATTTTTGGTCTTATTCATTATGGGATTGACATTTTTGATCTCCTAACTTACAAAAAAAATTTGCATGATTGGTCCTAATCCACCTTTTCTGTTTTTCTTTTTTAAGTATTTTTGACTAGAGGGAAAATTTAATTTTTGTTAGAAGAGCGAGAAATCCCCTTTCCTCACCTTAATTTCTTTCAAAATTTGTCTTTTTCGCCCTCAAAATAGTTATATTCCCCCTTGCCGTCAAAGTGTTACTAAGCTGAAAAACGCGTCAAATTTTCTTCCAGCTAAAATACTTAACACCTACTAACTGGGCATGTGGCCGACACCGTTGAAAAGTAAACAAAAATATGGATGATGATCAAAAATGTAAATTTTTATAAGTTATAAGATAAAAAATACCAATTTCATAATGAATGGAACCAAAAATTAAATAAATCTAACTTACTAGATCAAAAATATAATTTCATCGACATTGATACATCCACCATATTCTTGGTGACCGGCCGTACAAATTTCTCTTTATTTATTTTAGTGGATATATAACTTGCGATACAGATACATATATCTTACCTCAGGTCCAAATTAGAGTTTGATTAGTTTAGGTTCTTTATTCGATCTCTGAGTCGTGAGCTAATTCAAATGTACATGCGCACACAAAGGTCTATAAGAACGGCACCAAATATGCTACGGTTACAACCGTTAAATATTTAAGTAAATAAAATTGGTATGGGATTAATTTCGAGAGAAATAAATATATGTTAGGAGGACACACCATCAAATGGATCACACAGATCACAAAGAGAATAAATAAATTACAAATGGGAATGAGTTTTGAAGTAACCTTTTAATACATACCAGTGGGGGGAAGCGTAATAATAAAAACCAAAAAGTAAACAAAGTAATCTTAACAGAAAGTGTGAAGAACAGATCTAGAACGAATTAGGCTCAGGGAGCCAAACCAGTGTAAGACGGCAACGACTACAGAAGGCAGGCACTCAGCCCTGATTGCACCAACAGACTAGAGGAACAAAACGACCTACACAAGGTCAAGATTCGGAACCAGAACCCAAGTACTCACTCACCCAACGGATGGGATATATGTATCAGGAAGTTTAAGACAACTTCAACTCATAGAGAGTAGTAATCGAAGGTATCGGATAATCCTGAGAATGGGGAGAGAGGCCATTATATAGTGATCGGAGACGGGATGGTACAAGGTAAGACGGTGGCGTTTATGGAAGGTTGGCCGGAGAGAGGAAGGAGATCTATAACCAAGAATAGATTCCAGAGAGAAAAGGGAGAGGGAGATGAAGCTGATGGCGGAGGACTCACAAAATGGTCTAGGGTTAGGTTTGGAGCAGATATAAGTACACGGACAACTGGGTCGAATCGGAATGGGCTTCCGGTTCAAACTTGTCTGTTGGGCCTTTCATGGAGCTGGGCCAGCCATTTGGGTCATGGGGCAATAAATCTCAACAATATGGTGAACAGAATATACTTGACACATGAGGGTATTTGTAGAAATGGGCCAATAGTACAACCCAACATGAATCGTTGTTTTAGAAGGGCTTAAATATTTTTTGGTCCTGTGACTTACACAACAAAATATAATTTTCGTTACTAATCTACACTATTTAATATATATTTTAAATTTCTTTGTTGCTAAATTCATTAGCAAATAAATTTTTGTTGATAGGTGTATTAGCATGTAAATTTCTTATATTAATAATATAAATTAGCAACGATAATTTTATTTGTTAATTAGTTTCTAATTTTTTTTTTTGTTGCCATTGAACTATAATCTTGTAGTGTTAGGTCGTCTGACGTTTTTGTCCTGTAACTTTATAGGGTAGAATTTTGGCCGTACATCTCTTTAATTTTTTGCGATTTCAGTTATTATTATTAATTTTGCCGAAATTTGCCATTCTCACCGGAAAAATGCATTTTGATCTCACATGAGGTTTTAAAATTGGGGCTACTATTCCTATTGGCTCATTTTTGCTAGCATTTTTGTCCTTTAACTTTCTAGAGCAGCATTTTGATCGTACATCTAAATTTGTGCAATTTCAATCTTTTTCTTTATCGGAATTCACCTTTCTCGCCAATGGAGATGAATTCCAGCAAAAAAATAAGGACTAAAAAATCACATAATTTAAAGAGGTGAAGGACAAAATGCAATAGTTAAAGGACAAAATTATTAAATGATATAAGTTATGAGAAAAAAAAATACATTTAAGCTGATTTAGAAGTGATATGACAGACATAGAGATCATTTTGGAGAGTGTTCGATCATTTTGATGGTACTTAGGGGTGTGCAAACGAGCTGAAATCGAGCCAAGCTTGGCCAATATTTCAGGCTCGAGCTTGAGCATGAACACCCAATTTCGGGCTAAGCTTGAGCTCGACAAGCTCGTTGCTCACAAGTCAAACTTGAACTCGAGCTCACGAGCACATTGCTCATATATTTTATTTTTTATTTTTTTGTTAATAAAGACATATAATACTACATATTAATTATAAAAAAGTGTTAAATACATGCCACAATATTTTAATCTAATGTTATGAATATGTGACATCATAATATCTTTTACGATTTATCTAATATTAATTTAGTAGTAAAGTAATTAGTATAAAAGTATAGAAAATGAAATTATCTAGCTAAATACTTAGCATAATTTTGAATAGTTATTAGTCATACATGTATAATTATCAAATAAAAAAATATTAATAAATTATTAAAAGAATGATCAATAATACTTATAGTATGCTATTTTAAAAATATATATGTCCAAAAAAGGATTTTTTTTAATAATTGAGTTGTATAATATATTAATTTTAATAAAAAATAGCTAAACATAAGCTATTTTCTAAAAGTAAATTTAGTGAGAATGGTCATGAAAATACATTTTTAAAATATGATGATGGAAATTTAAATTTTTATATCTATCAATTTTTTTTAAAATTTTTTTTGTATCAAGTAGTGATTGATCTCATCTTATATATATAGATAGATAGATAGATAGATAGATAAATAATACAGGACCAGTAAAAATAAGTAAAATGTGTTTAACCATCATTGTTATTATTATTATTAGATTAATTCATGAGAATCACCAAATTTTCAACATCAGTTTACAAGTACTAAAATATAAATATATATTACATATTATGTATCTTTGTACAAATATATACTCATAAATAAATATAAAATATTGTAAGTTAATTATTTGAACTTGTTAATTTACAAAAGTACAAAAAATTACAAATTGATATTAAATTATAATGATAAATTCATATGCGCGCACTATATTAATAATTATTTACAAAATAAAATTATCAAACACTAAATTGTACTGATTAAGCTTATTTTAGATAGATATTTGATAATATAAATAAAAATAGCATATTTTACTATTATCTAAAATTAAAATATGAAATATTGTTTAAATATAAATTTAATATATGATGAATTTTGAATATAAATTTAATATAATTTTAATTATGTACTTACATATATAACCTACTTAAAAATACAAAAAATATATAAATGTTTGAGAAAGTAGAAAAACGTCACGAGCTGGGTCGCAAGCTTTCAAACAGAAATACTTAAGCTCTAGCGGGCTTGATTTCGAAAATTTTTCAAGTTCGAGCCGGCTCATGAGGCTTACACCCCTAGTTATTAGTCACTGTAGGAAGTGTATGTGTCCTCACATCAACATTGACCGCCAATATAATTTCTTTCTTTTTTGGCAAGGAGAACAAGGTAATTTCATTCATTCATTAATTAATGTTGTAGAACTTGTGTGATTAATTTGTGTTTACAATCATATTTCAAAATAATTGTACATATCAAATCAATATAATAATTTATCACAATAATATATAGTAAAGAAATAAATGAAACTTGAGAAATTAGAAAAGCAGCACCGATGGAAAGTCACGACACTTGTCGTTGTCTTAAAGCCATGATTGTCTCCCTACCTGCAGGTGTTAACGACTGACCATGACTCCAGGATAAAAGGCCGTTAGGTCTCAGCAGTGTCGCATCTCATGTGCACGACCATGAGGAGATTAGGAACCAGTCCACAATCCCATTGCCAAAACTCTAAAAACTTGTGGGAGTATAAAATATCTCTCAACTTCGTACTTCTCCAAACACCTCAAATGACCTCTTTATATAGATAAAAAATATGACCGTTATGTGGAATAATGACCCTATTAAATCATATTATAAATTGTGAATAAATATGATCATAAATCAAATCATAAATCACAATAAAATGGGCCATAAAATGAATATTAAAAGTCCAACAGTCATATAATAGATAGTATAATAAATTGACAATAAAGTGAGGTCATTAATAAAAATCATAAAATAATATTAGATGTTGGAAATAATGTAAAATAAGAAAATTTTAAAGCTTAATTTCCAACCATTAATACAAAAAAAAAAATCCTATTCTCATTTTTTACCATATATTTTCACATCCTACAAAAAAATCTTCTCTGCCCTCTCCTCACTATTCGATTCTTCTTTTTAATTGTTAATGTTTTATGTTCTCAATTCATACGAGCTTAAAGTGACAAGCTAATTTAGTGATTTCTGGCTAATTTTTAGCCAAAAATATTTTTACATTGTCAAAATTGATTTTAATAGAATTAAAATTGTCCACTATGTTTGTTTTTCTTTTCATCCCATTTTGAAGATGGGCCGAAACATGCCCAATGTTTGTGCTCATTTTAAGACAACTTATCTTAGTGCCTTTAGCTGATTTGGCTCGTTCCCAAATACAAGTCATTCACTCACAAATCATTTCAAAATAATAAATACGATAATATATATCTATATATATATATAATTCAATCCACCTATAAATAAAATAACATATATATGTATATATATATTTATAAATACATATAAAAGAGACATGATTTTTTTTTTTTTTTTGGGGTTAAGGTAAATTGCATTATAAAATGAACAAGAATAATGTACAAGGGGCTCAATAATGACCTGGTATCCCTAGCAATTTAATCCTGACTATGTATCCAAGGTATTCTCCAAACTCTATAAACAGTATACATGGCTAAGGAGAAAAATTGCATTTCTAGTACCACACACTATAGGTGTCTTTGCAAGTTTGGTACCATACTTTCTAAAATAGCCAATTTTGATACCATAGTTTACAGAGACTTGCAAATAAGGTACTTTCCTTTCATTTTAGCCCCTCAACCTTTAGAAAGTATCAGATTTGGTCCCAAATTTTTTTTTTTTCCAGAAATAGCACCCATGTAATTCAATTCTGATCAGGCCCAACATGCTTCCGAAAATAAAATTAAGCCTCCATAAATTCATACCTTGGTTTGACCGCTTTGCCACCGGGTATTCCAAGTCCTCGTTTTTACGGCTCTTTCTCCAACCACACTATCGCAACAGATGGTTCGCAGGTACTTGACTCCTTCAGCAACAAACAACACAGCCTTACTTCGTTTTCTCCCTTAGGGCGTAAAAGTACTCAAAATAGAGACTTAATAAAATTTTGGACAACAATTTGGGTAGAAGCCTTTACTTTACTGAAGAAATACTTAATATATTACATAGATCTTTTATTCCTCTATCGGAGGAGAAAACTATTTAGCCTCTCATGGATAAGAGGACTTGACTTGTTGGGGATAACCCCATACACTGGATATTCTAATACTTAGAGAATTTACAGATAAAATTTATTTTTCTGAAGAGTTGGAGAAGTTTCTGATGTCCTCCATCTGCTTCCTAGCTCTCTATTTATAATAGTCCGCGGACTCCAAACCCGGACTTCAATCTTGTTTTTGGGTGACGTTACTGCGTTCGTCACCAACCTTGGCTTTCATCTTTCCAGCTATGGTCATTATGCCTTGTCGGCCATGTGCTTGCCAGCTGGTGTCATTTGTCTTTCTGACTGTTGGCCCTTTTGTCTTCTTCTGCCGACAGTCTCCTTTTTGATTTTTTACATCTTGAGGGTTTTACCTCCCTTTGTAAAAATTCTTTCTTTTGCCCTTTTCTGGTCTTGGTTCGGGTTTATTTTGAGTTACCCGAATCTTTGTTCCGAACAAGGGCTTTTCCTGTTTTTCACAACAAGGGCATAAGTGGTTATGCCATTGTCCTACATGCATCATGTTGCATGCCTTCTTTCTCGTGTTCTCTGTTGCAGGCAACTTATTTTCCCATATAAGCATTCTTTTCTTTTCAAACAAGCTTTCTGCAAACTCAGTACTTTTCCTGTCATGGAGTTTACCAGGAATGATCCATTTAATTTATTGGAAAATATTTTAAATGGATACTTGACTTTATCCATCTCTATGAGACAGACCGAGTAACCCCATGCTCTTCTGGTGGATATGTCATCTTCACTAAGGGAAGACACCAGGGGAGCCTCTCCTATGGCAGCCTTGACTCGGTTGAGGGCTACCATGTCTGGTCTCTGCAATTTGATGAAATGGAATGCTGGGTGAGACCCTTTTCCTGCGATTTCTGGAGCTATGCAAAAGAACTTGAGCTCCAAAATATCTCCTCGTTTGAGGTGGGGATTGTTTTGCCATGCGTCATATACCACCCCACTAATCCATTCCGGAAGTTTTGAGATTTCCGGAAAGCTTGGTGACGTAGTGTGAACTGAAGCAAGGGCTCCAAAATCATACCACTCTCGTACCTCTTCTGGTTTAGACCCTTCGATCATTCAGATTCTGTTATATTTTTCGGATGTGTCTACGATGGTCTTGCCTGGGCTTATTCCTTTACGGGAAACAAGTTTTTCCCATGATCTCTAATAATCCTGTCAAGCGGAAACAGAAGATAAAGCTTCGTTAGTATTAACCTTAGAGGTGCTCGTCATTGGCCTAAGGTTAATCTCTTCCTCTTCTACCCCAGAGGTGCTGGGTTGACTTGAATTATCAGGAGTTTGCACTTCCTGTAACTCAACTTTTGCCTGTTCACCAGAGTCTGGCGATGGCCTCGTGCAAGCAGTACTTGAATCTGCCGCTACAGGTTTAGAGCCCTGTTCTCTAATTGCAGGTTTAGAGCCCTGCTCTCTTAATTCCCGGGCTATCACCGAAGATGACGCCTTTCGAATTGGTTCCAGTAGGTCGTCCCATAACGAGCTTGCAGAAAGTTTGGTACTCCTGATGGCGCTCTGGATGGTGTCCAGATCAGCTCGTTGGACTTGGCCAGCTATTTGGGCTTTAATTGTTAGCTGTCCAAATCTCTTATCAATCTCCTCAAGGTTCTCCCTGAGGCGTCTGAGCCTGATGATAACGGAGTCTGCTTCAGCTGCCTCCATCTCTTGTTAAGAAATCTGCAAGAACATTTTCATGAGATTTGATAATGACAATATCATAACAATAATATTGGCATTCTACCTGCCACCTAATAATACGAGCTTTCTCAATCTTTGATTCAAGTTTATTTTTTAAGAAAGCCTTAACATTCGTATTATCAACTTTTAATGTAAATTCTTTGGCCAGTAAGAACAAAGGCCATTTTTTGAAAGCCTTCCAAACTGCAAAGAATTCCTTCTCGTTAATATGCCATAATTTGGCTTGTTGTTCGGTGAACAACCCTCCTGTGTATCTATATGGCTCTTCGCCAGTAGCCGTTTTTCTCATGAGCACTGCTGCCCATCTGTAATCGTTGGCGTCCGTGTAAACTACCAACTCATCTTCGTCTTGGGGAATCGCAAGCTTTGCCAGGTTATTGCAAATCTGCTTTAACTCCCGGACCCTTTGCATTTTCCTCCCATTTCCACTTTGAACTTTCTGTTTCTTTCAGGAGTGGACGGAAATCCTTTCTGTATTTTGCAAGGTCCTTGATAAAGATTCCTGCAAAATTGACAACTCCTAAGAAGCTTTGGAGTTGCTTCTTATCTTTAAGAGTGTCAGGAAAATTGCGAATCTTTTTTACAATGTGTTCCTGCAACTCAATACCTGCCTCGTCAATAAGAATTCCTAAAAATTCAATTTTATTGACAGCTATAATGGCTTTCTTTTCGGAGAGCACTAGTCCCTCCTTATGGCATGCATTGGAAAATATTTCAAGATGTCTAATATGATCCTGTATATTTTTAGATGCAATCAAGATGTCGTCTATGTAAACAAACATAAACTCTAGATAGTCTTTGAAAAGATTATCCATCTTTCTTTGAAATATCTGGGGTGCATTGGCAAGTCCCATTGGAAGTACATTCTAGATATATTGTCCATGAGGTGTGGAAAATGCAGTATATTTCTTTGAGTCATTTTCCATCTTAATCTGATAGAATCCAGATTTGCAATCAAACTTAGAAAAACACTTTAGCACCTTTAATGCAATCAATTAAGTGTTCTCTACTTGAGATGTAATAACCATCAAATTGTAATATTCTATTGATGCCTTGATAGTTAATAACTAACCTGGGTTTACCTCTTTTTATCTCACCATGATTTCTTACCAGAAAACCAGGGCTACTATAGGCAGAGACTCCAGGCTCAATGAGTCTAAGATTGATATGCTCTTTGATGATCTCCTGCATATCTTTCTTATCCTCCATGTTCATTTGGATGGGCTTGTATCGGACATACTCGTACTTGCATTCCTCTTTGACCTTTAGAGTAGCCTCGATCTTGTTTTTATCCCACCATGCCAAAGGATTCTCACTGAAATTCCTTTGAATAAGTCTTTTGACATTCTCGAGAGAAAGTTTACTCTCTCCGTCCATGTCCATCGACCTGCATTCTTGTATAGCTTCCTTTAAGATCCTAAGATCTTCTTCCGAAGCATCATCAAAGCCCTGTTGCCTGAAAGACAAAAGAGCCTTACCAAATTTTCTTTTATCCTGCATTTTTGGATGAGTTAATTTGGCATCATCACCACGTTTGCTGCGAAAATTTATGGGCATTATCCTGTTAAATGCCTTTTCTCTTTGCAAAACCTGCATCTCGCTACCACAGTTAGTAGTAAAGATCAACAGATTTTTGTGGTTATCCTAGACATATTTTGCAAAGGTTTGGATGAAATTATTACCTAACAAAATATCTGCTCCTGTATCATGAAAGTAAATAGGAGGCGTCTTTACCTTGAACCAAGGTGTTCCAAATGCTCCTCCAATCATGATCTTTGCTTCTCGTATACCCTTATTGAGTACAAGAACTTTTTGTGAAAAATCCCTTCCTGCAATAATGGGTAAGGATTCCATAGCTTCGCTAGGGAATACACCAGGTTTTTCCGTGCAAATCCCTGATCCTGAGTCAATATAAGCTGCAAAATATTCTGACTTATATTGTTCATACAACATACCAACAGATATGTATATAGAAAAGGGGCTCGTCATTCAATTCTAATGGTATAACCATCCAAACTGAATTCCATACCATTACCTTTCCTTCCCCATGGTTTATGATCTTCAAGGAAATTTATTCCTAGAGTCATTATCCCATTTTCTCGTCCTGCAATACCTGTAACAATAATCTCATGGCCTGCTATTTCTAGCATACCTTCATATTTTATCACAACAGATTGTTGTAGATGGTATAAGTCATCACAAGGAAAACAATTTTCTGTTCTAGTGATGTCAAATATAACTTGGATTTGTTTCCAGCCTTCAGGGCACCTAAGTTTTACGTTATCTACCCTAATAGCTCGAGGCTTTAACAACTCGGGTTCCTTTCCTTTATAGGCCATAATCCTATCTTCTGAAAAGGATATCCTGCTACTAACTTCAGTTTTAGAACTAAGGGTTCGATCTAAAACCGGGTGATCTTTTATCAAGATATCAACACCACCTATTCTAGGTATTCTAATAGGATCTGGTGTCATTACCTTAGCGAATTCCTTGAAAATTCTAGGAATTTCAATATACTCTTTCCTAAGAAATAAATCTGAATGATGTGTGTTGGAAAGGGCGTAAGCTATTCTATATGTTATAGAATATGGTCTATTCCCATCTTTCATAAGATCCTTTCTTTTAAAATCCTGATGAAGGGTTAAGACTCTACTGAAATCTTGGTCTGCTAGGTTGTATGCTATCCTAGGATGAATATCAAACATCAATTTTCCTGCATACAAATTTCCTATCATTGTCCCAAGACAACCATATCTTAAGTTATTGATTCTTCTATCCATTATTGACAGATGTATTTCTGATTCAATTCCTTCCTTAAAAGTTGCTTTTATTACTACTTCAATAGCTCCTATATGGATCCATTTCATAGTAACCGCTACTTCCTCTCTAAGTTTACTTAATTCTTCAAGAATTTCTTCTTCAGGAATAAGCTGCATTTCCATAACATTACCAGTAAGTTCCATAGGAATTGCAAACTCACCTGAACTTAGTTTGTAGATGATATGGTGTTTCCTCTGGTTTAGTCCTATCTAGTTAAGGACTCTTCCCGTTCCTCCAATCCTAAATCCGTCATATGGGCTGAGATTAAAGTCTTGTCTCATGATTCTTTCCATAGTTTTGTTTGATACCGTCAACTTTGAAAAGAATCCTGATAGGCTATCTGAGGTTTGGAGCCTATCTCCTTCATTGTAATTACTCTGATTCGGTTGAAGATCCATCCGAATCACTTTCTATTTCTTCCTCGTAGATGCTTTCATCTGAGGGAAGATCTTCGAATTGGTAGATTGGTACCAAATCACCATAGAAGACTGCATCTAGGATGTCGTTTGTGGCTTCAAACTGGCGTAATTCACCACGTTTCTGCGGGAAATCTAGGGAGATATGTCCCTTTGCTCCGCACGTCCAGCAGTTGCAATCCTTAAAACTTTCATTAGCTCGGGTATGGGCTCTTCTGAAAGTTCTTCGTGTAGGGGTTCGTCCTGTGGATTTCGCCTCTGATTGTCTAGATCCTTGGGATGAAACCCTTGTTGGTCCTGTTCTCTGTCCAAATTTGTATGATCTGGCTTTTGCTTTAGACCACCATGATCTTCTTCTAAAAGAGGATTTTCTGGAACTCCTGGAATAAGAGTCACCACCTTGCTTTCTCCTCTTCTTTTGCTCGCTTAGTTCCCCTATAATAGTTGGAAAATCGTTATTATCACAACAGAGAGGGGTTCGTTTGATTTTACCTCTCAGTCTCTTCATGCTCTTTTGGGCGGATGCTTGGTAACACCAATCCTTCAGTTTGTCTTTAAGAAAAGACATCCTCCTTGCAACTGAATCCAGCTGCCCTGCAGGTACTTTGTAAGATTGTATCAACATTTCCCTCCACGGGCTGCAGATCTTTGCAAAGAACATTGGGGCGGCTACTCGCGTTGTTACCCCACTCTGGAAGAAGTATTTGCGGAACCAATAGATATATTCGTCTACAGCACAGATACTTCTTAACTCGAGACCAAAGAGAGCTTGTGCATACTCCCTAGCCTTTTCTGTTTTGCTTTCTTCGAAGTATCCATCTCCGATGAAATGGATCTTGATTAGCCTTCCGAGCCTATCCGCGATTGCACTTTTAGACTCTCCTTCAAGGATGCTTGCTTTGGTCTCTTCTGGGGTATTATCCCATCCGATCTTTACCGACCCTTCTAAGCTTAACTCCAAAAGTTTTATGAAGTTATCCTTGTCTAGTTCCAACGTAGTTGCTGCAATTTTCATGGCTGCAACCCATTCATCTATCAGCTTCTCGATGTTTCGGAAGTCGATAACATCCAGGTTGAGTACCGTGCCATATGGGTGTAAGGGCTGGAGCATAGTCCTTGCCCATGGTGTGTTTTTCAGGCACTCGTCTTGGATTTCTTCCTGGATTTTCTCGCAATCTTGTCCCCACGAAGGTAGGGGTAGCATTGGTGTGAAAATCTATACCTTCTCTCATTGGCTGATCCTGTGGTGGATCATTTCAGCCTGTGCTTCCCTCCGGCGGTGGTAAGGCTGGAGCGACCTCATTGGTTTGGATATTAACTAAATCCACAATCCCTAGTTGGGAAAAGGATTCAGCTAACTCTTGTAGATCCGATAGATCCACTCTAGATATCTCCATTATTTTATGGATTTGATGATATCGATGATTTGTTCCTCTTGTGTTTTTGGCTTCGAGCTCTCCTTCGCCTTTCCTTTCTGATGTAGGAAAGATACTGGTCCAAGGGCGTCCCTGATGCGTTCCTGATGGGATCTAGATGTCTCAGGGGTATTCCTTTGATTTCTTCTTAGATCTGTAACTTCAATCTTCAGATCTGTGAGATCCTTTTGTAGATCTGGTAGGATTTTTAAGATCTCATCCATCTTTTGGTTCAACAGGTCTATTTTCATAGGTATATGGATTAGCCTATGTCCATAGTCTTGAACTGTCTTTTGCACCTCTCTAAGGTCCTGAGAGTACTTCGAGGTATCCGGTTCGAGTTCCTTCCAATCAGTTCCTTTAATCATTATTTTTAGAACTGTATTTTTTCAGGAATCTACCTGTTCCGGATCTCCTGGCTGGGATTCTTGCATGGATCTCTGCTCCCTGTAGACGTCTCACTACATTCCCTGGTAACGTCTCTCGAACATGGCGATTTCGGTGCCATTCCTCTCTTTATTCCTTTGGAAGAAATGACGCATCGACCAACCTCGGACTATTGGCGATTTTTCTAAGAATTTCCATAAGAAATTCTGTTCTCTGTATTTTCAGAATCTGAAAATACTCCCTGTTTTCGGTCTAACTCGAACTTTCGTTCGGTTCCATACTTTTAAAGTCTCCTCCGTAAGGGATAAAATATCAATATGTAATATAAACAAATATTTTCTTAAATAAACCTAGGCTCTGATACCATTTTGGTTGCATGGGACACTAATTCTGAAAATCTGGGCAAAACGGACAAAATCCGTGCAAAAGATAAATTTCGGGGACTAGAAATGATATTATCAAAAGATGAGGGTTGGTACTAAAACTGTCACTTTCAAAACTAAGGTACTATATTTGCAACTTTCATAAACTGCGGCATCAAACTTGTCTGACTTTCATAAAATGCGGTATCAAACTTGCCAGACTCCTCATTGTGTGGTACTGAAATTGGCGTTTTTGAAAAGTTCGGTACTAAAATTGCAAAGGGGCCTATAGTATGGTACCTTCTTTGCATTTATCCCCATGGCTAAGTTATTAGCTAGATTATTAGAGCTGGCAGTGAGTATTCTATCCTTGAGCTGATCAATTGCTCTTGTCGCTACGGCCTCTGCTGTGTTGTTCATCCCACCAAATCGCCGTGCGTTGCGCTCCTGCCAAATGTGATAAACCAAGCTTGCTAGAAGATGCCTGTTCGCCCGCGTTAAGAGGGTGCTTGCCTCGTCATTTACGTGAAGCCCAGTGGACGCCCATGTTCCACTCTCCATGCGGCCACTGCATACGAACTCGTTGCCTACACAGCGCCAAGCAGCAAGCTGAGAATGTACAAGCGAAGAAGAGGTGGCTATGTGTCTCCGGCACCCCCTCTTCACAAAGCACGCAACAGTCATGGTGATTAACCAACCACAGTTTATCCATGGTCAACAATTTCTGTTTTATAGCTAGCCACAGACAGAGACATGATTTAACAATATTGAACAGTGAATTTTGTCATACAAAACACTAATCCAAACATATACACTATTTTCAATACATACTTATTTATCTATATTTCTCTCTCTCTATATATATTCACAAAACAAAATAAAATACTCCAAAAATAAAATCAAACATAATAATCACGTCCCTACACCCATATAACTAAAATTGCAATTTTCCTTCACATGTATGAGCATACGAGTACGATTGGATTATGTCTCTATAAATTTATTGCGTGAGGTCCACTGTAGTATATATGATTAATTGAAAAAAATAAGCTATAGTTCTTCATGTTGACTACATACACTAGAAAAAAATTACTATTAGCTATAATTTAAGGTCTATAGCTAAAAACAATGATAAATAGTTATAATTAATCAAGGTTAAATAATATATTAATACAAAAACTAGCTTTTTTTTCACTACGAAAAATTATTTATCATAATTAAGAGCCATGAAAAATGTTTTAACCACCATCGCAAAAACTATGGTCAATGACTGTTGCGTGGTTGTGGTCAATGGCTATTTATTAATCATAATAATTAGTCATTATTAAATATTATATTTCTTGTAGTCATGATATAATATCACTTTATGCATCACAATTTTCATTTTTCAATTTTTCCACATCATGAGCCTTTTGGAAATTATGTTTACTGACAGAGTATCTATACTTTATTATTAATGAAGAGTTTCTTTTGGTGTCTCACATTTTTTTATCTATTTATGTTTTTGAACTTTTATATTTAACATTATTTCATTATTATTTTTTATTTTTCTTCCTTTTTTTTTCAACCGTCAAGTTGCCCACTTTTTTCAACTTTTAGTAACAATATTCCATGAATAGTAACTGCTAATCAACAAAAGAGGATAACTGATTAGACGTGTGCGTGAAAAATAATGATGACGGTCAATATATACAATTTTAAAAGTAAAAGAGACATTCGGTAACAAGTGCAAAGAGAACATGAAAATGATTCAATACCTTGGTAGAAAACATGTAGTTCTATCATAGATCAGGGTGGACTGCTCGTACATTGATTTAGCATATAAAAGAATTGCAAGCCATCCCTAACAGCTCTTCCAATCACTTTAACGAAGACATGGATGATGATCCATTTCAATCAATTATAAGTGAAATAAGTTCTTTTAGTTATACATGCAGTAGTACTAATCCTTTTTTGAGGATAAAACTTCAGTAAATTCTGAAGTACCAACACATCTGGACTAGCAAAATTATCTTAGTGGATTGCCATGCAATTGTTCACCAACTTATACTTCTTTAATTCTTGAGAAATCATCACCAGGCTTGATAAGGAATTCTTACTTTTTCAGAGGGGGAAAATGGTATTCATTGATTAAAATTGGCATCAGCCAAAAGAATAGTGTACAAAGGACTTCGGAGGATCCAAACCCTCTAGTGTAGTCACAACACATTCTGCAAGGCAATGAGCTGCCATACTAGCTGTTCGACGAACAAATTTGCAACTGAAAAAATTAAATCCATGCATAAGTTGTTTAATATCTGAGATAATTAAACTTATTCCAGCTAGGAGGTCCTCCATCTTCGAATTGAGCCTTTGAATGATTGGAAGTGTAGAAATGTATGGTGCAAATGCAGTGGCAGAAAACAGAGACCAAGCGCAGAGCACTGAAGCACATATGACGCTTCTGTAAGTGAAGAGCGCTTCCAAGACTGCAAGGCGCCAGCCAGGCCAGTCACGTCAGTCCACGTCACACGCCAGCTATTTTAGAGTTTGTTAGGTTTGTTAGGGGTCACGTGTTCATCACTTTCCCGCTTCTGTTCGACTATAAATAGGGTAGATATCTCCCTCACAGATATGCGAATCTGTATAAAAAACAGTGTATAGCTAAGAATAGAAATCACTTTCTGAAATGACTTTCTCTCAATTACTCTTCTCTGCTCCATGATCCATCACTTTCACATGGTATCAGAGCCTTCCTCGTGAAGGTCTCTATACCCCTTCTCTTTGCCATTGTCCTCTGCGCTAGTTCGCACCATCACAGATCCGAAGGAAAACGGTTGGAGACTGGAGAGCAGCGCTCATGGCCAAACCTGTGGCACCTGGAGTACCTGGTGCGATCGCAGCACAACGTGATGAAGTACCACGGCCAGAACCAGTGGCAATGGAAGCAACAGGAGATGCGGAACATCGAAGAGCACATGATGTCAGCCTTCAACTTTTACAATCTGAAAATCCTGGTATGTTGCTAGTGAGTACTCCTTTAACGCCTGACAACTACCTTGCCTGAAGCCGATCGGCTAGAATAGTACTTCGTGCAAAAATGAAGTTACGATTTGTCATTGGAACTACTATCAAACTGCTTGTAGATTCACCTGACAATGAGCTTTGGGAGCGTACTGATTCCATGGTTATTTCGTGGTTGCTTAACTCCATATCTAAGGAGCTTAGGCATGCTTTTTTGTACACTGAATTTGCACATGAGCTATGGAAAGAGCTGGAACAGCGATTTGGAGATTGTAATGGTCCTCTAATATATCAACTGTGTCGATAAATTGCGTTAATGACACAAGGCAAAATGTTCGTGGTTGATTATTTCACAAAATTGAAATATTTATGGGATGAATTGATGTGCCTGAGGCCTACTCCTCAATGTACTTGGGCCTATCGTTGGCCATGACCAAAACTCTGAGAATCAAGTCATGCAATTTCTTATGGGACTCTATGAGTCCTTCGACACGATCCGCGGCCAGATTTTAGTGCCAGACCCTCTGCCTCTGGTGCACAAAATTTACTCTATGGTGGTACGTGTGGAGAAGCAGAGAGCTATAAATATGGGAACGACAGAACTTGGAGGCAATGAAGCAAGATACAATGATGCAAGTCCGGACGTAGGAGGATAGAAAAGGCAAAGGTGTATATGATCCGAGACAAAACAGAACAAAGAGCTTTGTGGACAAGAAGAGACTCTTTTATGATGAGTGTAATAGGACTGGTCATTTGCGTGAGACCTGCTTCAAGATCCACAGCGTGCCGGAGTGGTACAAGATAATGACTGAACAAAACGGAGGCACTCAGGCGCTGGATCTTTGGGGACTTACAAGGCTTGTCATGCCGACACTGAATCTGATAGCGCTACTGTTTGTTCGCAGCAAAACTTCCTTCTCAGAGGTTGTGATGGAGCTCGTTCAGCTGATGAAAAATCAGCAGCCGAATGATCCCTTCAGTGTTAATTGCTCACTACGACGATTTCGCAGGTATAGCTTCACTGAATACCTATCATGTTCCTAAATCAACTTTCTCCGCAAGTGAATGGATTGTGGAATTTCGAGCCACAAACCATATGAGTGGTACTCTTGAACTATTTAGTAAATTTTCTATACCTGATAAAACCATTAGAATCAGTCTTCCGGATGGAAGCAAAAAGAGAGGTAAAATTGGTAGGTGAAGTAAATTTGTCTAACATCATCACACTTAGGCAGGGTCTTTGTATTCCTTCCTTCAGGTACAATCTAATTTATGTCCAACGGCTATGAGAGTCCTCCAATCTTAAATGCACCTTTAACTCATCCAGTTGTTGTTTGCAGGACCGGACGAGTGAACAGGTTTAAGCAATGGGCAAGTTGCAAGGAAGACTATACATGCTCAATAATTCATCTTTTTCTGTAGCTACTTTTGATCCTATTGTTTTATCATGCTATGTAGTACCTAAGGCCACTAGTCTATGGCATAAACGTCCAGGACACAACTCCTCTCAAGTGCTTAGACATATTCAATTTTTGAATAAAGATACTTCCTTAACAGATGAAATTTGTGATGTATGTCCTAACAAAACAACAAAGACTCTCATTTCCTCGAAGTAATATACAGACCAAGTGGAAGTTTGAATTGATACACATGGATATTTGGGTACCATATAGGGAAGCCTCACTAACTAGGTGCCACTATATGCTTACTATAGTTGACGACTTTACTCGTTGCACTTGGACTTTTCTTATGCGGCATAAGGCACAATGTTTAAATCATATCAAAATATTTTGCAAAATGGTAGACACACAGTTTGGTGCTAAAATTGCTAGGGTAAGGTCGAATAATGGTAGTGAGTTCCTTAGTAGAGATTGCCAAGAACTCTTCGCAACACTAGGAATCATACATCAACGTTCTTGTCCGTACACACCCCAACAAAAAAAGGGTTGTGGAACGAAAGCACAAACACTTGCTTCAAGTAGGTCGTGCACTCATGTTTGACAGTAGACTGCCTAAACGTTTTTGGGGTGAAGCCATGCTAATGGCTACACGTATTATCAACCGACTTCCATCTACTTTATTGCGATGGAGGACCCCCTATGAACTCCTCCATGGCAAATCACCTCTTTATAGTTATTTGCAGGTGTTTAGTTGTTTGTATTTTGCCACTAATATTTCTCCGCATAAAGATAAATTTGATAGTAGGGCTATAAAAGGTGTCTTTATTGGGTATAACCAAGGACAAATGACTTTTAAGGTGTTTGATTTGAATTCACGTCGGGCTTTTGTTTCTAGGGGTGTCATCTTTTGTGAGTCTGTTTTTCCTTATCATCCACAATTTGGAACTGAACTACTTCCTATGCATTATGTTCCCTCTTTTTGAGATATTGATTATACTGATCCTCTCCATATGCAATCGTAGGAACCCCCTACTATCTTGCCCTCAAGTCAGCCAGTTTGTTCACCTACGGACAATGTTGAGCCATCCTTGGAAGGTGATTCTAGGCAACAACTTTCTGTCTTAGGGATGTTCTAGAAGTGCAGGAATCCATTCACATACAGTTCGGATCCCATGATCCTATGCGGAGGTCCACGAGACAGTGTACACATCCAGCATGGATGCAAGATTTCGTTTGCAGCAATGCATCTTCTTCACTTATCCAATTATCATCGGAATACATCGCTTACCTAACCTTTCTGACCTTTGGGAACCACGCACCTATGTTGAAGCTAGCCAGCAATCGGAGTGGTGCAAGGCGATGCGCCTCGAGTTAGACGCACTAGCAAAGAATCAGACTTGGGAGCTCACGCCGCTCCCTGTAGGTAAAAAAGGCTATCGGCTCAAAATGGGTCTACAAGATCAAACTAAAGTCCGATGGATCCCTAGATCGATGTAAGCGCGTCTCGTCGCGAAGGGGTTCAATCAAGTGGCAGCGGTAAATTATACGGAGTGTTTCTCCCCCGTCGCCAAGGTTGTCACTGTTAGGATCTTTCTCATTGTTGCTGCTGCAAAGGGTTGGCCCATTCATCAACTCGACGTGAACAACGCATTTCTACACGGTTACCTCGATGAAGAAGTTTATATGCTTCCTCCCGACGGATATACCGTCAAGTCTTGTTTTGGTGTGCAATTTGAGGCGCTCCCTCTATGGATTAAAGCAAGCATCTCGCTAATGGAACACTGAATTTACGAGTAAATTGGTTGAGTATGGCTTCCGCCAGTCCGCTCATGATCCGTGCCTTTTTGTTAAGGTTTCTAGAGATGATTTTCTTGCTCTAATTGTCTATGTCGACAACATCTTAGTGACCAACACTTGTGAGCTCATGATTCAGCAGGTGAAGGAGCGTGTGGATGCTCTTTTCACTATCAAAGACCTTGGTCACGCTAAGTTCTTCCTCGACTTGGAAATTGCCCGTTCTCCCTTAGGCTTATTTGTGTCTCAAAGAAAGTATGCCAACGACATTCTTTTGCATGCAGGACTATCACAGGCGAGTACTGTAGCTACTCTGCTGCCGCCGGGGATTATGCTCACACAAGATGCTCAAGGCCTCTTAACAGATCCTGAGCTGTACGGCCGATTGGTTGGCCAGCTGTTATATTTGGGATTTATGCGTCCGAACATTTCCCATGCAGTTCAACAGCTTAGCCAATTCATGGAACGCCGCCTTACATATGTTGCGTTACGTCAAGGGAACCATTACAAAGGGGTAGTTTTTTTGCAGCATCATGTGACTTGTCGATGACTGCCTATTCTGATGCGGACTGGGCGTCCTGCCCCGACTCTCGCTAGTCTTTGACCGGCTATTGCATTTTTCTTGGTTCTTTTTTAATCTGATGAAAAACAAAGAAGCAAAATACTATGTCTTGGTCTTCCACCGAGGCTGAATATCGGGCCATGGCAACCATTGTTTGTGAACTAAAATGGATTTGTTTTCTCTTGCAGGAGATTAAGCTTTCGGTTCCTTCTCCCATTCCGTTCTTCGTAGACAATCAACCTGTGATCCATATCACCAAGAATCCCATTTTTCACGAACGCACAAAACATTTAGATATTGATTGTCATGTCGTTTGAGATCACTTTAAGGCCGGTTTTATCTTATCTTCTCATGTTTCCCGTTCACTCCAGTTGGCTAATATGTTCACTAAGAATCTTGCAGGTGCTTTATTTGCTTCGCTTAGTGTCAAGTTGGGGCTCCTTATTACCATTTCGCGTCCAACTTGAGGTGGGATGTAGATGAAAGGGAATCCGGTGGATCGTCCCGGGAATTGCGCGAGTGCGGAAGCGCGGTAAAAATAAATTTACAAAATAAAAGGCATGCTTTTAATTTAAAGAACATGCTCAAGGGGTGTGCCCTTGAGGTTCCCGGGCGTTCGGTGTATCTCATGATCATAAAACAAATAAATAAATCATGGAGGCCATAGAGTTGAAAAATAAAGAGGGACGAAAATCTTAAACGAGACCTACCCGTTGTCGTTTTCGTCTTCAACTGCTACTCGCGTTGTTCCCCGTTTTGCACCAAGACCTCGTTCTTGAGATCCTCCAAATCGTGACACACGATCCACCCACGTATTCTTGCACGTCGTGCTAGCAACGAACAAGTATTATTTTTGGAGTGGACGAATTAATAACACGTTATCAATTAACGGTATTGGTTCGTCTAAGTTCTTGATGTTCCAAGAACAAAAAGAACTAAGGAAAAAATACTTTCTTGTTGGAGAAAGAGAGAGGGGCGGACGAGAGGTAGGAGGAAGGGGAGAGTGTGTGTTGTGTGTGTTTTCAAGAATCATCAATCTCACAAATGTTCGAAGCTAGAGGTTTATATAGAGGAAGAGTTTAATCCTCTTTAAACTCAAACTCTAAGTAACCTAATTTGACTAGGATTTTGACCTAGTCAAAGTCCTAGTCAAACTAGTGTTTGACCTAGTCAAACGAATCCTAGCCTTCCATCTCCCCTTTCCATCTCAACCGTTGATTTTAATTTAATGGAATATTTAAATCCTATTAAATATTCCAAAAGGCTAAAAGAATAAATATAATATTATAAATAAATATTATTATTTATTCTAAGCCCATTAAATCAACCCTTTTAATAAATCCTATTTATTAATTTAATTCCCTTTATCAAATAAAAGGAATTAATTTCTCCAAGAAAATATGGGACCCGATTAAATCTAATTTAATCATTCCTTTACTCCAATATTTAATTCCAAATTAAATACTAAGTGTGTGTGGATAGTGTGTGACTCTTTAGGTTCACCATTCAGCTAGACTTGGTCGGATTCCTAGAATCCGTCCGTTACCATGGGTGGCCATCTAGCAACGGCCCATGGCACTAGAGACTAGGTGAAATATTCGGGGATGAACATTTAGGCTCTAACGGTACACTTGTCCTTTTCCCTTCTGTTCAGTCACTGTGGCCACAGATTTCAGGGACAAGACACAGAGCATATATGAGACTCAACTGTCAACATCTTTTGACAGGAGACAGATCCTTTCTTGGAAACTACTGTCACTTTGTACACCCGAGCTGCACTAGACATGGCTTATGACTACTCAAGAGTATTTTGGCAATCTCTCACCATATCTAAGATACAGACCTGATGCACAGGTAAACTCAGCAGTTCCTCAAGTCAAAGGACTTGGCCTGTACCGTTGGAACCGGGAATACACGTCATACCTTGCTGACCATACTCAAGGTCCTCCGTAAGACGGTTCCCGCGAGTCACCTCAGTCAGCTGCTTCCCAGCACGCTGACCCACTAACACTGCTTAGACGACCTTCGTCACCCGTCGATGAAATACGACAGCAGATGCTTAGTGCAAGTCTCAGAGGGAATCCTGGTACCCATTTTCGGGATTCCTTGACTTGGAGATTTCCGGACTGATTCGGTAAGACTGATTTCATGGACCTACCTCCAAACGTAGTCCCAGTCCCCGAAATCGTTTCTCAGTCCATGGGCTTTGTTTGCGTAGTGAACAGAAATGTAAATGCAGATAAGTGAACGTAAACAAAGTATTGCCATATGAATTTTCACTTCTTTATTCATAAATGTTTTATCAAATACCAAAGAATTGTCTAGACATAGGTTACATATTTCTGCCAAAATTGGCTTACATGGTCACCTATTTCTAACAATCTCCCACTTGACCTTTAAAGCCAATTGGCCATATGCTTAATCCCAATCTTCTCAAGATGTTGCGTATGAGCGCTCTGCGACATAGGCTTTGTCAGTGGGTCTGCTGTGTTGTCTGCCGAGTTGACCCGGTCTATCCGGACGTCACCTCTTCCTACCATTTCTCTAAGAAGATGGTAGCGTCTAAGAATATGTTTGGAATGGTGATGAGATCTCGGTTCCTTTGCTTGCGCTATAGCGCCGTTGTTATCACAGAAGATGACAACGGGCTCAGCGATGCTAGGCACCACACCCAACTCTTGGATGCAGTTTCTGATCCAAACCGCTTCCTTAGCAGCTTCTGAAGCTGCTATGTATTCAGCCTCTGTGGTGGAGTCAGCAATGGTTGCTTGCTTGGAACTTTTCCAAGCTACTACTCCTCCATTGAGTTTGAGTACGTACCCCGATTGAGACTTGGCATCATCGTCATCAGACTGGAAGCTAGCGTCGCTAAAGCCTTCCAGAATTAGTTCTCCATTGCCATAGACTAGGAACATTTCCTTAGTCCTTCTTAGGTACTTAAGGATGCCCTTAACAGCATTACAATGTGCCTCTCCTGCGCAGGACTGATATCTGCTTGTCACGCTCAAAGCGTATGCAATGTCAGGCCTAGTGCAGTGGACCGCATATTGTATGCTACCTACGGCGGAGGCATAGGGGATGACCTTCATCCTTTCGAGTTCCTCATCAGTCTGTGGGGACTGTTTCTTGGATAACTTGATCCCATGCCTCATTGGAAGGAATCCTCGTTTGGAGTTGTCCATTCGATATCTCTTTAGGACTTTCTCCACATACGAGTTTTGGGTGAGTCCTACCATCCTTTTAGATCTGTCCCTGACAATCTGGATGCCTAGGATGTAGGAGGCTTCACCCAAGTCCTTCATGGAAAACTGGGTTGACAACCATGCTTTTTGTGTTTCCTAACATTCTAACGTCATTACCAATGAGCAGAATGTCATCCACATAAAGCACTAGGAACACTATTGAGCTCCCACTGACCTTCTTGTATACACAAGGGTCGGATTCGTTTTTTGATGAAGTCATAACTCCGTATTACTTCATCAAATCGAATGTTCCAACTTCGGGAGGCTTGTTTGAGGCCATAGATGGACTTCTGGAGACGACAGACTTTCTGTTCTTCTCCAGTGACCGTGAAACCCTGCGGCTGATCCATATAGATCTCTTCCTCAACGAAACCGTTGAGGAAGGCCGTTTTCACGTCCATCTGCCATATCTCATAGTCATACCATGCTGCTATGGCGAGCAGAATCCGAATGGACTTAGCCATGGTTACTGGCGAGTAGGTATCCTTAAAATCGTCCCCGGGTCGTTGAGTGTATCCCTTAGCTACAAGCCTAGCCTTAAAAGGTGGTGACTTCTCCATCAACGCCAAGTTTGCGCTTGTAGACCCACTTACAGCCCACTGGCTTAACACCTTTCGGTGGATCTACGAGACTCCAAACTTGGTTCTCGCTCATGGAGTCCATTTCGGCTTTCATGGCCTCAAGCCATTTCCCGGAGTCGATGTCAGACATCGCTTCTCCATAAGTCTTAGGATTATCCAAAAGATCGGTCGCACCTAGAAAGCCATATCTCATTGGAGGTCTGGACTCTCTAGTGGACCTACGGAGAACGGGAACGTCAGTGGTGATTGTGGGCGCTGACTGTATCGGAGCCGGTGGTTCAGGAACCGGGGCTGGCTGTTCCTGAGGCTGTCCTTCATGCCTAGCATGTTGGACTTCTCGAGGTTGGTCAGCCCTTCGGCTGTCTATCCTGAATCCTCTAAGTGAGGGTTCCGCGGCTTCCTCTGATGGCTGGATTCCATCACTTGATTCCTCAAGGATCAGCTCATCAGGTTGGATATCATCCGGGAAGCCTTGCTCCAAGAATACTGCATTTCTTGAAACAAACACCTTTTGTTCCAAGGGGTCATAAAAGTAATAACCCGCAGTTTCTTTAGAGTATCCAACGAACCTGCATAAGCTAGACCTAGATTCTAACTTATCTCCCACTAACCTCTTGACGTATGCGGGGCTACCCCACACTTTCAAGTAGTTGTAGGATGCAGGCTTGCCGTGCCATATCTCATATGGCGTTTGGGTCAATGTACTAGTAGGCGCCAAATTCAATAATTTGGCCGCGGTTTCTAGTGCATAGCCCCAAAACGATAAGGGCAATTTGGTAAAACTCATCATGGACCGAACCATGTCCAACAGGGTTCGATTCCTCCTTTCAGAGACACCATTTAACTGTGGTGTTCCTGGAGGTGTCCATTCTGATATTATACCATGTTCTTTTAGATAATCTAGGAACTCTGTACTAAGGTATTCACCGCCTCGGTCCGACCGAAGGATTTTAATTTTGCAGTTGGTTTGGTTCTGCACTTCAAGTCTGAATTCTTTAAACCTCTCAAGAGCTTCAGACTTGTACCTCATCAGGTAAACATAACCATACCGTGAATGATCATCGGTTAAGGTTATGAAGTATGAGAACCCACCTTGGGCCTGCGTCCTTAGTGGTCCACATACGTCTGTATGGACCAAGTCCAACAGATTTGTGGCAAGCCTGCTTTGTCCTACAAAGGGCCTCTTGGTCATTTTCCCTTTTAGATAGGACTCACAAGTTGATAGATCGCTCAAGTCCCCAACCTCTAGGTTCTTTGAGTCTACCAACCTTTTTATCCTATCTTGGGATATGTGACCTAGCCTAGCGTGCCAGATACGTGCGTTCCCGTTATTATCTAATTTTCGTTTGTGTTGTGCATTGAGGACGAAATTCGTTTGTTGCAAGATATAGAGTCCGTTATGTAATGTACCAAGTAGATGAGCAATTCCACACCTCATCAAATAAAAGCAATTTTCATTGATTCTAAACTCATAACCACTATTGTCCAACAATGGAATGGAAATGATGTTTTTAATCATACTGGGTACAAAATAAACTTGTTCTAAATCTATGCTAATATTATCACTAATCACTAGAGTGGCGGATCCTACTGCTTCTGCCGAGATGGCCTTGCCATTCCCAAGCTTCAGGATCATGTCCCCGCTACCTAGTTTTCTACTTCTTTTCAACACCTGCAAGTCATTGCAAATGTGAGCTCCACAGCCGGTATCTAATACCCAAGAGGCAGAACTAGTGACCATATTAACCTCAATCACATATATACCTTGGTTCGAGAAGAGTTTGGGGCACTCTCTCTTCCAATGCCCTTTCTCACGGCAGTTGATACATATGTCATATGCCTTTGACTGTTGCTTGGAGACAACCTTTCCCTTTCCTTTGCCTTTCCCCTATTTGGCAATGGGAACACTCTTAGTATTCGTAGCTGCTTTGACGGCCTTTCCCTTCCCTTTCTTCTTCTTCCAACGTCCGGCACCCTTGCCTTTCGTATTAGAAGTCGAAGCACCTCCAAACAATACTGAAGGCGTGGACTTCTTAGTCGTTGCCTCGTATTGCACCAACATATTGATCAACTCATGAATGCCCTTCTCAAGTGCGTTCATGTTGTAGTTGACGATAAATTGGTCAAAGGAGGGTGGGAGTGACTGAAGGATCACATCTATGTACGTTTCATTATCGAGACCTGCCTTTAGGTCCTCGAGCTTTTCCACCAGGGTAAGCATTTTAACTCCGTGTTCTTGTACAGAGGGTCCTTCTGTCATTTTAGTTCCAAAGAACGCCTTGGTCGCGACATACCTAGTATGCCGGTCCGGGACTGCATAGCAATCTTTAAGGCGAGCCATAATGGAAGGGACATCGTCTAGCCTTTCATATTGCTTCTGGATCTCATTGGTCATTGAAGCAAGTATGATGCTACGGACCTTCCGGTTATCCTTATGCCAAGTCTCGAACGTCTCACGTTCTTCTGGCGTGGATCCTTCCGGTAAGGTCCTAGGGAGAGGCTCGTCCATGACGTAGCCTTGGTTCTCGTAATCTAGGACTATCCTGAGATTGCGCAACCAGTCGTTGTAGTTTGTTCCATTGAATTTGTTTGTCTCAAGAATGGTGGAAAGTGGGTTCTTAGACATTTTAAAATCTACATTTTAGAAAACAGCGCGCGATCAGCAGAAAATAAAAAAGACGGTGGTTTGATAAAATAATTAAATGCATGGACTTTAGTCATTTAATCCTCCCATTATTTATACGAAACACGGTACTCTCAAACATGATTTTCGAGAAATCCTTTCCAAGTGGGCTTGGGATCCACAACGATTTTTCCCATACTCCGCTTTTACGATTCGCATGGAAAAGATCCTGTGGGAGGTATTCCATACCATTCTCGTTCCACGAGATTCCCAAGATTATCGCCTCACCCTTTCACATGATCCCGAGGACTCCAAGCGAATCATGTTAATTGGGCGTTAGACCCAACCCAATCGACCGAGCCACGGACCCACTGGTACCCCCACGACTCGTGAGACAGGTAGCAGCAGCCCGCTTTTCGTTCATGACATAATGCAGCTTCCTTTAAGTACAATAACGTGCCACGACTCGTGAGACCACGCTATTGACCTAAAGCAGCTTCCTCACTATGCCATGGATTGGAAGGCATGGAGAAACTCCTAGAGTTCATGTCCACTTTGTCTAGGGTCTAATATTTTGACATTGGTCCAACCAATGTGAGAGTAAGTAATGACCGAGATCTCAAATAAATATCTACACATACATCCATAATGCGTAAATAAACCATTCATAGCAGTTATATGATAAATAAACAATCCATTCATCCATCATCATAACCACATGCAAAATTAAAGCCTAGCACACCCCTGTTGGATGATCACGAGCCCGTATCCTATGCGATCCACTGAGCCCGCAGTGGATCTATGGTCAATCTAGGGTTGGTCCTATACTATTACATTAATAGTAACCCAATCATCATGCTGATGGGCCTTGGTCTCTTTTTCTCTTTCTTCACTTCATGGAAAACTCCAAGGGGTCCTCCCGTCTGGGCTCTCCATGTGGTCCTTCCTTCTTCTCCACCAATTACAAAAAAGAAAACCTCACTCCTAGTCTACTCTCATTACATATTGAAAAAATAGAAACCCCAGCGAAAACTCGGGGGAGTACATAAGGAGGGAGGTATAAATGCCTTATTTATTCCCAGGCAACTAGAAAGAGAGAAGGAGAAAGCAGTAAAAGAGGCACACAGGCCCAACAGAAAATAAACCATACATCCGGTCTTAGGGCTCGCGATCATCCATTTCCATCCAACACACATAATCACATGATCCAATCATATAATTACATAATACCAACAACATATAATTTCCAATCATAAATATCCAAAATAATAAATGAATATGTGCAAAACCTGTGAAAAATAAAATACAAATATTGGTAATATTATTTTCTCGTTTTAGGAAAACCTTTCCTCATTATTTTAAGTAAAATAACCCCTGGATTCCAAATCCAATTTATTTTACTCCTAAAATAATGTCTTTTAGAAAATAGGCATAATTGAACCAAAAACGATTTTTCAGAATTAATTCAAAATTAAAACTGAAAATAATTAAAAAATTAAAAGAAAAAATACTGCTAGGGTTTTGAAACCCTAGCAGCAGCAGCTGCCGCCGCCGCCGCCGCCGGCGGCTCGCCGTCACGCGCGCAGGGCAGCAGGCTCAGCCTGCCGCCCCTGCGCGCGCAGGCCCCTTGCCTGCGTGCGCGCGCGCCTGGCCGGCAGCGCGCTGCGCGGCATGCCGGCAGGCCGCCGCGCACGCAGGCCCCCCTGCCTTGCGCGCGCGCTGGCCTGCTGGCTGCCGGCCGTGCCGTGCGCAGTGCGCGCGCAGACGCGCACTGGCACGCCTGCCGGGCACGCGCGCGCAGACTCCTCCGTCTGCGTGCGCGCGCGCCTGGCGGCGCTGCCCAAAGCCCATCCGCGCGCAGACCTGCAGGCTGCGTGCGCGCGCACGCAGACACCCTGTCTGCTTGCGCGCGCGCCTGCGCGCAGCCTTCCTGGCTGCGCGTTGCCCCCGCGCGGCCGGCTGGGCGGGCGCGCGCAGGCCTCCCTTGCTTGCGCGCGTCTGCCCTGCCGGCAGCGTCGTTTCTCGTTTTCCGTTCAATTTTCCACCCCGTTTCCCAAGAAAAACAGAAAATTACCAACATTTATAAATTCACACGAATTAAAAGCAATAAAATTGACATGCTTAAAATCAAGAACAATCAAGATTTAATATAAAACATGCCAATATCACATTTCATGCTTATAACGCACATAAACCCTAGGCCTATACACCGAACCGGGCTCTGATACCACTGAAAGGAAATCCAGTGGATCGTCCCGAGAATTGCGCGAGTGCGGAAGCGCGGTAAAAATAAATTTACAAAATAAAAGGCATGCTTTTAATTTAAAGAACACGCTCAAGGGGTGTGCCCTTGAGGTTCCCGGGCGTTCGGTGTATCTCATGATCATAAAACAAATAAATAAATCATGGAGGCCATAGAGTTGAAAAATAAAGAGGGACGAAAATCTTAAACGAGACCTACCCGTTGTCGTTTTCGTCTTCAACTGCTACTCGCGTTGTTCCCCGTTTTGCACCAAGACCTCGTTCTTGAGATCCTCCAAATCGTGACACACGATCCACCCACGTATTCTTGTACGTCGTGCTAGCAACGAACAAGTATTATTTTTGGAGTGGACGAATCAATAACACGTTATCAATTAACGGTATTGGTTCGTCTAAGTTCTTGATGTTCCCAGAACAAAAAGAACTAAGAAAAAAATATTTTCTTGTTGGAGAAAGAGAGAGGGGCGGACGAGAGGTAGGAGGAAGGGGAGAGTGTGTGTTGTGTGTGTTTCAAGAATCATCAATCTCACAAATGTTGGAAGCTAGAGGTTTATATAGAGGAAGAGTTTAATCCTCTTTAAACTCAAACTCTAAGTAACCTAATTTGATTAGGATTTTGACCTAGTCAAAGTCCTAGTCAAACTAGTGTTTGACCTAGTCAAACGAATCCTAGCCTTCCATCTCCCCTTTCCATCTCAACCGTTGATTTTAATTTAATGGAATATTTAAATCCTATTAAATATTCCAAAAGGCTAAAAGAATAAATATAATGTTATAAATAAATATTATTATTTATTCTAAGCCCATTAAATCAACCCTTTTAATAAATCCTATTTATTAATTTAATTCCCTTTATCAAATAAAAGGAATTAATTTCTCCAAGAAAATATGGGGCCCGATTAAATCTAATTTAATCATTCCTTTACTCCAATATTTAATTCCAAATTAAATACTAAGTGTGTGTGGATAGTGTGTGACTCTTTAGGTTCACCATTCAGCTAGACTTGGTCGGATTCCTAGAATCCGTCCGTTACCATGGGTGGCCATCTAGCAACGGTCCATGGCACTAGAGACTAGGTGAAATATTCGGGGATGAACATTTAGGCTCTAACGGTACACTTGTCCTTTTGTCTTCGGTCTCATCACTTAGGGTCTAGGGCACGGAAAATGCAGGTACCCATTTTGGACCTAAGTGTCGGTCTGTCCTTACTAAACGCCGCAAGGGAAACCTTTTCCCTTCTGTTCAGTCACTGTGGCCACAGATTTCAGGGACAAGACACAGAGCATATATGAGACTCAACTGTCAACATCTTTTGACAGGAGACAGATCCTTTCTTGGAAACTACTGTCACTTTGTACACCCGAGCTGCACTAGACATGGCTTATGACTACTCAAGAGTATTTTGGCAATCTCTCACCATATCTAAGATACAGACCTGATGCACAGGTAAACTCAGCAGTTCCTCAAGTCAAAGGACTTGGCCTGTACCGTTGGAACCGGGAATACACGTCATACCTTGCTGACCATACTCAAGGTCCTCCGTAAGACGGTTCCCGCGAGTCACCTCAGTCAGCTGCTTCCCAGCACGCTGACCCACTAACACTGCTTAGACAACCTTCGTCACCCGTCGATGAAATACGACAGCAGATGCTTAGTGCAAGTCTTAGAGGGAATCCGGTACCCATTTTCGGGATTCCTTGACTTGGAGATTTCCGGACTGATTCGGTAAGACTGATTTCATGGACCTACCTCCAAGCGTAGTCCCAGTCCCCGAAATCGTTTCTCAGTCCGTGGGCTTTGTTTGCGTAGTGAGCATAAATGTAAATGCAGATAAGTGAACGTAAACAAAGTATTGCCATATGAATTTTCACTTCTTTATTCATAAATGTTTTATCAAATACCAAAGAATTGTCTAGACATAGGTTACATATTCCTGCCAAAATTGGCTTACATGGTCACCTATTCTAACAGTAGAAATGTATGGTGCAAATGCAGTGGCAGAAAATAGAGACCAAGATCAGAGCACTGAAGCACATACGAAGTCCTCCCAAAGTCGTGATATCACAATGCCACGCTTCTGTAAGTGAAGAGCGCTTCCAAGACTGCAAGGTGCCAGCCAGGCCAGCCACGTCAGTCCACGTCACATGCCAGCTGTTTTAGAGTTAGTTAGGTTTTTTAGGGGTCACGTGTTCATCACTTTCCTCGCCTCTGTTCGACTCTAAATAGGGTAGATATCTCCCTCACATATATGCGAATCTAATTCAAAAACGGTGTATAGCTAAGAATAGAAATCACTTTATGAAATGGCTTCTCTCTCAATTACTCTTCTCTGCTTCATAATCCGTCACTTTCATAGGAAGGCAGTCTTCTTCAATAATGTACGAACCCCATCCGAACTGGATGCAAGTTGAAATGCTAGACCAGCAGCAAAGGCCTCCCGTTTCCCGACAATAAGGGTCATCTCAATTGGTGTACTAATTATGTTCTCATGACAAATTTATTGCACCGATTCCAAAGCAACGAGTAGGTCATGCCAAAGGAATTAAATTGGTCACTATCCAACTCTTGTCTGACTGAACTGATCCATTTTGCCGAGCCCTTAGACTAGAAAATCGTTCACCATGGAAGCTGTGAGGTACCCATGATTGCTGAGCTAAAGGACACCGAAGGAAAACGTGTGATCTCCACAAGAAAACGTTCACTTTGTTTGGAACGTATGATTTCCAAATGAAGTTCCAATTCTTGTGGAGAGCTGCCCTGAGTTCCTGCTTGCAAAGAGATTCGACCGAGCACCCTACATGCAACAAAATAGCAAATTTCATAATAAATAAACCATACTTACAGAAGTGCCAAATCTGGATCCTTTTGTGAGAAACTACTAAGAGGCAAGCTTTTTGATCAAGGTTGCATCTTCCTCCCAAAACACATCATCAATCAAGTCACCATTCCAGCTTCTCTAATCCATTTCAATCAGCTCAGCTACACGGGAGACGGAAAGCAATGTTTGGCTCGGGGTAATTGGTTTGAATGTGTACAACCAGGGCAACCACTTATCTTCCCAAATTTCTAATGTTCCTCCCATTTCCAACTCTCCACGGTATACTCTCTTCAAGAATCCGCCTAGCTACAAAGATATTGTACGATGTAAAAGCTGCGTTACCACCTCGGTTAGCCTATAGAAAGTTGCACTTGAGAAAATATCGAGCATTTAAAATCCCACTAAGCAACAAGTCCGGATTCTTCAAAATTTGCCACCATTGTTATGCGAGAAGTGCTTGGTTAAAAACTTGGGGATTTCGGAACTCCATACCATCCTCTCTCTTAGTAAGACACATTTTCTCCCAAGCTATCCAATGCGACATTCCTACTGAAAGCTATCGAGGACTTCGCTTTATTGATGTGTTGACCCGAGCTTCTATCATAAGTATCCAAAATCCTTTGGATGGTCTGTATGGCCCGCTTTATCGCTTCATAAAATATAAGCGTATCATCGGCGAAGAGGAGGTGAGAACCCTAGGGGCTCTTCGTGCAACCACAACTCCTTTGCGTTGGCCCTATGATTCTTTAGCCTGTAGTAAGCAACTAAAATCTTCTACATACAATATAAAGAGGTAAGGGAAAAGAGGGTCTCCTTGATGGTACATCTTTCCGATACAAGAGATCTAAATTGAGGACCATTAAGCATGAAAGAATAGTACACAGTAGAAACACAACGCATGATGAGAGACATGACACGCCTATGGAAACCTAGTTTGCCTAGCATATACTCTCAATGAAAGACCACCCTATCATATGCTTTACTCATATCTAATTTGATGGACACATGACCCACACGACCACCTTTCCTAGTTTTCAATAAGTGATTTAACTCAGAAACCACTAACACATTACCACTGATAAGTCTCCCGGAATGAATGTGGATTGAGTTTGGAAAATAATAGAGTCTAGGAAAGGTTTCAAATGATAGGGTATATATTTTGTAACAAGTTTGAAAACCACATTGCACCAACTGACAAGTTGAAATTGAGACAGTCTCAGGTTTAGAACATTTAGGTATAAGAAAAATATGAGTGAAATTGAGAGGGAGAGTAATATCTCGATTATTGAGCATGTTAAGAGCACATTTAAGAGTAGGATTCCTTACAATATTCCAAAAACGCTGATAAAATATAGGGGGCATGTTATCAAGGTTGGGGAATTTGAAAGGGAACATATGGAAGAGAGCAAGTCGTACCTCTTCGGCGATGTATTGCTCAAGGAGCCGTTGGTTCATCTCATGAGTAACCCGAGCTGGGACTATTTTAATCATTTTTGCAATCTCTTTGCCGGTAGGGTTTGTTGACGAGAACAAAGCATGAAAATAGCATTGGATCACTTCCTGAATCTACTCAGGTTGTTCACACCATTCACCAGCATCATTTTTAATTTTATCATTTTGGTTTGCTCTTCTCCTAATAGAGGCCTTGGCATGGGAAAATGCGATATTACGGTCCCCTATATGAGCCAAGCCTCCTTGACCCTCAGTTTCCACTTGAGCTCCTCTGATGACACCAAACTTTCCAACTCCATTCTAAGGAGCAAAATCCTCTCCCCTAGCCCGAGATAATTCCTCATTCCGAAGCTTATTTATTTCATTTTCCAATTGGTCGATTTTCTTCTTGACATAACCAAACTCCTTGTTGCTCTACCTAAGCAGCCCTCCCAACAGACAATGTTCAAGATTTTCAGTGAGGTTTGAGTTAGGATTAGTATTTTAATCCTCCTTCCAGCAATTCGACAAAGCCTATTTGCACAAATCAGGTTTCAGCCAACATGCTTTGAAGCAGATCAGCTTAGTCCCTCGTTGATTCCCTAAAATTTGTGGCTCGTCTCTTTGAATGAAAATCGCCGCATGGTCGGAATACACTCTATACAGATGCACAACCTCAGAACTCAGCTAGTGTTGACTCTAAGCGGCATGCGAATAAGCTCTGTTGAGCCGTTTATGAACAGTATGAGGAAACTCTCGGTTATTAACCCACGTGAATGGGTAGCCCACAAAGCTTGATTAAACAAGACTCCTGTCTCTAATCGTCTTTCTGAAAGATCTTAATTGCATTGCGGAGTTGGAAGAGTACCCTCTTTTTTTGAAATAAAAAATGATTACGTTAAAATCTCCGATACACAACCACAGGAAACATGAAGTCCCACTGAGATGTCTAAGGAGGGACCATGTTGAGGCCCTTTTGCTAGTGTCAGGTCGACCGTAAAACCCGGTAAAACATTATTCAGTACCATCCTCTTCTAAGGTAACATTAATGGCGATGTGGCTAGAGGAGAAAATAGTAAGCTCAACAAGAACTTGTTTGTCCCACAGTAAGGCCAACCCACCACCTTTGCCTTTCGAGTCGACTGCCAAACTATGCATATTCAAACTCCGCTTAGTATGATCCATTTTCCTACTGTCACATTTAGTCTCCATTAAGAAGACCACTAGGGGATTATACTTCCGAATAAGGTGAAGGAGATGTCAAATACTTCATGTAATGGCTACCTCTATGTAAATTTTTCGAAGTCTGGTTCTATTTTGAATACTTCAACTTCTTCATTTCGATTCTTATTAATAACTGTACATTGTACCAAAGGTGTTCTTTCAGTAAGATTGAACTGAAATTTCAGTAGACCGCGTACCGAATATTGAAATATTCGGCTCGATAATAACCAAAAAAATTTCAATTCACTTTGATTTTTACCGAACTAAACCTAAATTTATAAGAAAAGAAATAAAAATTAATGAATAATGTTAATTACTTAACTGTTAATTTGTTAGAACATATTTGTTGATTAATAATTATAATAAATTAAGTATTAACCATAAAATCAGTATCTTTTAAAATTGATATTAAAATATTTAATATTTATATATATATATATATATATATTATATTTTTATTATATATATTTATAATATATATATTTATAATATATATTTTAAAAATTCAGTATCCGGTATGATTTGATTTATTGGAACATAAAATCAAACCGAATACCAAAATTACCAAAAATTGATTGCTGAATATCAAACTGAACTTTTGATTCTGATTAGTACAAACCAATTTTTCGATTCGATTAACTTACTGAAAATTGCACACCCCTACGTTGTGCTACAACTTCTTGTGCAAATCGACTCACATCATTATAAGTACATTACTTAGAGTCATATATTACTTGAGTCCATTGGTTCTATTTTATTTAGATAAAATCCCCAATTCTGTAAAAGAAAAAAAAAAAAGGAAACTTAGCATAAATATCATGAGAGATTGTGAAAGATACTATCAAATCCACTACCTGTATCCTATTCTCAAGCGATCGTACTATTGTGAAGAAATTAGTGAACTTTCCAATCTTTCGAGTAAAAAATCACCAATCGTATGTCAAGAGATTGTTCCCTTGTAGAAGAGAAAGAATTTTAGACAATCGCGTGAAAATTTAAGTTGAAGAGGGAGTAGATTTTTGCTTGGAACTCGGTTTAGCTAAGAATGGGAGAAAAATCTCCGACCTTACTTGGTTTCATTTTCAGAGGATCATGGAACGCAAATTTCGTGTTTCCGAATTTATTGAAACAAGAAAAATATTACAAATAATTTTTTAATTTAGTCAAATATCTTGTGGGTGCAAAATATCTAGTTGCAGCCTCTGATTCTTCACTTCAAAAATGCGATCTTCAATTTTGGCAACTTCAGAGGTGGAACTGACGTTTTAGTCTCCTTCGACGTTGAGTTAGATCTTCAATAACGTTAATTTGAGGGTCTTTTGACTTATTCCCAGATTAAACGCTATAAATTTGGAATTTCTGACTTGAACTTTGGGTGTTTCTTGGTGGAATTGACGCTTTGATATTCCGCCAATGTGGACTTGTTCCTTGATAACGTTAATTCGTGGGTCTCTCGACTTCTTCTTGAATCGAACATTGAATTTGAATTATTTCCGCGACGAACGCCTTGATTTTTGCCTTGAACGCCGTAGATCTTCCTTGATTTGCGCTAGAGAGGATTTCAGACTTTTTGAATGCTCTCTTGCTTGTGCCTTCAATTGTTTTTAATTGTTTGTGTCTGTCCTCAATTGCTGAAAAAGCACCCCTATTTATAGTTGTAGGGTGAAAGACTTTGCCATATTTACTTGATGACGTGGCCCGATTAGATTGGCCCTTCATGGTTTGTTTGGCATTTTTTTTCCTAATCACAAGATGTGATCTAGAATTACCAAACAGTGGTATTTGCTTCCTTTGTTGGCAAGGCAAGATTTAGATTGCCTTAAATAATTCAATTCCATACATGGCAATATTTGATTTTATCCATCAATAATTATTTTATTTTATAAAAATATAAAATTGATGAAAAAGTATATAGTACATATCAATAAATAATTAACAATAAATTTTGCCTACCTACAAATGCCCCCTTGAGACTTGGTCATGAATTGCAACAAAGCGAAAGAGTGAACATGTCACAAAGTTATTTCTTGGCATGAGATTTAATTTCCTCCACTTTCTTCTTCTTCTTCTTCTTCTTCTTCTTTTTTCTTCTTCTTCTTCTTCTCTCTCTCTCTCTCTCTTTCAACATGCGACTGAATTTGAAAAATAAATTTCAAGTTACCTACGTACCCCGTTGAGAGGATCAAGTCATAGCGTGGTTCAATCATAAATATATATAGATAGTTTAGACTCATATCAAGGAGCCTTCAATTTTGAATCTGTAGATAGTTTATACTCATACCAAGGAGCCTTCATTTGACCTTTTTTCAATTTGATAGATAGTTTATACTCGTATCAAGGAGTCTTCATTTGACTTTTTGAACTTGGTAGATAGCTTATACTCGTATCAAAAAGTCTTCATTTGAATTTAAATTTCAGAGATAGTTTATACTCATACCAAAGAGTTTTGAATTTGTAGATAGTTTATACTCATATCAAGGAGTCTTCCTTTGAATTTGAATATGGTAGATAGTTTATACTCGTATCAAGGAGTCTCATTTGAATTTACAGACAGTTTATACTCGTAACAAGGAGTTTTGAATTTATAGATAGTTTATACTCATATCAAGGAGTCTTTATTTGAATTTGAAAATGGTAGATAGTTTATACTCGTATCAAAGAATCTTCATTTGAATTTGTAGATAGTTTATACTCGTATCAAGGAGTGCTTGTAGGAATTTCAATTGAGAGTTTAGATAGTTTGATCTCATATCTAGGAGCATTATTGACAGTTTAGGCTCTTATCAGGGAGCGTAATTGACAGGACAGTTTAAGCTCTTATCAAGAATTGTAATTAACAGTTTAGGCTTTATTACGGAGCTTTGTTAAAGTTTTCAGTATGACGTGACATCTTCTTTTTCTTGTCCATCTACACCAGTGCTAACACTTAAGTATTCTTGTTCGTCAATATTCATGCTTATCTCAATGGCATGTGCACGGGTTGCTAATTCTCCAAAAGTTTTTGGTTTGATTCCTTGAAGTATGTAGCAAAGTCCCCAATTCATTCCTTGGATGCATATATCAATTGCAGAAGTTTCAGACAAAGTATCTTTGCAACTGAGGCTCAAATTTCTCCAGCGGTTGATATAATCAATGATGGACTCTTCCTTCCGTTGGTGCGAGTTTGTGAGCTCGATCATGCTAACTGTCCTTCTAGTACTGTAACAGCGATTATGAAACTGTTGTTCCAGTTGTCCCCAACTGTCAACTGAGTTGACTTCCAAGTCAATGTACCAGTCAAATGCATTTCCTTTCAAAGATCGAACAAATTGTTTCATGAGGTGATCTCCATAAGTCCTCGCATTATTGCATGTCTCAATGAAGTGAGCCACATGTTGCTTTGGATTGCCCTTGGCATCAAACTGTTGAAACTTGGGAGGTTGGTAGCCAACTGACATCTTCAAATTATCAATTCTTTGTGTATAGGGCTTTGTGTAAGTCATAGACGACTTAGAGCCTCCATCGAGTTTGTCCTTGATAGTTTCAGTTGGTCAACGAAAATCAACCCTTTTGAGGAGACTTGCAACTCTTGTGTTGATAACTTCTCCCTTTCATTACTTTGTTGCTTTAGGGATGCTTCGGCTTCGTCATGGCCCTCAACTTATTTTTCGGCCACATGATTGGTGTGAGTATTGTCAATTTTGTTCATTAATTTGTTGATTTGAGAGTCTTGCTGCTGAACATGCTGTGCTAGACCCTCTGTGGCCCTCGTCAAGCTTGTAATTTGCTCTTCCAAGGTTGTGGTATTTGTCGCTATGAAGGGAGCTACACTTCATGTCGAGCGAGGAGTAGAAGAAGAGGAGTCATGCTTCAAGTCTCCATCATCCTTATTAGTCTTGCTGAGATGGAGTAGATCTTTCTCAACAATTTCAAGGAAAGTCAACTCACGGTGTGTTTGTAACTTCTTTGACATACTTCTGGTGACGACCTCGATACTTTCATTTGAACTTGAAGCAATGACTTTGAGTGCCAGGATCTTGTTGGCAGCCATTGCGATACTTCGAATCTTTTGGTGGAGAGATGAGAGGTAGAGATGGTCCCACTGGGCGTGCCAGAAATTTGTAACGTAAATTTCGTGTTTTTGAATTTATTGAAACAAGAAAAATATTACAAATGATTTTTTAATTAGTCAAATATCTTGTGGGTGCAAAATCTCTAGTTGCATCTTCTGATTCTTCACTTCAAGAATGCGATCTTTAATTTTGGCAACTTTGGAGGTGGAACTTGACATTTTAATCTCCTTCAACGTTGAGTTAGATCATCAATAACGTTAATTCGGGGGTCTTTTGACTTATTCCCGGATTAAACCTTATAAATTTGGAATTTCTGACTTGAACTTTGGGTATTTCTTGGTGGAATTGACGCTTTGATCTTCCCTCAATGTGGACTTGTGCCTTGATAACGTTAATTTGTGGGTCTTTCGACTTCTTCTTGAATATAACGTTGAATTTGGATGATTTCCGTGACGAACGCCTTGATTTTTGCCTTGAACGCCTTGATTTTTGCCTTGAACGCCGTGGATCTTCCTTGACTTGCGCTACAGAGGATTTGAGACTTTTTGAATGCTCTCTTGCTTGTGCTTTCAATTATCTTCAATTGTTTGTGTTTGTCCTCAATTGCTGGAAAAGCGCCCCTATTTATAGTTGTAGGTTGAAAGACTTTGCCATATTTACTTGATGACGTGGCGCGATTTGTTTGGCTCTTCATGATTTGTTTGGCATTTATTTTTCTAATCATAAGACGTGATCTAGAATTACCAAATCAATGGTATTTGCTTTATTTGTTGGCAAGACAAGATTCAAATCACCTAAATACTTCAATTTCAGACATGGCAATATTTAATTTTATCAATCAATAAATATTTGACAATAAATTTTTCCCACCTACAGATCATTTTTAATGTTATACTATTTTGAATTGTAAAATTATGCTTGGTTGGACTTTTTTCTCTAAGATTTGAATTTTGACCATATAATCTAAAAAATTCATTCTATTATGTTCTTTTCATACAAAAGAATTAGTACAAAATATAAGATCTTTTCGTAAAAAAAACTATCACAAAGTATTTTAATCCAAATACATTTTCATCATATCATGTATTTTCTTACAAAAATCTATCTTAAAACATTCTGATCCAAATACATTTATTTCATCAAGGTTTTTCGTATAAGAATTATTACAAAATATTCTAATTCACAAATTATTTTATCACATCTCTTCATATATATATATATATATATATATACACACAAAATATACTAACAGCAACTCACTTGAAACTTGAAAATTGAGAATGCAAATAAAACCAAACAATGCAGAATGCGTTGTTTAATAGGCTTATACAAGAGATCACTTGAAAGACTAGAAACATTTTCGTGTGGGCTAGAAACATTTTTAGTTTTCCATGGGCATGTTTACTACATATGATTGGGCTTGATTCATAGTCCAATCACCCCTAAATCCATGTTTACTTGTAAAAATTTGGGCCACGTATTTAATTTGAGGGCCCATATAGTGTATGATAAATGCATGATTTGAATACCACCTTTTCAGGTAGTATTCAAATCATCCAAAAATTGATCCAAATTATTATATTATCCTACAACTATTTTGGTCATTTAATTCCTATCCTTCTAAAATCACAAATTAATACAATTGCTAGTAAACAAGGAATTAAATAATCCTACAACATATCATAGTAAGTAAACAAAATATTAGATTATCCTACAAGCATTTATCCCAAACAATATCATTCATTAATCTATCACATCATAATCACATCTAAAATAGTAAACATGTCCTATTAATCTTTTTTGGACTGAGCCTCTCTAAAGACGTGTCTGAAAAATTAGACTAAACTCTACAAAGATTGTTTAAAAATATTTGTCCTCTTAGCTATATTTTACAGGTTAAATTGCAAGTGGCCCAATTCATTTGCCACTAAAGCGCACGTATTGTGGTAGATATTATGTTAAATTTTGAAATATTTAAAAATTAAATGTATTAAAAAATAGTTATTACCAGTCCGGTCCGACCTATTTGCGACCCGACCCATTTTGCATTCGTTGATTTGGATTAATTTTGAAATCAACTAATTTAGGATGCGTTTGGTTCAAGTGAAATGAAAAGGCAAATTAAAGGGGGAGAGAGAGGGAAAGAATAATAATTTTCTTTAAAATTATTTGGTATGATTGGAAGGGGAGTAAATCTCAAATACTTTGTCTTGTTTGATAAGAGGAAAATAGTTTTTATTGATTAACTATTTTTCTTCATTTTGTGTTAAAGAATAAACAAATTATAGTATACTTAAATAATTTTAGTATATCAAAAATTTGAAAACCTTATTAATAAATATATTCATCAAATAAGAACAAAATATTTTTATTAATAAAGTATTAGTCAAAATGAGTATTGTGCATTTGTTCTAACCTATTCAATTTAAGGGGAGGAAGGAACAAGATTAGCGGAAAAGGATTATTCAATCATGGTTAATGGCAAATTAATAATAAAAAATTCTGAAAAACGCAAAAGCAAAGCATGTTTACCTAATAGTTGACTTCGATATAGTAGTTTTTTTTGGCGATTTGGTTATCTTTTCTCAAAGTTTATGTACCGATATTACCACCGGAAGGAGAAAAGAATTGAAAGAAATTATATATATGGGTAATAGAGTAAATATATATATATATATATTATCTTTTTTTGACCTTATACTTTTACTTTTCCACCCAATTTTGGACATAACAAAATTAGACTCTGGAGGGGTTTCATCGTATACATCCAGTTTTACATGAAAGAATCGGTACGGCCCGGGAACGCGGCGGAAGCGTAAAATAAAGAAATTTAAAAAAATTTCAAAGGGGTGTTCCCTTTGAATTCCCGGGCTTCGGTGTGTTAAAAAATATCGTAACATACAGAAAAATATGCTTGAACATGTGGCTAGAGGAGGAAACGAAAAATGCAATAATTTAAATCGGAACATTACCTTTTTTCGTTTTACATGTAGAACGACAACAAGCGTTGATTCCCTTTTCATTCCTTTTCCGTTCACTTTAGGATTCAACTTAGATACCCTCTAAAGATGATCCACAGCACACTAGAAAGAAAATCTAGATTTACTGCTAGGTAGAAGCTAGATCAAAAAAGAAATGAAAAACGTATTACACTATTGATTAGTGTATACGTATTTCTCATATTCTCATCTTGAATCCAATTCAAAGAAAACTCAAAAATGGAGAAAAAATGGAAGAACTTGCGTGGCATAGTGAGAGGAGAGTGCAAGTTAGGGAGTTAAAAGTGTATACATGTCTTGTGTGTAGTGTAATCAAATTACATACAAAACTAGTTATTTCAAAAATAACTTCTACACACTATACACAACAGGTGCACCACTACCAATCATGGTAAGCCACATTATTGCTTACAAGGAGGATTTTCAACTTCCCTTCAACTTGCATCAAACCTTTGAGCTTGAATTTCAAGTCATGGACCGATTTTGACCAGTCTTGATTTAATCAAATTAAATCAAGTCCAATCAAGATCCATGGGTTCCTTATTAATCCAATTAATATTGAACCTTATTGAAATCTAAAAGTTTATTTAATCCAATTAAATAAACATAAGCTCAAGCACTAATTAATTGATCCAATCAATTAATTAAACCAAATTCAATAAATTAATCCAATTAATTTAAAGGTGTTAAGTCAAAAATTAATTAATCCAATTAATTCATTCTTGGGCCACCATCCAATGGATTTTCCCATAAATGATCTGATCATTTATATTCTCCTTGAATTAATTTAATCTAATTAAATGAATTCGCTTCTTCCAAAATTAATTCCACTACTTCCATAGTGATTTGTGTGTGATTCTTTAGATTCACCCTCAGCTAGACTTGGGCTTGTGTCTAACACAAATGATTAATTAAATCCAATTTAATTAATTATTTCTGATTAACCATTAATCAGAAACGCCCGTCACCATGGGTGGCCGTCTAGCAACGGTCCATGGCACTAGAGACTAGGTGAATGTTGGCGTGAACATTTAGGCTCCGAATTCCATACAGGTATAGTCCTTTCGTCGACCATCTCCTGGCCTTAGTCTAGGGTATGGAATTGGGCGTCGGTTCCCATCCTGGACCAGAAAACTATGCTTCAAACTCGAGACGTGTTTACTCTATTGATCGACCTAGGGAACCATTCCCTACTCGACCAATCGCTACGGCCGTTGACTTGAAGAGTCTAAACCATCTCAGAGCGCATATGAGACATAACTGTCAAATACTAACAGTGGATAGATTCTCTCATGGAACCCACCGTCCTCACTACATACTCCGACTGCACTGGACAAGGCTTATAATGATCAAATCAAAGACACGGTCACCTCTCGCTAGATCCAAGATACAACCTTCATGTGCATGCGACTGCCATGATTCCTCAAGTCCGAGGACTAATCCCGTACTATCGGAATCGGGAATTGCAGTCATACCGACCAAGCCTACAAGGCTTCCATATGACGATTCCCATGAGTCAGTTCAGTTAGTTGACTGCCTTGCCAACTAACCCACTAAAATTGCATAGACGACCTACATCTGGCACCGATGAAACTCGGCACTCACCCAGTGAATGCAATACTTAGTGCAAGTCTTTATAGGGCACTCAAGGCCCAGTCTCGAGGTCCTCGACTTGGGACGTTTCAGACCGACCTTCAAGGAGTTGATTTCATAGCCACCAACCTATGCGCAGCGCAACTCAATGTGTTTAACCAATCGGCCTGTGGGCATTTATTGTGACATTGAAACGCCATTCAATGTGAGTAGTCAGCACAACAAACACATTTTGCCAATGATGAATACTTACTTTATCCATCAATATAATATCACTTTGATAAAGATCGACGAATAGTTCCCAGAACGGCCAATCTAATTGACTTTCTTGTCACCTATTCTAACAATCTCCCCTTGACCACAAAGCCAATTACCCATGTTGCTCAGAGCCTTCTGAGCATAAGCAATCTACGATACCGACTCGGTCTCGTGGGTCTACTATATTTCTTTGCCGAAGTGACACAGTCCAACCGTGTCACCTCTTCCTACCATTGCTGCTTGCAAATGGTGGTTGTCCAAGAATTTTCCATGAATTTGTGATGAGATCTCGAGCCCAAAAGCTTTTGCCAAAGCCTAGTTGTTCGCCTCCAAGACAACTAGTGGCTTGGCCGTGCTAGGCAGGATGGATGCGGTTTTCAATCCAAACCACTTTCTAGAAACGACTTCCAAAGTCGCCATACATTCGACTTTCATAATGACATGTCACAGTATCCCGTTTGAAACCTTTCCAAGCCACCACACTAACCATTAACTCCAAATGTACATATATATTGAGACTAAACATTATTCACATGATTCTGGAAGCTAGTATCGCTATAGGCTTCCAGAATCAACCCTCCACAAAACGTTCATTAAGAACACTTCATTAATCTTTATTCAGGTATTAAAGATATTCTTAACAGTTGTCTACTGCCTTCTCGGCACAAGCCCAATAACCGTTGTTATGCCCAAAGCATACGCAATATCAGGCCCAATGCACGAACAACATTTTCATGCTGCCTAATGCAAAGACGTAGGGGCTGTCAAACATCTAAGCTTTCTCATCAGTCTAGCGTCACTGAGTCTTGAACAACTTAACCCTGTATGAAGGAATTCAATTCCTATCATGGAGAATTGTGTGAACAACGCTCGTGTTTTAGTGTTTCCTAACATCTTAAATTCATTCCAAATGAATAAGACGTTACATACTAAACACTTGGAACAAAACTATCCTTCTACTGACCCTAAAGCCTGTTACTGAACTCGTCAAAACGAATATTACAGTTATACAAAATTTCAAACGCAGTTTGAATTTTCATGATGGATCAAATAGCTCTAAGCCATTGATCCAAACCCGATGTCCAACATCGCTTTTCTTTGTATCTTTCGGATGATAATCCAATTGACCGGACAGGCCAAAAACCTATACCTCTCAAGTACCTAATGTTTTCTGGTTATCCCTAGGAGGACTAGAATATAGTCAGTAGAATAATATAATTACAAATGATGTTTGCATTATTCAGCATTAAACCTAGTCTAATTTGTCTCCCACCAGTCCTTTGACATATGTGGAACCATCCCATTACTCAAGAACTTTGTAGGATGCAGGCTTGCCAAACCATATCCTATATGTCAACTAGATCAGGACTATTAGAAAATACCATGTTTCTCAACTTCACAACCTTTCAAGTCCATGTCTAGACAATTTCAGGTAATCCAATGAAACCCCGATCGAACCAAGTCTAACAAGGTTCGATTTCTCCCTTATCAGAGATCGTTCAACCATGGTCCTTACAGGAAGAATTCCACTAAGTGAGAATTCCATTCTCATCTGGATATTCAAGAACTCGTGCTAAGTACACGTCCCTTCGATCTAATCGAGAGGTTTAATTTTGCAATCAGCTTGGTTCACCACTCCAAGTCTAATTCCTCGAACCTATCCAAGGTCCTTAGACTTGTGAACGGCGAAGGCGGCAGAAAATAGTAACGGATCAGAAAGTAATCTACGAACGTCTAAATGGATCCAATCCAATAGACTTTTGGCAAGCCCACTTTGTCCAACAAAGAAGCTTTATAGTCTTTTTATCTCAGAGATGACTTGTAAGCAAGTCGACTCAAATTGTCTATCGCTAGACTCTTTGAATCTTTCAACTGCCTCGTCCTTAACTAAAGGAAAAACTATCCTAGCTTATGGATGCCAAATTTGTAAGTTTATCTTAATTATCCATTTTAATCATTTGATATTGAGTACTCATAATCCAATTATGGGATAATGTTTAAGGATAATTATGTATCCTACCTAGCAGACAAGAATAGTCATTCTTTGTCAAATAAAGAAATTTTATTGATCAAACGTATGTAATTAAAAAACTGTCCAACAGTACATAAAAACATACTTCGATCATGCCAGGTTACATATTTCCTTTCAAACTCTATCCTAACATGATCATTGCTATGCTAAGCCTAACTAGTCCCAGTCTTTGCAGCAATGGCCCTGCCATCGCTAAGCCTTAGGACCTGTCTGGGCTTTCTACTCATAACCATCTGCAAACCATTCACAAATTATGATTAACTGGTATCCAATACCAAAGAGTAAAACAATAATCATGTTGGTACTCAATTCAAATGTACCTTCATTGGAAAGGAACTTAGGACACTCCCTCTTCCAATGTCCCTTTTCGCGGCAGTTAATGCACACATCGTTTGGAATCTATGACTTTGACTGCCGAACCCTCTTCTTCTTTCCTTTACCTCCGCCCAGCAGTGTAACAGGATCACTCGAAGTGCTAGCAGCGACTGATGTTGTCTTAGCTTTCTTCCTCTTCGAGCGTCCGGCACTCTTGCCTTTCGCTTCTGAGGTCGAAGACTCTCCCACTAGTACCACCGGCGCAGATTTTTCAATCGTTGCCTCGAACCGGACCAACATATTTATCAACTCATGAAGGTCTTTCTCAATCCATTCATGTGGTAGTCAATAATAAATTGGTCAAAAGAGGTAGGAAGAGACTAAAGGATCATGTCGATGTACGTTTCTTTTTCAAGATCAGCTTGGATGTCTTTGAGCTTCTCCACAAAGGATAGCATCATCACTCCATGCTCTTGTACAAACGACCCTTCTATCATCTTAGCTCTGAATAATGCCTTCATTGCATTGTATCTAACATGCCGATCCGAGACCGCATAGATATCTTGCAAATGAAGCATAATCGAGCCAACATCATCTAACATATGATACTGCTTCTGGATCTCGTTAGTCATCGAAGCCAGTACGATGTTGCGGACCTGCCAGTGGTCAGCATGCATCTTCTCGAACACCAAGCGTTCTAGAGGCATTGACCCATCCGGCAAGGCCTGAGGAAGATCCTTATCCAAAATGTAAGTCTGGTTCTCGAAATCTAAGACTATCTTAAGATTTCACAGCCAGTCGTTGTAGTTTGTTCCATTAAATATATTACCCTCTAGTATTGGCATTTGTGGATTCTTAGACATCTACATTCAAAATGCAAGCAGAAAAATACTATGTAGATTATAGTAATACTATGTTCAAGTTAAGACTTGGTCTTTAGTCATTAACCCCTCCCACTATTTCTGCGAAAGCCCATCACTCTCAAATGGGGTTTCGGAAAATTATTTTCTAGTGGGCTTGAGGTCCACGAATGCAATTGTCCATGCCCCACTTTTACGATTCACACGGAAAAAGGCGTTGTGGGAGGTAACCTATACCATTCTCATCCAATGAGATCCCTAAGTTATTTTGCCTCACCTCTTCACATGATCCCGATGACTCTAAGCGAATCATGTTACTCAGCGTTAGGCCCGATCTATCAACCAAATGAATATCTCAACTATCGCCCCCCACGAGTCGTGAGACACGAAAATAGGAGCATATTCCTTTGTTCATAACAATCGCTCAGCTTTCTTCCATTTCAAACGTGCTTTGACTCATGAGACCACGAATGGGTGAAAGTAGCTTCCTCACTACATTGTTATGGATGGAAGGCTGGGATTTAAATCAAACCATTTGACTTTTTAATCCATTAATAGGCCTAATATTTACTTGGACCATCCAAGTGAGAGTTAAGTTTATTAGTGACCGAGACCTCATCATTAAGAAAGTTTTGCATGCTCTAGTTTTAACATTGAATATAAAGAGATGCATTCCAAAGACATCATACATCAAATATTAAAACATACACCACATGCAAAATAAGCCTAGCACACCCCTGTAGGATGGTCACAAGCCCAATCCGATGTGATCCACTGAGTCCGCAGTGGATCTATGGTCAATCTAGGGTGGCCTACACTATTACAAAATTATAACCCATTATCATTCTAATGGGCCTTGTAATACCTCTTCATTCTTTTGGACTCTCCATTGTGGGCTCCGTCCAACGGGCCTCTTCTTGGGCCTCCATCGCCATGGAAGTGCTTCCTTACAATTTATTTCAAAACTAAATCCTCACCAACCTAACTACACTCATTACAACTTAAATAAGAAACCGCAATCATATGTCGGGGGAGTACAAAAGGAGGGAGAAAGCAAGCCTTATTAATTCAAGGCTAAAAACGAGAGAGAGAGAGAGAGAGAGAGAGAGAGAGAGAGAGAGAGAATAATAAACCAAAGAGGCACGCAGGCCTCACCCAACAAAAATAAAACCATACATAAGGGCCAGATGCTTTGTGATTATCCCATTCTTTGTCCAATAAACAATTAGTACACATTTATATCAAATATAAACATGCCCAACAAATAAATACATCCAATGAATTTATTAAAACAATATCCAATATCATCAACAATAACATAATTATATGCAGAAAAATATATATTAATCATGCAATTAAAAATGGATATCAAGTATCATACATCCAATGTACTAAAAAATATTTTTTGTTTGGAAACCATTTCCAAATTAATCTAAGGCATAATTTAATTTTAGAAAAACCCAATTTACCTAAAATTGAAATTAGCCAAAATTAATTATTCCAGAAAATATGCAGAAATGTAGAAAATCCAATTTTTCGGGTAAAAATGGTCCAGCCGTTCGAAACCGGCCGACCGCCAGCACAATGCGCGGGCGCGTGCGGCCGGCCACACCGCAGCGCCCGCGCGCCTGGCTCCCTACCGACCGACAGCTACTATGCTGCATGTTTTTCAACCCAATTTTTTTTAAAAAAAATTTCTACATTAAAACTGAAACTAAAACATGCATTTTCATAAAATCTAGTTTTAAAAACTGCATGGATATCCATAATTAAAAGCAAAATTAACACATATTCTTCTAAACACATAATCATACTTAAAACCGTAAAACATGCTTTCCAAAAGCAAATTAAACATGTTCAACATGCTCATCACATAAAAACATGTTATTCCTACCACAACACCGAACCGGGCTCTGATACCACTGAAAGAATCGGTACGGCCTGCGAACGCGGCGGAAGCGTAAAATAAAAGAAATTTAAAATGATTTCAAAGGGGTATTCCCTTTAAATTCCCGGGCGTTCGATGTATTAAAAAGCATCATAACATACAGAAAAATATGCTTGAACATGTGGCTAGAGGAGGAAACAAAAAATGCAACAATTTGATCGGAACATTACCATTTTCGTTTCACATGTAGAACGGCAACAAGCGTTGATTCCCTTTTCATTCCTTTTCCATTCACCTTAGGACTCAATTTAGAATCCCTGTAAAAATAATCCACACCACACTAGGAAGCAAATCTAGATCTACTGCTAGGTAGAAGCTAGATAAAAAACGTATTACAATATTGATTAGTGTATACGTATTTATCATGTTCTCATCTTGAATCCAATTCAAAGAGAACTCAAAAATGTAGAAAAAATGGAAGAATTTTTGTGGCTTAGTGAGAGAAGAGTGCAAGTAGGCCTGTCAATAGGCCAAAATTGCCCAGGCCCAGACCCGCACTTTTAAAACAGGTCTAGACCCAGACCTAGACCCATCAAATCAAAATGATTGGGTCTGGGTTGGGTAATATACCCGACCTTACCCATCGAGACCCAATTTGTCTTACACAATTTACTCTCCTCTCTCAACTTCCACTGCTTTCTCAACTCTCCGTCCACCCTTCACCCTCCAAGCCCCCCTGTCGCCGCAGTCGCGCCCACCCTAAGCCCCCGTCGTCGCGCGCTACCCGATCTCATCGATGTGGCCACGCACTCGCCATGAGCCCGTCCCCATGACCGCGCGCTCCCAAGAGCCCGTCGTCGCGGCCGCGCCCACCGCCGCTGTGAATGCATGGTTTTTTTTTTTTTTTTTTGAGTTTAAAGTATTGGGTATCTGTTTTTTCGAAGATTTTGATATTTGATTTTGATTTCTTGATTATGGGTATTGGAAAAACTGTAAATGCATTTGGTTTCTTGAAAAGGCTACTTAATTTGTAATTGTTTTAATCTTCTGGTATTTTTTAAGAATGATAGAGCTATGAAAGTTTCAAAAGTTTATCTGGAAATAACTTTGCTTTGAGACTTGTTGATTTAAATTAAAATTTTGATTTGGCTGATTTATTGTTTTAGGATGCTTTCGATAATGTTCATCTAACAATAATAATATTGTTTGATTCATATTGTATTTTGTTGTTGTTCTTGAAAGAGATCATTGTTTATTTCGAAAAAAAAAAAAAAGGAAAAAAGAGAGAATTGGGTCTGGGTCGGACCCTGGCCAAAAGGCCAGATCTGATTGGGTCTAGAGACCCATGGGTCTCATGTTAGATTAGATAGGGTTTGGTTAGTAATTAGTTATTTGGGTCTTGTTTGGGTCCGAGCCTGGGTAGGGCCTTACCCTACCCACTGATAGGCCTAAGTGCAAGTTAGGGAGTTAAAAGTGTATACATGTCTTGTGTGTAGTGTAATCAAATTACATACAAAACTAGTTATTTCAAAAATAACTTCTACACACTATACACAACAGGTGCACCACTACCAATCATGGTAAGCCACATTATTGCTTACATGGAGGATTTTCAACTTCCCTTCAACTTGCATCAAACCTTTGAGCTTGAATTTCAAGTCATGGACCGATTTTGACCAGTCTTGATTTAATCAAATTAAATCAAGTCCAATCAAGATCCATTGGTTCCTTATTAATCCAATTAATATTAAACCTTACTGAAATCTAAAAGTTTATTTAATCCAATTAAATAAACATAAGCTCAAGCACTAATTAATTGATCCAATCAATTAATTAAACCAAATTCAATAAATTAATCCAATTAATTTAAAGGTGTTCTGCCCAAAATTAATTAATCCAATTAATTAATTCTTGGGCCATCCATCCAATGGATTTTCTAATAAATGATCCAATCATTTATATTCTCCTTCAATTAATTTAATCCAATTAAATTAATTCGCTTCTTCCAGAATTAATTCCACTACTTTCATAGTGATTTGTGTGTGACTATTTAGGTTCACCCTCAGTTAGACTTGGACTTGTGTCCAACACAATTGATTAATTAAATCTAATTTAATTAATTATTTTTGAGTAACCATTAATCAGAAACGCCCGTCACCATGGGTGGCTGCTAGCAACAGTCTATGGCACTAGAGATTAGATGAATGTTGGCGTTAGCATTTAGGCTCCAAATTCCATACAGGTACAGTCCTTCCGTCGACCATCTCTTGGCCTTAGTCTAGGGTATGGAATTGGGCGTCGGTTCCCATCCTGGACCAGGAAACTATGCTTCAAACTTTAACGTGTTTACTCTATTGATCGACCTAGGGAACCATTCCCTACTCGACCAATCGCTACGGCCGTAGACTTGAAGAGTCTAAACCATCTCAGAGCGCATAGGAGAAATAGTTGTCAAATACTAACAGGGGACAGATTTTCTCTTGGAATCCACCGTCCGCATTACATACTCTGACTGCACTGGACAAGGTTTATAATGACCATATCAAAGACATGCTCACCACTCGCCAGATCCAAGATACAACCTTCATATGCATGCGACTGCCATGATCACTCAAGTCCGATGACTAATCCCGTACTGGAATTGGGCATGGAATTGGGCGTCGGTTCCCATCCTGGACCAGGCAACTATGCTTCAAACTCGAGACGTGTTTACTCTATTGATCGACCTAGGGAACCATCCAATCACTACGGCCGTAGAATTGAAGAGTCTAAACCATCTCAGAGCGCATAGGAGACATAGTTGTCAAATACTAACAGGGGACAGATTCTCTCTTGGAATCCATCGTCCTACTACATACTCCGACTGCACTGGACAAAGCTTATAATGACCATATCAAAGACACGCTCACCACTCGCCAGATCCAAGATACAACCTTCGTATGCATGCGACTGCCATGATCACTCAAGTCCGATGACTAATCCCGTACTATCGGAATCGGAAATTCCAGTCATACCGACCAAGCCTCTAAGGCTTCTATATGACGATTCCCACGAGTCAGTTCAATTAGTCGACTACCTTGCCAACTAACCCACTAGAATTGCATAGACAACCTACGTTTGGCACCGATGAAACTCGGCACTCACCCAATGAACGCAATACTTAGTGCAAGTATCTACAGGGCACTCGAGGCCCAGTCTCGAGGTCCTCGACTTGGAATGTTTCAGACCGACCTTCAAAGAGTTGGTTTCATAGCCGCCAACCTATGCGCATCACAACTCAATGGGTTTAATCAATCGGTCTGCGGGCATTTGTTGCGACATTGAAACGCCATTTAATGTGAGCGGTAAGCACAACAAACACATTTTGCCAATGATGAATACTTACTTTATCCATCAATATAATATCACTTTGATAAACATCGATGAATAGTTCCCAGAACAGGCAATCTAATTGACTTTCTGGTCACCTATTCTAACATTACTGGTCGGTTCGATCTGGGTTTGAAGTCATTGTCCCCGCCATCTCTTGTTCCTAACCAAATACTAAACTTTTTTTTATACACTCCCTTTTACTTCCACTTCTCTTATACACTCACTTTTCATCTCAAACGAACAAACTCTTAATTCCAATTCGAATCCTGCCCAAACCCACCCATTTCCCATAATTGTTTGTAATTTGAATGTTATTAAGATTATGTTAAAGTATTGGATTGTTTGATATTTAATGAAGTATTTACTGCTTCTATTAAATGTAGTTACTACCAATCTGATCCGACCTATTGCAACCCAACCTATTTTTGGTTCGTTGATTTGATTAATTTTGAACCAACTCATTTAGATCCAACTCGAATCCCGCCCAAACTCACCCGTTTCCCATAATTGTTCGCAATTTGAATGCTATTACGATGATTTATTATCAATTATATTTGAAAGGGGTTCTTTGATCCATCCTTCAATTTTGACCAATGATGAATTCTAAAAATTTTGAATTCTTTTTAATTATAAAAATATTTTAGTTGGTAGGTATGTATTAACGAGAATGTTAATAGTTTGCTTAATCGGTCGATAAGCATTAATGATATGTTAATAGTTTTTAATTTATTGGCCTTTTAAATTACATTCCTTATTTATTTGTACATTTTATGATTTTAAAAATATTGATTGTAACACACATATATATATATATATATTTTCCATTCCCACATATATATTTGTGGTACTATATATATATATATATAATTTTTTGTAATATTTTAATTAATTCTAAGTTTTAACTTTTTTTCTTCAATGCATAAAGAACTTGAGAATAAAATATTACATCAATGGTAGAATTTGAAACTACTGTTATAGAGGAGTGATGTGATATATTTTCTTAAGAAAAGAGATTGAACACTCTCTGATGTCGAGAAAATTCTTATTCACAAAAAGGCCTCCCAATTTGTGGTAAATTATGCAAGCACCCCAAATGGAAGTTGAAGGAGAAGTTGAGGGGAGTTAAGAGAAGGGAAGTTAACAAGGGACTGGGCAAGCAAAATGACCATCATACCCTCGGCAGATCAATTTTAGGCCGTAGGATCAAAGGGAAACATTGTAATTTCACCCTAAAAAATTTACTATAAATAGGGGGTGAATTCATTTGTAAACTTACTTTTTTTTTTTTTTGATATATGAGAATAGCACTTTTTACATTTCTTGATTTCTTTAGCTTCTTGAGATTGGTTTGGTGCGCACGTCCATAGGCTACGACTTCCCAAATTATACACCATCAGCTTGGCGCCGTCTGTGGGAAATGAGTCTAGGAATCGAAGATGAACACCAGATCAAGGGCGAGAAGCGTGAACGTGGGGCAGGAGGACCCTGGGAGACGAGAGGGGGAGGAGCAGGGCCACGCCCTGGCGAATCCACTAGCACCAGTTCAGAGGGTGGAGAACTAAGGGGAGGAGCAGGGTCGCGCCCTGGAGAGTCCTCCAGCACGAAGCCGAGAGGGAGAAGGGCACGAGGAGGTTGAGGTCCCGCCACCTCCACCAGTCATCCAGATTACTCAAGAGGCCCTTCAACAGATAATAGAGGAAGCCTCAGCTCAAGCTGCCGCGAGGGCCGTGGCTCAGTATATTGCTGGACAAGCAGCACCCCCACAACCCCTTCGCCATCTGGGGAGGGGACAGGAGGCACACGCAAGAGAGCAGAGGCCCGAGGAAGCTTTTGAGGCATGGACTTTGAAGAGGAGGTCAATAGCAGGGCCACGCAGCCCGAGGACGTCTTTTATCCTTCACCTCCTCAGAGAGCGGGAGGAGAAGAGGATTATTTCCTTCATCCGTCACATGGGGGGCAGGAAGACAATTACATCCCCTCTCAAGGGGGGAGGCCGCCAGCACAAGGAGGGGGATATTACGAGAGAGGAGCCCCTCCCTCGCACGCCTTCCCTAACTCGCTGGGGCTACGGGATATCCGGCGCGACCTTTGGCAGTGGCACCTCCCCGACGGAGCCCATTGGCCCCCCATATATTGGCAGAGGCTATTCATCCAGGAGTAAAGATTCCGAGTTTGAGCGAGTATAGCGGAGTAGGGGATCCTCAGGATCACCTCGACCGCTTTATGGCCAGAGCCGACTTGCTGGACATCAGCGATGCGGCATATTGCAAATTATTTCGCACTACCCTTTCAGGGAAAGCAATGGCATGGTTTGACCAGCTACCACCTGGCACTATCGAGTCATTTGAACAACTTTCGCAGCGCTTCCTGCACCACTTCTAGATTAACAGGCGGTACCCTAAGACCGCTTCGTACCTGTTTACCATAATCGAACGGGGAGAATGAATGCTTGAGAGAATATGTGCAACATTCTCTCGGAAGCAGTGTTAGAGGTCCCGCACGTGAATCCTGAGCTCTTGGCTAGCATCATGCAGCAGAATCTGAGAAGAGGGCGATTCAAGGAATCAATAGCAGGGAAGCCCCCTTCAACTCAGGAAGAACTATTACTTCGCGCAGATAAGTACATCCGGATAGAAGAAACAGTGAGATTGCGTCCGGCAAATCCCCTCAAAAGGAAAGCTGATGAAGAAGAAAGGAGATTTCCTCCCAGGTCAGAAGGAATCAGGTGAGAAAGGAAGCCACCGATACCGGGGGAGTTGGTGAGGTATACCCCCCTTGAACGCTCCGCGAGTTCAAGTTCTCGCAGTGGCTGAACAACAAGGGCTTGTGAGATGGCCCTATCCGATGAAAGATAATCCCCATAGGATGAAATCTAACGAGTACTGTCACTTCCACAAAGATCGAGGCCACAACACGGAGGAATGTCGCCATCTGAAAATTGAGATTGAGAAACTCATCAGCCGAGGATACTTGAAGGATTTCGTGGCCAAAATGAAACAAGGACGTCGAGAGGTCACCTGAGAAAATAAGCGGTCGATGCCCCGCCTTGAGATAAGAGATAAGGAGGAAGTGGACCGTGAGAAAAAAGATAACATTCCGACAGCTGGAGTCATTGGAGTCATTTCGGGAGGCCCGGCTAGAGGGGACTCGGGGCGAGCTAGGAAGGCGGCCGCCAGAGCAGCAGGAAATGTTCCTAACCAGGTTGCCTGTAGCGAGCTCAAGGGAGTGCCTCGAGTACGTCTTGAGGGGAGATAACGTTTAATGATCAGGACTTAGAGGGGAATCTTTCTTCTTGCAACGAGGCAATTGTTGTGGCAGCATCAATGTCGAACTTCTGGGTGAGGAAAATTTTGATTGACAACGGGAGTTCCGCGGACATCCTGTTTTACAAGGCTTTTTCCCAAATGTAGGATCGACAACATACAGCTTACGCCCTTCAATACCCCCTTAACCAGCTTTAGCGGGGATGTGGTCGTGCCATTGGGGGAAGCCACTTTGCCAATTTCGATTGAGTCGTATCCTAGGCGGGTGACCAAGTTGGTAAGGTTTTTGGTGGTGGATGCACCTTCGGCTTACAATGCTATCTTGGGGAGGCCAAACTTGAATCTCTTCCAAGCCGTGATATCCACTTATCACATGAAAGTGAAATTCCCCACACCAGAAGGAGTAGGAGAGATGGTGGGAGACAGAAAGCAAGCTCGAGAATGTTATGCCAGCACGCTGAAATCATCAGTAGAGGACCGTGAGAAGAAAGGTGAAGGTAGCGGTGCTGGTTGTCTGAGAAGGAAACTCGTCTCGGAAGGTGCGGTAAGTTTGGTTCTCGTGAGGGAACAAGGGCGCGAACATCGACCCATATATTATGTCAGCAACGCATTGCAAGGGCTAGAACAGAGATATACACAGATTGAGAAGGTGGCTTTAGCCCTGGTAACCACGGCGAGGAAGCTACGTCCCTATTTTCAATCGCACCCTGTAGTGGTACTGACGAATCAACCCTTTAAGAGGGTATTGGCAGATCCCAACACATCCGGTAGGATGGTGAACTGGTCAGTAGAGTTGAGTGAGCATGGAATCACGTATCAGCCCAGACCCGCAATAAAGGCACAAGCATTGGCAGACTTCATCTCCGAATTGACAGAGGAGGAGGGCATCCAAGAGAAGAGGTGTTGGAAGATGTTTGTGGATGGCTCTTCCACGTCCCAAGGTGGCGGAGCAGGAATATTACTCGAGAGCCCGTATCAGGACATAATGCGTTATGCTATCCGGCTTGGGTTCGGCGCCTCAAATAATGAAGCAGAGTATGAAGCACTCACCGCGGGAGGGAAGTTGGCCTTTGCAGCAGGGGCAAAGCACGTGAAAGTATACAGTGATTCCCAACTGGTGGTTAAACAGGTTAATGGAGAATTTGAGGCCAAGGGAGAGCAGATGGCCAAATACTTGGCAAAAATTCAGGAAATGCGGAAGAAGTTTGACACGTTCACCTTGGAACAAATTCCGAGGAGTGAGAACAAAGAAGCGGATCACCTGGCTAAGATGGCCAGTTCACTGGCTCCCCTAAAGAGCAGGAAGGTGACATTATTGAACCAAGAATACCCGGATACGAACGAAGATGAGAATGAAGTCCTGATGGCAAAAGGAGCTCCATCGAAATGGATGGAGGAGATAGAAGCGTATTTAAAGGATGAGGAACTACCTCAGGATCCCAAGCACGCTAGGACACTTCGCATGAGAGCAACCAGATTTACCCTGATCGGAGGGGAGTTGTATAAAAGAGGATTCTCGCTGCCATACCTCAAGTGCATAAGCGAAGACAAAGCGGAGTACGTTCTGAGGGAGATCCACGAAGGGAGCTGTGGCAGTCACTCAGGTGGAAGAGCCCTCGCGCAGAAGGCCCTGAGGCAAGGGTATTTTTGGCCAACCATGCAGGCAGACGCCCGGGATTTAGTGAGGAAGTGCCGAAAGTGCCAAAAACATGCCAATATTGCTCACGTCCCAGCTGCGGACATGCAAGCCCTGCAGAGTCCTTGCCCTTTCGACCAGTGGGGGATGGACATAGTAGGGAAGCTTCCTCGTTCAACAGGGCAGCGAGAGTACTTGTTAGTAGCAGTTGATTATTTTTCGAAATGGGTGGAAGCAGAGGCATTAAGCAGGATTACAGAGAAGGAAGTCATCAAATTTGTTTGGAAAAAAAATATCATATGTCGCTTCGGCATCCCCAGAGCCTTCGTGGTGGACAATGGCAAGCAGTTTCAGGGATCTAAATTTTGTCAATGGTGCCAAGAATTGAAGATAAAGCAGTATTACACGTCGGTGGAAACGCCGCAATCCAATGGCCAGGCAGAAGTGACAAACCGAATAATCCTCCAAAATTTGAAGACAAGACTAGAAGATGTCAAAGGCAATTGGGTCGAAGAGCTTCCAGGAGTTCTATGGGCATACCGAACCACCCCACGCCGGAGCACGGGGGAAACTCCCTTCAGTCTAGTCTATGGGTCGAAAGCCGTCATCCCAGTGGAGATTGGGGAAGAGACCCTCCGAGTGAAGTGTTACGAGCCGACTAGCAATGAAGATGAAAGGAGAGTCGACCTCGATTTTTTGGAAGAGCTAAGGAGTAACGTGAATGTCAGAACTGAAGCATACAAAACGTTGATGGCAAGAGCCTACAACGGTAAAGTCAGACATCGAGATTTCCAAGTGGGCGACCTCGTTTTACAGAGGGCCGACGCTACAGGAAACATTGGGAAGCTAGACGCCAGATGGACCGGGCCATATCAAGTGACTGAGATTCTAGGGAAAGAAACATACCGCCTGCAGAAATTAGATGGAAAAGAAGTACAACATACGTGGAATGTGGTTAACTTGAAGAAGTATTTTGTGTAAATTTTTTCATGCTTTACGTTGTATGAAGGTTATCATTCAATACTCTCTTGTAATTCAAAATGTGGTAATGAAATTTTCTTTTTCGCAAATTCTTATCGCCTATATGCTTTAACTTTTTACAAAAAAAAGGGGGGGGGGGGATTGCCTCGAAATAATAAAGAGAGGGACTGCCTCTCACCGGGGGACTGCCCCGAAATAATAAAAAGAGGGACTGCCTCTCACCAGGGGACTGCCCCGAGACAATAAAGAGAAGGACTGCTTCTCACCGGGGAACTACCCCGAGATTATAAAAGGATGGACTGCCTCCCTAACTTCAAAAAACATTATCTAAACAAAGAGGGTTTGCCTCTCAGAGATATTGAAATATGATATAGAATAAACATAAGATTTTTTATTGAAGGTCCAATGTTGGAAAGAAACGAACAATACTGGAAACTAGATTTATAAAGATAAAGTACTAATAATAAATAAGCCCTAAACAAATCTGAAATTTACGAAAAGCAATTCAAGTAAATAAATCCTAAAGACTAACTAATTCTTCTCTATGACTGAAGGCAGGTTTCCACCAACAGGAGTCTCGTCGACCGTATCATCGACATTCTCGGCGTCGCCATCCTCATCCCTTTCCTCATCAGGAACCTTGGGATCAAGAAACATAAAATCTTCATCACCAAACCGGCCGCTGCTCCTCAAGGTGGCGTGACATTGCCAGATTACTTGATCATACACCTCGCTGGCCTTGCTAAGGACAGCTTGGTGGAATTCATCTGAGTCCACGTATTTCTCCTTAAAGTCATCCCGCACACGCTCCAAGTAGGCCTTGCCGACATCAGACTTCAGGAAAGTCTTCCCCGAGGTAACCTCCTGATTGAAGCTTTTCTTCCACTTGAGTTGTTCAGAAGAAGCAACCTTGAGCTCCTCTTGGCAACGCTCTAAGTTTTTTCGCGCGTTGTCAAAGGCATCCTTCAGATGTTCTATCTCCTTCTCATGGTTACTCAACCGCAGCTCAGTGGCTTCTGCTAAGTTGATAACCTAAAAGGGGATATGCCTCAATTAGACACATGGGGACAGAGAATGAAGGATCAACAGAAAATTATAAACAACATACCCTGGCAACTTCGCCTTGCATAAGACGAGTGAGGGTAACTGTGGGGAGGGCGCCAAGTAGCGTCACATCGTAGGGACTCACTAGCTCCCTGGATCTTTTATGAGCAACGTCCACGTCAGCTGCGTCCCAAAAAGAAGAGATATCTCCCTGCCTGTTCGTCCCATAGGTGAAGAGACCTTTTCCTACTCCATAACGAGGAGGCCCTGCTTCGCCTTCCCGGGGGCGTTTGGAGGCGTTGCCTTCAGGAGGGGGAAAGGAGCGCCCCTCGTGACGAGTCGAGGGCCCCGGGGGATCCCGGGCCCGGGCAGGAAGTGAGCGCCGGCGACTGCTTTCTCCCCTCCTTGGAGGGGGACGGGGAGGAGGATGACGGGACCTTGAGGCACTCTCTTTGTCATGGAAACGATGGACATCATGGAAGGAGATCTTCTTTCCTCCTACAAACAAGTCAACACAGGAAAAAGTGAGAAAATGTCGAAATTTTTTTACAAAGCAAGTAAAAGCAGAAAAGTTAAATACCAGCAGGCCCTAAAGTTTTGACGTCAAAGAGTTGGTCGAACAGCCCAACCCCGATGAAGGAGAGTCGAAGATCAGGAACGGGGTCGGGCACAAAACATGATTCCCCCCAAGGGGCAGTTAATCCCCAGGACAAGTCCTTTACAAATAAGAACTTCTCTTTCCAAGGACCCTTAGAAGAGACACAACCCTCAAGAATCTTGCAACTGCCCCGAGGATAGAAATAGAAGTAAGAGTCGTTCGGCACCTTCCTGACAGTGAATAAAGTATAAAAGGTTTCAAAAGACGGGGTCAGGCCGAGCTCCTCAAAACGTTGAAGGAACCCCCTAAAACTTACAAGGGAGTTAGGTGTAAATTGACTAATGCTCAGGGTAGTTCAGATGATGATTTGGAGTAGCAGAGGATGAGGGAGGAGAGTGAAACCCGAGGAAAAGAATGATAAGTACACAGTAAAGAACCCGAGAGGAGGAAACTTGATCCTATCATCAATACTAGGCAACAGGAGGGTGAATTCGGAAGAAGCGTTGACACTAGCTTCTAGGGAGCGGAATTCTTAGAAACTCACACGACTAAGGCAACTATCGACATCCATTATACGACAGCGAGATTTTGACTGGGGGGTTGAAGAGGACTCAGTTCCATCTAGACCAGAATCCACAAGATCAGTTGGAAGGGGAGATAAGAGTGGGGGAGTTTCTCGAGAACTTGACTCAAAGGAGAGATTTGGAGAAGGCGATGGATAAGCGGGAAGGTTCCGAATCGCTTCAATCACCTCGTGATCAAAGTCCACGATATCCGAACCCATGTGAGAAGCTGAAAGAGGAGAGGAATCTAGACTTATAACCGGAACAGAAGAAGATGGAGGAGGCGCCCCTCGGGCGGAAACCGGCCGAGGACCGGCACCTCGGCCAGATCTTGGCCGAGGGCTCGCGCCCCGGCCAGACCCTGGCCAAGGTACAGCGCCTCGGCCAGATTCAGGCTGAGGCGAGATGCCTCGACCAGAATCTGGCTGAGGCGCCTCGCCTCGGCTAGGTTCAGGCCGAGGCGCTCCGCCTCGACCAGCGCCATGCCGGGCGATCCCCGGCCCCGGCTCGGTGGGTTGAAGTTCTCCCCTACGGAATCCCGGCGTTGTTCGACATGACGCAGATTTTTTTTTGGAAGAAAAACGAAGTCTTGAGTCTTTCTTAAAAAAAAATATGGATTGAATGAAGGAGTATTTTTTGGAGACACTAACACGAACAACGGAAAATTAAATGGAGCAGGGGAAGAGATGGAAAGCTAAATACCCGAGCCAAAGCGTTTCGGCATTCTTATTTTTTTTCTTTTATGGAGACGACGAAGGCAATACGAGGAATCAGTGCACAATGAAAAATTGAGGATGTTTACCTCCAATTTATATAGAGAGGAAAAGTCCAAAGTAAAGAAGGAGTAATAAAGGAAAAGAGTCCCAGCAGGAATAAAGTTCGTTTGAAAAAAGAGAGTTTGAAGAGAAGAAGACACTCCCTGATTGAATAATGAGAGCAAAAAGAAGTCTAGTCCAAAGAGAATTTGATTCAAAGTCAGTTAATTACTTGGAACTTTCAGGTTTCCAAGGAAATTCCTGAAAGTCGGGGGGCTACTGATGTGGAGAAAAATCCTATTCACAAAAAAGGCCCTCCAATTTGTGGTAAATTATGCAAGCACCCCAAATGGAAGTTGAAGGAGAAGTTGAGGGGAGTTAAGAGAAGGGAGGTTAAGAAGGTAGTGGGCAAGCAAAATGACCATCATACCCTCGGCAGATCAATTTTAGGCCGCAGGATCAAAGGGCAACATTGTAATTTCACCCCCAAAAATTTACTATAAATAGGGGTGAATTCATTTGTAAACTTACTTTTTTTTTTTTTGATATATGAGAATAGCACTTTTTACATTTCTTGAGTTCTTTAGCTTCTTGAGATTGGTTTGGAGAGGAAGTTTGAAAATCTACTTTTTTATAAAGAGAAATTAAAATCTCTCCGTGCACAGTACGAAATGCATGCTAATTTTGCTTCAGTTTTCATGTTTTAATTTTTGTTTGATTTACTCCTGTATTATTAGGCATGATCAATAATATCTAAGTTAGGAATACATCGGGATAATGCATAATATTGTATAGCAAAACTAAACTCATTATGTTTGATAATCTAATTCTTTTTAGAAATAGTTTTTCTTTATTAAAATTTTTATATTTATGTCTAATAATGATACTTTGTTATATATGTATTCCTTTGGGCATAAGTTATTTGATAAGTTTGGTAAACTCCACCTTTTTTTCTTTTAGAAACAATTCGTGGAAAATAACGATAGCATACTGTTAATTTGTATGATTGAAAATTTTGTTGCAAAGTAACATTATATAATAAAACGATGTAATATTGATATGCAATTTTTTTACATAGGTAGTAGTATAAAATCATTATTTTTTTAAATATAATTTATGTTACATCTGAAAAATAAAAAAGTCAATAAGACCTAACACATTAATCAAATTTACTTTTATTGGACGTATACTCATTATTCTTATTTTGATCATTGTAAACTTTTGTAGATTTTATTTTTGATAAATTAGGGATGAGATTATATTAACGGAAAATCGAAGAACAAAACCCAGTTCAAACAGACAAGACTCGAACAAACAAAACAACTACCCTGACAAACCAACAAAGCGAGAGCCAAACGCACTCACCTATACTTCAAAACAAACAGAAAAATAAGCCCACAAAAACAAAGCAAGAAGATTAAGAATTTAACTGAGAACGAACTCTACTATAACTATCTAACAAAATCTGAGCTCTATGCCACGCATCGAAACAGTCCTGATGCTTTCCTTCCATGACCCTTTTACAACACAATTTCCAAATAGTCCAGCAGCACATAAAGAAACGAGCGCTGCCTTCGTCTTCTAAATTTGCAGAGACCCCAGCAATCCAACCAGCAGCATCAATCTTCCATGAACAAATAATCCTCCAAGGAAGTGATGACAGCAACCACATTTCTCTAGCTAGAGGACAATGCAATAGTAAATGGCGGCAAGTCTCTGGTTCAGTCCCACAAATACCACACACTGGATTAATATCCCTCCTTCTATGACCTAAACACTCCATCTCAGAATCGCCTCTGTGCACAAATGCCACACAAAGACCCTAACTCTCGGCGGTACCCTGGTCCTCCAAATCCCAGCCCAAAAGGAGCTCACATTATGCCCGAAAATGCTGTTGAAACCTGAAGATGATGGCATTGAATGATCACGCATAGCAACAGCCCGGTCATAAGCACTCCTTACCATGAAGACGCCCGATATATGCAGCTTCCACCTCCACTCCATCGCACCATGAATATTCGGACTCACCCCCATGACACAACCTTCCATCAGCAAGTTCCAAGCACCAAGAATGCTTCTCCATGTCCAAGAAGGCCTATGCCCCACTGGAGCATCCCAAAAGCTGCAATGCTGGAAATATCTAGCTTTCAAGACACAATTAAGTAAGGAATTAGGCCTTGTCAACAGTCTCCAACCCTGCTTAGCAAGTAAAGCAATATTAAACTCACGTAGAGACCGAAAACCCAAACCTCCCACAACCAACGGGCTACACAACTTGGACCAAGCAATCCAATGAACCCTCCTTTCCCCTTTGCAATGCCACCAAAAATTAGAAGCAACCATTTTCAATTCATGCAATAAATTGTTAGGTAACTGAAAACAAGACATTGCATAAGTAGGTAAAGATTGCAACACCGATTTAATCAACACCCCCTTCCCCGCCTGAGATAACATCTTCATGTTCCAACCACCCGTCCTATCCCGAGCCCTATCCTTCAAATACCTAACAATCGAACCCCTCCCCTTTCCTCCCCCCGCCGGCAAACCCAAATATTTATCATGTTGCACCACCAAGCGGACCCCCAAAATAAAGGCCAAGCTGATTCCTCACCTCCTCCCTCATCCCCCCGCTCACCACCATACACGATTTTTGAAAATTAACCACCTGCCCCGACGCTCTCGAATACAGCTCCAAAATACTGCGGATCTCCCTCAACTCACCATCTTTTGCCCTGCAGAACACCAATGTGTCAACTACAAAAAGCAAATGAGACACAGTTGGAGCCTGAGGCACCACCGACAACCCCACCACCCGGCCCCCACCTTCCGCCGCTTGAATCAAACTAGACAGAGCTTTCGTACACAAAATAAACAAGTAGGGTGAAAGAGGGTCCCCCTGCCGGATTCCCCTCTCAGGCTGAAAGTAGCCAAATTGGTCCCCATTTAATGTAAGAGAATAAGAAACAAAGGTAACCAACAACATAATCAATTCCACAAACCTGTGGTTAAACCCCAACCTAAGCGAAATACCCCTCAGAAAAGGCCATTCCACCCTATCGTAAGCTTTACTCATGTCAAATTTAAGGGCGACACATGCTTCCTTACATTTGGATGTGATTCTAAGATGATGATTCAATTCAATTGCTAAAAGAACATTATTGGTGATAAGCCTATCCAGAATAAAGCAGTTTGGGTATGGGACACAATCTGATCTAGAAAACCCCTAAGACGATTAGCCACACACTTAGAAGCTATTTTCATAACAACATTGCATAAGCTAATAGGACGCAATTGGGATACAGATTCAGGATTCACACACTTAGGAATAAGCACGATATAAATGAAATTGAATTTACGTAAGAGAACATGCTCATTCAATATGCGAAGGACAGTACTACACACATCAGATCCTACAATAGACCAATACTTCTGAAAGAACAAAGGAGGCATACCATCCGGACCAGGGGATTTTAAAGGATACATACCAAAAGCAGCAAATTTCACCTCGGCGGCCGTGAATGGAGTGGACAAGACTTGATTCATCTCCGAGGTAACCTTTGGCTGTACAGAATCTAATACTTCGTTCAAAGCTACATCCGATGGACGGGAAGACCGAAAGATCTCTCAAAAATACCTTGACAGAATACCTTGAATCTCCGCCTCCTCTTCCCTCCACACCCCTTCCTCATCCTTCAACTGCAAAATAGAATTCTGACAAAACCTCATGGAAGCCTGAGCGTGGAAAAATTTTGTATTCCCATCCCCATCTCGCAACCAGTGTATGTTACTACGTTGCTGCCACCTTAGCATCTCCCTAACCTGAATCTCCTCCAACTGTTTGCGAATGTTCTCCAATTCCTGATGAACCCCCACCCCACCACCACCCTCTTCCAATACAACATATTTCTCCTCTAGCTCTCTAATATCTCGCTTAGGCTTCTGAAAATGACACCTATTCCACTGCAGCAGACTTAGCCTACACTCTTGAATTTTCCAAAACAAATTAGTACCAGAATCAACACCTGTATCTGAACCCCATACTGTCTCTATAACCACCTTCCACTCCTCTAACTGCACCCAACAAGCTTCAAAATGAAACTGACGCTTCCTCTTAACCCCTTACGAACCTCCTCCAGGATCCCATTGGACAACCAACATCGCATGATCTGAATAAGGACAGGAAACTTGGTAGACAGACGTATTCGGAAACTTTTCCAACCATTTAGAATTCCCACAAGCCCTGTCCAGCCAAGCGTACACCGTATGTGAGAAACACCTTCTATTAGACCAAGTAAATCTCTTCCCACTGTATCCACAATCACTCAACTCAGCTCGGTCAAGTGCCCTACGAAAATCCTCCATCTGCCAACGCGGTCTTTCTGCCCCCGTCTTTTTATTAGTATACAGAATTTCATTGAAATCCCCCGCGCAAAGCCATGGTACACTTGAGAATTGCATCCCTAACTGAGTCAATGTATCCCAAGCAACCTTCCGTTGACTCACCTCAGGTTCGCAGTAGAATCCAGTGAAGCGCCAATTTACACAATCAGCTCCCACCAACACATCGACATCAATATGGTACTTCGAATATGATCTCAACTGCACCAGAAAATCCTTCCTCCACAACATAGCCAAGCCACCCGAACGACCATCCGAAGCAACACAAATTCCAAACATCTCCAGCCTCTCTCAAATTTTGTCTATTTTATATTGTCCACACTTTGTCTCCGACAAAAAAATAAGCAGGGGACGATATTCTCGGACCCATTCTCCGAGTTTCTGAACTGTCGAAACACCCCCTAAGCCTCAACAGTTCCACACAAGGATATTCATGGCGACTGGCGGGGGTGCACCGCAGCCTCCGCCAACAACTCATCACTACTCCCCTCATCAATAAGCGCCCTTTTCAAAGGCCTATCCCCTAACAATAATCCCCTTTTCCACTTCCCACTAACATATCTCATGCCCCTCCCCCGTCCTCCCCTACTCCCTCGCCAACCTCGCCCCCCGCCACCCCTTGCTGCAGTAAATTTCACAGGGACAGCCACCAAGGAACCATCATCAACATTCCCCATCCCCAATTTCACTCCATCGCCTCCCGCAATCAGATTATGGATTGAAGGGAGTTCAAGACCATTACCTGGACAAAAGTCCGAATGCGACCTCGCCTCTATCGGTCCAGTACTGGTGTCTCTCTCTATCGTCTCTGAAGCCACCATATTTTCTGAGGAGAATTGTTCAATCGAGTTTTTATCACTGATGTTCACACACTTCTCCATTTCTGTAGAACCCAGATAAGTCTCCCAAACTCGAATAATCCCTTTGATGACTGTGAATTGGACCCTGAAGTGTCACTAGGCTGATTAATGTTATTCGATGGCCTAACCGCGTCAGCCCTATCCCCTTTCAGTACTTGTGCCAACGGCCCAGACGAAAGAAAATCACCCCTACCAGGCCCATCTCCCAGTGATCCTGCTTCAATAATTTTGGGCTGAATATGAGTGAGGCCCGTCTGCAGAATTCGTCCCTCTTCATGCACCCGGCCCAAACCTTGCCCCAACCCAACTAAACAACCCTCATCCCTCACCCCACGACCCCGAAGACCCTCCCCCAATTCTCGCCCCCACGACTGATCGCCGACTCCCTCTCTCACCGGAGAATTCCCCCACCCACTCCCTACTGCCGCCGAACACTCCCCCGCCATCCTAGCCCCACCTTCTGACACCACCTGCCCACGGCAGCCTGTGATACCCCCAAACTCAAAAATAGTCGCCCCCCTTCTACCCCCAGCACTAGTCCGACCCCCTACCGACAACCCCGCCGCAGTCCCACCTCCCCAACCGCCTGATCGAGAACCCAAACCTAGCGTCCCTCCCACCGAACGAGGCTCCCTCAACCATGCTCCATAATTGGTCTCACCTCCATCGCCCTCAGACAAACCCCTCTCTGCCCTAGCCACACAATCTCGCATGATATGCCCAAGCAAGCCACACTCATAACAGAAATTTGGGAGCCGATCGTACGTAAACTTGACAAGAATTTCCTCACCACTTGCAGAGTGCATCTTCAGACATCTCTTCAAAGGTTGACGTACGTCCAATTCCACTCGCATCTGCATCTTAGACCCCTATACATACTGAGACTGAGCGTGATCCGAATCCACGAATCTCCCAACTCTGTTGCCTATTGCCTCGGCCACCACTTTAGTCATCATACGTATTGGAAACCCATGAATAAAGATATAAAAAGGGCACCAGTTCAGATCAACATCTTGCGGATTTACCGAAGCAGAAACCTTATTCAGAATGATCAAGTTCTTCTCAAACGTCCACGGACAACTATTCAAAGCTCTATCCCTATCAAATGAATGCTGAAACACGACGAGGAAGCGGCCCTTGTCCAATAGTTGCACTGTCATCCCCTTAATATGCTTAAACTGACTTTGCAGATTCAACCGGAGAACATCCAACCGAAAAGATCTCGAAGTAATAAGCCTACCAACTAACAGAAACCCCAACCCCTCCATACTACCCTCCCATTCCTCATCTTGCAGCACTACACCCGCCTCTTCTTCTTCTGTCAAGGTTAACGATTTACCTAACCGATCCAGACCCAATTCCAAAGAATCCATCTGACGAAGTGTTAGAAACCGCACAGCAGCAGGCACCAAAGTAGATGTTTCACCCTTGCTACCACATCCACCTCCACCGAAGATCAAAACTGCACCAACAAGAACACAAGAAAAAAGACAAATAAACAAAGCGAACAACAACAACAAGAAACAACAACAAAGAAGGAGACTCAAGCAAGAAACAAATCCTAGACCAAGAACACCATCACATCCAACCGAAACCAACACATGTCACCCCTAACTTCGCAAGCCGTAATACATGGAATTGGCCAAATCCGACAGAAGCTACCCAAATCAAACCCTCTCCGCCACTCAGAAACGAAAGCACTCCCCTCATGCGAGATACATACACCCCTCATACGAGATACAAATTTTTTGGAACTTGTAAATTTTATTGATACTAATGCATTGTATTTTGGAGAAAAAAAATTAGTTTTATGCTATTGATTTCATTCAAAAAATATTCTTAACTAACTTTACTACAAGAAAATGCCTCAATAGCTACGAAAAAATTTGATGGTAAAATCAACGTCGAGCTAATTAGTAATTAAAATTCTCATTGCTAATCTATATTATTTAATATATATTTTAAACAATTCGTTGCTAAATTCATTAGCAAGTAAATTTTCGTTGCTAAATTTTTAGCAAGTATATTTCTTGTATTAAATAATATAGATTAGAAATGAGAATTGCTTGTTAATTAGCTTGACACCGATTTTTTTTGTTGCTATTAAACCATTTTCTTGTACTGAATTTTCATATAATTTATAGATTTTCTAAGATATAATTTTAGTTATGATTAAACTAAACCCGTACATAGCACGAGGCACACATTAGCATTATTGTATTGCGTTATTTGATATTTGATGTAGTATTTACTGCTTCTATATATATAAGAAAAAAAAATCCCAGGAATATGTCGCTTACTTATCCAAAAACTTATTATGATTATGTATGAGTATATAATTAACTTATACTTGGGTATACTCATGGATTAAGATTTCGTTTTCAACACATGTTTTGAGTTAATAAATATTAAAAGCTTTTCGAAAATATTTTGAAACGCTACAGAAAAACATACAATTGAAGAAACATACATAATAGTCATAGAAAAAATTAAAATTATTACCTTTCTCTTTTTAAGTCAAACATAACTGATTTAATTTTGTACCATTTAGCCCATGAAAATAGTTTTTATGTACTATAATTTTATATTTGGAGTTACTATTTGATGTAGTTACTATTGAAACTAAATAATAATATAATATTTATTTTTAACTATGTGTTATAAAATATATATAATAGATTGATATTTATGCATACAACATTAATACTAATCTAGCATAATATTAAATCTGTTATGATTACATGAAATACTTATGTATAACACAATAATTTATATTTTTGTAACTAAAAGTACAAAATAAATATTTCGTTAAAAAAATAGTAACAATAAAAAGTTTCTTAGGAAATTCAAAAATTTCAAAAAAAATTAAAAAAAATAAAGTGTTTCAAAAGAAACTAGATAATTTAGAAACTACCATTTATTTTTGTTTCGATATCATCAAAAATCGAAAGATTTCCATAGTTTCAATGGAAATATACTGAATAAATGTTAGCATTCAAATTTTCCTTTGAGTAAAGTGATAGTCTAATTATAGCAATAAATAGTCCACTGATTACAATGAATAATTAATTAATAACAATATAAAGAGACCCTAATTAATTAAGTTTCACCATGTAAGCAATATTTCATTTCTCTTTTTGACAAATGAGCGATGAATATTATTAAAGTAAATGAGCGATGCAAGCAATATTGCTCTTAATTTGCTACATTAAAACATCTGGAGATTCTAGCTTACATTGCCCACTCAAAAATTTGTCACTTGGATTTACTGCAGAAAAGGAAAGAGGGCAAATTGCATATTAACTCCCCTGTTTTTTTAAATAGCTAAAACCCCCTCTATGCTTTAAAAATACGCAAAAAATACCTTGTGATTTCAAAAACCCTGCGCGAAATCTCTTTTGCATTAAAAATTAACACAAGGTGGTTTTTACGTGTGGTGAGTACGAAATAACATTGTTTTTTACTGCTTCTCACCTTATTTCAGACTGAAATTAAAGACCAAGAGGAGATCTCCCAAATCTCCTTCGTCATCCAGTTTGGCCTCCTATTCTTCTTCCTGGTCTCGGTGAACTGGCGGTGCACCCACATGGTTGTGTTGGAGCGGAAGACCTTCTTCATTTCGTGGTCGGCAAAGTTCTCGTGGTATATATGCTGCAACACAAGAAAAGAAATGAAGTTAGTAACGCAATTAAGACAAAAATATAATGTATTTAAAATAACGAAAAAATGCAAGCAACGCTCCTGTGATATTACAGATGAGCAAATTACCCCTTAAGAAAAATAAAATAGCAATTTATCTCCCTGCATTTTTTTAAAATAAATCAATTTACCTCCCCATATTTTTTGAAATGGAGCGATTTACCTCCCTGTCTAGGGAGGTAAAGTGCTCAATTTTAAAGAATACAAGAAGGTAAATTGCTATTTTGTTTTCATAAGGGATAATTTGCTCATTTACAATATCACAAGGAGATAAATTGCATTAAACCCTTTAGAATAAATGTCAAATTGCTTACCTCGAGCTCCTTGAATAAGAAATCTATTGCTCGAGCAGGACGCTCATGTAGTTGGACCACGCCTGGTGCAGTGGCCTGACAACATGACCCCAATAGCTGTGTGGAAGCTGCTCTCATACCTGCAAATAAATAAGGCAAGAAAATTACTACTAAAGAATATACTTAAATTCGATAAATTTAAATAAAAAAAGAAAAACTTGTTCGTATAATTAAGTCGTATCTGCAAGTGACATCAACCTGCGGGGTCATGAAGGCAGTGGTGGAGGTGGTGCAACTAAGGATGGGTTGGGGGATGTCATGTATTGCTTCAGCTTGCAACATACCAATTGTGGATGGTCCAACAGTCGATGGTGAGGCTACGGAAGGCTCCAGCCACGTCAAATCAACTAACGAGATCGGAGATGACGACCTCACTGTAGGAGGGCCGGAACGTTTAAGGCCTAATGTGGTTTTGAGCTAACGTTGGTAAGGTCTAACGGCGTTTTGACCTAACGTCATTTAAGGCCTAACATCGATTTGGCCTCATGTCGTTTAGACTTAACATTTTTTTAAATTAATAAATTATAATATAAATCGACATTCAACAACGATGCTCACACTCAACTACCTCACAATTTGCCTATTCACCAATCATCAATAATTTAAAAATAGGCACCCCACATCATACATTTTCAACACAAACAGTTTCAAAATCATCAAAAAGAAAAACATCATTGCCTAAATGTAACATCAAACACGTCTAACGTCTGATGTTCGATGTACTCTAACGCGATCTCTATTATTTCATATTAATTTTTTTGTTACTGTATATAAGTTTATAACATTATATGTCATTCTATATTATATTATATATAGTAAATATTACGTATTATCACCCATAAGATGTATTCTTCACATATTTTTTGTTTAAGGTTTATTCAAAAAAATTTATTTGAATTAATTTGGGATAAAGAATTAATTACATGGTACTTGATTACTTAATTTAAAAGAATTAGAAAGTTTCAGATCAACTAGAAACTAAATTTTAGAGTATAATTCACATACATTGAACTTCAGGAGACTAAATTAGAACCTTATAAATTTGTTAAGGTTAAATTAGATAAATCTAGAAATTAGGGAACTAAATTGTAAATTTTATAAAATTATCAAAGAAAAAAAGTACATAAAAATTGGAGTGGCAGCACGTAGTTGCCCCTAAGATTGCTAACAATGTTTGCAAGTGGTGCCATGTACCACCTCATCTATTATCTGTACTAATATAAAAAGAAAATTCTCTATTCACTCAAAAAGAACAGTTACTTATACTACGACACCAGTTTTTTTATGCCAATGAGTTGGTTTCGTTTCTTTTCTTTTTTCTTTTTGAAAATACGATGTGTTGGTTTATATATATTTTTTCTTATATATAATCTAGACTAATATCTACACTAATATAAAAAGAAAATCCCATTTTTATTGACAAGGAGCGGTTACTTACACCTCAACACCATTTTTTGTTATGCCAATAATACCCCTAAGTTGGTTCTTTTTCTTTCTTTAGTTATTTCTTTCTTTCTTTCTTCCTTTTTTTTTTGAGATGTGATGTGTTGGTTTATGTATATATTTTTTCTTATTTCTAATATATTTTAAAATATAAAATATTATTTATTATATACACACAAGAACGGCGTGCTACGTTGACTAGTATACAATTTAGAGGATTAAATGCATTTTTTGTCTGGTAACTTAAGTTACTTGGCGTTTTAATCCCTTAACTTTCTAGGGTATCATTTTCATTCTGCATCTTTTTAATTTTCTCGATTCTAGTCCTTTTGATCGTCGAAGTTCAACTCCACTGGCGAGAAGGGTGAACTCCCGTGAAAAAAAGGACTAAACTTGCGAAACTAAAAGATGGAAGACCAAAATGCTATTCTAAAAAGTTGAAGTAGAAAAATGCTGGCGAAAATGAGCCAGTAGGAACAAAAGCCTCAATTCTAAAATGTCACGTTAATGACATCATTTATTTTTGGGTAAATTATATATTTTGGTCCCATAAGTGGACCCGTTTCTAATTTTGGTCTCATACTATGGGAAACTCACACATTACATCCCATATGTCCATTTTTTTTTTTCCAATTTTAGGATCAAAAGGAGTTTTCCGTTAATTCCTAACCGCATAATCATGTAACTCGCACTCCTCCGTTAAATTGCTCGGGGTAAATTATATTTTTGGTCTCATAAGTGGACCCGTTTCTAAATTTGATCCCATAAGTGGACCCATTTCTAATTTTTGGTCCTACAGTATGGGACCAAAATTGGAAAATGGTCCACTTATGGAACAAAAAATGTAATTTATCCCGAGCAATTTAACAGAGGCGTGCGAGTCCGTTAGCAACTAACGGAAAACCCCTTTAGGTCCTGAAATTGAAAAAAAAATTGGACATATGAGATGTAATGTGTAAATTCCCCACAGTATAAGACCAAAATTAGAAATGGGTCCACTTATGGGACCGAAAATGTAATTTACCCTTTATTTTTTCCGGCAAGAAGGGTCAACTGCGGAGAAAAAAAGAACTAAAATCACGAAAATTTAAAAGATATAGGACAAAAATACTATTTTAAAAAGTAAAAGGATAAAAACGATAGATAACTTAAATTAATGGACCAAATATGCATTTAAGCCCTATTTCGAAGGGGGTCATTTGACGCCAATCTTTCAATTTTGATTGAACGTGAATTCTTAAAATTTCGAAATGTTTTTAATTGTAAAAATACTTTCATTCTTAGGTAAGTATTATTGGCAATTTCAATAGTTTTCTTAAATGGCAGGTAAGCATTAATGACAATGATAACAATTTTCAATTTATTTGGTCTCTTTAAATTATATTCCCTATTTTATTTTTTTTTTTGACGTAAAAAGCGATGACATTTTTATAGCAACCACACAAGAACAAAAGTCCAAGCAGAGAAGAACCACAGCAAACCAGCCTAGCCTATCGAGATCTCTAGACTACCCACAATGAAACAAAACGCAACACAACAGCCTCCCTCCCAACTCAAGAGGGCTACTAAGCACAAAACAACAACACAATCCAGAAAACATAATCAAAGCAAGACTTGGCTACACAGAGCCAAAAAAAAAAAAAACCCAGCATCCAAAAGACAGAAAAAGGGAAACAGCTCCTAAACCAGAACACAGGTCCTTACTGCTGCGCGAGCCTACTCGTACTTAAACAAAAGCACAGATGCATCCTGAACCAGCTGTAGCGGATCCGTATGACCTCCTTCCATCACCTTCTTGTTCCTACAACGCCACAACGACCAATAGATAACGAGGAACCACGACCTAACCTGACCGTCAATACGCTCAAACACTTTGACAAACCATTCTGCCACAGAGTATGAATATGCCGATATTATGGACCAAGGAATGTTTGATAGCGCCCAGACCACCTGAGTATATGGACACTCCCTCAGCACGTGTTACAGAGTCTCTAGGTCAGCCCCACAGAGGTTGCAACACCTATCCTGCTCCGGTCGAAACTGAGACAAATTTTCCAAGGTCGGTACAACATTATGAAAAAACTTCTAGGCTTGTAACCGTACTCTAGGCAGCACCGGAACACTCCACATCCTCTGCCAAAAAGCCGTACCATCATCTGCCTGAAGGGCTGCAAACAGGACGACGACGCCACCCTGCTACACCCTAGCTCAACAGCCACAACGTAGGCACTTTTTACTGTGAATACCCCATTTTTTGATAGCCTCCAGACTACTTCGCCGCCTCCTTGGGTCCCTACTTCGCCCCGAGCCGAGCAGCCCAATGCAAGTACCTCTCGAGCTCCAAGGATACTGCGCTAGGTTAGGGAAGGTCTAGGGCCCGCCTCCGCCTCCCAAAACGAGCTGTTCGGAAAATAGCGGGCCTTAAGCACCTTCCCTAACAAAGAGTTCGGATGAGCCAGTAGTCGCCACCCCTGTTTTGCCAGTAAAGTCGAGTTGAACGCTCTCAATCCCCGGAAGCCCAAACCCCCCAACTCCCGTGACCGACAAAGCTTCTGCCATGCCACCTAATGCACTCGTTTCTCCCCTCTATTGTGCCACCAAAAGTTGGCTGTAACCGACTCTAGCTCCTTTATAAGATGATCGGGGAACCGAAAGCAAGACATGGCATAATTCAGGAGGGCTTGCAGGACAGACATAATTAGCACGCCCTTGCCCGCTTGAGACAATAGTTTGGCATCCCGCCCACATACCTTCTCCCAAAAATGACTGCGGATGTTGTGGAACAGCGCACTCCTCGACCGTCCGGCGATGGCGGGTAAACCGAGGTAGCGGTCATGGCGCGTGCACCAGCCGAACACCCAACAAAGAAGCCAATCTATGCCGTCTATCTTCACCAACCGACCACTAATCATCATGCTTGACTTTGCAAAGTTCACCACTTGTCCCGAGGCCTGCGCATACTTCGCCAATATCCTTTGAATCTCCCTTAATTGCTCCTCCTTCGCCTCACAAAATAACAGCGTGTCATCGACGAACAACAGGTGTGAAATACTCGGAGCCCCTTCAGCCACCGCCACGCCCCACGATCTCCCACATTGTTCCGCCTCCTGGAGAAGGCACGAGAAGGCCTCTGCACAAAAGATGAACAAATAAGGAGCCAACGGGTCTCCCTGATGGATACCGTGCTCCGATCTAAAGAAGCCAAAGTGAGAACCATTCAGTGTTAGCGAGTATGAGACAGTCGTAACAAGGAGCATAATCAAATGAATAAATCTACCCTCAAAACCTAGCATAACCAAGACTTGCCGTAGGAATGCCAATTCGACCCGATCATAGGCCTTGCTCATATCCAATTTTAGCGCTACATGCCTTCACGAGTACGAGTTGAACATTTTAAGTGATGATTTAGCTCGAATTCAAGAAGGACATTATCAGTTATCAACCTACCAGGGACAAATGCAAATTGGGTAGAAGAAACAATGGAATCCATAATGCCCTTAAGACGATTTGCTATACACTTCGAGGCAATTTTAAGAACCACGTTACACAAACTAATCGGCCTTAAGTGAGTAACAAACTCAGGATTGCTACATTTAGGAATCAGGACAATATGAGTGTAGTTCATTTTATGCAGTAAGATATGGTCATTAAGAATTGTAAGCACAGACTGAGACACATCAACGCCAATGATATTCCAAAATATCTGAAAGAATACGGGGGACATGCCATCGGAGTCAGGGGATTTGAAAGGGTACACACCAGATATAGCACGCTTCACTTCAGCATCAGTGAATGGCTCACTCAGGGCCGCGTTCATCTCCGGGGTTACACGTGGGTTGACTGTTGCTAACACCTCGTCAATGCATTAGGCCGACGGACGACTGGACACAAAAATGGACCTGAAGTTGAAGGACAAGCGGATCCGCCCGGGAGCGCGAGCGGAAGCGAGAAAGCGAGGAAATAGCGTAAATTTAAATCTAGTTTAAATAAACTACGAATCCCAAGGGTTGTGCCCTTGGGTGCTCAACCGGGCGTTCGATGTAGGATGTGTAAATATTGAAATGAATATTAAACACATAGGGAATAGATAAATATATATAATCAATCAAAGCGTAATAAACCGTTACCTTTGATTGTTTAGCGTATGCTCCCGATTACTTGCGTTGTTCCTTCTCCGGAATGCTCAGGAAATCCAAACGTATGGATTCTCCAAAACTGATCCACACCACACGGGAAGAAACACACGTTCTTCTTGCTAGAAAAGAACGTGTTTAAGAAGGAATCGGTTTAAGAGAAGAACACTATGAATTAGTGCTCTCTTAAACTTACTTTGTTCTTCTTCTTGATTCAAAATCAAGTGAAGAACACAAGTGTAAGAGAGGGAGAGAGGGCCGAGAGTTGAGAGAGAGGAGAGGGATTTTTGTCTTCTCTTTTTCCTAGAAAAAGATGAATAATGAATCACTTATGCTTGGTGTTGTATATTCTAATATATATACATAATTAATGTGATTATTGGAATGTGTCTAGGTTCATCCAAGGATGTCTAGATTCATTCCGATCAATCACTATCAATTCTTCAATCAAGCCTACCAAAATTTGTTGTATGATCAAATCATACCAAAAAGGAAGAGCTTGATTGGAGTTGATTTGTCTCTTTCCAAAAGAGATAAGTCAATATACCACCTAGCATGAAACATGGCTGATTTTGCTTGCTCCAAGGGAGCATGTCGGCCATGTTTAATTAAGGGAAGAAGTCCAACTTCTTCCTATTCCAAAATAGGAATTATTTCTTCTCTCGGGTATAATTTAACGGACCAGGTTTTATCGTAATCCAATTACGACGAACCCAACATTAAATCCAATTTAATGTCCATTTAAATTATTCTCGTTGATCTTTTAATCCAATTAAAAGATCCAACGTCTCAACGTTTTAAATTTCCATATTTAATCGAAAATCCAATTTACCGATTAAATGAAAACCCGATACGATATCGGCCCGTCCATCCAATGGACTTTCCTTTAAGTAATCCAATTACTTATTTATCCTTCGAGATTGACTCCAAGTCGATCTCTCAACCTCCTCAGTGATTTGTGTGTGACCCTTTAGGTTCACCCTCAGCTAGCCCGTCACCATGGGTGACCGTCTAGCAACGGTCCATGGCACTAGAGACTAGGTGAATTGGCGTGAACATTTAGGCGCCGATTTCGTATTGGTACGATCCTTTCGTCTACCGTCTCCCGGCCTTAGTCTAGGGTATGGAATTGGGCGTCGGTTCCCATCCTTGACTGGGCATCTATGCTTAATACTCGAGACCACGTATGCTTCATTGCATGGACACAGGAAACCATTCCCCGTTCGACCAACCACTGTGGCCACAGCTTCAAACAGCATGAACGTGTCTCCGAGTGCATAGGAGATACCTCTGTCACATACTGACAGGGGACGGATCCTCTTCTTGGAATCCACCGTCCTCGCTACACATTTCGACTGCACTGGACAATGCTTATGATAATCATCTTACAGAATGATTACCTCTTTCCAGATCCAAGATACAGCCGTCCTGTGCACGCGACTGCCATGATTCCTCAAGTCTGAGGATTACTCCCGTACTATCGGACAGGGGAAAACCAATCATACCGACCAAGCCTGCAAGGCTTTCATATGATGATCCCCGCGAGTCAGTCCAGTCGGCTCGACCCCAGTCCACCAACCTATCAAGATCGTGTAGGCATCCCACGCCTGTCGCCGATGAAACACGGCACTCATCCAATGAACACGACTCTTGACGCAAGTCTCAATAGGACTCTCGATGCCCTGTCTCGAGGTCCTCGACTTGGAACGTCAGACCCAACTCTTAATCAGTTGGTTTCATGACCACCATCCAATGTGTGGCCCAACTGCACGAGTTGTTATCCATGGTCTGTGGGCTTTGTTGCGATATAAGTTAAACACCGTTTTTAACAAATGTAAGATGAGCGCAACAAAGAAGGTACCATTTGTGACGAATACTCATCTTATTCATCACATAATAATATTACATTTACATCATGTTATCAGATAGGTTACAAATCGCCAAACCTATTGGCTTTCTGGTCACCTATTCTAACAGAAGTACCCCAGTAAAACATCCTGTATATCCTCCTCCCTATGTCTCCATACCCCCGCATCATCCTTCAGACGAGATAGACTATTGCGATGCTTCTGAGCCGAAGCATGGGAATGAAAGAACCGGGTGTTCACATCACCGTCCACAAGCCAATGGGCCTTGTTGCGCTGCTGCCACTTGAATTGCTCCCGAGTTTCCAAATCTACCAACTTAAGCCTAATTTCCTGCATCTCCCGACTTACCTTAGAGTCAATCTCTCCACCTTCCAGCTCCAAAAATCTGTTCTCCAATCACTGAATCTCGTGCCTAGGCTACTGGAACTCCTCCCGCGACCACTGAAGCAAACCAGGCCGGCACGATTGGATCTTTTTCCACAGTCGCTGATGAACATCTGTCTCAGTTACCGCAGCCCAAGCCCGCTCAACTACCCCCTTGCACCCCTCGACTTGTACCCAACTGGCCTCAAAACGGAACTGTGGCGACCTCTTCTTAGTCGGTATACTCAAACTGGGCTCAAACTCAATGACCAGGGCGTGATGATCCAAATCCCACAATGTCTTATGCTTCACTGAGACATCCGGGAATTTGCCTAGCCATGCCGAATTTGCACAAGCTCTATCGAGCCGCGCCCTTACCGTCTCTGGCGCCTGACGCTTGTTGCACCATGCGTACTTCAACCCCTGATACCCTAGATCGCTATGGTCACACTTAACCAAAACACATCAAAATGCATTCAACTGCCGTAACAGTTGCAGAGCTCCCGTCTTCTCGTGCTGAAACAGTATCTCATTGAAATCCCAGTACAGAGCCATGGCGCGTCATATTGTTGGCCCAACAAAGCTAGTTGAGCCCAAGCTGTCTTCTGTTTTGCTGCGTCTGCTTCGCCGTAGAACTCGGTGAACCTCCAACCCGCCCTCTGATCCTGGGCCAAAATTTCCGCATCTATATGGAACCACGAGTAGGATCTAAGTTGAACCACAATGTCCTTTCTCCACAAAAGCAGCATTCCTCCTGATCGCCCTTGCACTGGAACATACACACCAAACATATCCAGTCGTTGTCGAACCCCCTCATACCTCCTCTGTCCCAGTTTCGTTTCTGATAAGAACACAACCTGAGGGTCCAATTCTCGGATAATCTCTCCGAGCTTGCGAACTGTCGAGGCCAACCCTAAACCTCGACAGTTCCAAGCCAAAGCGATCATGAGGCCAGCCCCACCGTTTTTGACAGTGCTAGTCGAACCCAACATCAACTTCTTCATCGGAGACTGGCCCCAAATTCTGCCCCTCGTCGCTTCTTCCCCCCTCCCCCCCCCCCGCCCACCATTACCCTGTACCTAACCACGCCCTCAACGCCAACCCCCTTGTGACCCACGACCACCGGAGCGGAACACCACCGGCATAGCGAAAAATTTGGCCCCCTCAATGGCCCTGTCAAGTGAAGACCCTGAGCTCGGCGATGATAGGGATGATGACCCAGCGGGAATCGGAATAAGGGATTCCGAGACCGGACCAGAGCCATCGTTGGATTCGTCTCGGCTTGGGGAATGGGTACTGATGTACGACTGGTGCTTCGCCGGAGAAAACAAAGGCGGGACCCTACGGTGAGGAGGCTCCCAGGTAGAAAGGTTGGGGCTCAGAAGGGTTTGTAGGCTAGGCTGGACACGGCTTTAGGGGGGAGGGGAAAGGGCTGGGGTTGAGTGGATTATGTTGGAGAGGCTGGCGCGATGTCACCGGCCGCCCCTTAACTAGGAGTATCGGCAGTGACTTGCGGAGTACGTGCGGGTGATAAGGGGATGTCGACACGGCACGTGGGAGCGCAATGGTTCAAGCGGTACACGATTCAGACGTGGGACGAGGGAGTTGTGAAAAAGGTGCGCTCCTCAGCCATTTCAGGGACTTTGAATATCTACTGCTAGAATAAGGGAAAATGCTTTTCAGCCTATTATAAGGGGGACAACAGTGGTGAGCTCCAGCCAGTCCCCCGTGCAGTGAGGCACTAAATGAGCGATTCCCTTGGGGCATGTTGGGGGCCTCAAGGGCCAGCTTTAGGCACCTCAAAGGGAGGGCTAAAGTCCCCGGTCGGTATGAGAACCGAACGGGCGGCGTGGCGCCAGGATGGCACACGTTGGGCAAGCAACGTGTCGAGAGGCTCCGTGTGATTGCGAAGATGCCCCGCGGGAAGTTATAGGCAACACCTCTCGGGCAGAATGAGCGAGTGAGGCGAAGCATTGAAAGACCTCGTGAGCTACTCGTGTCATGAGCTATTGGGATCTAGCCATGCACGATGGTCCGTTGACTAAGATACGCGGTCGTGGGGCGACGCCGCACTGTGGGCAAAGTATGAAGCCACGCCGAAGGGCAAGAAGGCATGTTGGGCATGCTGTGCATAAGAGTTGGGCCACAGACGGATGGTGCTGCCTTACTCGGGCGAGGCATGCAAGACGGGCATGACGAAGACATGCGCCGGTAATGCACCGAGTTATTGTTGTGCTTGCGATGGGCGTTGTGGGCCTAAGTTTGGCCCATAGTGCCGAGACGGGGCGAGGATGCTCCGAGCCATTGCAAGAAGTATCGGCAAGGCCGAGATTGTGGGCGAGATGCATGATGGCAAGCTAGCTAGTTGGGGCCGGACATGAAGGCGCGCAAGGCGCGAGAGCCGCGACCCTCTGTGAACATGGGCATTCCGGATAGGCGAGTGCTTGGGCGCCAGGCGCCGCACAGGGATGCGTTCGGATGTCGCGCTAGTAAGCCGCGAGTGTCGAAGACACATGGTCGGGAAATCGAGAGGACTCCAATGGAGGAAGGCCCGTCGAAGGTTGTGAGCAACCCGAGAGACATCACGGGCGAAAAGAGATATTCCGCTGCGACAAAAGAGTCCGCCCGTGACACGTGGTATCAGAGCCCGGATAATCCCGGGCTCTCGAAGGACGAAGTGCGCACTTGAATGGAATGTGTGGCACATGAGCTCTACAGCAGGTGGAGGTGAGTTGAGACCGTTTAAGACAGAATCAGACCGGATTATGGAACAGTTGTGTTGGTTTGCTGCGTGTGGCTTTGAAATGCTTCAGTGGGCCGATTGTAAGACGGGATGGTTTTGGGGGATGTTCGCCACAGAATGAGAAATCGGTGGCATCCTTTTGCGCGCGTTGGGGCTGCTTCAGTGAGTGAGTAGCGATGGTCCACCCTTGTGATGTGTTGTGTGGTTGGCAGTGTTGTTGGCATGATATGTGTTTGAGCAAGCTGTCGGCCGTTCCCGAAAATTTTGTTTTGGGATAATGATGGAAGAATCAGATTTTCAGAATTCATCTTGGCTTCCCTATGAGGGATGGAGACATGCCGATGCGTCGGGTGGACTGCGAGAGCCACGTTTTGCGCGATTTAGCAACCATGTGTGCAGGAATGCTGCAAGTCAAGAGACGATTAAGGCGTTGAGGCCGTTCGGTGGGTGAAGTACCACCTTGTTGAGAAACCTTCCAGCGAGGAAGGATGAGCAGATGTTGAGGTGCTGAGTCACAGTTGCACATCAGGTGCATGCAGAGCAAGCCACCCTTTGTGTTGCAAGGAGTGGAAGCCTAGACCCCTATGCAGACAGAGTTGCATGTGCAAAATTGAGAAGACCCAAATGTGTTTGGGCAGAGCAAAAATGTGGGATGAAGTTCTCGTGGGTAGATGGGGGTGCGTCACAGTGAAAACACGACACACTTCAAGAGCCAGAGAGCAGAGATCCGTAATGTGTGAAATCATGGCAACTTGTCCGGAGCTTGAGTGGAAGAAAGGCCACTAAGCAGTGTTATGTGCTCACTGGGAGCACAGTCGAGCTGAAATGAAAATGTTCGTTAAAGAGATTCCGACACCAAATGTGGGCTCTTTGGTCTAAGGATTTCCGAGAGGGACAACTGAGTTGAGATTGTGAAGGAACACCAGGCTCTTGTGGCACCATGAGCGATATGGTGCGAGTGGGTGGGGATTGAGAAATCTCAATCGGCCATCGGATTGGGGAGGGGGGGTAATCCCAATCTTGCGGTCAGTTGGGGGCGAAGACCTCGACAGTTGGGCAGAGTCAAGAGGACTCGTTGAGAGAATGGGACCAGCATGTGGCTGGGTTTCGATGTTTAGGTCGAGGCCCAAGTGCTTTACAGTTGAGTTCAGTGTGGTCGATCACCGCAGAGGCGGATTGTGTGCATGTCGAGGACGGAAACACATCGAGTGGGGGAGACAGTGCGTCTTGCAGGCACAGACTTCAAGCTCAAACCTGTTCCAGATCAATTCGGGTGTAATTGAGGCACTGTTTTGAGGGACATGGTTCATTCTAGCTCAATTCCGGGTGTATATGAGGCACTGTTTTGAGGGATGACACAGTACGACAACACATTTGACGAAACTTGCGGCACAGTTTGTACCCACCAGTCACAGAAAGAGAGTGCAGAATGTCGGCACAGAGACTTCAGGCCTAAGGGATTGAGTGTATGGAGACACTATCCGTGGGGGCAACCATCAGTTGTGGAAACAGTTTGGGAAGAGAGTGTAGGGGCGTACACAGACTTCCAGCTTGTGTTGAATGTGAAAATGGAGTGCATCAAGGAATTATTTGTGGAGGCAACCCAACTACCGAGGACGTGAGTGCAGAACGAGTGTATAAACTTCCAGCTTACACTTTTGTGTCGAATTAGGTGCATTGCGGCACTATTCGGGGGAGCCAACCACCGATTGAGGGAGAGGGTGTAGAAGAAGTACACGGACTTCCACTTGTGTTGATCAGGCCACTATGGGGTGCAGATGAGGCGCCATCGGGGTGGAGACAACGTGTTGTGCTGAAGAGGTACTCACACAGATGGGCTTGAAAGAGCCAGAAGTTGGTCTGGTGCCGCGTAATATTGGGAGGAGTATCAGGCACTGCGTACACTTCAATTCTTTGTGTATGTGTTGACAAGGACGTCAACAGATCGAGTGGGGGAGGATGTCACAGGCCACCCCTTAACTAGGAGTGTCGGCAGTGACTTGCGGAGGACGTGTGGGCGATAAGAGGATGTCGGCCCGGCACGTAGGAGCGCAATGGTTCAAGCGGTTCCTATTCGGACGTCGGACGAGGGAGTTATGAAAAAGGTGCGCTCCTCGGCCATTTCAAGGACTTTGCATATCTACTGCTAGAACAAGGAAAAATATTTTTAAGCCTATTATAAGGGGGACAACAGTGGTGAGCTCCAGCCAGTCCCCCTCGTGCATTGAGGCACTAAATGAGCGATTCTCTTGGGGCATGTTGGGGGCCTCAAGGGCCGGCTTTAGGCACATTGAAGGGAGGGCTAAAGTCCCCGGTCGGTATGGGAACCGAACAGGCGGCGTGGGGCCAGGATGGCACACGTTGGGCAAGCAACGCGCTGAGAGGCTCCGTGTGATTGCGAGGATGCCCCGCGGCTGCAGGAAGTTACAGGCAATACCTCTCGGGCGGAATGAGCGAGCGAGGCGAAGCATTGAAAGACCTCGTGAGCTACTCGTGTCATGAGCTATTGGGTTCTAGCCATGCACGACGGTCCGTTGGCTAAGATACGCGGTCGTGGGGGCGACACCGTGCTGTGGGCAAAGTATGAGGCCACGCCGAAGGGCAAGAAGGCATGTCGGGCATGCCGTGCGGGACTGATGCGAGATGTTGATATAAGAGTTGGGCCATGGACGGATGATGCTGCCCTACTCGAGCGAGGCAGGCATGGCGAAGACATGCGCCGGTAATGCACCGAGTGATTGTTGTGCGTGCGATGGGTGTTGTGGGCCTAAGTTTGGCCCATAGTACCGAGACGGGGCGAGGATGCTCCGAGCTATTGCGAGAAGTATCGGCAATGCCGAGATTGTGGGCGAGATGCATGATGGCAAGCTAGCTAGTTGGGGCCGCACATGAAGACGCGAGAGCCGCGACCCTCTGCGAACATGGGCATTCCGGATATGAGAGTGCTTGGGCGCAAGGCGCCGCACAGGGATGCGTTCGGATGTCGCGCTAGTAAGCCGCGCGTGTCGAAGACACATGTTCGGGAAACCGAGAGGACTTGAATGGAGGAAGGCCGGTCGAAGGTTGTGAGCAACCTGAGAGGCATCACGGGCGAAAAGAGATATTCCGCTGCGACAAAAGAGTCCGCCCGTGACACGCGGGCTAGCGAGTGGGCTATCATGGAGTGGGCTAGATAGTTGTGGGTTAGATTGCTGTGGATTGGCTTTTTGTGGGCTGGCTGGTTGTGGGTTAGCTGCTTGTGAGCTAACTTGTTGTGGGCTAGAGTTAAGGGGGCTCGGGGCCTGCTGGATGTTAGACCGTGGAATAGGGCCTGGGATGGGTCTGGCCTGGTGACACGTGGATTTGGGTCGATTGGGCTCGCTGTGTGAGCTAGTAGGATGTGGACCCGCCATTTGGATTGAAGGGGCCTCTACCCGGGCTAGGCATGTGTTGGGCATATCCTGCAATGTCTCCTTGGTGGGCTGGTCCAGCTCAATTTCTCCACTCTCCACCCCACTTTCCACGTTGTTGCCCCTCCCTCCTCCCTCAATCCAGTGCCCACTATGCAGACCCCCCCATGTTCCACAATTTTTGCATCACTCCACTGGGTCCCCTCCACCTTAACCTCCTGCTGGGCATCGCCCCCGGTCGCCAGCGCTATGGAACTCCAACCCCTCCGTAAGGGCCCTCTCACCCCCAAACGAGCGTCGAAAATATCAATTTCTCGTCGTCCTCCTATCGCACCCCCTCGGCTATAAGTTTGGTACTGAAACCTGCCCCGAACAAATCCCCAGTCCCTTGGTCATGAGTAGGATTAACGTTGCGAGCAACCCGAGATTCGCGTAGCCACGACCCATACAACGAATCCTGATTCCGCCCCTCAGGAACTTCCACAACTGTGTTGCAGTCCTGCAGTATGTGTCAAAGTACCCTACAGCCGTAACAATAATTCGGGAGGCGTGTTAGAATAGGTGACCAGAAAGTCAATGGTATTGGCTTTCTGAGAACCATTCGTCAATCTGTGAATGAGTAATATTATGTTAATGAATGTAGTAAGGATTCATAGGCATGAGTTTGTTGTACTTACTGCTTGCATCGTTACGATGTCACAACAAACGCCCACAGACTGAAATAACATTTCGGGAAATTGGAACTACGCTTGGAGGTAGGTTCATGAAATCAGTTTCGCCGAATCGGTCTGAAATACTCCAAGTCAAAGGAATCTTGAGACAGGGCATCGAGGATCCATTTGAGACATGCACTAAGCATCTGCTGGCGTGTTTCATCGACGGGTGACGAGGATCGTCTAAGCAGTGTTAGCGGGTCGGCCTGCTGGGGAGCAGCCGACTGAGTTGACTCGCGGGAATCGTCAGATGGAAGCCACTCGGGCTTGGTCGGTATGACTCGTATTCCCGGTTCCGATAGTACGGGATTAGTCCTCGGACTTGACGATCACGGCAGTCCCCTACATACTAAGGCTATATCTTGGATCTGGTGAAATTTGACCGATTATATCACATGGCCATCATAAGCCTTGTCCAGTGCAATCGAAGTATGTAAGAACGGTGAATTCCAAGATAGGATCTGTCCCCTGTCAAAAGGATATGACAGCAAGATCTCCTATGCGCTCGAAGATGGTTTAGACTCACAAAGTCTATGGCCATAGCACTTGATGTAGTGGGAAAGGATTTCCTACGTCGAGTTAAACCTATCTCGAGCATTATGCATAGTTGCCTAGTCAAGGATGGAACCGACCCTTACACCAAAGGCCGGGAGACAGGCGACAGTAGGACCGTACCCGTACATATCGAGCGTCGGTAGGACCGCACCTGCGTATAACTCGGAGCCTAAATATTCACACCATAAATTCACCTAGTCTCTAGTGTCATGGACCGTTGCTAGATGGCCACCCATGGTAACGGACTACTTTGGTTATGAAATAACAAGAAGTAGGTCCAAGTCTAGCTGAAAGGTGAATCTAAAGAGTCACACCCGCTACACCAAATGAAAGGGAATTAATTTGGAATTAATTCTGGGAGAAGGTTTAATTGAATGGAATTAAATTATACTTTTTGGAGATTCAAGCCTCGATGGATTATTTGGGATAATTGGGCTTGAGTTCATAAATTAGATTTATGAATTTTATAAAGCATGGGCTTTCCTTTTAATTCGATTAAAAGGGTGAATTAATTAATTAGTAGGCTTGGTATATTAAATAGGATTTAATATAAAGTCCATGGGACTATTTAATTTAGAATTAAATAATCCCATTCTATGGAATTAATTAATGGGCTTGTTATATTAAATAGGATTTAATATAAAGTCCATGGGACTATTTAATTTAGAATTAAATAAGTTCTTTCCATTAATTAATTAATGGGCTTAGTATATTAAATATGATTTAATATAAAGTCCATGGGAATATTTAATTTAGAATTAAATAGGCCAATTCCATAAAAGCCCATCAAAATGGATGGACAAGATTTGATCTAGAGAATGATGAGATGAAGGGCCATGATTAATTTGACTTAATCAAAGCCTAATTTGACTAGGATTTGACTAGGTCAAAATCCTAGTCAAAGTGTGTCTCTTTGGAAGAGTTTGAGAAGGAATAGGAAATTCCATCTTCTATAAATACTCAAAAAACACACACTCACACCTACTATTCTCTACAACTCTCATCTCTCAATTCTCCCTCAAATTTTCGTCCATCCCTATTTCACTCTCCAAGAATACTACTTTGTTCTTCTTGATTTATTCAAGTTAAGAACATAAGAGACATTGATTGCGTTAATTCATAGCGTGTATCGATGTCTCTTCTCCCCAAATAATTTCTTGCTAGCACAAGGGTTTTTTGCTTTCCGGTGGAGCGAGTGAGATGATTTAGAGGGTCTCTTCTTTGAGATCTTGGTGCAAAACGGGGAACAATGCATGTAGCCGAAACGAAGACAAAACTACAACCGGGTAGGTTCTTTAATTTCGTTTTTTTCGGTTTCAATTCTATGGCCTCCATGTTGTGTTTTATAGAACATGAGATACACCGAACGCCCGCGAGAATCAAGGGCACACCCCTTGATTTCGTTTATGTATGTTATGCATAATTTAAATTCCTTTTAATTATGCTTTGTAATTTTTATTACGCATTCTTTCGCGCTTCCGCTATACGCGCTCATCTCCCGGGACGATCCACATAATCTTTCAAGGCGTTCATATGTAAACGAGATAGTTAACTCCCCTCTTGTGAACGTATGCGAAGAAACCGTTTCAAGGGTACCCGTACGTCCAGCGCCACCCGAATACGGAAACTGGCCTGCCAACCATACTCGGAGTGTGCATGTTGCGAATCCTGGAACATCCCCAGCCTATTCCCAAGGGCCTCAGCCACTGTTTTTGTCATCAACTTTAGAGGGAGTCGCACATGAACATGGAAAAGGGACCCAATTTAAATCCACCTCTAACGGGTTCTTGTCAACACTTACCCCCCCTAGTATCACTAGATTCTTTTCGAAAAGCCTTGGGCTCCCTTTGGCCGCTCTGTCCTGGTCGCCCTCTGAGTCGAAGCGAAGCAGGAACCTATTTTGTGTTAACAAACGCACATCCATTCGTCTGGCTGGCCGAAGCAATGATACCAAAATAGAATTAAGCACGTCATACCTAAGAAGGCGGGGGTAAGAAGTCGCCCCTACCAACAAAAACAACTCATGGTCCCGAGTGTCCAAGTCAGCCTTTGCCGGAAAAATGAACCCAGCCTCCTCATCCTCCGTCAATTGTAACAATTTTCCCAGTCACTCCACACACCTATCCATCGAGCTCGGGATTAACAAAGGTTTTAACAACAGTTCCCCCACATGGTCCCCCGCAAGGAGGTACACTGGAGTGCGCCACTCACCTACGCACAGAAGTAAAACACCACACAAGAAACACCAGTTAAGGCCTTCCTAACCAGCAGGAAACAAAAGAAACGACAACGACGCGAAACGAACGACAAATCAAAACAAGCAGCAACCAAGAACAAAAGAAACAACAAAGAAAAAAGAGTGCAGCAAGGCTAGCAAATCGAGCTCGTCACCACCTAATCTGTCCCCTTCAACCCGATAGAGGCCGCAGCACTTGGCAGAACAAGACCCATGATCTGGCACCCTGACCATCCACACGCAATCAGTGAATCAGAGGAAACACCCTCAGAAGGAAAACATTCCCCACCCCCCACAACACAATCGAAAACCAAAAGGAACACTCAATCGATATACGAAAGAAAGCCAACGCAATCGATAGACGAAAGAGACTAGCTTAATTATATTCCCTATTTATTGTTATATTTTATGAATTTTAAAGAGTTAATTTCAAAATTAGTCCCTATTTATTGGTCTCTTTAAATTATATTTCCTATGCAAGTTTAGTCTCATACTCTTGAAAATAACCAAACAAAGTCATACACTTAATTTTTATTTTTTATTTTACAAAACTAGTTCTGCTATTAAAAAAATATGACGAAAGATTAGAAAAACATTAATGTGACCTGGTAAAAGGGGTGGACAGACAGAATAGGTTTTGGGGGGAAGGGATAATTGTAATATTATTAGACCCAGATTATAGGGTCCTTTACAAATTTTATCCCATATTTTTGAAAATAATTATTTTTAGTCTCATACTTTTGTATTTTTATTCAAAATTAATCCCACAATTAAAAATATAATAAAAATATAACGTGCTCAGCATGTGGCAATTAGTACGGCCGATTGAAACTCTCTCTCCATAAAAACTCTCCTTTGTATGGTTGCTTTGCTGACTAACAACTTTAACAATTTTAGGGAAATCTTTCCACCTTAAGAAATGACTGTCATGTATTTGAAATAGTGATGTGGAGAAAAATCCTATTCACAAAAAGGCCCTCCAATTTGTGGTAAATTACGCAAATACCCCAAGTGGAAGTTGAAGGAGGAGTTGAGGGGAGTTAAGAGATGGAAGTTAAGAAGGGAGTGGGCACGCGAAATGACCGTCATACCTCGGCAGATCAATTCTAGGCCGTAGGATCAAAGGGCAAAATTGTAACTTCACCCCAAAAATTTACTATAAATAGGGGGTGAATTCATTTGTAAGCTTACCTTTTTACATATATGAAAATTACACTTTACACATTTCTTCACTTCTTTAGCTTCTTGAGATTGGTTTGGTGCGCATGTGCATAGGCTACGACTTTCCGAATTCTACACCATCAAATAGTTTAAGCAATAAATATTAGAATGAATTCATTAAATACGAAAAATAAAGATACATGTTACATGATATTAATCGTAATTGTATTAAGAGTATTATATATATTATATCGAAAATAGAAAAATTATATTTTTAATCATATAACTTAGAGGGATGAAACTTTTTTATTCTGCATGAATTGATGGCAAGTTGCAAAATTCACATACTTTATATGGTAAATTAAAAAAAGGTAAATGGCACAATATAATAACAACTATAATTCAGATGACAAAATATAATATACGATTTAATTTATCATAATTTACCGCCTCCACACTTTAAGCCCCAACTTGAAATCTTCAAACAAATACTTTTACTTTTCTATTGCACATTTGTTTGTGATGCGGCTTGCGACTTGATCGGTGCCCCGTTGCGCAAGGTATTGTCCGCTTTGGCTCTGCATGAGCCTCACGGTTTTGACCTGAAAAGGCGCCTTGCTAGGGAGAGTAGGCATTGGGGCTTATAAGCCACTCAAGCTCCTCGTCTGCAACCGATGTGGGACGCTTGCTACATCATTAGCCCCCCAGACGAGGGGCTTGGGACGGGCACATGGTCTCGTTCCCACAGACGGCGCCAAATGATGCGGCTTGCGACTTGATCGGTGCCCCCGTTGCGCAAGGTATTGTCCGCTTTGGCTCTGCATGAGCCTCACGGTTTTGTCCTGAAAAGGCGCCTTGCTAGGGAGAGGAGGCATTGGGGCTTATAAGCCACTCAAGCTCCTCGTCTGCAACCGATGTGGGACGCTTGCTACATCAGTTTGCTTACCCGTATATTTTTTATTTATGCTTTTGTTGATTATCTATGTAAGGAAGTAGTACTACTCATTTATTTTCTCTGTTTGCTCTTTTATAAGGGAGTAGTACTCCTTATTTATAACTTTCTAAATATTTTCAGGGAGTTAGTACTCCTCGCTGTATATATTACTCCTCTTTTTGTGCTATCATATGAATTATGTTTCTTTTCTCTTGAACAATGGAGAAAAAATATTTACTTTTATATAAATTATAATTATTTTATTCGAATATATTGATAGTCTAATAATATTATCTTCAAACATAAGTCAAATTTATTTATCTTAGGTGTAAAAAACTTTTAGTATAAATTTTCATAGTTGGAGGGGTAATATAACTATATATATATATATATATATATATGTTTTGAATGGTTATAAATTGTGATTGCTCACCTATCTTATTTTTTAAACAATATCCATGATTTCATACTTTTCAATTGTCTTTCTCCATGATATTTAGGGAGAAACTCAACATATTAATAAATTTATTATGTCATCAATTTTGACTTGTCAATACATGAAAAAACAAAAAAATCTTTATACAAGGTCAAAAGACAATGATTTAATTATGCAAAAATGTAATAACTTGTGCAGTTAAATTAATAGGCGTTGTGGTAGGATATAATGATTAATTAATAAAGAACAATGATAAAATAAGATTTGTTCTCGAATACTCAAACTTAATAAGAATCAACATTTAATAGTGAAGTTTAAGGTGAAATTGTACATAGCACAATTCATGATAGGCTAAAAGAAAATTTTGCAAAAAAAAAATAAAAATTAAGAATAGGAAAAAATATTGGATTAACTGAAGATAAAAAAAATAATTGACAATGATAAAAAAATTTTAAAATCCCAAGAGAGATAACCAAAAGTTTTCAAAAGGAATGACGAATGAAGTCGTATCGGCAAATAAATTAGCATTTATAATATTATATCATTTTTAAAAGTTTTACTTAAATTCTTTTTTTCTTTGAGTTGATTTGTGTTTTTATTTTAAATTTAGTTTTAGTTCTTTTAATTGTTAAAGAAAATCTATAATAAGTTAAATAAGATGTAGTTATAAGAAGAACCATATTAAGAATTAACTAATATGAAATGATATTATTGTTGTAAAATTAAAATTGTGTTTAAAATAAAATTAAATCAACCACTTGAAATTGTAATAGTAAGAACAAGTTTTTAATAAGCAAAATTCTAGCACACTTCCTAAAAAATTGTTGAACTAAAAGAAATGAATAATTATAATTTCGGACATATTAGTAAGATAATTGATATTTGGGTTCAAATGCATAATTAGTTGTACGTTTTCTTATTAGCATAATTGATTATATATGTTCTAATGGAAGAGAACTCGAAAAGATTTGCATTTTTTAGCCACAAGATTTTCTTATTTAAGAGTTTGGATTTTAAAATAATGATAATAGATAATAGAGGGTAAAATGCTTTTTTGGTCCCGTAAGATTAGACTATTATTTATTTTGGTATCACAACTTAGATAGGTGGCTATTTTAGTCCCATAAAACACGTTTCTCAGTTTTTTTAGTCCCAAATAATCATGTGCAACTTAGGTAGGTGGTTGTTTAGTCCCATTAAACACGTTTTTCAGTTTTGTTGGTCCCAAATGTAGGTGGTTGTTTTAGTCCCATAAAACACGTTTTTCAATTTTTTTGATCCCAAAATGTCATATGTTGGGACAAAAAAAACTGAAAAATGTGTTTTATAGGACTAAAACAGCCATCTACCTAAGTTGTGGTACCAAAAACAAATAATGTCATAGTCTTATGGGACCAAAAAAGCATTTTGCCCGATAATAGACAAAATTGTTGACTAATTAAAAATATTTTTATTTGATCGTAAAAGAGCCTAAAAAAATAAATTTGGTTGACTCAAAACTGAAGTAAAGTAGAGGAAAAGATATAAATTTTTTTGTGTATTTCAATGATAATTACTTAATATTGTTGAAATTATGAGAATATTAGTACTTTAAACTCGTTTTTCTATGTTATTAAATTGACATTAAATATATAAACTATAACATAAATTTAGCTATTAAGAGGAAAAAAAAACTCAACATATTAAGTGATCCAAAAATAAGATTATAAAGTTGGTGCCAAATGTATATAATTTAGGCTTAATGCATTTTTCGTTCGTAACTTAGGTCATTTGGCGTTTTCGTTATTTAACTTTCTAAGGTAGCATTTTGGTCCTGTACTATTTTAATTTTTGTTATTTTAGTCATTTCTTGGCCCGAGAAATGAATGTCCCTCTCACGTGACATTTTAAAATTGGAGCTTTTGTTCCTATTGACTCATATATGTTAGTATTTTTGTGCTTTAACTTTCTAGGGTAGCATTTTGGTCCTGTATTTTTTTTTATTCTTGTAATTTTAGTCCTTTTTTTTGCTGGAGTTCACCATTCTCGCCGGTGGAGGTGAACTACGGTGAACAAAACGACTGAAATTGTAAACATTAAAAAGATGCAAGACTAAAATGCTTCCCCAGAAAGTTAAAAGACGAAAATGCCAAATGACCTCAGTTACGGGACCAAAAATACATTTAATCCTATAATTTACTATAACCTACACAATCAAAAATTTGTTCTTCTTAAAATTTTTCATAGAAAATTCAAATTAGATTATATTTTTCAATAATTGCATGAAAATGGTTGAATTAATGATACGAAAACAAACAAAAGTCACGACAAAAAATGAAAAATAAAATCAACAAAATACACAAACAATGCAATGAAATTATATATTCATTAAGAGAATTTGATAAAAAAAAATCTTAATAGCTGTAGTTATTATAACACATATAGTAATGATTATGTTAGTACATAACAAATAATTATTATTAATTATATTTTTAAGAACAATTCGAAATTTATATTATGTTTATAATTTTTCTAATTATTTTCAAAAAATTAACATAAAAGTAAAATAAATGTTAATTGTGCACGCGCAATGCATCTACACCTTACTAATAAGATGTAAAAACTTATAAAATATTTTATTCATCAAAGGAAGAGCCGATTCAACATAGCCCTAGTGGAAGTGCAACATGCGAGTGTGATTCTAGCCTATGCTCAGTTCCTACACACTACTCTACTCGGAAGGGATGCTGTGCTCGCATAAAGACCATATAAAGTGAGTCTCGTCTAATTCTCGCATCACTCCAGAAGCCAGAGCTTCTTCATGATGTAGCAAGAAACACCCACGCTTTAGCACCCGGTGCAACGACAAGCACCAGTTTAACCTGGGGGGTGGTGATTTAGTAGCAGTGGGCGGCAATAAATTTAGCGAAACACCCTCTAAATATGATTAGCCATTGATAGTCCTGGAACACATTCAAATTGACAACTATACAGGTGATATGTGATTGTGGGCATGCATCTAACAACAACTCCCGATATGATTAGCCATTGATAGTCCTGGAACACTTTCAAATTGACAACTATACAGGTGATATGTGATTGTGGGCATGCATCTAACAACAACTCCCTCAGCGATTTGAGACTCTTGAAGCCATCACGCAAGGAGTTCAAATTTTTACCATACTTAATCTCCAATCGTGATAGTAGACCTGTCAACAGGCTGATAATACCCCGATTCAGATCCACTACAATAACTAATACCCAAACTCAGATCCAGACCCAGACCCAAACCCAATGATATTATATTAGACCCAGACCCGAACTCATACCCATTGAAATAAGTATTTTTGGTATGGGTAGTGATGGTGAGTAATTCGGAAAGAATGTAGCCTACGCACGTTTGCACCAAATCAACACAAGAAGCTAGAAAAAAGTAATGAAATGTGTAATATTGCTATGTTTATTCATAAGAAAAAGGTAAGTTTACAATGAATTCACCCCCTATTTGAAGGACAAGCGGATCCGCCCGGGAGAGCGAGCGGAAGCGAGGAAGCTAGGAAATAGTGCGTAAATTAAATCAAATGTAATTTAAGATACGAATCCCAAGGGTTGTGCCCTTGGGTGCTCAACCGGGCGTTCGATGTAGGATGTGTAAATATTAGAAATGAATATTAAACACATAGGGCATAGATAAATAGATATAATCAATCAAAGCGTAACAAACCGTTACCTTTGATTGTTTAGCGTATGCTCCCGGCTACTTGCGTTGTTCCTTCTCCGGATTGCTCACGAAATCCAAACGTATGGATTCTCCAAAGGTGATCCACACCACACCGGAAGAAACACACGTTCTTCTTGCTAGAAAAGAACGGGTTTAAGAAGGATTCGGTTTAAGAGAAGAACACTATGAATTAGTGCTCTCTTAAACTTACTTTGTTCTTCTTCTTGATTCAAAATCAAGTGAAGAACACAAGTGTAAGAGAGGGAGAGAGGCCGAGAGTTTGAGAGAGAGGAGAGGATTTTTGTCTTCTCTTTTTCCTAGAAAAAGATGAATAATGAATCACCTATGCTTGGTGTTGTATATTCTAATATATATACATAATTAATGTGATTATTGGAATGTGTCTAGGTTCATCCAAGGATGTCTAGATTCATTCCAATCAATCACCATCAATTCTTTAATCAAGCCTACCAAAATTTATGGTATGATCAAATCATACCAAAAGGGAAGAGCTTGATTGAAGTTGATTTGTCTCTTTCCAAAGGAGATAAGTCAACATACCACCTAGCATGAAACATGGCTGATTTTGCTTCCTCCAAGGGAGCATGTCGGCCATGTTTAATTAAGGGAAGAAGTCCAACTTTTCCTATTCCAAAATAGGAATTATTTCCCCTCTCGGGTATAATTTAACGGACCGGGTTTTATCGTAATCCAATTACGACGAATCCAACATTAAATCCAATTTAATGTCCATTTAAATTATTCCTGTTGATCTTGTAATCCAATTAAAAGATCCAACGTCTCAACGTCTCAACTTTTCATATTTAATCGAAAATCCAATTGATCGATTAAACGAAAGCCCGATACAATATCGGCCCGTCCATCCAATGGACTTTCCCTTAAGTAATCCAATTACTTATTTTATCCTTCGAAATTAACTCCAAGTCAATCTCTCAACCTCCTCGGTGATTTGTGTGTGATCCTTTAGGTTCACCCTCAGCTAGACTTGGACCCGTGTCCCACAAAGGCCTGTTACCATGGGTGGCCGTCTAGCAACGGTCCATGGCACTAGAGACTAGGTGAATTGGCGTGAACATTTAGGGGCTGATTCTGTACGGGTACGATCCTTCCATCTACCGTCTCCCGGTCTTAGTCTAAGGTATGGAATTGGGCATCGGTTCCCATCCTTGACTAGGAATCTATGCTTAATACTCGAGACCACGTATGCTTCATTGCGTTGACACAGGAAACCATTCCCTGTTCGACCAACCACTGTGGCCACAGCTTCAAACAGCATGAACGTGTCTCCGAGTGCATAGGAGATACCTCTATCACATACTGACAGGGGACAGATCATCTTCTTGGAATCCACCGTCCTCGACAAGGCTTATGATAATCATCTTACAGAATGATTACCTCTTGCCAGATCCAAGATACAGTCGTCATGTGCACGCGACTGCCATGATCCCTCAAGTCTGAGGATTACTCCCGTACTATCGGAATCGGGGAAAACCAATCATACCGACCAAGCCTCCAAGGCTTCCATATGATGATCCCCGCGAGTCACTCCAGTCGGCCCGACCCCAGTCGACCAACCCATCAAGATCGTGTAGGCATCCACGCCTGTCGCCGATGAAACACGACACTCATCTAATGAACACGACTCTTGACGCAAGTCTCAATAGGACTCTCGATGCCCTGTCTCGAGGTCTTCGACTTGGAACGTTTGAGACCCAACTCTTAATTAGTTGGTTTCTGAAAGAAATCGTGGATCGTCCCGGGAAATTGCGCGAATGCGGAAGCGCGGTATAAAATAAAATACGAAAATTTAAAGCATGCTTTAATAAATAAAGAACACGCTCAAGGGGTGTACCCTTGAGATTCCCGGGTGTTCGGTGTATCTCATGATATAAAGAACATGCAATTGTCATGGAGGCCATAGGGAGAAAAATAAAAGAGACGAAAAATTAAAACGAGACCTACCCGTTGTCGTTTTCGTCTTCAACGGCTACACGCGTTGTTCTCCGTTTTGCACCAAGATCTCGTTCTTGAGACCCTCCAAATCGTGACACACGATCCACCAACATATCTTGCACGTCGTGCTAACAACGAACAAGTATGGTTTTTGGAGTGGATGAATCAACAACACGTTATGAATTAACAGTATTGATTCATTAATGTTCTAGTGTTCCAAGAACAAAAGAACAAGAAAATATATTTCTTGTAGAGAGAGAGAGGGGGCGGACGAGAGGTAAGAGGGAGAGAGACGAGTGTGTATTGTGTGTGTGTTGGAATTTCATCATACTTCAAAAGGTGCAAGGCTAGGGGTATATATAGAGGAAGAGTTTAATCCTCTTTAAACTCCACCTTTTTAGAAGCTTAATTTGACTAGGATTTTGACCTAGTCAAAGTAGAATTTGACCTTGTCAAATTCAATCCTAGCCTTTGATCTCTCCCATTAAATCTCAACCATTAATTTAACTTAATGGAATATTTAAATCCTATTAAGTATTCCAAAAGGCCAAATATAATAAATAAATATTAATATTTATTCTAGGCCTATTAAATTAATTCCCTTAATAAATCCAATTTATTAATTTAATTCCCTTTATCAAATAAAAGGAATTAATTTCTCCAAGAAATATAGGACCCCATTAAATCCAATTTAATCATTTCTTTACTCCAATATTTAATTTCAAATAAATACTAAGTGTGTGTGATAGTGTGTGACTCTTTTAGGTTCACCTTTCAGCTAGACTTGGTCAGATTCCTAGAATCCGTCCGTTACCATGGGTGGCCATTTAGCAACGATCCATGGCACTAGAGACTAGGTGAAAATAATCGGGATGAACATTTAGGCTCTAACAGTACACTTGTCCTCTGTCTTTTGGTCTCATCACTTAGAGTCTAGGGCACGGAAAAATTGCAGGTACCCATTTTTGGACCTAAGTGTCGGCCTGTCCTTACTAAACGCCGCAAGGAAAACCTTCCCTTTTGTTCAGTTACTGTGGCCACAGATTTTAGGGACAAGACACAGAGCATTCATGAGACTCAACTGTCAATGCCTTTTGACAAGAGACAAATCCTTTCTCGGAAACTACTGTAACTCTGTACACCCGAGCTGCACTAGACATGGCTTATGACTACTTAAGAGCATTTTGGCAATCTCTCACCATATTTAAGATACAGACCTGATGTACAGGTAAAGCTCAGCAGTTCCTCAAGTCAAAGGACTTGACCTGTACCGTTGGAACCGGGAATACACGTCATACCTTACTGACCATACTCAAGGTCCTCCGTAAGACGGTTCCCGCGAGTCACCTCAGTCAGCTGCTTCCTAGCATGCTAACCCACTAACACTTCTTAGACGACCTTCGTCACCCATCGATGAAATACGACAGCATAAATACCTTGGTTCGAGAAGAGTTTGGGGCACTCTGTCTTCCAATGCCCTTTCTCACGGAAGTTGATACATATGTCATATGCCTTCGACTGTTGCTTGGAGACAACCTTTCCCTTTCCTTCGCCTTTCCCCTCTTTGGCAATGGGAACACTCTTAGTGTTCGTAGCTGCTTTGATGGCCTTTCCCTTCCCTTTCTTCTTCTTCCAACGTCCGGCCCCTTTGCCTTTCGTATTGCAAGTCAAAGCAACTCCAAACAATACGAAGGCGTGGACTTCTTAGTCATTGCCTCGTATTGCACCAACATATTAATCAACTCATGAATGCCCCGTCTCAAGTGCGTTCATGTTGTAGTTGATGATAAATTGGTCAAAGGAGGGTGGGAGTGACTGAAGGATCACATCTATGTACGTTTCATTATCGAGACCTGCCTTTAGGTCCTCGAGCTTTTCCACCAGGATAAACATTTTAACCCCGTGCTCTTGTACAGAGGATCCTTCTGTCATTTTAGTTCTAAAGAATGCCTTGGTCGCGACATACCTAGTATGCCGGTCCAGGACTGCATAGCAATCTTTACGGCGAGCCATAATGGAATGGACATCGTTTAGCCTTTCATATTGCTTCTGAATCTCATTGGTCATCGAAGCAAGTATGACGCTACGGACCTTCCAGTTATCCTTATGCCAAGTCTCGAACGTCTCACGTTCTTCTCGCGTGGATCCTTCCGGCAAGGTCCTAGGGAGAGACTCGTCCAGGACGTAGCCTTGGTTCTCGTAATCTAGGACTATCCTGAGATTGCGCAACCAGTTGATGTAATTTGTTCCATTGAATTTGTTAGTCTCAAGAATGGTGGAAAGTGGGTTCTTAGACATTTTAAATCTACATTTAGAAAACAACGCGCGATCAGCAAAAAATAAAAGACGGTGGTTTGATAAAAATAATTAAATGCTTTCGGAAAATCCTCCCACTATTTATACGAAAACACGGTACTCTCAAACGTAATTTTCGGAAAATCCTTTCCTAGTGGGCTTGGGATCCACAGTGAATTTTCCCATACCCCGCTTTTACGATTCGCATGGAAAAGATCCTGTGGGAGGTATTTCATACCATTCTCGTTCCACGAGATTCCCAAGATTATTACCTCACCCTTTTACATGATCCCGAGGACTCCAAGCGAATCATGCTAATTGGGCGTTAGGCCCAACCCAAGCGACCGAGCCACAGACCCACTGGTACCCCCACGACTCGTGAGACAGGTAGCAGTAGCCCATTTTTCGTTCATGACATAGTGCAGCTTCCTTTAAGTACAATAACGTGCCACGACTCGTGAGACCATGCTATTGACCTAAAACAGCTTCCTCACTATGCCATGGATTGGAAGGCATGGACAAACTCCTAGAGTTCATATCCATTTTGTCTAGGGTCTAATATTTTGACATTGGTCCAACCTATGTGAGAGTAGAAAATGACCGAGATCTCAAATAAATAAATATTCACACATCCATCCATAATGCGTAAATTAAACCATCCATAGCAGTTATATGATAAATAAAAAACCCATTCATCCATCATAATAACCACATGCAAAATTAAAGCCTAGCACGCCCCTGTTGGATGATCACGAGCCCGAATCCTATGCGACCCACTGAGCCCGCAGTGGATCTATGGTTAATCTAGGGTTGGTCCTATACTATTACATTAATAGTAACCCAATCATCATGCTGATGGGCCTTGGTCTCTTTTCTCTTTCTTCACTTCATGGAAAACTCCAAGGGACCTCCCGTCTTGGCTCTCCATGTGGTCCTTCCTTCTTCTCCACCAATTACAAAAATAGAAACCTCACTCCTAGTCTACTCTCATTACATATTAAAAATAGAAACCCCAGCAAAAACCCGGGGCGAGTACATAAGGAGAGAGGTAGAATGCCTTATTATTCCAAGGCAACTAGAAAGAGACAAGGAGAAAGCAGTAAAAGAGGCACACAGGCCCAACAGAAATTAAACCATACATTCGGTCTAGGGCTCGTGATCATCCATTTCCATCCAATACACATAATCACATGATCTAATCATATAATTACAATATACCGACAATTCATGATTTTCAATCATAAATATTCAAAATAAGGAATAAATGAACATGTGCGTAACGTGTGAAAAATAAAACACAAATTATTGGTAATAATATTTTCTCATTTCAGGAAAACCTTTCCTCATTATTTTAAGCAAAATAACCCCGGGATTCCAAATCCAATATATTTTACTCCTAAAATAATGTCTTTAGAAAATTAGGCATAATTGAACCCAAAAAATGATTTTTCAGAATTAATTCAAAATTAAAACTGAAAATAAATTAAAAAATAAAAGAAAACACTACTAGGGTTTTAAAACCCTAGCAGCAGCACCGGCCGCCACCGCCGGCAGCGGCCTGCCGGCGCGCGCAGGCGCTACCTGGCCGGGCTCACGCGCGCAGGCCCCTGCCTGCGTGCTCGTGCCTGGCCGGCAGCGTGCTGCGGCCTGGCATTCCGGCAGGCCGTCGCACGCGCAGGCTCCCTTGCCTCGCGCGCGCGCTGGCCTGCTGGCTGCCGGTCGTGCCCTTATCCCTGCGCAGTGCGCGCGCAGACGTGCACTGGGCACGCCTGTCGGGCGAGCGCGCAACACCTCCGTCTGCGTGCGCGCGCGCCTGGCGGCGCTGCCCGGTGTCTGTCCGCGCATGGACTCTCAGGCCCGCAGCGTTGCGCGCGCGCGCGCATGAGCGCGCCTGCAGGGCGCGCACGCGCAGATACCTTCGTTTGCGTGCGTGCGCGCGCCTGCGCGATGCCACCCTGGCTGCGCGCTGCCCCCCTGCGCGACTGGCTGGACGGGCGTGCGCAGGCTTCCCTTGCCTGCGCGCGTCTGCCCTCCCGGCTGGCCGGCTACGATGTTTCTCATTTTCCGTTCAATTTTTTCCACCCCGTTTCCCAAGAAAAACAGAAAAATACCAACATACAGAAATTCACACGAATGAAAGCAATAAAACAACATGCTTTAAAATTAAGAAAATCAAGATTTAATTAAAAACATGCCAATATCACGTTTCATGCTTAAAACGCACATAAACCCTAGGCCTATACACCGAACCGGGCTCTGATACCACTGAAAGGAATCGTGGATCGTCCCGGGAAATTGCGCGAATGCGGAAGCGCGGTATAAAATAAAATACGAAAATTTAAAGCATGCTTTAATAAATAAAGAACACGCTCATGGGGTGTACCCTTGAGATTCCCGGGTGTACGGTGTATCTCATCATATAAAGAACATGCAATTGTCACGGAGGCCATAGGGAGAAAAATAAAAGAGACGAAAAATTAAAACGAGACCTACCCGTTGTCGTTTTCGTCTTTAAAGGCTACACGCGTTGTTCCCCGTTGTACACCAAGATCTCGTTCTTGAGACCCTCCAAATCGTGACACACGATCCACCCACGTATCTTGCACGTCGTGCTAGCAACGAACAAGTATGATTTTTGGAGTGGATGAATCAACAACACGTTATGAATTAACGGTATTGATTCATCAATGTTCTAGTGTTCCAAGAACAAAAGAACAAGAAAATATATTTCTTGTAGAGAGAGAGGGGGCGGACGAGAGGTAAGAGGGAGAGAGACGAGTGTGTGTTGTGTGTGTGTTGGAATTTCATCATCCTTTAAAAGGTGCAAGGCTAGGGGTATATATAGAGGAAGAGTTTAATCCTCTTTAAACTCCACCTTTTTAGAAGCTTAATTTGACTAGGATTTTGACCTAGTCAAAGTCCTAGTCAAAGTAGAATTTGACCTTGTCAAATTCAATCCTAGCCTTTGATCTCTCCCATTAAATCTCAACCATTAATTTAATATAATGGAATATTTAAATCCTATTAAATATTCCAAAAGGCCAAATATAATAAATAAATATTAATATTTATTCTAGGCCTATTAAATTAATTCCCTTAATAAATCCAATTTATTAATTTAATTCCCTTTATCAAATAAAAGGAATTAATTTCTCCAAGAAAATATAGGACCCCATTAAATCCAATTTAATCATTCCTTTACTCCAATATTTAATTCCAAATTAAATACTAAGTGTGTGTGGATACTGTGTGACTCTTTAGGTTCACCTTTCAGCTAGACTTGGTCAGATTCCTAGAATCCGTCCGTTACCGTGGGTGGCAATCTAGCAACGGTCCATGGCACTAGAGACTAGGTGAAATAATTGGGGATGAACATTTAGGCTCTAACAGTACACTTGTCCTTCTGTCTTTGGTCTCATCACTTAGAGTCTAGGGCACGGAAAAATGCAGGTACCCATTTTGGACCTAAGTGTCGGTCTGTCCTTACTAAACGCCGCAAGGGAAACCTTCCCTTCTGTTCAGTTATTGTGGCCACAGATTTTAGGGACAAGACACAGAGCATTCATGAGACTCAACTGTCAATGCCTTTTGACAGGAGACAGATCCTTTCTTTGAAACTACTGTCACTCTGTACACCCGAGCTGCACTAGACATGGCTTATGACTACTCAAGAGTATTTTGGCAATCTCTCACCATATCTAAGATACAGACCTGATGTACAGGTAAACTCAGCAGTTCCTCAAGTCAAAGGACTTGACCTGTACCGTTGGAACTGGGAATAAACGTCATACCTTGCTGACCATGCTCAAGGTCCTCCGTAAGATGGTTCCCGCGAGTCACCTCAGTCAGCTGCTTCCTAGCATGCTGACCCACTAACACTGCTTAGACGACCTTCGTCACCCGTCGATGAAATACGACAGCAGATGCTTAGTGCAAGTCTCAAAGGGAATCCCGGTACCCATTTTCGAGATTCCTTGACTTGGAGATTTCCGGACTGATCGGTAAGACTAATTTCATGGACCTACCTCCAAGCGTAGTCCCAGTCCCCGAAATCGATTCTCAGTCCGTGGGCTTTGTTTGCGTAGTGAACAGATATGTAATAGCAGATATAAGTGAATGTAAACAAAGTGTTGCCATATGAATTTTTACTTCTTTATTCATAAATGTTTTATCAAACACCTGAAATTATCTAGACATAGGTTACGTATTCCTGCCAAAATTGGCTTACATGGTCACCTATTCTAACAATTTCATGACCACCATCCAATGCGTGGCCCAACTGCACGAGTTGTTATCCATGGTCTGTGGGCTTTGTTGCGATATAAGTTAAACACCATTTTAACAAATGTAAGATGAGCGCAACAAAGAAGGTACCATTGGTGACGAACACTCATCTTATTCATCACATAAGAATATTACATCTACATCAAGTTGTCGAATAGGTTACAAATTGCCAAACCTATTGGCTTTCTGGTCACGTATTCCAACAATCTCCCACTTGACCTAAAGCCAATCACCCATTGACCTCAAACCTCTTATTCAGATGGTGAGTGTGGGCAACTTGTGACATGGGCTTAGCAAGTGGATCTGTTATGTTTTCTGCGGAGCTGACTCGGTCCAACCGAACGTCACTCCTGCTATCCATCTCTCTAAGCAGATCCTATCGTCTAAGAATATGCTTGGATCGTGATGAGATCTCGGTTCCTTTGCTAGCGCCATCCCCCAGTTGTTATCATAAAAGATAATCTTTCCACTTTCTGGGCAAGGCTCAATCTGATCAAGCAAGTCTCCGGCGGAGTTGGAACCTCACTGGCTTTCTCCGGCTTGGCTTAAGAATGCCAACTCACTTTGATAGCCGAGAGAAGCCATCTCTATGGACGAGAGTTTCGGATGCGCTAAGTGACAATGGCTTGGCTATGACCAGATCTTCGTTGCAGTCTTGAAGCTAGCGTTATCACCTCTTTACTTCCATTACTGGACGGAATTCGCTAGCGACGATGCAAACCTTATCCCTTTCTTCCAACAAGGCCCTCTTAGATCGACATGGCGGGGAAGCCTAGCAGAACGTGTTAGAATAGGTGACCAGAAAGTCAATGGTATTGGCTGTTCTGAGAACCATTCGTCAATCTGTGAACAAGTAATATTATGTTAATGAATGCAGTAAGGATTCATAGGCATGAGTTTGTTGTACTTACTGCTTGCATCGTTACGATGTCACAACAAACGCCCACAGACTGAAATAACATTTCGGGAAATTGGAACTACGCTTGGAGGTAGGTTCATGAAATCAGTTTCGCCGAATTAGTCTGAAATACTCCAAGTCAAAGGAATCTCGAGACAGGGCATCGAGAATCCATTTGAGACTTGCACTAAGCATCTGCTGTCGTGTTTCATCGACGGGTGACGAGGATCGTCTAAGCAGTGTTAGTGGGTCGGCCTGCTGGGGAGCGGCCGACTGAGGTGACTCGCGGGAATCGTCATATAGAAGCTACTCGGGCTTGGTCGGTATGACTCGTATTCCCGGTTCCGATAGTACGGGATTAGTCCTCGGACTTGAGGATCACGGCAGTCCCCTACATACTAAGGCTGTATCTTGGATCTGGTGAAATTTGACCGATTATATCACATGGTCATCATAAGCCTCGTCCAGTGCAGTCGGAGTATGTAAGAACGGTGAATTCCAAGATAGGATCTGTCCCCTGTCAAAGGATATGACAGCAAGATCTCCTATGCGCTCGGAGATGGTTTAGACTCACAAAGTCTATGGCCATAGCACTTGATGTAGTGGGAAAGGATTTCCTACGTCGAGTTAAACCTATCTCGAGCATTATGCATAGTTGCCTAGTCAACGATGGGAACCGACCCCTAGACTAAAGGCCGGAGACAGGCGACAGTAGGACCGTACCCGTACGTATCGAGCGTCGGTAGGACCGCACCTGCGTATAACTCGGAGCCTAAATGTTCACACCATAAATTCACCTAGTCTCTAGTGCCATGGACCGTTGCTAGATGGCCACCCATGGTAACGGACTACTTTAGTTATGAAATAATGAAAAGTAGGTCCAAGTCTAGCTGAAAGGTGAACCTAAAGAGTCACACCCGCTACACCAAATGAAAGGGAATTAATTTGGAATTAATTCCGGGAGAAGGTTTAATTTAATGGAATTAAATTATACTTCTTGGAGATACAAGCCTCGATGTATTATTTGGAATAATCGGGCTTGAGTTCATAAATTAGATTTATGAATTTTACAAAGCATGGGCTTTCCTTTTAATTAGATTAAAAGGGTGAATTAATTAATTAATGGGCTTGGTATTAAATAGGATTTAATATAAAGTCCATGGACTATTTAATTTGGAATTAAATAAAGTCCATTCCATTAATTAATTAATGGGCTTAGTATATTAAATAGGATTTAATATAAAGTCCATGGGACTATTTAATTTAGAATTAAATAATCCCATTCTATGGAATTAATTAATGGGCTTGGTATTAAATAGGATTTAATATAAAGTCCATGGACTATTTAATTTGGAATTAAATAAAGTCCATTCCATTAATTAATGGGCTTAGTATATTAAATAGGATTTTAATATAAAGTCCATGGGAATATTTAATTTAGAATTAAATAGGCCCATTCCATAAAGCCCATCAAAATGGATGGACAAGATTTGATCTAGAGAATGATGAGATGAAGGGCCATGATTAATTTGACTTAATCAAAGCCTAATTTGACTAGGATTTGACTAGGTCAAAATCCTAGTCAAAGTGTGTCTCTTTGGAAGAGTTTGAGAAGGAATAGGAATTCCATCTTCTATAAATACTTAAAAAAAACACACACTTACACCTACTATTCTCTACAACTCTCATCTCTCATCACTCTCAAGATTTTCGTCCATCCCCTCTTCTTTTCTCCAAGATTTCTATTTTGTTCTTCTTGATTTATTCAAGGTAGAACATAAGAGACGCCGGTTGCGTTAATTGATAGCGTGTACCGATGTCTCTTCTCCCCAATGATTTTCTTGCTAGCACAAGGGTTCGTTGCTTTCCGGTGCAGCGAGTGAGATGATTTAGAGGGTCTCTTCTTGAGATCTTGGTGCAAAACGGGGAACAATGCATGTAGCCGAACGAAGACAAAACTACAACCGGGTAGGTTCTTTAATTATGGTTTTCGTTTCTAATTCTATGGCCTCCATGTTGTGTTTTATTGAACATGAGATACACCGAACGCCCGGGAGAATCAAGGGCACACCCCTTGATTCGTTTATGTATATTATGCATAGTTTAAATTCCATTTAATTATGCTTTGTAATTTTTATCCCGCACTATTCCGCGCTTCCGCTATACGCGCTCATCTCCCGGGCCGATCCACCGATTTCTTTCAGTGGTATCAGAGCCCGGTTCGGTGTATAGGCCTAGAATTCTATGTGCTATGTGCGTTTAAGCATGATAAACGTGTTTTAATTTACGTTTATAGCATGTTTATCGTAGATATATATTGGCGTTTAATTTTGCATGGGATTTTGGATCTTGGTTTTCTTGAATGTGTTTATACATGTTCTAGGGTTTAATTTATCTTGTGGTTCAGAAAAATTGCATGAAAAATCGAAAAGGAGTGAAAAACGGCGAACCGGCAGCAGCAGCACGCTGGCCGCGCGCACAGGGGCGCGGCCGGGCGCGCGTGCAGGCAGGGGCCTGCGCGCGCCCGGCCAGCGCGCCCAGCGTGCGCGGACAGCGCGCGCGCGGCCGCGCGCGCAGGCATGGGCGCCTGCGCGCGTGCGCGCGCGCGCAAGCGCTAGGCGCGGGGGCGCGCTGGGCGCGCGCGCTGTGCGCGCTGGCAGAGGAGCCTGCGCCGCGCGCGCGCGCCTGGCCGGCCGGCTGTGCCGTTTTCCGTTTCTCTCCCGTTTTTGGCTCGTTTTTTCAAAACTGTTTTTACTGTATTATTTTTATGATATTTTCTGCATTATTCTGAACCCGTTGACTTAGAATATTTATTTTGAGATTTGGAATTTTCTAAAATAAATATTGCTTGGTTGATGAGGAAAGGGTTTCCTAACAAGATTTAATTTTTGCAATGGTTGCACCAATGATCAAAATTCATATGTGAAATTTCGCAATAATTTCTGCGTTTATGATGTTGGACATCATGGTTATTTTATGGTTTGAGCATGAGTAGATCTTAACATGTATTAATATTGCACGAATGTTGGATTTTGGAATTCTTGAATAAATGGGCATATTCTTGAATTGTTGATTTTTGTGTTTCAGAAAAATTTGATTTTTCTGTATAATTCTGGGAATTTTTCTTAATTAATTAACTTTGGGGCATTTTAATTTTGGTTGAGATTTTATATTTCATAGAATTAATATTGCCTTGTTAATTATGGAAAAGGTTTTTCCAACAAAAATCGTTGTGCATAGGTTGCACTATTATCCAATGTTTGGTGTGGATATTTTACATGTAGTTTCTGCATTTATTTTATGGTATGGATTATCATGGATGTTGGTATAGCATATTTTACGTGGGATATGTATTTGTGCTATTTGTGTTAATTGATTTGACAAAGGATGATCACAAAGCCCCTAGACCGCATGTATGGTTTATTTACATTTATTTGTTGGGTTGTGGCCTGTGTGCCTCTTTATTTTCCTCTCTGTCTCTCTTCTAGTGCCTTGGAATAATAAGGCTTTCTCTCTCCCTCCCAATGTACTCCCCCCAAATGTTTAATTGGGGTTTCTTATTTTATGATGTAATGAGAGTAGAATTAGTGGTGAGGTTTTATTCTTTTTTGTAAATAAAAGCTGCAAGAGAAGATAAGCCCAAGGTGTTGGAGGCCCATGGAGGTTGCCATCAGATGGCCCACGGAGGATCCATGGAGAAGAAGCCCGGTGTAGGCCCACGATGGAGAGCCCAAGAAGATAAAGAGGACTTACAAGGCCCATTGCATGTAATGGGTTATTAAAACTTGTAATAGTGTAGGGCCTACCCTTAGATTGACCATAGATCCACTGCGGGCTCAGTGGGTCGCATAGGTTTGGGCTTGTGATCATCTACAGGGGCGTGCTAGGCTTTATTTTGCATGCGATGCGTATTAATTGCTTATGATTATTCTATATGCTTTATGTATGGTTACATTCACGCTTAGAATATTTCTGCCATAACGCACGCAATGCAATACTTAATATGTGATGAGGTCTCGTTCTATCAAAACTCTCACTTGGTTAAACCAAGTTAAATATAGACCCTTAATAAATGGACTAGGACTCTGGGAGTCTGTCCAAGCCTTCCATCCATGGCAAAAGTGAGGAAGATCTTTTAGGTCGATAGCGTGGTCTCACGAGTCGTGGCACGACTATCGTGCTTAAAAGAAGCTGCACTTTGTCATGAACGATGAGTAGACTACTGTTACCTGTCTCACGAGTCGTGGAGGTAGCAGTGAGTTTATGAATCGGTTGATTGGGTCGGGTCTAACGCCCGAATAACGTGATTCGCTTGGAGTCCTCGGGATCACGTGAAAGGGTGAGGCAATTATCTTGGGAATCTCGTGGAACGAGAATGGTATGGAATACCTCCCACGGGTTCTTTTCCCATGCGAATCGTAAAAGCGGGGTATGGGGGAGATCGCTGTGGATCCCGAGCCCACTAGGAAAGGATTTCCCGAAAACAACGTTTGAGAGTGCCGTGTTTTCGTAGAAATAGTGGGAGAGGTTAAGGACTAAAGACCGAGACTTAACCAAAATATTACTTCATTCTGCTTATTATTTTCTGTTTCATATATGTTGTGAATGTCTAAGAATCCACCAAACACATCACTAAGAGGCTCATTAAAAAGGAACCAATTACACGAATTGACTGCGAAATCTTAAGATGGTCTTAGATTTCCAGAACCTTAACTCACATACCGGAATGAGGGCGTTCCTCAGCGCTTGCCGGAGGGGTCGACAACTAAGGCAACGCTTGGCGTTCAAAAGTTGAAGGATGACCACCGGCAAATAGGATATAATGATGTTGGCTCAAACTATGCTTCGCTTGCATCATGTCTATATGGTCTTGGACCAGCATGTGGGGTAAAATGCAACGAAGGCATGTTTGGAGCTAAGATGACGGAAGGGATGTCGGTACAAAGAACATGGAGTGATGATGCAATCCCTAGTGGAGAAGCTCAAAAGACCTCCATGTCAGTCTTGAAAAAGAGACGTACATTGACATGATCCTTCAGTCTCTTCCTTCCTCCTACGAACCATTAATTATCAACATGAATGAGCTTAGAAAAGATCTTCATAGGTTGGTAATTATGTCGGTCTAGTACGAGGCAACGATTGCAAAATCTGCGCCGTTGGTACTAGTAGGAGAGGCTTCAACCTCCATAGCGAAAGGCAAGGGTGCCAGACGCTAAAAGAGGAAGAAGGGTAAGGTAACATCAACTATTGCAGCACTTCAAAGTGTTGTTCCTTTACAACACAAGGTGGAGGTAAAGGAAAGAGCAAAAGGTTCAAGCAGTCAATAGATTCTAAGAACGTAAGCATTTACTGTCGTAAAAAGGGCCATTGGAAAGGGGAGTATTCTAAACCCCTCTCCAATGTAGGTAAAATTTGATATTAAGTATTGACATGATCACTTTTACTCTATTTGGTATTTGATACCATTCCTATCACTAATCTGCGGGTGGTTTGCAGAAAGTGAATAAGGACTTAAAAAGCCAAGAACAGTTCTAGGATTCAACAATGGCAAGGTCCATTGATGAAAAGGACTAGAGACTTGTTAGGCCCATAATCGTGATCATGTTAGGGTAATATAGGAATTACGTAACCTAGCTTGATCAAAAGTATGTCTCTTTGTTGGACAAAGGTTTTATTACATACATATTTGATCAAACAAAATTATTGAATATTGATTCATGTTTGCTAGTGTTTGTACGTAAATTCCTAAAATACCATCCTATAAAAGGTTTATGGATACTCAAAATTCAAATTATTTAAATGGATTAATCAAGACCAACTTACAGATTTGGCATCTACAACAGCTAGGACGTTTCTTCTTATTAAAAGATAAGTAAATTGGAAAGTTCGATGAATCTAGAAATAGATGATTCGAATCGACTAAATTTACAAGTCTTTTATGAAGAAGAAAGTCCGAAAGCTCTTTGTTGGACAAAGTAGGCTTGCCAAATAGTCTATTGGAAGGGAGCCAATAAGACAACTGTAGGTTACTAATGCACAAAGACCATAAGAGGGTTCAAAAGTCTAAAGGTCCCATAGGAGGTTTGGGAATTAGACTTAAGGAGGTGAACCATAAATGGTTGCAAAATTAAACCTGTTTCGATAGGATCGAAAAGGCCGTGTATTTAGTGGGAGCTCTTGAGCATCCAGTTGAGAATGGAATTCTCAATGAAACATTTCCTATAAAGGCCAAGTATGACGGTCTCTGATAAAGGGAACGATCGAATCTCGTTGGACGAAGATCGATCGAAGTTTCGCCCAATTACCTTAGCCCGTGTAGACGTAGACTCAAAATTGCCAATGTAAGGAACGTGGCACTTTGCTAGGAGTCACGCACAAGGAGCCATGGTTTGGCAAACCTGTGTCCCGACAAAGTCCTTGAGCATGTAGAAGGATCCTACATGCGTCGAGGGACTAGTGGGAGACAAATTAGACTCGGTGTGTAATTTGTACAAGTTTACGACAGAATAATACTAACGTTGCTTAGAATCGCATTTCTTAAATTGATCATATTCCAAGTCCCCTTAAGAACGAACCCGAATGTCGTAAGAGGTACGAGTGATCGGGATATGTTCGGTCAAATTTGGATAGTAATCCAAATGACCTGCGGAACGTGATGTTGGAAATCGTAGTAGGATTTATGGAGAGGAGCCATAGAATCCGCTAGGAAATTCAAACAAGGTTTGAAACACCGCATAACTGGAATATTCGTTTTGACGAGCTCATACGGAGCATGACTCGGTCTTAAACGACGTAGGTGATCAGTGGGAGTAGAAATGGCGTTCCAAGTGTTTAAGTGTGTAATGTCTTGATTCATGGATGAATTCAAGGCATTAGGAATCACTAAAACTCAAACTGTAACTCACGAAAATTCTCGATGACATTTTAGGGATCCCACATACATATCATGAATTGAGCTTTTCAAAGACTCAGTCATGGTGGACTGATGAGAAAAACTCATATATGTAGAGGGACAAGTTGTTCGAGACTCAGTCATAGTAAGACTGATGAGAAAACTTGGATACTATGCATAAAGCATCAAGCCATTCAAGACTTAGTCACGGTGGACTAATGAGAAGGCTTGGATGTTGAGTATCCCCTACGTCTTAACCCTAGGCAAACATATGATATGTTTACTCGGTGCATAGGAACCGATGTTGAGAGTGCTTCTAGCATGGCTCAACATAAATCGGTAATGCACTGAGGGGTTGAAGACAGCAATCAAGAACGATCCTTAGTACCTGAATAAGGACTAAAGATGTGTTCATGATGCACCGTCTGTTGAGAGTTACTTTGGAAGGCTAAAGCGATACTAGCTTCCAGAGCATAAGTGAAAACCAGTTAGTCTCAAAGGTATGCACAGTCAGGCCCAATGACGAGTGCATCGGATAGTGGTCACTGATGAAGACCGCGTCCATAGGATGGACGTGGCGCCTAGCACGACCAAGCCATGTTTGCCTATATGGCAGGCAACTTGGCTATGGGAGTATTGGCACGAGATCTCATCACAAGATCCACGAAAATATTCTTAGACAACCACCATCTCTAAGAGGCAATGGTGGATAGAGGTAACACGGTTAGACCGTATTGCTTCGCAAGGAAATATAAGCGGACTCACAATACCTTAGTCGGTATCGTAGATTACTCATACTCAGAGGATTCTGAACAAAGTGGGTAATTGACTTATTGGTCAAGTGGGAGATTGTTAGAATAGGTGACCAGAAAGTCAATGGTATTGGCTGTTCTGAGAACCATTCGTCAATCTGTGAACAAGTAATATTATGTTAATGAATGCAGTAAGGATTCATAGGCATGAGTTTGTTGTACTTACTGCTTGCATCGTTACGATGTCACAACAAACGCCCACAGACTGAAATAACATTTCGGGAAATTGGAACTACGCTTGGAGGTAGGTTCATGAAATCAGTTTCGCCGAATTAGTCTGAAATACTCCAAGTCAAAGGAATCTCGAGACAGGGCATCGAGAATCCATTTGAGACTTGCACTAAGCATCTGCTGTCGTGTTTCATCGACGGGTGACGAGGATCGTCTAAGCAGTGTTAGTGGGTCGGCCTGCTGGGGAGCGGCCGACTGAGGTGACTCGCGGGAATCGTCATATAGAAGCTACTCGGGCTTGGTCGGTATGACTCGTATTCCCGGTTCCGATAGTACGGGATTAGTCCTCGGACTTGAGGATCACGGCAGTCCCCTACATACTAAGGCTGTATCTTGGATCTGGTGAAATTTGACCGATTATATCACATGGTCATCATAAGCCTCGTCCAGTGCAGTCGGAGTATGTAAGAACGGTGAATTCCAAGATAGGATCTGTCCCCTGTCAAAGGATATGACAGCAAGATCTCCTATGCGCTCGGAGATGGTTTAGACTCACAAAGTCTATGGCCATAGCACTTGATGTAGTGGGAAAGGATTTCCTACGTCGAGTTAAACCTATCTCGAGCATTATGCATAGTTGCCTAGTCAACGATGGGAACCGACCCCTAGACTAAAGGCCGGGAGACAGGCGACAGTAGGACCGTACCCGTACGTATCGAGCGTCGGTAGGACCGCACCTGCGTATAACTCGGAGCCTAAATGTTCACACCATAAATTCACCTAGTCTCTAGTGCCATGGACCGTTGCTAGATGGCCACCCATGGTAACGGACTACTTTAGTTATGAAATAATGAAAAGTAGGTCCAAGTCTAGCTGAAAGGTGAACCTAAAGAGTCACACCCGCTACACCAAATGAAAGGGAATTAATTTGGAATTAATTCCGGGAGAAGGTTTAATTTAATGGAATTAAATTATACTTCTTGGAGATACAAGCCTCGATGTATTATTTGGAATAATCGGGCTTGAGTTCATAAATTAGATTTATGAATTTTACAAAGCATGGGCTTTCCTTTTAATTAGATTAAAAGGGTGAATTAATTAATTAATGGGCTTGGTATTAAATAGGATTTAATATAAAGTCCATGGACTATTTAATTTGGAATTAAATAAAGTCCATTCCATTAATTAATTAATGGGCTTAGTATATTAAATAGGATTTAATATAAAGTCCATGGGACTATTTAATTTAGAATTAAATAATCCCATTCTATGGAATTAATTAATGGGCTTGGCATTAAATAGGATTTAATATAAAGTCCATGGACTATTTAATTTGGAATTAAATAAAGTCCATTCCATTAATTAATGGGCTTAGTATATTAAATAGGATTTTAATATAAAGTCCATGGGAATATTTAATTTAGAATTAAATAGGCCCATTCCATAAAGCCCATCAAAATGGATGGACAAGATTTGATCTAGAGAATGATGAGATGAAGGGCCATGATTAATTTGACTTAATCAAAGCCTAATTTGACTAGGATTTGACTAGGTCAAAATCCTAGTCAAAGTGTGTCTCTTTGGAAGAGTTTGAGAAGGAATAGGAATTCCATCTTCTATAAATACTTAAAAAAAACACACACTTACACCTACTATTCTCTACAACTCTCATCTCTCATCACTCTCAAGATTTTCGTCCATCCCCTCTTCTTTTCTCCAAGATTTCTATTTTGTTCTTCTTGATTTATTCAAGGTAGAACATAAGAGACGCCGGTTGCGTTAATTGATAGCGTGTACCGATGTCTCTTCTCCCCAATGATTTTCTTGCTAGCACAAGGGTTCGTTGCTTTCCGGTGCAGCGAGTGAGATGATTTAGAGGGTCTCTTCTTGAGATCTTGGTGCAAAACGGGGAACAATGCATGTAGCCGAACGAAGACAAAACTACAACCGGGTAGGTTCTTTAATTATGGTTTTCGTTTCTAATTCTATGGCCTCCATGTTGTGTTTTATTGAACATGAGATACACCGAACGCCCGGGAGAATCAAGGGCACACCCCTTGATTCGTTTATGTATATTATGCATAGTTTAAATTCCATTTAATTATGCTTTGTAATTTTTATCCCGCACTATTCCGCGCTTCCGCTATACGCGCTCATCTCCCGGGCCGATCCACCGATTTCTTTCAGAACGGCTATCCCACACTTGGCTAGGTCCATTCCATTGAGGCTTGATGATCTTTGCATCAATACCCTTCCCTTGTGCTACAGACAGCATCAGTCAATACCACCAGATCGGGAAGAATTTTTCATTCGCAGCCACAGACCCAACCAGTTAAGAAAATAGTCCTGCCCAGATCTCGATTATGGAACTTTCCTTCTCATGGGGGAAATCAACAATATTATATAGGATATTTAAGAAGTGAGAAGAGGGGGAAATTGATCATTCATCGACGTGGTATAGTAAACCAGCGCCCTTACTAACTTTTCGGACTACTTTCTCTGAGGTGAGAAGAGTACCGAGAGGACAAGTGAACAGAGGGCTGAGATCACCACACAGATCATCAGAAGGTTATAAGACAGGTCAGATGAAGCTCAAAGTACAGCCAAAGAGCCATACTTGGGGCACCCACCAACCAGGGTATTCTCAGCCGCCCCTTTCATCGAGTTACCCGGCTCAACCTATGACGAGCCCCCTTCACCAAAGCAGCTACAACCTCCCTATGCCAAGTCAACCAGATCCTACCCTATACCATACCCATTTAGGATCTCCTAGAATTGCCAGGCTTAGCAATGCTAGGTACTACATCCAACCCTTGGATGTAGCTCATCAACCAAACCACTCCTTAGCAGCTTCCAAAGCCGCTATGTATTCAAAACTCTATGGTGGAGTCCGCCGTGGTAGCCTGCTTGGTACCCTTCCAAGTAACCACGCCACCATTTAGTCTAAATACAAAATCAAACTGAGACTTGGCATCATCGTCATCCGACTGGAAGCTAGCATCACTATAGCCTTCCAGAATCAACTCTCCACCGCCGTAGATCAAGAACATGTCCTTAGTCCTTTTTCAGGTACTCATGGATAGTCTTGACTGCACTTTAGTGTGCCTCCCCGGCACATGACTGATATCGACTTGTTACGCTCAAAGAGAAAGCCATATCAGGTCTAGTGCATTGAACAACATACTGTATGTTGCCTACCGGCTGAAGCATAGGGGATGTCCAACATCCGTTTAAGCTCATCATCAGTCTTAGGAGACTGCTTCTTGGATAACATAATTCCATGCCTCATAGGAAGGAATCCTCGTTTTGAGTTCTCCATCTTGAATCTCTTCAAGCCCTTTCTCAATGTACGAGGACTGGGCCATTCCTAACATCCTTCTAGATCTATCCCTGTAGATCTTGATGCCAAGGATGTAGGATGCCTCGCCCATATCCTTCATGGAGAATTGCGTTGACAACCAAGCTTTAGTGGTACCCAACATCTTAGCATCATTCCAAATGAGCAAGATGTCATCCACGTAAAGTACCAAAAAATGCAACTGAGCTCCCACTGATCTTCTTGTATACACAAGGATCGGACTCATTCTTGATGAAATCATATCCCCGTATGACTTCATCAAAACGTATGTTCCAGCTTCGGGAAGCTTGTTTGAGGCCATAGATGGACCTTTGGAGATGGCAGACCTTCTGCTCTTCTCCAACAGTTATGAAACCTTCCAGCTGATCCATATAGATCTCTTCCTCTACGAAACCGTTGAGGAAGGCCGTTTTCGCGTCCATCTGCCATATTTCATAGTCATACCATGCTGCTATGGCAAGCAGTATCTGAATGGACATGGCCATTGCTACGGGCGAGTAGGTTTCATCAAAATCGACCCCAGGTCGCTGAGTGTAACCTTTCGCCATAAGCCTGGCTTTGAAGGTTGTAACCTCCCCGTCAGCTCCAAGCTTACGTTAGTAGACCCATTTACACCCTACGGGTTTAACCCCTTTGGGTGGATCTACTAGGGTCCAAACCTTGTTTGTACCCATCGAGTCCATCTCGGATTTCATGGCCTCAAGCCACTTGTCCGAATCGATGTCCGACATTGCTTCTCCGTATGTCTTTGGATCATTATCCAACTGACCGGTCAAGCCCAGAAATCCATACCTATCAGGCGCATGGGATACTCTGGCCGACCTTTGGAGGACTGGAACAATATCAGTGGGAACCACTGGCTCAGATGTCACTGCCGCCTCATGGGGTACCTCACTTGATTCCTCAAGGAGTACCTCATCGCGTCGACTATCCGATGGAAAACCTTTTTCCAAGAACACTGCGTTTCGCGAGACAAAAACCTTTTGCTCGGAGGGATCATAGAAATAATACCCTGCAGTTTCTTTTGGATAGCCGATGAACTAGACCTCGAGTCCAGTTTATCTCCCACTAATCTCTTGACATATACGGGGCAACCCCACACTTTCAAGTATTTGTAGGAGGCAGGCTAGCCATGCCATATCTCATATGGCGTCTGGGATACCCTTTTAGATGGTGCCAAGTTCAAAACTTTGGCCGCCGTCTCAAGAGCGTATCCCCAGAAGGAAAGGGAGAGTTCGTAAAACTCATCATGGATCGGACCATGTCCAACAAGGTCCGATTCCTCCTTTCAGACACCCCATTAAGCTGCGGTGTTCCAGGAGGGTCCACTTAGAGAGAATCCCATTCTCTTTTAGATAATCAGTAAACTCACCACTGAAATACTCTCCACCTCGGTCCGATCGAAGGGCTTTGATCTTTCGACTGGTTTGGTTCTCTACTTCAAGTCTATATTTCTTAAACCTTCCAAAGTCTTCAGACTTGTACCTCATCAGGTAAACATAACCATACCGTGAGTGATCATTGGTAAAGGTTATGAAGTACGAGTACCCACCTCTAGCCTGAGTATTTAGTGGACCACAGACATCTGTATGGATCAAATCCAACAAACCACTGGCTAGCGTACTTTGTCCAACAAAGGGTTTCTTGGTCATCTTTCCCTTTAGACAGGATTCGCAGGTCGGTAGGTTGTCCAAATCGTCTATTTCTAGACTCTTTGAGTCCACCAACCTTCTTATCCTATCTTTAAAGATGTGACCTAACCTCGCATGCCATATCTGTGCGTTATTATGATCATCACGTTTTCGTTTGTGTTCTGCAGTCATAATCCAATTAGACTGTTGAATTATGTACAGACCATTGACCAATGTACCAAGCACATGAGAAATACCATCTTTAATAATGAAAAAACCGTTTTTACTGATGGTAAATTCATATCCCTCCTTATCAAAGGACCGGGATGGAAACAATGTTTTTAATCATGCTAGGTACATAGACACAGTCGTTCAGTACAATCATAACATGCCTACTAATGGCTAACTCTAGTGATCCTACGGCCTCCGCAGCAACGGCCTTGCCATCGCCTAGCCTCAGGATCATCTCATCCTTGGTTAGCCTTCTGCTTCTCTACAGTGCCTGCAAATCATTGCAGATGTGAGCACCACACCCGGTATCCAATACCCATGAAGCAGAATTAGTAATCACATTTACTTCAACCACAAACATACCTGCATTGGAGAGGAGTTGTGGGCACTCCCTCTTCCAATGCCCTTTCCCTTGGCAATGCAGACGAATTTGATGACTTCCTTTTTTGTTATCCTGGTTAATGCCTCTACTTCCACCCACTTCGAAAAATAATCTACTGCTACTAGCAAGTACTCTCGCTGGCCTGTTGCTCGGGGAAGCTTCCCTACTATATCCATCCCCCACTGGTTGAAAGGGCAAGGACTCTGCAGGGGCTGCATATCCGCTGCTGGGACGTGAGCAATATTGGCATGTTCTTGGTACATTCGGCATTTCCTTACTAAGTCCCTGGCGTCTGCCTGCATGGTTGGACAAAAATACCCTTGCCTCAGGGCCTTCTGCGCCAGGGCTCTTCCCCCTGAGTGGTTGCCACAGCTTCCTTCGTGAATCTCCCTCAGAACGTACTCCGCCTTGTCCTCATTTATACACTTGACGTATGGCTGCAAGAATCCTCTTTTATACAACTCCCCGCCAATCAGGGTAAATTTGGCAGCCCCGTGCGAAGTGACCTAGCTTGCTTGGGATCCTGGGGCAGTTCCCCAACTTTTAGATACGCTTCTATCTCCTCCATCCACTTCAATGGAGCTCCTTTTGTCATCAGGACTTCATTCTCCTCTTCGTTCATATCTGGGTGCTCTTGGTTCAACAATGTTATCTTCCTGCTCTTCAGGGGAGCCAGTGAACTGGCCAGCTTAGCCAGGTGATCCGCTTCCTCATTCTCATTCCTCGGAATTTGTTCCAAGGTGAATGTATCAAACTTCTTCCTCATTTCCTGGATTTTTGCCAAGTATTTGGCCATCTGCTCTCCCTTGGCCTCAAACTCTCCATTTACCTGCTTAACCACCAATTGGGAATCACTATATACTTTCACGTGCTTGGCCCCGGCTGCAAAGGCCACTATCCCCCTATGAGAAACCATGAGCCCAAGGAACTTTCCTCCCTGAACTCCGAAAGTGCACTTCGTCGGGTTCAGCTTCATCCCATATTTCTCCAATGTGCGAAAGCATTCCTCAAGATCAGTCACATGATCTTCCTTCCTACGGCTTTTGACCAGCATGTCGTCTATGAAAGAATGTGTGGATCGGCCCGGGAGATTAACGCGTATAGCGGAAGCGCGAAATATTGCGTAATAAAATTACAAAGCATAATTAAATGGAATTTAAATCATGCATAACATACATAAACGAATCAAGGGGTGTGCCCTTGATTCTCCCAGGCGTTCGGTGTATCTCATGTTCAATAAAACACAACATTGAGGCCATAGAATTAGAACCGAAAAACATAATTAAAGAACCTACCCGGTTGTAGTTTTGTCTTCGTTTCGGCTACATGCATTGTTCCCCGTTTTGCACCAAGATCTCAAAGAAGAGACCCTCTAAATCATCTCACTCGCTCCACCGGAAAGCAAACAACCCTTGTACTAGCAAGAAATTATTTTGGGGAGAAGAGACATCGATACACGCTATGAATTAACGCAATCAATGTCTCTTATGTTCGTAACTTGAATAAATCAAGAAGAACAAAGTAATATTCTTGGAGAGTGAAAAGTAGGGGTGGACGAAAATTTGAGGGAGAATTGAGAGATGAGAGTTGTAGAGAATACTAGGTGTGAGTGTGTGTTTTTTTGAGTATTTATAGAAGATGGAATTTCCTATTCCTTCTCAAACTCTTCCAAAGAGACACACTTTGACTAGGATTTTGACCTAGTCAAATCCTAGTCAAATTAGGCTTTGATTAAGTCAAATTAATCATGGCCCTTCATCTCATCATTCTCTAGATCAAATCTTGTCCATCCATTTTGATGGGCTTTATGGAATGGGCCTATTTAATTCTAAATTAAATATTCCCATGGACTTTATATTAAATCATATTTAATATACTAAGCCCATTAATTAATTAATGGAAAGGACTTATTTAATTCTAAATTAAATAGTCCCATGGACATTATATTAAATCCTATTTAATATACCAAGCCCATTAATTAATTCCATAGAATGGGATTATTTAATTCTAAATTAAATAGTCCCATGGACTTTATATTAAATCCTATTTAATATACCAAGCCCATTAATTAATTCACCCTTTTAATCTAATTAAAAGGAAAGCCCATGCTTTATAAAATTCATAAATGTAATTTATGAACTCAAGCCCGATTATCCCAAATAATCCATCGAGGCTTGAATCTCCAAGAAGCATAATTTAATTCCATTAAATTAAACCTTCTCCCGGAATTAATTCCAAATTAATTCCCTTTCATTTGGTGTAGTGGGTGTGACTCTTTAGGTTCACCTTTCAGCTAGACTTGGACCTACTTTTTGTTATTTCATAACCAAATTAGTCCGTTACCATGGGTGGCCATCTAGCAACGGTCAATGGCACTAGAGACTAGGTGAATTTATGGTGTGAACATTTAGGCTCCGAGTTATACGCAGGTACGGTCCTACCGACGCTCGATACGTACGGGTACGATCCTACTGTCGCCTGTCTCCCGGCCTTTAGTCTAGGGTTCGGTTCCCATCGTTGACTAGGCAACTATGCATAATGCTCGAGATAGGTTTAACTCGACGTAGGAAATCCTTTCCCACTACATCAAGTGCTATGGCCATAGACTTTGTGAGTTTAAACCATCTCCGAGCGCATAGGAGATCTTGCTGTCATATCCTTTGACAGGGGACAAATCCTATCTTGGAATACACCGTTCTTACATACTCCGACTGCACTGGACGGGGCTTATGATGACCATGTAATATAATCGGTCAAATTTCACCAGATCCAAGATACAACCTTAGTATGTAGGGGACTGCCGTGATCCTCAAGTCCGAGGACTAATCCCGTACTATCGGAACCGGGAATACGAGTCATACCGACCAAGCCCGAGTAGCTTCTATATGACGATTCCCGCGAGTCACCTCAGTCGGCTGCTCCCCAGCAGGCCGACCACTAACACTGCTTAGACGATCCTCGTCACCCGTCGATGAAACACGACAGCAGATGCTTAGTGCAAGTCTCAAATGGATTCTCGATGCCCTGTCTCGAGATTCCTTTGACTTGGAGTATTTCAGACTGATTCGGCGAAACTGATTTCATGAACCTACCTCCAAGCGTAGTTCCAATTTCCCGAAACGTTATTTCAGTCTGTGGGCGTTTGTTGTGACATCGTAACGATGCAAGCAGTAAGTACAACAAACTCATGCCTATGAATCCTTACTACATTCATTAACATAATATTACTTGTTCACAGATTGACGAATGGTTCTCAGAACAGCCAATACCATTGACTTTCTGGTCACCTATTCTAACAATCTCCCACTTGACCAATAAGTCAATTACCCACTTTGTTCAGAATCCCCTGAGTATGAGTAATCTACGATACTGACTAAGGTATTGTGAGTCCGCTTATATTTCCTTGCGAAGCAATACGGTCTAACTGTGTTACCTCTATCCACCATTGCCTCTTAGAGATGGTGGTTGTCTAAGAATATTTTCGTGGATCTTGTGATGAGATCTCGTGCCAATACTCCCATAGTCAAGTTGCCTGCCATATAGGCGAACGTGGCTTGGTCGTGCTAGGCGCCACGTCCATCCTATGGACGCGGTCTTCATCAGTGACCACTATCCGATGCACTCGTCATTGGGCCTGACTGTGCATACCTTTGAGACTAACTGGTTTTCACTTATGCTCTGGAAGCTAGTATCGCTTTAGCCTTCCAAAGCAACTCTCAACAGACGGTGCATCATGAACACATATTTAGTCCTTATTCAGGTACTAAGGATCGTTCTTGATTGCTTTCTTCAACCCCTCAGTGCATTACCGATTTATGTTGAGCCATGCTAGAAGCACTCTCAACATTGGTTCCTATGCACCGAGTAAACATATCATATGTTTGCCTAGGATTAAGAAGTAGGGGATACTCAACATCCAAGCCTTCTCATTAGTCCACCATGACTAAGTCTTGAATGGCTTCATGCTTTATGCATAGTATCCAAGTTTTCTCATCAGTCTTACTATGACTGAGTCTCGAACAACTTGTCCCTCTACATGTTTGAGTTTTCTCATCAGTCTATCACTGACTGAATCTTTGAAAAACTCAATTCATGATATGTACGTGGAACCCTTAAAATGTCATGGAGAATTTTCGTGAGTTACAGTTGTGTTTTAGTGATTCCTAATATCTTGAGTTCATCCATGGATCAAGACATTACACACTTAAACACATTGGAAGACCATTTTCTACTCCCACTGATCACCTACGTCGTTTAAGACCGAGTCATGCTCCGTATGAGCTCGTCAAAACGAATATTCCAATTATGCGGTGTTTCAAACCTTGTTTGAATTTCCTAGTGGATTCTATGGCTCCTCTCCATAAATCCTACTACAATGTCCAACATCACGTTCCGCAGGTCATTTGGATTACTATCCAAATTTGACCGAACATATCCCGATCACTCGTACCTCTTACGACATTCGGGTTCGTTCTTAAGGGGACTTGGAATATGATCAATTTAAGAAATGCGATTCTAAGCAACGTTAGTATTATTCTGTCGTAGACTTGTACAAATTAGAAACCGAGTCTAATTTGTCTCCCACTAGTCCCTTGACGTATGTAGGATCCTTCTACATGCTCAAGGACTTTGTCGGGACACAGGCTTGCCAAACCATGGCTCCTTGTGCGTAACTCCTAGCAAAGTGCCACATTCCTTACGTTGGCAATTTTGAGTCTACGTCTACACGGGCTAAGGTAATTGGGCGAAACTTCGATCGATCTTCGTCTAACGAGATTCGATCATTCCCTTTATCAGAGACCGTCATACTTGGCCTTTACAGGAAACGTTTCATTGAGAATTCCATTCTCAACTTGGATGCTCAAGAGCTCCCACTAAATACACGGCCTTTTCGATCCTATCGAAACAGGTTTAATTTTGCAACCATTTATGATTCACCTCCTTAAGTCTAATTCCCAAACCTCCTATGGGACCTTTAGACTTTTGAACCCTCTTATGGTTTTGTGTATTAGTAACCTACAGTTGTCTTATTGGATCCCTTCCAATAGACCATTTGGCAAGCCTACTTTGTCCAACAAAGAGCTTTAGGACTTTCTTCTTTATAAAAGACTCGTAAACTTAGTCGATTCGAATCATCTATTTCTAGATTCATCGAACTTTCCAATTTACTTATCTTTTAATAAGAAGAAACGTCCTAGCTGTTGTAGATGCCAAATTTGTAAGTTGGTCTTGATTAATCCATTTAGATAATTAGAATTTTGAGTATCCATAAACCTTTTATGGGATGGTGTTCTAGGAATTCACGTGTAACTACTAGCAAACATGAATCAATATTCAATAATTTTGTTTGATCAAATATGTATGTAATAAAATCTTTGTCCAACAAAGAGACATACTTTTGATCATGCTAGGTTACGTAATTCCTATATTATCCTAACATGATCACGATTATGGGCCTAACAAGTCTCTAGTCCTTTTCATCAATGGACCTTGCCATTGTTGAATCCTAGAACTGTTCTTGGCTTTTAAGTCCTTATTCACTTTCTGCAAACCACCCGCAGATTAGTGATAGGAATGGTATCAAATACCAAATAGAGTAAAAGTGATCATGTCAATACTCAATATCAAATTTTACCTACATTGGAGAAAGGTTCAGGATCCTCCCTTTTCCAATGGCCCTCTTTAAGATAGTGAATGCTTATGTTCTTAGAAATCTATGAACTTGACTGCTTGAACCTTTTGCTCTTTCCTTTACCTCCACCTTGTGTTGTAAAGGAACAACACTTGAAGTGCTTAATAGTTGATGTCACCTTACCCTTCTTCCTCTTTTGGCGTCTGGCACCTTTGCCTTTCGCTATGGAGGTTGAAGCCTCTCCTACTAGTACCGACGGTGCAGATTTTGCAATCATTGCTTCGTACTAGACCAACATAATTATCAACCTATGAAGATCTTTTCTAAGCTCATTCATGTTGATAATTAATGGTTCGTAGGAGGGAGGAAGAGACTGAAGGATCATGTCAATGTACGTCTCTTTTTCAAGACTGACGTGGAGGTCTTTTGAGCTTCTCCACTAAGGATTGCATCATCACTCCATGTTCTTTGTACCGACATCCCTTTCGTCATCTTAGCTCCAAACATGCCTTCGTTGCATTTTACCCCACATGCTGGTCCAAGACCATATAGACATGATGCAAACGAAGCATAGTTTGAGCCAACATCATTGTATCCTACTTGTCGGTGGTCATCCTTCAACTTTTGAACGCCAAGCGTTGCCTTAGTTGTCGACCCCTCCGGCAAGCGCTGAGGAACATCCTCATCCAGTTATGTGAGTTAAGGTTCTGGAAATCTAAGACCATCTTAAGATTTCGCAGTCAATTCGTGTAATTGGTTCCCTTTTAATAAGCCTCTTAGTAATGTGTTTGGTGGATTCTTAGACATTCACAAATATATAAAACAGAAAATAATAAGTAGAATGTTTTGGTTAAGTCTCGGTCTTTATTCCTTAACCTCTACCACTATTTCTACGAAAACACGGCACTCTCAAACGTTGTTTTTGGGAAATTCTTTCCTAGTGGGCTCAGGATCCACAGCGATCTCCCCCATACCCCGCTTTTACGATTCGCATGGGAAAAGAACCCGTGGGAGGTATTCCATACCACTCTCGTTCCACGAGATTCCCAAGATAATTGCCTCACCCTTTCACGTGATCCCGAGAACTCCAAGTGAATCACGTTATTCGGGCATTAGACCCGACCCAATCAACCGATTCATAGACTCACTCTACCTCCACGACTCGTGAGACAGGTAACAGCAGTCTACTCATCGTTCATGATAAAGTGCAGCTTCTTTTAAGCACGATAGTCGTGCCACGACTCGTGAGACCACGCTATTGACCTAAAAGATCTTCCTCACTTTTGCCATGGATGGAAGGCTTGGACAGACTCCCAGAGTCCTAGTCCATTTATTAAGGGTCTATATTTAACTTGGTTTAACCAAGTGAGAGTTTTGATAGAACGAGACCTCATCACATATGAAGTATTGCATTGCATGCGTTATGGCAGAAATATTCTAAGCGTTAATGTAACCATACATAAAGCATATAGAATAATCATAAGCATATAATACGCATCGCATGCAAAATAAAAGCCTAGCATGCCCCTGTAGGATGATCACAAGTCCAAACCTATGCGACCCACTGAGCCCGCAGTGGATCTATGGTCAATCTAAGGGTAGGCCCTATGCTATTACAAGTTTTAATAACCCATTACATGCAATGGGTCTTGTAAGTCCTCTTTATCTTCTTGGGCTCTCCATCTTGGGCCTACACCGGGCTTCTTCTCCATGGATCCTCCGTGGGCCATCTGATGGAAACCACCATGGGCCTCCAACACCTTGGGCTTGTCTTCTCTTGCAGCTTTTATTTACAAAAAAAATAAAACCTCACCACTAATTCTACTCTCATTACATCATAAAATAAGAAACCCCAATTAAATATTTGGGGGGAGTACATTAGGAGGGAGAGAGAAAGCCTTATTATTCCAAGTCAACTAGAAGAGAGACAGAGAGGAAAATAAAGAGGCACACAGGCCACAACCCAACAAATAAATATAAATAAACCATACATGCGGTCTAGGGGCTTTGTGATTATCCTTTGTCAAATCAATTAACACAAATAGCACAAATACATATCCCACGTAAAATATGCTATACCAACATCCATGATAATCCATACCATAAAATAAATATAGAGATTACATGTAAAATATTCAGACCAAATATAGGATAATGGTGCAACCTATGCACAACGATTTTTGTTGGAAAATCCTTGTCCATAATTAATAAGGCAATATTAATTCTACGAAATATAAAATCTCAACCAAAATTAAAATGCCCCAAGTTAATTAATTCAAAAAAATTCCCCGAATTATACAGAAAAATCGAATTTTCTGAAACACAAAAATCAACAATTCAAGAATATGCCCATTTATTCAAGAATTCCAAAATCTAACAATTTGTGCAATATTAATACATGTCAAGATCTACTCATACTCAAGCCATAAAATAACCATGATGTCCAACATCATAAAACGCAGAAATTATTGCGAAATTTCACATATGAATTTTGATCATTGGTGCAACCATTGCAAAAATTAAATCTTGTTAGGAAAACCTTTCCTCATCAACCAAGCAATATTTATTTTAGGAAATTTCAAATCTCAAAAAAATAAATATTCTAAGTCATGGGTTCAGAATAATGCAGAAAATATCATAAAAATAATTCAGTAAAAATAGTTTTGAAAACGAGCCAAAACGGGAGAGAAATGGAAAACGGCACAGCCGGCCGGCCAGGCGCGCGCGGGCACGCGCAGGCGCCTCTGCCTGCTCGCCCAGCGCAGACGGCCGAGCCTGGGCACGCGCCTGCGCCTTGCGCTTGCGCGCACGCTGTCCGCGCACGCTGGGCGCGCTGGCCGGGCGCGCGCAGGCCCCTGCCTGCACGCGCGCCCGGCCGCGCCCCTGTGCGCGCGGCCAGCGTGCTGCTGCTGCCGGTTCGCCGTTTTTCACTCTTTTTCGACTTTTCATGCAATTTTTCTGAACCACAAGATAAATTCAACCCTGGAACATGTATTAACACATCCAAGAAAACCAAGATCCAAAATCCCATGCAAAATTAAACGCCAATAAATATCTACGATAAACATGCTATAAAAGTAAATTGAAACACGTTTATCATGCTTAAATGCACATAGCACATAGAATTCTAGGCCTATACACCGAACCGGGCACTGATACCACTGAAAGAATGTGTGGATCGGCCCGGGAGATTAACGCGTATAGCGGAAGCGCGAAATATTGCGTAATAAAATTACAAAGCATAATTAAATGGAATTTAAATCATGCATAACATACAGCCCTTGATTCTCCCTGGCGTTCGGTGTATCTCATGTTCAATAAAACAGAACATGGAGGCCATAGAATTAGAACCGAAAAACATAATTAAAGAACCTACCCGGTTGTAGTTTTGTCTTCGTTTCGGCTACATGCATTGTTCCCCGTTTTGCACCAAGATCTCAAAGAAGAGACCCTCTAAATCATCTCACTCGCTCCACCGGAAAGCAAAAAACCCTTGTGCTAGCAAGAAATTATTTTGGGGAGAAGAGACATCGATACACGCTATGAATTAACGCAATCAATGTCTCTTATGTTCTTAACTTGAATAAATCAAGAAGAACAAAGTAATATTCTTGGAGAGTGAAAAATAGGGGTGGACGAAAATTTGAGGGAGAATTGAGAGATGAGAGTTGTAGAGAATACTAGGTGTGAGTGTGTGTTTTTTTGAGTATTTATAGAAGATGGAATTTCCTATTCCTTCTCAAACTCTTCCAAACAGACACACTTTGACTTGGATTTTGACCTAGTCAAATCCTAGTCAAATTAGGCTTTGATTAAGTCAAATTAATCATGGCCCTTCATCTCATCATTCTCTAGATCAAATCTTGTCCATCCATTTTCATGGGCTTTATGGAATGGGCCTATTTAATTCTAAATTAAATATTCCCATGGACTTTATATTAAATCATATTTAATATACTAAGCCCATTAATTAATTAATGGAAAGGACTTATTTAATTCTAAATTAAATAGTCCCATGGACTTTATATTAAATCCTATTTAATATACCAAGCCCATTAATTAATTCCATAGAATGGGATTATTTAATTCTAAATTAAATAGTCCCATGGACTTTATATTAAATCCTATTTAATATACCAAGCCCATTAATTAATTCACCCTTTTAATCTAATTAAAAGGAAAGCCCATGCTTTATAAAATTCTTAAATATAATTTATGAACTCAAGCCCGATTATCCCAAATAATCCATCGAGGCTTGAATCTCCAAGAAGCATAATTTAATTCCATTAAATTAAACCTTCTCCCGAAATTAATTCCAAATTAATTCCCTTTCATTTGGTGTAGTGGGTGTGACTCTTTAGGTTCACCTTTCAGCTAGACTTGGACCTACTTTTTGTTATTTCATAACCAAAGTAGTCCGTTACCATGGGTGGCCATCTAGCAACGGTCCATGGCACTAGAGACTAGGTGAATTTATGGTGTGAACATTTAGGCTCCGAGTTATACGCAGGTGCGGTCCTACCGACGCTCGATACGTACGGGTACGATCCTACTGTCGCCTGTCTCCCGGCCTTTAGTCTAGGGTTCGGTTCCCATCGTTGACTAGGCAACTATGCATAATGCTCGAGATAGGTTTAACTCGACGTAGGAAATCCTTTCCCACTACATCAAGTGCTATGGCCATAGACTTTATGAGTCTAAACCATCTCCGAGTGCATAGGAGATCTTGCTGTCATATCCTTTGACAGGGGACAGATCCTATCTTGGAATACACCGTTCTTACATACTCCGACTGCACTGGACGAGGCTTATGATGACCATGTAATATAATCGGTCAAATTTCACCAGATCCAAGATACAACCTTAGTATGTAGGGGACTGCCGTGATCCTCAAGTCCGAGGACTAATCCCGTACTATCGGAATCGGGAATACGAGTCATACCGACCAAGCCCGAGTAGCTTCTATATGACGATTCCCGCGAGTCACCTCAGTCGGCCGCTCCCCAGCAGGCCGACCCACTAACACTGCTTAGACGATCCTCGTCACCCGTCGATGAAACACGACAGCAGATGCTTAGTGCAAGTCTCAAATGGATTCTCGATGCCCTGTCTCGAGATTCCTTTGACTTGGAGTATTTCAGACTGATTCGGCGAAACCGATTTCATGAACTTACCTCCAAGCGTAGTTCCAATTTAACGAAACGTTATTTCAGTCCGTGGGCGTTTGTTGTGACATCGTAACGATGCAAGCAGTAAGTACAACAAACTCATGCCTATGAATCCTTACTACATTCATTAACATAATATAACTTGTTCACAGATTGACGAATGGTTCTCAGAACAGCCAATACCATTGACTTTCTGGTCACCTATTCTAACAGTCTATATACACCTCCATGTTCCGTCCTATTTGCTCTCTGAACATGCCATTTACTGACCTTTGATATGTGGCTCCCGTATTTTTCAGCCCGAAGGGCATCACTTTAAAGCAGTACGTGCCTTGCTCCGTCACAAAACTTGTCTTTTTCTTGATCCTCGCACGCTAGTCGAATCTGATTGTAACCTTGAAACGCATCCAGGAAACTCATCAACTCGCATCCTGAAGTTGAATCAATAAGCGCGTCAATCCTTGGCAATGACTATGAGTCTTTGGGGCAGGCTCGATTCAAATCACGGAAATCTATGCACATCCTCCACTTTCCATTGCTCTTTGGGACAAGGACCACATTGGCCAACCATTCTGGGTAGTACACCGGTCGAATGTAATCTACTTGAAGCAGTTTCTCAACCTCCTCGCCTATGATCTTGTTCCTTTCTACCCTAAAGGCCCTCCTTTTCTGCTTCACAAGGTTTGCCTTTGGATCCACGTTGAGTCTGTGGACCATAACTTCGGGGTCTATCCCTTCCATATCCGACAGCTCCCACGCAAAAGCGTCCACTGATATTTGTAAGAAATCGACAATGACATGCTCCATCTGCACAATTAGCAGTGACCCGACTTTCAACACCTTCTTAGGATCACCCAGGAGGTCGACCATTTTGATCTCTTCAAAAGCCTCTATTCTTTTCTCTTCCACATTCTTCTTTTTAGTTTCTTTCCTGGTCTCTTCCCTTTACTCCTCCGTGGAGCTTCTTTTACCTAGCTCTCTCCCAAGAGATTCCTTCTCGGACATCAAACTATCGCTGCCCTTGCCTTTCCTTTCACGGACATCTATTGGCATCTTCAGCGTGCTGGCGGAGCATTCAATAGGGTGTAGCTCACTAACTCCCCCGGTATCGGTGGCTTCCTTTCTCGCCTGATTCCCTCTGACCTGGGAGAAAATCTCCCTTCTTCTTCATCAGCCTTCCTTTTGAGGGGATTTGCCGAACGCGATCCCTCTGTTTCCTCTATTCGGATATACTTCTCTGCTCGAAGCAACAGCTCTTCCTGAGTTGAAGGGGGCTTCCCTGCTATCGATTCCTTGAATCGTCCTCTTCTCAGATTCTGCTGCATGATGCTATCCAAGAGCTCAGGATTCACGTGCGGGACCTCTAACACTGCTTCCGAAAAGCGTTGCACATACTCCCTCAAACTCTCATTCTCCCGCTGGATTATTGTAAACAAGTATGAAGCGGTCTTAGGGTACCGCCTGTTAATCGAGAAGTGGTTTAGGAAGCGCTGTGAAAGTTGCTCAAATGACTCGATAGTTCCAGGTGGCAGCTGATTGAACCATGCCATAGCTTTCCCTGAAAGGGTAGTAAGAAATAATTTACAATATGCCGCATCGCTGATGACCAGCACATCGGCTCTGGCCATGAAGCGGTCAAAGTGATATTGAGGATCCCCTACTCCGCTATACTCATTCATACTTGGAATCTTAATTACTGGATGGATAGCTTCTGCCAATATGTGGGGGACGAATGGGCTCCGACGGGGAGGTGCCACTGCTAAAGGTCACGCCAGATAACCCAGAGGCCTCAGCGAGTTAGGGAAGGCGCGCAGGGGAGGCGCCCCCCTCTCGTAGTGTGCACCTCCTTGTGTTGGCTGCCTCCCCCCTTGGGGAGGAATGTAATTGTCCTCATGCCCCCCACTTGAGGTATGGCTGCGAGAATCCTCTTTTATACAACTCCCCGCCAATCAGGGTAAATTTGGCTGCTCTAGTGCGGAGTGACCTAGCTTGCTTGGGATCCTGGGGCAGTTCCCCAACTTTTAGATAAGCTTCTATCTCCTCCATCCACTTCGATGGAGCTCCTTTTGTCATCAGGACTTCATTCTCCTCTTCGTTCATATTTGGGTGTTCTTGGTTCAACAATGTTATCTTCCTGCTCTTCAGGGGAGCTAGTGAACTGGCCAGCTTAGCCAGGTGATCCGCTTCCTCATTCTCATTCCTCGGAATTTGTTCCAAGGTGAATGTATCAAACTTCTTCCTCATTTCCTGGATTTTTGCCAAGCATTTGGCCATCAGCTCTCCCTTGGCCTCAAACTCTCCATTTTCCTGCTTAACCACCAGTTGGGAATCACTGTATACTTTCACGTGCTTCCCCTGGCTGCAAAGGCCAACTTCCCTCCCGCGATGAGGGCTTCATACTCTGCTTCATTATTGGAGGCGGCGAACCCAAGCCGGATGGCATAACGCATTGTGTCCTGGTAGGGGCTCTCGAGTAATATTCCTGCTCCGCCACCTTGGGATGTGGAAGAGATCGTCCACAAACATCTTCCAACACCTTTTCTCTTGCATGCCCTTTTCCTCTATCAATTCGGAAATGAAGTCTGCCAACGCTTGTGCCTTTACTGCGGGTTAAGGCTGATATGCGATTCCATGCTCACTCAATTCCACTGACCATTTCACCATTAACCCAGATGTATTAGGATTTGCTAATACCCTCTTCAAGGGTTGATTTGTCAATACCACTATAGGGTGTGATTGAAAATAGGGCCGTAACTTCCTTGCCGCAGTTACCAGGGCCAAAGCCACTTTCTCAACCTGGGCGTATTTCTGTTCTGGCCCGTGCAGTGCCTTGCTGGCATAGTACATGGCTCGATGTTCGTGCCCTTCTTCTCTCACGAGGACCGAGCTTACCGCACCTTTCGAAACGGACAGGTATACAAACAAGGTCTCCCTAGGCTCGGGCTTTGTGAGCAGGGGCGGCGAAGTAAGATACTTCTTTAACTCCTCGAAGGCAACTTGACACTGCTCTGTCCAAATGAAGCCATCCACTTTTCTTAACACCTTGAAGAATGGGAGTCCCCGTTCCGAGGATTTTGAAATGAAACAATTAAGCGCCGCCATCCGTCCTGTCAATTTCTAAACTTCATTTATCATCCGGGGTGATTGCATCGTCATAATGGCCTCAATTTTTTCTGGATTCGCCTCTATCCCCCTTTGAGAAACCATGAACCCAAGGAACTTTCCTCCCTGAACTCCGAAAGTGCACTTAGTAGGGTTCAGCTTCATCCATATTTCTCCAATGTGCGAAAGCATTCCTCAAGATCAGTCGCATGATCTTCCTTCCTACGGCTTTTGACCAGCATGTCGTCTATATACACCTCCATGTTCCGTCCTATTTGCTCTCTGAACATGCCATTTACTAACCTTTGATATGTGGCTCCCACATTTTTCAGCCCGAAGGGCATTACTCTATAGCAGTACGTGCCTTTCTCCGTCACAAAACTTATCTTTTCTTGATCCTCGTGCGCTAGTCGAATCTGATTGTAACCTTGAAACGCATCCAGAAAACTCATCAACTCGCATCCTGAAGTTGAATCAATAAGCGCGTCAATCCTGGGCAATGGGTATGAGTCTTTGAGGCAGGCTCGATTCAAATCAGTGAAGTCTATGCACATCCTCCACTTTCCATTGCTCTTTGGGACAAGGGCCACATTGGCCAACCATTCTGGGTAGTACACCGGTCGAATGTAATATACTTGAAGCAGTTTCTCAACCTCCTCGCCTATGATCTTGTTCCTTTCTACCCTAAAGGCCTTCCTTTTCTGCTTCACAAGCTTTGCCTTTGGATCCACGTTGAGTCTGTGGACCATAACTTCGGGGTCTATCCCTTCAATATCCGACAGCTCCTACGCAAAAGCGTCCACTGATCTTTGTAAGAAATCAACAATGACATGCTCCATCTGCACACTTAGCAGTGACCCGACTTTTAACACCTTCTTAGGATCACCCAGGAGCTCGACCATTTTGATCTCTTCAAAAGCCTTTATTCTTTCCTCTTCCACCTTCTTCTTTTTAGTTTCTTTCCTAGTTTCTTCCCTTTGCTCCTCTGTGGAGCTTCTTTTAGCTAGCTCTCTCCCAAGAGATTCCTTCTCAGACATCAAACTATTGCTGCCCTCGCCTTTCCTTTCACGGACATCTATTGGCGTCTTCAGCGTGTTGGCATAACATTCTATGGCTTGCTTCCTATCTTCCACCATCTCTCCTACACCCTCAGGTGTTGGGAACTTCACTTTCATGTGGTAAGTGGATATCACAGCTTGGAAGAGGTTCAAGCTTGGTCTCCCCAAGATAGCATTGTAAGCAGAAGGTGCGTCCACCACCAAAAATTTCACAAACTTGGTCACGCGCCTGGGATACGTCCCAATCGATATTGGCGAGGTGGCCTCCCCCAACGGGACAACCACATCTCCACTAAATCTGGTTAAGGGGGTATTGACGGGCGCAAGTTTATGTTGTCGATCCTCATTTGAGAAAAAGCCTTGTAAAATAGGATGTCCGCTGAACTCCCGCTGTCAATCAAAATCTTCCTTACCCAGAAGTTTGATACTGATGTTGCCACAACAATTGCCTCCTTGCAGGAAGGAAGATTCCCCTCCAAGTCCTGATCATTAAACGTTATCTCCCCCGTGAGATGTGCTCGAGGCAGTCCCTTGAGCTCGCTACAGGAACCTGGTTGGGAACATTTTCTGCTGCTCTGGCGGCTGCCTTCCTAGCTCGCCCTGAGTCCCCTTCAGCCGGGCCTCCCGAAATGACCCCAATGACTCCAGTTGTCTGAAAGTTATCTTTTCTCTCACGGTCTACTTCCTCCTTATCTCTTATCTCAAGGCGGGGTGTCGGCCGCTTACTTTTACGGGTGACCTCTGGAGGTCCTTGCTTCATTTTTGCCACGAATTCCTTCAGGTATCCTCGCCTAATGAGTTTCTCAATTTCTATTTTCAGATGGCGAACTTCACCCTCCGTGCTGTGGCCTGGATCTCTATGAAAGTGACAGTACTCGTCAGACTTCATCCTATGGGGATTATCTTTCATCGGATAGGGCCATCTCACAAGCCCTTGTTATTCGGCCACGGCGAGAACTTGAACTCGCGGAGCATTCAATGGGGTGTACCTCACTAACTCCCCCGATATCGGTGGCTTCCTTTCTCGCCTAATTCCCTCTGACCTGGGAGGAAATCTCCCTTCTTCTTCATCAGCCATCCTTTTGAGGGGATTTGCCGAACGCGATCCCACTGTTTCCTCTATCCGGATATACTTCTCTGCTCGAAGCAACAGCTCTTCCTGATTTGAAGGGGGCTTCCCTGCTATCGATTCCTTGAATCGTCCTCTTCTCAGATTCTGCTGCATGATGCTAGCCAAGAGCTTAGGATTCACGTGCAGGACCTCTAACACTGCTTCCAAAAAGCGTTGCACATACTCCCTCAAACTCTCATTCTCCCGCTGGATTATTGTAAACAAGTATGAAGTGGTCTTAGGGTACCACCTGTTAATCGAGAAGTAGTGTAGGAAGCGCTGTGAAAGTTGCTCAAATGACTCGATAGTCCCAGGTGGCAGTTGATTGAACCATGCCATAGCTTTCCCTGAAAGGGTAGTACGAAATAATTTGCAATATGCCGCATCGCTGATGTCCAACAGATCGGCTTTGACCATGAAGCGGTCAAAGTGATCTTGAGGATCTCCTACTCTGCTATACTCGTTCATACTTGGAATCTTAATTCCTGGATGGATAGCTTCTGCCAATATGTGGGGGGCGAATGGGCTCCGATGGGGAGGTGCCACTGCCAAAGGTCGCGCCAGATAACCTGGAGGCCCCAGCGAGTTAGGGAAAGCGTGCAGGGGAGGCGCCCCCCACTCGTAGTGTCCCCTTCCTTGTGCTGGCTGCCTTCCCCCTTGGGGAGGAATGTAATTGTCCTCATGCCCCCTATGTGACGGATGAAGAAAATAATCATCTTCACCTCCCGCTCCATGAGGGTGTGAAGGATAAAAGTCGTCCTCGGGCTGCGTAGCATGCTATTGACCTCTTCCTCGAAGGCTTCCTCGGGCCTCTGCTCCCTTGCAGGTGCCTCCTGCCCCCTCCCAGGATGGCGAAGGGGTCACGGGGGTGCTGCCTGTCCCGCAATATACTGAGCCACGGCCCTCGCGGCAGCTTGAGCCGATGCCTCTTCTATCATCTGGTGAAGGGCCTCTTGAGTAATCTGGATGACTGGTGGAGGTGGTGGGACCTCAACCTCCTCGTGCCCTTCTCCCTCTCGGCTTCGCGCTGCAGGACGCTCCAGGGCGCGGCCCTGCTCTTCCTCTTGGTTCTCCACCCTCTGAACTGGTGCTGGCGTGGCCCTGCTCTTCCTCCTCTCTTCTCCCGAGGTCCTCTTTCCCCATGTTCACGCTTATTGCCCTTGATCTGGTGTTCATCTTCGATGCCTAGACCGTTTTCCCACAGACGGCGCCAAGCTGATGGTGAGTAATTTGGAAAGAATGTAGCCTACGCACGTTTGCACCAAATCAACACAAGAAGCTAGAAAACGTAATGAAATGTGTAATATTGCTATGTTTATCCATAAGAAAAAGGTAAGTTTACAATGAGTTCACCCCCTATTTATAGTAAATTTTAGGGGGTGAAATTATAATGTTGCCCTTCGATCCTACGACCTAAAATTGATCTGCTGAGGGCATTTTCGCCATTTCGCTCGCCCACTTTCTTTTCAACTTCCCTTCTCTCAACTTCCCTCAACTTCTCTTCCAACTTCCCTCAACTTCCAATGAGGGCCTTGGTGCAATTAACAATAAGTTCGAGGGTCTTTTTGCAAACTTGGTTTTTCTCCACATCAGGTAGGGTCTAGACCCTAACATACCCGTGAGTATGGGTATTGAACGGGTAACATCTAAAAAATCATTGAATTTGTAAATTCTTTATACATCAATCGGCTCGATTTACTTATCATCTAAAATTAGTTAAGCTCGACTAACTTATGAAACTGATAAGATTTCTTTAAATTTGAATTGTAAAAAATTCATGAAACTAAAGTTGAAAGCATTTTCAAATTGATAAAAAAAATTTCAAAGTTAAAATATGAGTTTCATACTGATTTTTTTCCCTACCATTCTTCAATCTCTGTCCATATTTCGAATGTATGTAGATTGTGTAATTGCTTAATGACGGTCTAATATTTGAGAAAAGTCAAGATCATTGTTTATATTTCAATGATGTTCAATTTGTACATGTTAAAAGTTGAATCACTTTTAATTTATTTTATCGATTGGAAGCTTATGAAAGATTTTTATTAAATTAATTTGGTAATATATTCTAGTGATACCATTACAGAAAAAATATATGTATAATGCTTCATTCATTTTACAATAGGTAAGACCCAAATTGGACCCAATTTTTGTGGTATACCATGGGTAAGACCCGACGGGTATTAAACGAGTAGGGTCTGGGTAGGGTCTATAAATAATAATTATGGGTATTTATTGGGTCGGGTCCGAATAGAATAATACCCCCCATTGACAGGCCTAGTCGGGCACAGTAACTTGAGACTCCCCAGCCAGTGTGGAAAGAAGCATAATTCATCACACATCGTGCCAATGTCCTGAGAGCAGCTAATAGTTTCATACTTTCTAGCAAATGTTCGATCTCTGGGAGCCCGCCTAACTTGAATACTGCAGGTATGTTGCTCATCTCAGTGGCCCTGACAAGAACTTCAGTTTCTTGCAATTATGGAATAATAACAATCTACGGGAAGACAAGTCTTCCAATAATCGCTGGGAATGATGTAAGACCATTACACTTAGAGACATTTTAGTGTCTCCAAAGAATTAAGGTTCTTGAGTTCCTTCGGTAGAGATTCAAGACTACAACAACTGTGAAGATGCAAGCGTTTGAGAGCAGATAGATCATCCAACACATTTGATATAATTCTGATTGACGATAAACCAATTTGTAGATTCTTGTGATTCTGAAGGAAGCCTCCTGGAGTAACAACCAAATGCTAGGGATCCAAGAAGTGTTCCGCTGCTCTCATATATAGACAAATTTCTTACACATTGTAGAAATGGCAAGTCATAAAGCTTGTGACACCACGATATGATTAAATCTTCTAAACTAGGAAACCTCTCGACTGAATTCCCTAGCTTCCAGTTTTCCAAGTTGGGCAAGTTTGAGATTGTGAGTCTTCTCAATGCAGGAATCACACATTCTCCATCTCCATGAAACTCAACGTCCAAACTCTTCACGGAATTCAAAATCATACAAGTATAGATATGTAAGTGATGCGGCTTGCAACTTTATCGGTGCCCGTTACGCGAGGTATTGTTCGCTTTGGCTACATATGAGCCTCACGGTTTTGTCCTGAAAAGGCGTCTCACATGGGAGGAGGTCTTAGCCCAGCAAGTCCCGTAGCAAGGTATTGTTTGCTTAGGCTTCGATCCCATAAGTAGGAGCTGCACGATTTTGTCCTATTAAAGCGCCTCACAAGGGAGGAGGTCTTCCAGCCAGTCTCGTAGCGAGATATTGTTCGCTTTGACTTCGGTCCCATAAGGAGGAGTCGCACGATTTAGCGCCGTTTGTGGGAACGAGGCCATGTGCTCATCCCAAGCCCCTCGTCTGGGGGCTAATGATGTAGCAAGCATCCCACATCGGTTGCAAACGAGAAGTTTGAGTGGCTTATAAGTCCCAACACCTCCTCTCCCTAGCGAGGCGCCTTTTCAGGACAAAACCGTGAAGCTCATATGTCGCCAAAATAGACAATACCTCGCGCAACGGGCACCGATAAAATTGCAAGCCGCATCAGTAAGAGAGGGCAGTTTCCCCAGTGACGGAAGGTGTTCACATCTTCTACAGTGTCCTAGGTAGTTCCCTTAAGATTTTTTAAATCTAAAGTTGAAATCTGACCTGGAAACCGAAAACCTTGATATGACTGAATATATATCTTTCCAAGATTTTTGATGAGTTCGGAAACCTGTAGAACTTCTTCATAATGTTCTGTAGAGTTCTTCTTGATCTCCTTCATCTATAGTAAACTCAAAGAAGTCAGATTGTTCTTGGTCATCAAGCTGGCCCTTTGGGCATCTTCCATATTACTCAAGTTTTCGAGGCCTTCTTTGCCAAGCTCCCTTCAAGGTTCAATCCCTTCAGTTGGTCTAATTGGTGACATGCATCTTGACTCAGAATGAAAATGCTTAATTCATGTAGGTGAATTAGATCTCCTAGGCCAAGCGGCGTGCAAAGAAGTGAATCATGGTTTTCCATTTCAAGAAACCAAAGATTGTTCATAACTTCCAGACCTCTAGGTAGCTCAAGAAGCCCTTCAGAATGCGTAAGCTTTAATGTATGAAGGTTGAGAAGACGAGCCCTAGATTCAGGTAACATTTTTATATTATTACATGATAATGTGAGGTACCGAACATTTTCTAATTTGCAAACTAAATTTGGTACTTTTTTATGTCGAAATGATTGGTCACATGCAAAGCTCTTAGATATTGTTGCTTTAATATGAGCGAAGCAATTCTTCCTAAGCAAGTGGAATGCTATTAGGAACTGCAAGTGACGGCAAAGAGCCATCAACTGCAAATTTCAGCTTGTCGCTCTTGTTATCCTGTATTGACAAAGAAGAGCATAAGTTAAGATACAAGTGACTAATTGTGAATCTTCATCACCTTGTCATGCTCCAGTATATAGGTTTCTTGTCCCATGACAAATACCGCTAAATCATGCATCAAATCATGCATTTTGCATGTTACCTCACCCTAATAATTTGTCTTATGTTGCAAGAATCATCTGCAAACCAATTCATTGAAGATCAAATGACCGACGAGATTCAAGTCACTTTGGCCTTGAGAGGGAACAAATCTATTTGCCATCCAAAGCTTGATGAGTTGTTTCTTCTTCATCTTTTAATCCTTGGGAAATAAGCAACAATGGGTAAAACATTGCCTCATTGTCGGTGCTAAATTGTAGTAACTCAACCTTAAGGATGGTAAAATACTATATGCATCATTTGATAGTTGCCAAATTTCACTTTCCTTCATTGCTAACCATTCACTTTCATGACTCTTAAATCGCTTCAAGCTCCCTAGAGCCTTAATCGCCAATGGCACGCCACCACATTTTCTCACTATTTCCTTACCTATTGGCACAAAAGTTACCTCTGCATCCTCATAAGTAAAGGCTCTTTGCATGACTAAGGACCAAGAATCATCTTCTGATAAATATCCAATCTGGTGTACACCGACTGTAGCCCTCACCAAAGCAACTTTCTCAATTCGGGTCGTTACCATTAGAGTGCTGCCCTTCGACCCACATCTTAACACTTCTCTCAGTTTATCCCACAACTCATGGTTTTCATTCCAAACATAATCCAAAATCAACAAAAACTTATTTCCCCTCAAACTTTGTCGAAGATGCCATTGCAGAGGATCCAACTCAGAAATATCGCATCTTGCTTCTATAGATACTATAAAGTGTTTGACTAGTCTCTGCATGCTAAAAATCATCAGATGCACACACACACACACACACACACACACACCCAAATTCGCAGTTCAAAGTGCCTCTGCGTCCTTTCTTCGTTATATATCATTTGCGCTAGCATGGTTTTACCTAACCCCCACATTCCCCATATTGCATAGACAGAAAGATCATCTTGATCACGCATGCTATCGAGCACCTTCTCCATCATCATTTCTTTCTCCTCATCCCTTCCATAAATTTCCAATTCATTCACCAATGAGCTAGTCTGTCTAATCTCTGGTAATCCAAATTGATTTTCCACAACACCCTCTCTTAGATGAAAGTCAAGTCTCTCTTTTGCTATGGCGTCTAATTTTCCTCTGATATTTCTACTTCAACGACCATTTCAAACGAACTAGCAATATATTTTCTCCTTGAAAGAAATGAGTCTATCTTATGATGCATATCTCTTTCAGAATCCTCCCTTCGTCTGAGGCCCTCAATTGCTACTCCGTTAAGTATATTTTCTGCATCATAAGCAACAAGTTTCAACTTCCATAGCCAGGTTTGTATCACTTGATTCTTCCTTTGCTTGATTTCAACATCTTGCAGTACAAGTTAGATTGTGCAAAATATACTTTTGAGCTCGTTCTTCAAGCCCCAAAGAACACTAATCTCTTGGAGTGCAACCGAGCTCGGGATTCCAAGAACTATCTTAAAAAGACTAGAAACAAATATTTCTCTAATAGTTTGAGACTCAAAAGCTCACAAAATTCAGCTGGGAATAATCTGCCAAGAAAGTTAATTGAGATGAAAGTCGACCAATGTAAAGCTAAGATGAAATGAAAGGGCTGAATGCTTATATTGCGAACCAAAGCCAATGGCCGGATACAAAAAATGACCATTAGGGGTGCGTAGCTTGTCTGACCGTCATTTAAACTTCCACCGTACATCCTTCCCAACCACTGTCGTCGACAACCCTGGCCGGCGACAGCGACGCCCCTTACGTGCCCTCTCAGACTTGCCATAGCTTTTTAACCCCAATTTGCTCCCTCCCCTCTTTCACCGCCGACCATCCATTTTCACTGATAACCAGCTTTCCTTCCCCTCTTCACAAACCCTGCACATTCCCTGTTTTTTCCACCCCAAGAAACTTTCCCCTGTACTAACTTCAGCGTTTTCCCACTTCCTTGCTTATGGGTCTCTAATTTTCCTCTTGTCAGCCCTAACCTCTCGACCATGATAGACCAAGCCTTTCTGCCTTCCTCATCCATGAACACTCCTCCACCTGCTCCCATAACCTCCTCCAACCCCAACAGCATCCCAAACCAAGAGATCATACTCCTCTATTGTTCAGCATCCTACTGCATCACACTTTCACCATGACCTGGAACTAGCAGCTAAGAGGACTTTTCAAGGTGATGATATCTAGGTTTTGAGTAGTGCCACCAAGCACAAAGGAGACCTAAAAATGAAATACTCCAAGGATAAAATCTCCAAGCTCTCTAAAAGGCTGAAATTTACCCGTATTGGTAAATTCTCTCACAAGCAACCTAATTTGAATTTTCTTAAGCAGAGAATTATAAAATTAGGACTTAGAGGAGCAGTGTCTGTTGGTATTATTAATGTTAATCATGTTCTCATTTGTCTGTCGCATGAAGAGGACTTCTCAAGATTATGGCTTAGAGGAGAGTGGATGTTTGATGGTTTTCCTATGAGAGTGATTAAATGGTCCTCTAAGTTCAATCCCCAAATCGAATCCTCCATTTCCGCTATGTGGATTAAATTCCCTGAATTACCCTACCATTTGTTCGATAAGAGTACTCTGTTTAGCATTGCCACCTTGACTTGCAAACCACCCCGCATTGATGAACCAACCGCTGATCTCTCAAGACCAAGTTTGGCTAGAGTGTGTGGGGAACTGGACCTCACAGCTCCAATAGTTCAAACATATTCATGGAGGATGATGATCATACCATTAGGTGAAGGACAAGCGGATCCGCCCGGGAGCGCGAGCGGAAGCGAGAAAGCATGGAAAGTGCGTAAATTTAAATCAAATTCAAAATACGCGAATCCCAAGGGGTGTACCCTTGGGTGCCCAACCGAGCATTCGATGTAGGATGTGTAAATATTAAAACATATATTTAAACACATAGGGCATAGATATATAAATGAAATCAATCAAAGCGTAATAAATCGTTACCTTTGATTGTTTAGCGTATGCTCCCGGCTACTAGCGTTGTTCCTTCTCTGGAATGCTCACGAAATCCAAACGTATGGATTCTCCAAAGGTGATCCACACCACACCGGAAGAAACACACGTTCTTCTTGCTAGAAAAGAACGGGTTTAGGAAGGAATCGGTTTAAGAGAAGAACACTATGAATTAGTGTTCTCTTAAACTTACTTTGTTCTTCTTCTTGATTCAAAATCAAGTGAAGAACACAAGTGTAAGAGAGGAGAGAGCACGAAAATTGAGAGAGAGGAGAGGATTTTTGTCTTCTCTTTTTCCTAGAAAAAGATGAATAATGAATCACTTATGCTTGGTGTTGTATATTCTAATATATATACATAATTAATGTGATTATTGGAATGTGTCTAGGTTCATCCAAGGATGTCTAGATTCATTCCAATCAATCACCATCAATTCTTCAATCAAGCCTACCAAAATTTATGGTATGATCAAATCATACCAAATGGAAAGAGCTTGATTGGAGTTGATTTGTCTCTTTCCAAAAGAGATAAGTCAACATACCACCTAGCATGAAATATGGCTGATTTTGCTTCCTCCAAGGGAGCGTGTCGGCCATGTTTAATTAAGGAAAGAAGTCGAACTTCTTCCCATTCCAAATTAGGAATTATTTCTCCTCTCGGGTATAATTTAACGGACCGGGTTTTATCATAATCCAATTACGACAAACCCAATATTAAATCCAATTTAATGTCCACTTAAATTATTCCCGTTGATCTTTTAATCCAAGTAAAAGATCCAACGTCTCAACATCTCAACTTTCCATATTTAATCGAAAATCCAATTTACCGATTAAATGAAAGCCCGATACAATATCGGCCCGTCCATCCAATGGACTTTCCCTTAAGTAATCCAATTACTTATTTTATCCTTCGAGATTGACTCTAAGTCAATCTCTCAACCTCCTGGGTGATTTGTGTGTGACCCTTTAGGTTCACCCTCAGCTAGACTTGGGCCCGTGTCCCACAAGGGCCCGTTACCATGGGTGGCCGTCTAGCAACGGTCCATGGCACTAGAGACTAGGTGAATTGGCGTGAACATTTAGGCGCTGATTCCGTACGGGTACGATTCTTCCGTCTACCGTCTCCCGGTCTTAGTCTAGGGTATGGAATTGGGCGTCGGTTCCCATTCTTGACTAGGCATCTATACTTAATACTCAAGACCACGTATGCTTCATTGCGTCGACACAGGAAACCATTCCCTGTTCGACCAACCACTGTGGCCACAGCTTCAAACAGCATGAACGTATCTCCGAGTGCATAGGAGATACCTCTGTCACATACTGACAGGGGACGGATCCTCTTCTTTGGAATCCACCGTCCTCGCTACACATTCTGACTGCACTGGACAAGGCTTATGATAATCATTTTACAGAATGATTACCTCTCGCCAGATCCAAGATACAGTCGTCCTGTGCACGCGACTGCCATGATCCCTCAAGTCTGAGGATTACTCCCGTACTATCGAAACCGGGGAAAACCAATCATACCGACCAAGCCTCCAAGGTTTCCATATGATGATCCCCGCGAGTCAGTCCAGTCGGCTCGACCCCAGTCCACCAACCCATCAAGATCGTGTAGGCGTCCCACGTCTGTCGCCGATGAAACCTGGCACTCATCCAATGAACACGACTCTTGACGCAAGTCTCAATAGGACTCTCGATGCCCTGTCTCAAGGTCCTCGACTTGGAACGTTTCAGACCCAACTCTTAATCAGTTGGTTTTATGACCACCATCCAATGCGTGGCCCAACTGCACGAGTTGTTATCCATGGTCTGTGGGCTTTGTTGCGATATAAGTTAAACACCGTTTTAACAAATGTAAGATGAGCGCAACAAAGAAGGTACCATTGGTGACGAATACTCATCTTATTCATCACATAATAATATTACATTTACATCAAGTTGTCAGATAGGTTACATATCGCCAAACCTATTGGCTTTCTGGTCACCTATTCTAACAAACTCCCACTTGACCTAAAGCCAATCACCCATTGGCCTCAAACCTCTTATTCAGATGGTGAGTATGGGCAACTTGCGACATGGGCTTAGCAAGTGGATCTGCTATGTTTTCTGCGTAGCTGACTCGGTCCAACCGAACCTCACTCCTGCTATCCATCTCTCTAAGTAGATGGTAGCGTCTAAGAATATACTTGGATCGTGATGAGATCTCGGTTCCTTTGCTAGCACTATCGCCCCGTTGTTATCATAAAAGATAATTACAGGCTTAGCAATGCTAGGTACTACATCCAACCCTTGGATGTAGCTCATCAACCAAACCACTCCTTAGCAGCTTCCAAAGCCGCTATGTATTCAAAACTCTATGGTGGAGTCCGCCGTGGTAGCCTACTTGGAACCCTTCCAAGTAACCACGCCACCATTTAGTCTAAATACAAAACCAAACTGAGACTTGGCATCATCGTCATCCGACTGGAAGCTAGCGTCGCTATAGCCTTCCAGTATCAACTCTCCACCGCCGTAGATCAAGAACATGTCCTTAGTCCTTTTCAGGTACTTCAGGATAGTCTTGACTGCACTCTAGTGTGCCTCCTCGGCACACGACTGATATCGGCTAGTTACGCTCAAAGCGAAAGCCACATCAGGTCTAGTGCATTGAACAACATACTATATGCTGCCTACGGCTGAAGCATAGGGGATGTCCAACATCCTTTTAAGCTCCTCATCAGTCTTGGGAGACTGCTTCTTGGATAACTTAATTCCATGCCTCATTGGAAGGAATCCTCGTTTTGCGTTCTCTATCTTGAATCTCTTCAAGACTTTCTCAATGTACGAGGATTGGGCCATTCCTAACATCCTTCTAGACCTATCCCTGTAGATCTTGATGCCAAGGATATAGGATGCCTCGACCATATCCTTCATGGAGAATTGCGTTGACAACCAAGCTTTAATGGTACCCAACATCTTAGCGTCATTCCCAATGAGCAAGATGTCATCCATGTAAAGCACCAGAAACGCAACTGAGCTCCCACTGATCTTCTTGTATACACAAGGATCGGACTCGTTCTTGGTGAAATCATATCCCCGTATGACTTCATCAAAACGTATGTTCCAGCTTCAGGAAGCTTGTTTGAGGCCATAGATCGACCTTTGGAGACGGCAGACCTTTTGCTCTTCTCCAACAGTTGTGAAACCTTCCGGTTGATCAATATAGATCTCTTCCTCTACGAAACCGTTGAGGAAAGCCGTTTTCACGTCTATCTGCCATATTTCATAGTCATACCATGCTGCTATGGGAAGCAGTATCCGAATGGACTTGGCCATTGCTACGGGCGAGTAGGTTTCCTCAAAATCGACACCGGGTCGTTGAGTATAACCTTTCGCCACAAGCCTGGCTTTGAAGGTTGTAACCTCCCCGTCAGCTCCAAGCTTACGTTTGTAGACCCATTTACACCCTACGGGTTTAACCCCTTTGGATGGATCTACTAGGGTCCAAACCTTGTTTGTACCCATCGAGTCCATCTCGGATTTCATGGCCTCAAGCCACTTGTCCGAATCAATGTCCGACATCGCTTCTCCATATATCTTTGGATCATTATCCAACTGACCGGTCAGGCCCAGAAATCCATACCTGTCAGGTGCATGGGATACTCTGGCCGACCTACGGAGGACTGGAATAATATCAGCGGGAACCACTGGCTCAGATGTCACTGCCGCCTCATGGGGTACCTCACCTGATTCCTTAAGGAGTACCTCATCGCGTCGACTATCGGATGGAAAACCTTTTTCCAAGAACACTGTGTTTCGCGAGACAAAAACCTTTTTCTTGGAGGGATCATAGAAATAATACCCCGCAGTTTCTTTCGGATAGCCGATGAACTAGACCTCGAGTCCAGTTTATCTCCCACTAATCTCTTGACATATGCGGGGCAACCCCACACTTTCAAGTATTTGTAGAAGGCAGGCTTGCCATGCCAAATCTCATATGGCGTCTGGGATACCTTTTTAGATGGCACCAAGTTCAAAACTTTGGCCTCCGTCTCAAGAGCGTATCCCCAGAAGGAAAGGGGTAGTTCGGTAAAACTCATCATGGATCGGACCATGTCCAACAAGGTCCGATTCCTCTTTTCAGACACACCATTAAGCTCCGGTGTTCCAGGAGGGGTCCACTGAGAGAGAATCCCATTCTCTTTTAGATAATCAGTAAACTCACCACTCAAATACTCTCCACCTCGGTCCGATCGAAGGGCTTTGATCTTTCGACCGGTTTGGTTCTCTACTTCAAGTCTGTATTCCTTAAACCTTCCAAAGGCTTCAGACTTGTACCTCATCTGGTAAACATAACCATACCGTGAGTGATCATCGGTAAAGGTTATGAAGTACGAGTACCCACCTCTAGCCTGAGTATTTAGTGGACCACAGACATCTATATGGATCAAATCCAACAGACCACTGGCTAGCGTACTTTGTCCAACAAAGGGTTTCTTGGTCATCTTTCCCTTTAGACAGGATTCGCAGGTCGGTAGGTTGTCCGAATCGTCTATTTCTAGACTCTTTGAGTCCACCAACCTTCTTATCCTATCTTTAGAGATATGACCTAACCTCGCATGCCATATCTGTGCGTTACTGTGATCATCACGTTTTCGTTTGTGTTCTGCAGTCATAATCCAATTAGACTGTTGAAGTATGTACAGACCGTTGACTAATGTACCAAGCAGATGAGAAATACCATCTTTGATAATGAAAAAACCATTTTTATTGATGGTAAATTCATATCCCTCCTTATCAAGGACCGGGATGGAAACAATATTTTTAATCATGCTAGGTACATAGAAACAGTCGTTCAGTACAATCCTAACATGACTACTAATGGCTAACTCTAGTGATCCTACGGCTTCCGCAGCAACGGCCTTGCCATCGCCTAGCCTCAGGATCATCTCATCCTTGGTTAGCCTTCTGCTTCTCTGCAGTGCCTGCAAATCATTGCAGATGTGAGCACCACACCCGGTATCCAATACCCATGAAGCAGAATTAGTAATCACATTTACTTCAACCACAAACATACCTGTATTGGAGAGGAGTTGTGGGCACTCCCTCTTCCAATGCCCTTTCCCTTGGCAATGCATGCAGACATCATTTGCCTTGGACCGCTGAGAACCACGGGCCTTCCCTTTCCCTTTGCTCGGTCCAACCGTAGCAACAGGACGCCCGGAGCGTGAGCAGGGGCCACAACCGTCTTCCCTTTGCCCTTCTTCCTCTTCCAGCGTCCGGCCCATTTGCCATTCGCCTTGGAGGTTGAAGCCTCTCCTATCAATACCGCCGGCGCCGACTTGTGGGTCGTTGCCTCATATTGGACCAGCATGTTGATCAACTCATGAATAGACTTCTCAAGTCCGTTCATGTTGTAGTTTACAACAAACGGGTCATAGGATGGAGGAAGCGACTGGAGAATCACGTCAATGTACGTGTCATTGTTAAGCCCAGCTTTAAGGTCCTCGAGAGTCTCCACTAGGGAGAGCATAATGACCCCATGACTCTGTACAGACGCTCCTTCAGCGAGCTTGGTGCCAAAGTATGCTTTTGTGGCGGCATATCTAATATGCCTATCCGGAATCGCATAAACCTCGTTCATGCGGAGCATTATGGCGGAGACGTTGTCCAGCCTCTCATACTGCTTCTGGATGTCGTTAGACATTGAAGCCAATATGATACTGCGTACTTTCCGGTTGTCCTCATGCCATTTCTCGAACGTCAAACGTTCTTCAGGCGTGGACCCCTCCGGTAAGTCGCTCGGTGGCGGCTCGTCCAAGACGTAGCCTTGGTTCTCGAAACCGAGGACAATCCTCAGGTTTCTCAGCCAGTCCGAGTAGTTTGTTCCGTTGAATTTGTTAGTCTCAAGAATCATGGTTAGCGGGTTCTTAGACATATCTACATTAATGAAAATGTAAAGCAGAAATTAGCAGATGATTGTAATATTATTGTTCAAGTTGAAGACTTGGTCTTTTAGTCTTTAACCCTCCCACTATTTATACGAAAGTTCGCCACTCTCAAGCGGAGTTTCGGGAAACCATTTCCTAGTGGGCTTGGGATCCACAAGCGTAATCTCCATGCCCCGCTTTTACGATTCACATGAAGAAGACCTTGTGGGAGATATCCAATATCATTCTCATCCAATGAGATTCCCAAGATATTTTGCCTCACCTATTCACATGGTCCCGAGGACTCCAAGCGAACCATGTTACTCAGTGTTGGGCCCGACCCATCAACCAAATCATGCCTCAAACTGTCGCCCCCCACGACTCGTGAGACAGGGAAACAACGAGCGTAGTCTTTTTGTTCACAACAATAGTGCAGCTTTACCCTAGTCCAAGTGTGCCACGACTCTTGAGACCACACTTGGGTAGTGGTAGCTTCCTCACTACATTGCTGTGGATGGAAGGCTCGGACAGACCAAAATACCATTTTGATCCAAGTCCGTTCTGGGCCTAATATTTAATTTGGTCCAACCAAATGAGAGTTTGTGTATGACCGAGACCTCATCACATTATTGTGTTTTAGCATGCATAAATATCCAATATTTAAAGCGATAAAATAAATACGCCGCATGCAGAAAACATAGCATACCCCTGTTAGGATGATCACAAGCCCAACCTATGCGACCCACTGAGCCCGCAGTGAGTCTATGGTCTGTCTAGGGTGGTCCTAAATTATTACAATAATAATAAAACCCATTGTCATTCCAATGGCCCTTGAAGTGCTTCTTGTTTCACGCCTTGATGCTCCTCCTTGGGGTCTCCGACTCCAATTGCTTGTTAAAATTGAAACCTCACCAATCCTATCTACTCTCGTTACAACTGAAAGTAATACATCGGTAATAAAGAAAACAAGCCTTAACATCATGAGGCTGAAAATACGAGAGATGATAGTCCCAAAAAACAAGAGGCACGCAGGCCCCACCCAACTGAAAATAAATGATCATACATTCATCCATACATAAGGTCTAGGGCTCTTGTGATCATCCCATGTTGATTCCATCAACTCACATAACATAATTATTCCAAATAATCATGCATAAATAATCAATGGATATTCCAAACACCCAAGTGATGTCCAACATCACAAAAGCATAAATATACAAATAATATGCAAAATTCAAATTTTAAATTTAATGGACATTTTAAACAATGCATCCAACGCATGTATTAATCTCAAATTAATTAAGCAAATTTAATTCAAGGAATAATCTAATTATCCCAAAATCAAAAATGCAAAATTAACATATTTTCAGAATATCGTGCAGAAAATACAGAAAATCGAATTTTCCGGAAAAAGTCGAAAAACGGCACAAAACGGCCCAGCCGTTGTGCTGGCCGGCCGCCCGCGCGCACAGGGCATAGATATATAAATGAAATCAATCAAAGCGTAATAAACCGTTACCTTTGATTGTTTAGTGTATGCTCCCGGCTACTAGCGTTGTTCCTTCTTCAGAATGCTCACGAAATCAAAACGTATGGATTCTCCAAAGGTGATCCACACCACACCGGAGAAACACACGTTCTTCTTGCTAGAAAAGAACGGGTTTAGGAAGGAATCGGTTTAAGAGAAGAACACTATGAATTAGTGTTCTCTTAAACTTACTTTGCTCTTCTTCTTGATTCAAAATCAAGTGAAGAACACAAGTGTAAGAGAGGGAGAGAGCACGAAAATTGAGAGAGGGGAGAGGATTTTTGTCTTCTCTTTTTCCTAGAAAAAGATGAATAATGAATCACTTATGCTTGGTGTTGTATATTCTAATATATATACATAATTAATGTGATTATTGGAATGTGTCTAGGTTCATCCAAGGATGTCTAGATTCATTCCAATAAATCACCATCAATTCTTCAATCAAGCCTACTTAAATTTATGGTATGATCAAATCATACCAAATGGAAAGAGCTTGATTGGAGTTGATTTGTCTCTTTCCAAAAGAGATAAGTCAACATACCACCTAGCATGAAACATGGCTGATTTTGCTTCCTCCAAGGGAGCGTGTTGGCCATGTTTAATTAAGGAAAGAAGTCCAACTTCTTCCCATTCCAAATTAGGAATTATTTCTCCTCTCGGGTATAATTTAACGGACCGCGTTTTATCGTAATCCAATTACGACTAACCCAATATTAAATCCAATTTAATGTCCACTTAAATTATTCCCGTTGATCTTTTAATCCAATTAAAAGATCCAACGTCTCAACATCTCAACTTTTCATATTTAATCGAAAATCCAATTTACCGATTAAATGAAAGCCCGATACAATATCGGCCCGTCCATCCAATGAACTTTCCCTTAAGTAATCCAATTACTTATTTTATCCTTCGAGATTGACTCCAAGTCGATCTCTCAACCTCCTCGGTGATTTGTGTGTGACCCTTTAGGTTCACCCTCAGCTAGACTTGGGCCCGTGTCCCACAAGGGCCCGTTACCATGGGTGGCCGTCTAGCAACGGTCCATGGCACTAGAGACTAGGTGAATTGGCGTGAACATTTAGGCGCCGATTCCGTACGGGTACGATCCTTCCGTCTACCGTCTCCCGGCCTTAGTCTAGGGTATGGAATTGGGCGTCGGTTCCCATCCTTGACTAGGCATATATGCTTAATACTCGAGACCACGTATGCTTCATTGCGTCGACACAGGAAATCATTCCCTGTTCGACCAACCACTGTGGCCACAGCTTCAAACAGCATGAACGTGTCTCCGAGTGCATTGGAGATACCTCTGTCACATACTGACCGGGGACGGATCCTCTTCTTGGAATCCACCGTCCTCGTTACACATTCTGACTGCACTGGACAAGGCTTATGATAATCATCTTACAGAATGATTACCTCTCGCCAGATCCAAGATATAGCCGTCCTGTGCACGCGACTACCATGATCCCTCAAGTCTAAGGATTACTCCCGTACTATCGGAACCGGGGAAAACCAATCATACCGACCAAGCCTCCAAGTCTTCCATATGATGATCCCCGCGAGTCAGTCCAGTCGGCTCGACCCCAGTCGACCAACCCATCAAGATCGTGTAGGCGTCCCATGCCTGTCGCCGATGAAACACGGCACTCATCCAATGAACACGACTCTTGACGCAAGTCTCAATAGGACTCTCGATGCCCTGTCTTAATGTCCTCGACTTGGAACGTTTCAGACCCAACTCTTAATCAGTTGGTTTCATGACCACCATCCAATGCGTGGCCTAACTGCACGAGTTGTTATCCATGGTCTGTGGGCTTTGTTGCGATATAAGTTAAACACCGTTTTAACAAATGTAAGATGAGCGCAACAAAGAAGGTACCATTGGTGACGAATACTCATCTTATTCATCACATAATAATATTACATTTACATCAAGTTGTCAGATAGGTTACATATCGCCAAACCTATTGGCTTTCTGGTCACCTATTCTAACATTAGGTAGCCAGTTCTATATGAAAACTGCCAATTGTACTGTTCTACATGCAAGCATTTGGACATGATCACCATAACTGCCTATCTAAGCCCAAGGGTGACCAACCCAGGCTTGCAACAAACTCTAAGGCTCAGAAGCTGTCCTACAGGGTACAAAAGATAACGTGAACCCTAATCAACAACTTAGCATCAATAGAAAAGGTAAAAGAGTAATGTTTGTGACACCCAGAAATAACTCAGTGGTGCTGCTGTGGATGATTCATTTGGGGTTAAATGCAATTTACCTTCCTATGTTAAGGAAAATGAGCAATTTATACCACCTGAAAAAAAATAAAGCAGCAATTTACCCCTGTATTATCAAAAAATAGAGTAAAACAGGCCCATGATGAGTTTCATGAAAAGCGTGCGCAGTTTTCTTATTTTTTTTAATTCTTCATTTAAGATAAAATTTTTTCCAAATTTAACAATAAATCAATGGTGTAGATTTCATCTAATTCAAATCAACGGTTAAATTTAATTAAATAATAAATATTATATATTATGCATAAATAAATTTGAATATATATATATATATATTTATAATATGATTTATTTATATATATATATGTGTATTTATATATATATATAGAGAGAGAGAGAGAGAGTTGCCGACGGAGAGATGGGCGGATCTGGGCGAAGGTGGTGGAGGATTAGCCACGGTAGGGAGATGGGGTGGTGACGGGCGCTGAGGGGGAGGGGGAGGCGGATCTGGGCAGAGTGGTGGTGGACGGCCACGGGAGGGAGATAGGGTGGCAACGGGCGAAGGGAAGGGGAGGGGGAGGCAGATCTGGGCCGGAGGGGAAGAGGGGGGTCTGGGCCGTAGGGGCCAGATCTGAGCAGATCTAAGGGAGAGGAAACGTCAGCTAGAGGAGGGAAGATGAAGACAAGGTGGCAACGCTAGAGTGGGATGGCGACGGGGAAGACGAGGGAAGGAGGAGGGGGCAGCGATAGCGTGAGGGGAAGATGCTGGGGTCGGCGGCGGCGGCGGTGCGAGGGGAAGGGGTTGTTAGAATAGGTGACCATGTAGCCAATCTTGGTAGGCGAATTGTCATCTATGTCTGAACAATTTGAAAGTTTTAATAAATCCTTAATGAATAAGAAGTGAAATTCATTTGGCAAGTACTTTGTTTGTGTTCACTTTATCTGCTTTATAACTGTTCACTACACAAAGAAAGCCCACAGACTGAAATCGCATTTCGGGGACTGGGACTACGCTTGGAGGTAGGTCCATGAAATCAGTTCCGCCGAATCAGTCTGGAAATCTCCAAGTCAAGGAATCTCGAAAATGGGTACCGAGATTCCCCTTGAGACTTGCACTAAGCATTTGCTATCGTATTTCATCGACGGGTGACGAGGGTCGTCTAAGCAGTGTTAGTGGGTTGGCCTACTGGGGAGTGGCTGACTGAGGTGACTCGCGGAAACCGTCTTATGGAGGACCTTGAGTAGGGTCGGTTAGGTATGACGTGAGTTCACGGTTCCAAATGGTACAGGTCAAGTCCTTTGACTTGAGGAATTGCTGAGTTTACCTGTACATTGGGACTGTATCTTAGGTACGGTGAGAGAATGCCAAGATGCACTTGAGTAGTCATAAGCCATATCTAGTGCAGCTTCGGTCTACAAAGTGACAGTAGTTTCCAAGAAAGGATCTGTCTCCTGTGAAAAGGTGTTGACAGTTGTGTCTCACAAATACTCTGTGTCTTGTCCCTAAAATCTGTGGCCACAGTAACTGAACAGAAGGGAAGGTTTCCCTTGCAGCGTTTAGTAGAGGAGTGATTAAATTAGATTTAATCGGGTCCTTCTTTGGAGAAATGAAGTGATTAAATTGGATCTAATCGAGTCCTTCTTTTTCTTGGGAAGAAATTAATTCCTTGTATTAGATATAAGGAATTTATCTAATAAATTAGATTTATTAGAAATTAATTTAATAGGCTTGGAATAAATATTTATATGTGATATATTTATTTATTGCCATTAAGGATTATTTAAATAAGATTGAAATATCCCATTAAATAAATCAACGGTTGAGAGTAAAAGAGAGGAATCAATGGCTAGGATTGGTTTGACCAAGAAGCTAGTAGTTGACTAGGATTTGACTAGGTCCAATCCTATTCAACTAGGAGTCTTCAATGTGTAGGAGATAGAAGTGGATTAGGATTCCTCCTCTATAAATACTCCTAAGAATCCTCTTTAGAAGAGATGATGAAACTTTGAAACACACACATATACACACTCGGCTCCCCCCTCTCTCTCTCGGCCGCGTCTTTCTCTCTCTCTTCCCTCTTCCAAGTTCTTTTGTGTTGACAACTGAACTAATGAGATTTGATCTCATTAATTCAATAACCTTTGATCATTCCGTCCTCGCCAAAATACTATACACACTTGTTCTTTCGCTAGCACGAGGAGTAAGGTACGTGGACGGATTGCGTGCACGAATTAAAGGGTATCCCGTTCGAGATCTTGGAGCAAAACGGGGAACAACGCGATTAGCGGTTTCCAGGTATGTTTCCGGTTTACGATTTCCGCCCCCTTTTGTTTTAAGCCCTATGGCCTCCATGATTTTATAAGTGCTTTTATTATTCATGAGATACACCGAACGCCCGGGAGTTTCAAGAGAACACCCCTTGAACGTGTTTATTTTTATGTATATCAATTCATGTTTAAATTCTGGCAATTTTAATTATATCGCGCTTCCTCATTCGCGCTACTCCCGGGACGATCCACACGCCTACCCTAAGCTTTCACTAGTATCAGAGCCCGGTTCGGTGTATAGGCCTAGGGTTTTTGTGTGCGTTTTGAGCATGAAAACGTGTATGGCATGATTTAATTAAATCTTGATGTTTTAATTGCAAAACATGTTGTTTAAGAAGAAGAACAAAGTAAGTTTAGGAGAGCACTAATTCATAGTGTTCTTCTCTTAAACCGATTCCTTCTTAAACCCGTTCTTTTCTAGCAAGAAGAATGTGTGTTTCTTCCTGTGTGGTGTGGATCACCTTTGGAGAATCCATACGTTTGGATTTTGTGAGCATTCCGGAGAAGGAACAACGCTAGTAGCCGGGAGCATACGCTAAACAATCAAAGGTAATGGTTTTACTACGCTTTGATTGATTTAATATACATCTATGCCCTATGTGTTTAAATATATGTTTCTAATATTTACACATCCTACATCGAACGCCCGGTTGAGCACCCAAGGGTACACCCCTTGGGATTCATTTATTTAAATTAGATTTAAATTTACGCACATTTCTCGCTTTCTCACTTCCGCTCGCACTCCCGGGTGGATCCGCTTGTCCTTCAGAAGCACCTCCAAACAATACCGAAGTCATGGACTTTTTGGTCGTTGCCTCATATTGCACCAACATATTGATCAACTCATGAATGCCCTTCTCAAGTGCGTTCATGTTATAGTTAACAATGAATTGATCGAAGGAGGGTGGGAGAGACTGAAGGATGACATCTATGTACGTTTCATTATCGAGGCCTGCCTTTAGGTCCTCGAGCTTTTCCACCAGGGTAAGCATTTTAACCCCGTGCTCTTGTACATAGGATCTTTCTGTCATTTTGATTCCAAAGAACGCCTTAGTCGCGACATACCTAGTATGCCGGTCCGGGACTGCATAGCAATCCTTAAGGCGAGCCATAATGGAAGGGACATCGTCTAGCCTTTCATATTGCTTTTGAATCTCATTCGTCATTAAAGCAAGTATGACGCTATGGACCTTCCGGTTATCCTTATGCCAAGCCTTGAACGTCTCACGTTCTTCTGGCGTGGATCCTTCCGGTAAGGTCCTAGGGAGAGGCTCGTCCATGACGTAGCCTTGGTTCTCGTAATCCAGGACTATCCTGAGATTGCGCAACTAGTCGTTGTAATTGGTTCCATTGAATTTGTTGGTCTCAAGTATGGTTGATAGAGGGTTCTTAGACATTTTAAATCTACATTTAAAAACAGAGTGCGCGACTAGCAGAATTTAAAAAGACGGAGGTTTGATAAATAATTAAATGCTTGGTCTTTAGTCGTTTAATGCTCCCACTATTTATACGAAAACACGATACTCTCAAACGTTGTTTTCAGGAAACCTTTTCCTAGTGGGTTTGGGATGTTGGAATAGGTGACAAGAAAGCCAATAGGTTTGGCAATTTGTAACCTATTCGACAACTTGATGTAGATGTAATATTATTATGTGATGAATAAGATGAGTGTTCGTCACCAATGGTACCTTCTTTGTTGCGCTCATCTTACATTTGTTAAAACGGTGTTTAACTTATATCGCAACAAAGCCCACAGACCATGGATAACAACTCATGCAGTTGGGCCACGCATTGGATGGTGGTCATGAAACCAACTGATTAAGAGTTGGGTCTGAAACGTTCCAAGTCGAGGACCTCGAGACAGGGCATCGATAGTCCTATTGAGACTTGCATCATGAGTCGTGTTCATTGGATGAGTGCCGTGTTTCAAAGGCGACAGGCGTGGGACGCCTACACGATCTTGATGGGTTGATCGACTGGGGTCGAGCCGACTGGACTGACTCGCGGGGATCATCATATGGAAGCCTTGGAGGCTTGGTCGGTATGATTGGATTTCCCCGGTTCCGATAGTACGGGAGTAATCCTTAGACTTGAGGGATCATGGTAGTCGCGTGCACAGGACGGCTATATCTTGGATCTGGCGAGAGGTAATCATTCTGTAAGATGATTATCATAAGCCTTGTCCAGTGCAGTCAGAATGTGTAACGAGGACGGTGGATTCCAAGAAGAGGATCCGTCCCCGGTCAGTATGTGACAGAGGTATCTCCAATGCACTCGGAGACACGTTCATGCTGTTTGAAGCTGTGGCCACAGTGGTTGGTCGAACAGGGAATGATTTCCTGTGTCGACGCAATGAAGCATACGTGGTCTCGAGTATTAAGCATATATGCCTAGTCAAGGATGGGAACCGACGCCCAATTCCATACCCTAGACTAAGGCCGGGAGACGGTAGACGGAAGGATCGTACCCGTACGGAATCGGCGCCTAAATGTTCACGCCAATTCACCTAGTCTCTAGTGCCATGGACCGTTGCTAGACGGCCACCCATGGTAACGGGCCTTTGTGGGACACGAGCCCAAGTCTAGCTGAGGGTGAACCTAAAAGGTCACACACAAATCACCGAGGAGGTTGAGAGATCGACTTGGATTCAATCTCGAAGGATAAAATAAGTAATTGCATTACTTGTGGGAAAGTCCATTGGATGGACGGGCCGATATTGTATCGGGCTTTCATTTAATCGGTAAATTGAATTTTCGATTAAATATGGAAAGTTGAGACGTTGGATCTTTTAATTGGATTAAAAGATCAACGAGAATAATTTAAGTGGACATTAAATTGGATTTAATATTGAGTTCGTCGTAATTGGATTACGATAAAATCCGATCCGTTAAATTATACCCGAGAGGAGAAATAATTCCTAATTTGGAATAGGAAGAAGTTGGACTTCTTCCCTTAAACATGGCCGACATGCTCCCTTGGAGGAAGCAAAATCAGCCATGTTGCATGCTAGGTGGTATGTTGACTTGTCTCTTTTGGAAAGAGACAAATCAACTCCAAATCAAGCTCTTCCCTTTTGGTATGATTTGATCATACCATATATTTTGGTAGGCTTGATTGAAGAATTGATGGTGATTGATTGGAATGAATCTAGACATCCTTGGATGAACCTAGACACATTCCAATAATCACATTAATTATGTATATATATTAGAATATACAACACCAAGCATAAGTGATTCATTATTCATCTTTTTCTAGGAAAAAGAGAAGACAAAAATCCCTCTCCTCTCTCTCAAATTTCGTGCTCTCTCCCTCTCCCACACTTGTGTTCTTCACTTGATTTTGAATCAAGAAGAAGAACAAAGTAAGTTTAAGAGAACACTAATTCATAGTGTTCTTCTCTTAAACCGATTCCTTCCTAAACCCGTTCTTTTCTAGCAAGAAGAACGTGTGTTTCTTCCGGTGTGGTGTGGATCACCTTTGGAGAATCCATACGTTTGAATTTCGTGAGCATTCCGGAGAAGGAACAACGCAAGTAGCCAGGAGCATACGCTAAGCAATCAAAGGTAACGGTTTATTACGCTTTGATTGATTTCATTTATATATCTATGCCCTATGTGTTTAAATATATGTTTTCAATATTTACACATCCATTGAGCACCCAAGGGTACACCCCTTGGGATTCGCGTATTTTGAATTTGATTTTAATTTACGCACAATTTCTCGCTTCCTCGCTTCCGCTCGCGCTCCCGGGTGGATCCGCTTGTCCTTCAAGGGATCCATAGCGAATTTTCCCATACCCCGCTTTTACGATTCGCATGGGGAAAATACTATGGGAGGTATACCATACCATTCTCGTTCCACGAGATTCCCAAGATTATTGCCTCACCCTTTCAAATGATCCCGAGGACTCCAAGCAAATCATACTAATCGGGCGTTAGACCCGACCCAATCAACCGAGCCATAGACCCGCTGCTACCTCCACGACTCGTGACACAGGTAACAGTGGTCTACTTTTCGTTCATGACATAGTGCAGCTTCTTTTAAGTACGATAGTCATGCCACGACTCGTGAGACCATGCTATCGACCTAAATAAGCTTCCTCACTATGCCATGGACTGGAAGACATGGACAAACTCCTAGAGTCCATGTCCACTTTGTCTAGGGTCTAATATTTGGACATTGGTCCAACTAATGTGAGAGTAGTAAATGACCCAGATCTCACAGATAAATATTAACACATTCATCCACAATACGTAAATAAATAAATTGTATCCCATAGTAGTTATATGATAAATAAAACACCATACATCCATAATAATAACCACATGCAAAATTAAAGCCTAGCACGCCCCTGTTGGATGATCACGAGCCATAATCCTATGCGGCCCAGTGAGCCCGCAGCGGATCTATGGTCAATCTAGGGTTGGTCCTACACTATTACATTAATAGTAACCCAATCATCATTCTGATGGGCCTTGGTCTCTTTTTTCTCTTTCATCATCATGGAAACGCCTTGGATCCTCCATTCTGGGCTCTCCATGTGGACCTTCCTTCTTCTCCACCAAATCCATAAAAATAAATCCTCACTCCTATCCTACTCTCATTACATAGGTAAAAAGAATCCCCATGATAAAATAAATGCATCACGTATGAAAAATATGGTACAACCATTGGTGATAATATTTTTCTCGTTTAGGAAGGCCCTTCCTCCTCATTGGCAGGTAAGTTATCCCCGGGATTCCAAACCCAATAAACTTAACCTTCCAAAATAATGTTCTTTAGAAAAATAAGCAAAATTACACAAAATGAATTTTCAAAATTAATTAAAAAATTAAAAACTTAGAATAACGAGAAAACACGATGACGGTAACCGGTTGCCGCCATCGGCAGCAGTCAGCCGGCGCGCACAGGAGCCCTAGCCTGTTGGCATGGCGCCCGCATGGGCTTCCCTGCCCACTTGCGCGCGCGTCCCGCCACAGGCCAACGCCTGTCACCCGGCCGCGCCACCCGGCTAGCCTGACTGTGCGCAACCATGCACGCCTGGCGCAGGCGGCCGCGCGCAGGCTCCCTTGCCTGCGCGTGTCCGCCTCGTCTAGGCGCACGGCCGTGCGCGGTCAGCCACCGGCTGGCCGCGTGCTGCGTTTCTCCGTTTTGTTTGATTCTTGCCCTCATTTCCCAAGAAAAACAGAAAAAATCCCAACATACCAAAAATCATACGAATTGAAAGCAAGAAAAACAACATGCTTTAATGATAAAAATGTCAAGAAATAATTAAAACATGCCAAAACACGTTCTGATGCCTAAAACGCACATAAAACCCTAGCCCTATACACCGAACCCGGCTCTGTTACCACTGAAGGCCTGGGATAGGCGTGTGGATCGTCCCGAGAAATAGTGCGAATGCGGAAGCGCAGTATAAATTTAAATTACAGAATTTAAACATGCTTTATACGTAAAATAAAGAACACGTTCAAGGGGTGTGCCCTTGAAGTTCCCGGGTGTTTGGTGTATCTCATGAATTAAAGACATACAAGCAATCATGGAGGCCATAGGATTTGAAAAGAAAAACGAGACGAAAACGTAAAAGGGACCTACCGATTTGTCGTTTTCGTCTTCTAACCGGTACTCGCGTTGTTCCCCGATTTGCTCCAAAATCTCGTATGTGAGATCCTCCAAATTGTGGCACGCAATCTGCCTTAACGGGATTAATCCTCCTTTTTGTTCAATTGTTAACACATAAGAAGAATACTTGGAAAGAGAGAAAGAGAGTGGCGGACGAGAGAGAGTGAGAGGCACACGAGTTGTGTGTGTGTGCGTGTGTGTGTTGAAGTTTTCATCATCTCTCTTATGGTGAGGGGCTAGGACTATATATAGAGGAGGAGTTTAATCCTCTTCAAATTCCAACTCTAGAAGACTAATTTGACTAGGATTTTGACCTAGTCAAAGTCCTAGTCAACGTAGTAGTTTGACCTAGTCAAATTAATCCTAGCCATCCATCTTTTCTTTTAATCTCAACCATTAATTTAACTTAATGGAATATTTAAAACCTATTTAAATATTCCAAGGGCAATAAAAAAAATATAAATATTTATTCTAAGCCCATTAAATTAATTTTCTAATAAATTTAATTTATTAGATAAATCCCTTTTACCTAATAAAAGGAATTAATTCTTTCCAAGAAAATTAAGGACCTGATTAAATCTAATTTAATCATTCCATTTCTCCAAATATTTAATTCTAAATTAAATACTTAATATGTGCGGATTGTGTGTTACTCTTTAGGTTCACCTTTCAGCTAGACTTGGTCGGATTCCTAGAATCCGCCCCTTACCATGGGTGGCCATCTAGCAACGGTCCATGACACTAGAGACTAGGTGAAATTACGGGGATGAACATTTAGGCTCTAACAGTACATTTATCATTCCGTCTACGGTTTCACCACTTAGGGTCTAGGGCACGAAAAATGCAGGTACCCATTTTGGACCTATGTGTCGGTCTGTCCTTACTAAACGCCGCAAGGGAAACCTCCCCTTCTGTTCAGTTACTGTGGCCACAGATTTTGGGGACAAGACACAGAGCATTTGTGAAACTCAACTGTCAATGCCTTTTGACAGGAGACAGATCCTTTCTTGGAAACTACTGTCACTCTGTACACCGGAGCTGCAGTAGACATGGCTTATGACTAATCAAGTGCTTCTTGGCAATCTCTCACCATATCTAAGATACAACCCTGATATACAGGTAAACTCAGCAGTTCCTCAAGTTAAAGGACTTGACCTATACTGTTGGAACCGGGAACACACGTCATACCTAGCCGACCCTACTCAAGGTCCTCCGTAAGACGGTTCCCGCGAGTCACCTCAGTCAGCCGCTCCGCAGCAGGCTAACCCACTAACACTGCTTAGACGACCTTCGTCACCCGTCGAATGAAATACGACAGCAGATGCTTAGTGCAAGTCTCAAGGGGAATCTCGGTACCCATTTTCGAGATTCCTTGACTTGGAGATTTCTGGACTGATTCAGCATGACTGATTTCAGGGACCTACCTCCAAGCGTAGTCCCAGTCCCAGAAATATGTTTTCAGTCCATGGGCTTTGTTTGCGTAGTGAACAGATATATATATAAAGCAGATAAGGTGATCACAAACAAAGTAATGCCAGATGAATATCACTTTTATTCATTAATAATTTATCAAAATCTTTGATATTGTTTAGACATAGGTTACATTTTGCCTGCCAAGATTGGCTACATGATCACCTATTCTAACACATGCTTAGACTGGAGAGGAGTTGTGGGAAGTCCCTCTTCCAATGCCCTTTTCCTTGGCAGCGCATGCATACATCATTTGCCTTGAACCGCTGTGAACCACGGGCTTTCCCTTTCCCTTTGCCCATTCCCACCCAGGCAATAGGGGCGCCTGGAGTGCGAGCACGGACCGGAACCGTCTTCCCTTTTCCCTTCTTCCTCTTCCAGCGTCCGGTCCTCTTTCCATTCGCCTTGGAGGTCGAAGCCTCGCCTATCAATACCGCTGGCGCCGACTTCTGGATCGTAGCCTCATATTGTACCAACATGTTGATCAACTCATGAATAGACTTGTCAAGTCCATTTATGTTGTAGTTTATAACAAACTGGTCATAGGACGGAGGAAGCGACTGGAGGATCACGTCAATGTACGTGTCATTGTTAAGCCCAACTTAAGGTCCTCGAGCTTCTCCACTAGGGAGAGCATCTTAACCCCATGACTCTATACAGACGTTCCTTCAGCAAGCTTGGTGCCAAAGAATGCTTTTATGGCAGCATATCTAATATGCCTGTCCAGAACCGCATAAACCTCGTTCATGTGGAGCATTATGGCGGAGACATTATCCAACCTCTCATATTACTTCTGGATGTCGTTAGACATCGAAGCCAATATGATACTACGTACTTTCCGGTTGTCCTCATGCCATTTCTCGAACGTCAAATGTTCTTCTGGCATGGACCCCTCTGATAAGTCTCTAAGCAGGCGGCTCGTCCAAGACATAGTCTTGGTTCTCGAACCGAGGATACTCCTCAGGTTTCTCAGCTAGTCCGGGTTTGTTCCATTAAACTTATTACTCTCAAGTATCATGGTCAATGGATTCTTAGACATATCTACATTTATAAAAAAATGTAAAGCAAAAATTAGTAGATGATGGTAATATTATTGTTCAAGTTGAAGACATGGTCTTTTAGTCTTTAAACCTTCCACTATTTGTAAGAAAGTCCACCACTCTTGAGTGAAGTTTCGGGAAACCAATTCCTAGTGAGCTTGGGATCCATAAGTGTAATCTCCTTGCCCTGCTTTTATAATTCACACGAAAAAGACCTCATGGGAGATATCCAATATCATTCTCATCAAATGAGATTCCCAATATATTTTACCTCACCTATTCGCATGGTTTCGAGGACTCCAATCGAACCATGTTACTCAGTGTTGGGCCCGACCCATCAACCAAACCATGCCTCAACTGTCGCCCCCCATGAGTCGTGAGATAGGAAAAAAACAAGTGCAATCTCTTTGTTCACAACAATGGTGCAGTTTTCCCCTAGTCCAAGTGTGCCACGACTCGTGAGACCACACTTGGGTAGTGGTAGCTTTCTCACCACATTGTTGTGAATAGAAGGCTCGGACAGATCAAAATACCATTTTGATCCAAGTCCGTTCTGGGCCTAATATTTAATTTGGTCCAACCAAATGAGAATTGGTTAAACGATTGAGACCTCATCACATTAAATGTTTTATCATGCATAACTATCCAATATTTAAAGTGTTTAAATAAATACGCCGCATGCAGAAAACATAGCATACCCCTGTTAGGATGATCACAAGCCCAACCTATGTGACCCACTGAGCCCACAGTGAGTGTATAGTCTGTTTAGGGTGGTCCTATATTATTACAAAAATAATATACCCATTGTAATTTCAATGTGCCTTATGGCTCTTCTTGTTTCACGCCTTAATGTTTCACCTTGGGTCTCCGACTCCATGGGCTTGTTAAAGTATAAAACCTCACAAAAATCTATCTACTCTCATTACAAAAGAAAGTAATACATGGAAATTATACAAACAAGCCTTAACATTATGAGGCTGAAAAAACGGGAGATGATAGTCCCAAAACAAGAGGCATGCAGGCCCCACCCAACAGAAATGTAAATAACATACATGCATCCATACACAAGGTCTACGGCTCTTGTGATCATCCCATGTTGATTCCATCAATGCATATAACACAAGTATTCCAAATAATCATGGTAAACTATGGATATTCAAAATATCCAAGTGATGTCCAACATCACAAGGTACAAATATATAAATAATATGCAAAGTTCAAATTTCAAATTTAATAAACATTATCTACAATGCATCCAATGCATGTATTAATCCCAAATTAATTAAGAAAATTTGATCTACGAAAAAATCTAATAATTCCAAAATCAAATATGCAAAATTAATTCATTTTCAGAATAATGTGCAGAAAACTCAGAAAATCCAATTTTCAGAAAATGTCGACAAACAGCACAATATGGCCCAGCCGTTGTGCCAGCCGGCTGGCCGCACGAATAGGGCCGTGCGCGCGCGCCTATGTGCAGCACCCATGGCGCAGTGTGCGCAGCCGCCCCTGCCAGCACGCACGCCGGCCAGCAAGTGACCGGCCGACAGGGGCGACAGCCAACCGCCACCGGTGCTATCCATTTTAGATGCTTTTTCGACCTTTTTATTCAGCACATAATTAACAATATAAACTGAAAACAAAACATGCAATTTTAAGATCCAATCTTACAAAAATCGCATGCTTAATGTCCATCAAATTCAAACAAATGAACAATCATATTTATTCATATATTCATACAATCATACATGGTTATAAAATCGTAAAAGCAATTAGATCATGCCAAGAACATAGATCTATGCCCCTTACATCAAATTGGGCTCTGATACCACTTGAAGGACAAGCAGATCCGCTCGAGAGTACAAGCGCAACCGAGAATGTGCAAATACGTAAATTTAAATCGTATAAATTAACGTACTAATCATAAGATCCCAAGGGGTGTACCCTTGGGTGCTCAACAGGGCATTCGATGTAGGATGTATCAACATAAAATGAATATTGAACATAGGGCATAGAATTGAAATAAACTATGAAAGTGTATAAGCTGTTACCTTTGTCAATTTCACGTGTGCCGCTACTTGCGTTGTTCCTCTCCGGAATGTCCACGAAGTTCAAACATATGAACTCTCCAAAGGTGATCCACACCACACCGGAAGAGATCTTCGTTCTCCTTGCTAGAAGAAAACGGGTCGAGAAGGACTCGGTTTAAGAAGATGAACACTATCAATTTAGTGTTTTTCTTAAACTCACTTTTTCCTTTTAAATGATCCCAGATCAAATGAAGAACACAAGTGTAGGGAGAGGGAGAGAGGCCAAGAGTTAGGAGGAAGAGAGTGTGCATTTTCTTCTTCTTTTCCTAGAAAAGATGAATAATGAATCTTGTTACTTAGGTGTTAGTATTGGAATATTGGAATATGTCTATCTTCTTCCAAGGATATCTAGATACATCCCAATCAATCACCATCAATTCTTCAATCAAGCCTACCATCTCTTAAGGTATGATCAAATCATATATCAAAAGGGAGAGGCTTGATTGGAGTTGATTTGTCTCTTACCAAAAGAGACAAGTCAACTACACCTAGCATCCAACATGGTCGATTTTTGCTCCCTCCAAGGTAGCAATTTTCAGCCATGCTTATTTAGGGAGGAAGTCCAACTTCTTCCTATTCCAAAAATGAAATTGTTAGAATAGGTGACCAAAAAGCCAATTGGATTGGCGGTTTTGGGTACTATTTAGCAATCTTTATTGACTTGACGAATATAGTAAGTATTCATCTGTGGCACTATGTATTTGTTGTACTTACTGATTACGTTAAACGACATTTTAATATCACAACAAATGCCCACAGACCAATTGGATAACCCATGTAGTTGGGCTGCGCATTAGATTGTAGCTATGAAACCAACTTCTGAGAGTTGGTCTAAAACGTTCCAAGTCGAGGACCGCGAGACAGGGCATCGAGGGTCCTACAGAGAGTTGCACTAAGAAATGCATTCATTGGATGAGTGTCATGTTTCTGTTAGAATAGGTGACCATGTAGCCAATCTTGGCAGGCAAAATATAACCTATGTCTAGACAATTTCAGGGTTTTGATAAATTATTAATGAATAAAGAAGTGAAATTCATTTGGCATTACTTTATTTGTGTTCACTTTATCTGCATTACATATCTGTTCACTACGCAAACAAAGCCCACGGACTGAAAACCTATTTCAGGGACTGGACTACGCTTGGAGGTAGGTCCATGGAATCAGTCCCACCGAATCAGTCCGGAAATCTCCAAGTCAAGGAATCTCGAAAAATGGGTACCAAGATTCCCCTTGAGACTTGCACTAAACATCTGTTGTCGTATTTCATCGAAGGGTGACGAAGGTCGTCCAAGTAGTGTTAGTGGGTTAGCCTGCCAGGTAACAGCTGACTGAGGTGACTCGCGGGAACCGTCTTACGGAGGACCTTGAGTAGGGTCGGCTAGGTATGACGTGTGTTCCTGGTTCCGACAGTACAGGTCAAGTCCTTTGACTTGAGGAACTGCTGAGTTTACCTGTATATCTGGGGTGTATCTTAGATATGCTGAGAGATTGCCAAAAAGCACTTGAGTAGTCATAAGCCATGTCTAGTGCACCTCTGGTGTACAGAGTGACAGTAGCTTCCAAGAAAGGATCTGTGTCCTGTCAAAAGGCATTGACAGTTGAGTCTCACATATGCTCTGTGTCTTGTCCCTAAAATCTGTGGCCACAGTAACTGAACAGAAGGGAAGGTTTCCCTTGCGGTGTTTAGTAAGGACAGAGTGACACTTAGGTCCAAAATGGGTACCTGCATTTTCCGTGCCCTAGACCCTAAGTGGTGAGACCGAAGATAGAAGGACAAGTGTACTGATAGAGCCTAAATGTTCATCCCCGAATATTCACCTAGTCTCTAGTGCCATGGACCATTGATAGATGGCCACCCATGGTAACGGGCGGATTCTAGGAATCCGACCAAGTCTAGCTAAAAGGTGAACCTAAACAGTCACACACAATCCACACACTTTAAGCATTTAATATAGAATTAAATATTGGAGAAATGGAATGATTAAATTGGATTAATTGGGTCCTTAATTTTCTTGGAGAGAATTAATTCCTTTTATTAGATAAAAGGGATTAATCTAATAAATTAAATTTATTAGAAAAAAATTAATTTAATGGGCCTAGAATAAATATTTATATTTATTATATTTATTTATTGCCCTTTGGAATATTTAAATAGGTTTTAAATATTCCATTAAATTAAATTAATGGTTGAGTTTAAAAGGAGAGATGGATGACTAGGATTAATTTGACTAGGTCAAATTACTACTTTGACTAGGACTTTGACTAGGTCAAAATCCTAGTCAAATTAGTCTTCTAGAGTTGGAGTTTGAAGAGGATTAAACTCCTCCTCCATAAATAGTCCTAGCCCCTCACCATAAGCATGATGATGAGTCTACACACACTCACTCTTGTGCCTCTCCCTCTCCTCTCGTCCGCCTCTCTCTCTAATTCTCCAAGAATTTGTTTCTTGTTCTTTTGTTCTTGGAACAAATTGAACATAGGAGGATTAATCCCATTAACCTAATAACGTGTGATTGATCCATCCTCTCCAAAATACTTGTTCGTTCACTAGCACGACGTGCAAGATACGTGGGTGGATTGCGTGTCACAATTTGGACAATCTCACATACGAGATTTGGTGCAAATCGGGGAACAATGCGAGTATCGATTAGAAGACGTCCCTCTCTTTATTTTAAACCCTATGGCCTCCATGATTCTTGTATTCTTTGAATTCATGAGGTACACCGAACTCCCAGGAATTTGAAGGGCACACCCCTTGAACGTGTTCTTTATTTTTTCTTAAAAGCATGTTTAAATTCCGTTTATTTAAATTTATGCCGCGATTCCACATTCGCGCTATTTCCGGGGACGATCCACAATCTTTCAGTGGTACCAGAGCCTTGTTCAGTGTATAGGCCTAGGATTTTGTGTGCGTTATTAGCATGAAAAATGACTTTTGGCATATTTTAATTAACTCTTGATTGTATTGTTATTAAAGCGTGTCGTTTTTCTTGCTTTTCGATTCGTATGATTTTTGGTATTGTTGGATTTTCTGTTTTTCTTGGGAAACGGGGGGTGAAAATTGAAACAAAACGAAGAAATGCCGCAGCACGCGGGGCTGCCAGAGGCTGGTCGCGCACGGCTATGCGCTTGCGCGCGGCGCGCATGGCTGCGCGCAGATAGCCTGCCGGGTGGTGCGGCCGGACGACAGGCAGGCGGCTGGCCGGGTGCGCGCGCAAATGGGCAGGGAAACCCGTGCACGCGCATTGGGATACCTGTGCGCCCGAACGTGGGGCCAGAAAGCCCGCGCGCGAGCACGCGCGACTGTGTGCTGAAGGGCCGAGCGCGAGCGCACGCACGAGGCGGCGCCGCCAGGCGAGGACGCACGCAGACGATGGTGTCTGTGCGCATGCGCCGAGCAGGCGTGCCCAGTGCGCGTGCGCAGGGCAGGCGCACGACTGGCGGCCGGCAGACTGGCGCGCGCGGGCAAGGGAGCCTGCGCATGCGGCAGCCCACCGGAGCGTGCGGCCGTGCAGCTTGCTGCCGCCCAGGCAGGGGCCTGCGCGCGCGCGCGCCCGGTCTGGCAGCGCCTGTGCACACACAGGGGCAGCAGGCTAGGCCTGCTGTCCTACGCGCGCCGTCTGGCTGCTGCCGGTGGCGACGGTAGGCTGTCGTTGTTAGGGTTTCTCCTTATTTTTCAGTTTTAATTCTTTTAATTCATTCTGAAAATTCCTTTTTGTTTAATTTTTGCCTATTTTCTGAGACATTATTTTGGAAGGTTAAATTATGTTGGATTTGGAGCCCCGGGGATAATTTACCTAGAAATAATGAGGAAGGGTTTTCCTAAAACGGAAAAAATATTATTGCCAATGGGTGTACCATATTTTTCATACGTTACGCATTTATTTTATCTTGGATAATTATGATTGGTAATCATGAGATGTTAGCATGTATTTTATGTGATTGGATCATGTGATTATATGCGTCGGATAGAAATGGATGATCACGAGCCCTAGACCGAATGTATGGTTTAATTTTATATTAGGCCTGTGTGCGTCTTTTTCTGCTTTCTCCTTCTCCCTTTCTAGTTGCGTTGGAATAATAAGGCATTCTTCCACCCTCCTTATGTACTCCCCCTGGGTTTTCGCTGGGGTTTCTATTTTACATATGTAATGAGAGTAGAATAGGAGTGAGGTTTTTTAATTTTATGTAATTGGTGGAGAAGAAGGAAGGTCCACATAGAGAGCCCAGACTGGAGGTTCCAAGGAGTTTCCATGAAGAGAAGAAAGAGAAAAAGAGACCAAGGCCCATCAGAATGATGATTGGGTTACTATTAATGTAATAGTGTTGGACCAACCCTAAATTGACCATAGATCCACTGCGGGCTCAGTGGATCGCATAGGATTCGGGCTCGTGATCATCCAACAGGGGCGTGCTAGGCTTTAATTTTGCATGTGGTTATTATGATGGATGAATGACGTTTTATTTATCATATAACTGCTATGGATGCAATTTATTTATTTTCACATTATGGATGAATGTGTTAATATTACTTTATGAGATCTCGGTCATTTACTACTCTCACATTACTTAGACCAATGTCCAAATATTAGACCCTAGACAAAATGGACATGGACTCTAGGAGTTTGTCCATGCCTTCCAGTCCATGGCGTAGTGAGGAAGCTAATTTAGGTCGATAGCGTGGTCTCACGAATCATGGCACGACTATCGTACTTAAAAAAAGCTGCACTATGTTATGAACGAAAAGTAGACCACTGTTACCTGTCTCACGAGTCGTGGAGGTAGCAGTGGGTCTATGGCTCGGTTGATTGGGTCGGGTCTAACGCCCAATTAGTATGATTCGCTTGGAGTCCTCGGGATCATGTGAAAGGGTGAGGCAATAATCTTGGGGATCTCGTGGAACGAGAATGGTATAGTATACCTCCCACAAAATTTTTTTCATGCGAATCGTAAAAGCCGGGTATGGGAAATTCGCTGTCGATCCCAAGCCAACTAGGAAAGGATTTTCCGAAAACAACATTTGAGAGTATCGTGTTTTCGTATAAATAGTGGGAAGCATTAAATGACTAAAGACCAAACATTTAATTATTTATCAAACCACCGTCTTTTACATTCTGCTGATCGCGAACTCTATTTTTTAAATGTAGATTTAAAAATGTCTAAGAACCCTTTATCAACCATTCTTGAGACCAACAAATTCAATAGAACCAATTACAACGACTGGTTGCGCAATCTTAGGATAGTCCCGAATTACGAGAGCCAAGGCTACGTCGTGGACGAGCCTCTCCCTAGGACCTTACCGGAAGGATCCACGCCAGAAGAACGTGAGACGTTTGATACTTGACATAAGGATAACCGGAAGGTCCGTAGCGTCATACTTGCTTCGATGACGAATGAGATTCAGAAGCAATATGAAAGGCTAGACAATGTCCCTTCCATTATGGCTCGCCTTAAGGATTGCTATGCAGTCCTGGACCGGCATACTAGGTATGTCGCGACCAAGGCGTTCTTTGGAACCAAAATAACATAAGGATCCTCTGTACAAGAGCACGGGGTTAAAATGCTTACCCTGGTGGAAAAGCTCGAGGACATAAAGGCAGGCCTCGATAATGAGATGTACATAGATGTGATCCTTCAGTCACTCCCATCCTCCTTCGACCAATTTATTGTCAACTACAACATGAACGCACTTGAAAAGGGAATTCATGAGTTGATTAATATGTTGGTGCAATACGAGGCAACGACCAAAAAGTCCACGCCTTCGGTATTCTTTGGAGGTGCTTCAACTTCTAAAACAAAAGGCAAGCGTGCTGGACGTTGGAAAAGAAAGAAGGGGAAGGGAAAAGCCGTCAAAGCAGCTACGAACACTAAGAGTGTTCCCATTGCCAAAGAGGGGAAAGGCAAAGCAAAGGGAAAGGTTGTCTTCAAGAAATAGTCGAGGCATATGACATATGTATCAATTGCCGTGAGAAAGGGCATTGGAAGAGGGAGTGCCCCAAGCTCCTCTCGAACCAAGGTATATTTGTGATTGAGGTTAATATGGTCACTAATTCTGTCTCTTGGGTATTGGATACCGACTGTGGAGCTCACATTTGCAATGATTCGCAGGTGCTGAAAGGGAATAGAAAACTGGGTAGCGGGGATATGATCCTGAAGCTTGGGAATGACAAGGCCATCTCAGCAGAAGCAGTAGGATCCCCCACTCTAGTAGTTAGTGATAATATTAACATAGAATTAGAGCAAGTTTATTATGTACCTAGTATGATTAGAAACATCATTTCCATTCCATTGTTAGACAATAGTGGTTATGAGTTTATGATCAATAAAAATTGCTTTTATTTGATGAGGTGTGGAATTGCTCATCTACTTGGTACACTTAATAATGGGCTCTATATCTTGCAACAAACGAACTTAGTTCTTAACGCTCAACACAAACGTAAAATAGATAATAACGAGAACGCACGACTGCGGCACGCTAAGCTAGGTCACATATCCCAAGACAAGATGAAAAGATTGGTAGACTCAAAAAACCTAGAGGTAGGGGACTTGAGTGAGCTACCAACTTGTGAATCCTGTCTAAGAGGGAAATGACCAAAAAGCCCTTTGTAGGACAAAGCAGGCTTGCCACAGGTCTGTTGGACTTCGTCCATACCGACGTATGTGGACCACTAAGGACGCAGGCTCGAGGTGGGTTCTCCTACTTCATAACCTTTACCAATGATCATTCGCGGTATGGTTATGTTTACCTAATGAGGTACAAGTCTAAAGCTCTTGAGAGGTTTAAAGAATTCAGACTTGAAGTGGAGAATCAAACCAACTGCAAAATTAAAGTCGTACGGTCAGACCGAGGCGGAGAATACCTTAGTACCGAGTTCCTTAATTATCTAAAAGAAAATGGAATAATATCAGAATGGACACCTCCTAGGACACCACAATTGAATGGTGTCTCTGAAAGGAGGAATCGAACCCTGTTGGACATGGTTCGATCGATGATGAGTTTTACCAAATTGCCCTTGTCCTTTTGGGGCTACGCATTGGAAACAACGGCCAAGTTGTTAAATTTGGGGCCAACCAGTGTATTGACCCAAACGCCATATGTGATATGGCACGGCAAGCCTGCATCCTACAACTAGTTGAAAGTGTGGGGTAGCCCCGCATACGTTAAGAGGTTAGTGGGAGATAAGCTAGAATACAGTCCTAGCTTATGCAGTGTCTTGGAACAAGGCTTTCCAGAGGATATCCAACCTGATGAACTGATCCTTGAGGAATCACGTCATGGAAACTTGTCATCAGAGGAAGCCGCGGATTCCTCGCTTAGAGGATTCAGGATAGATACCCGAAGGGCTGACCGACCTCGAGAAGTCCAGCATGCTAGGCATGAATGAGAGCCTCAGGAACAGCCAGCCCCAGTGCCTGAACCGTCAGCTTCTATACAGTCAGCGCCCACAGTCACCACTGACGTTCCTGTTCTCCGTAGGTCTACTAGAGAGCCATGGCTAAATCCATGGCTAAATCCATTCAGATCCTGCTCGCCATAGCAGCATGGTATGACTATGAGATGTGGCATATGGACGTGAAAACGACCTTCCTCTATGGTTTCGTTGAGGAAGAGATCTATATGGATCAGTCGGAGGGTTTCACAGTCACTGGAGAAGAACAGAAGGTCTGTCGTCTCCAGAAGTCCATCTATGGCCTCAAACAAGCATCCTGAAGTTGGAACATTCGCTTTGATGAAGTGATACGGAGCTATGACTTCATCAAAAATGAATCCGACCCTTGTGTATACAAGAAGGTCAGTGGGAGCTCTATAGTGTTCCTATTGCTTTATGTGGATGACATTCTACTCATAGGTAATGATGTTAGAATGTTAGGTGACACAAAAGCATGGTTATCAACCCAGTTTTCCATGAAGGACCTGGGTGAAGACTCCTACATCCTAGGCATCCAGATTGTCAGGGACAGATTCAAAAGGATGTTAGGGCTCACCCAAAACTCGTATATGGAGAAAGTCCTAAAGAGATATCGGATGGACAACTCCAAATGAGGATTCCTTCCCATGAGGCATGGGATCAAGCTATCCAAGAAGCAATCCCCGCAAATTGATGAGGAACTTGAAAGGATGAAAGTCATTCCCTATGCTTCTGCCGTAGGTAGCATCCAATATGTGGTCTACTGCACCAGGCCTGACATTGCTTACGCTTTGAGCGTGACAAGCAGATATCAATCTTGTGCAGGAGAGGCACATTGGAATGCTGTTAAGGCCATCCTTAAGTACCTAAGGAGGACTAAGGAAATTTTCTTAGTCTATGGCAATGGAGAACTGATCCTGGAAGGCTTTAGTGACGATAGCTTCCAGTCTGATGACGATGATGCCAAGTCTCAATCGGGTTATGTATTCAAGCTCAATGGAGGAGTAGTGGCTTGGAAAAGATCTAAGCAAGCAACCACTGCTGACTCCACCACTGAGGCCGAATACATAGCAGCTTCAGAAGCTACCAAGGAAGCGGTTTGGATGAGAAACTACATCCAAGAGTTGGGTGTGGTGCCTAGAATCGCCGAACCCGTTGTTATCTTTTGTGATAACAACGGTGCAATAGTGCAAGCAAAGGAACCGAGATCTCATCACCATTTCAAACACATTCTTAGACGCTACCGTCTTCTAAGAGAAATGGTAGGAAGAGGTGATGTTCGGATGGACCGAGTCAACTAAGCAGACAACACAATAGATCCACTGACAAAGCCTATGTCGCAGAGCGCTCACACGCAACATCTTGAGAATATGGGGATTAGACATATGGGCGATTGGCTTTAAGGTCAAGTGGGAGATTGTTAGAATAGGTGACCATGTTGCCAATCTTGGCAGGCAAAATGTAACCTATGTCTAGACAATTTCAGGGTTTTAATAAATTATTAATGAATAAAGAAGTGAAATTCATTTGGCATTACTTTGTTTGTGTTCACTTTATCTGCATTACATATATGTTCACTATGCAAACAAAGCCCATGGACTAAAAACGTATTTCGGGGACTGGCACTACGCTTGGAGGTAGGTCCATGAAATCAGCCCCGCCAAATCAGTCCGAAAATCTCCAAGTCAAGGTATCTCAAAAAATGGGTACGGAGATTCCCGTTGAGACTTTCACTAAGCATCTGCTATCATATTTCATCGACGGGTGACGAAGGTCGTCTAAGCAGTGCTAGTGGGTTAGCCTGCTAGGTAGTAGCTGACTGAGGTGACTTGGGAGAACCGTCTTATGGAGGACCTTGAGTAGGGTCGGCTAGGTATGACGTGTGTTCCCGGTTCCGACAGTACAGATCAAGTCCTTTGACTTGAGGAACTGCTGAATTTACCTGTATATCAGGGCTGTATCTTAGATATGCTAAGAGATTGCCAAAAAGCACTTGAGTAGTCATAAGCCATGTCTAGTGCACCTCCGGTGTACAAAGTGACAGTAGTTTCCAAGAAAGGATCTGTCTCTTGTCAAAAGGTATTGACAGTTGAGTCTGACATATGCTCTGTGTCTTGTCTCTAAAATCTGTGGCCACAGTAACTGAATAGAAGGGAAGGTTTCCCTTGGGGCGTTTAGTAAGGACAGACCGACACTTAGGTCCAAAATGGGTACCTGCATTTTCCGTGCCCTAGATCCTAAGTGGTGAGACCAAAGACAGAAAGACAAGTGTACTGTTAGAGCCTAAATGTTCATCCCCGAATATTCACCTAGTCTCTGGTGCGATGGACCGTTGCTAGATGTCTACCTATGGTAATGGGCGGATTCTAGGAATCCGATCAAGTCTAGCTGAAAGGTGAACCTAAAGAGTCACACACAATCCACACACATTAAGTATTTAATTTAGAATTAAATATTGAAGAAATGGAATGATTAAATTGGATTTAATCAGATCCTCAATTTTCTTGGAGAGAATTAATTCCTTTTATTAGATAAAAGGGATTAATCTAATAAATTAGATTTATTAGAACAAAATTAATTTAATTGGCCTAGAATAAATATTTATATTTATTATATTTATTTATTGCCCTTTGGAATACTTAAATAGGTTTTAAATATTCCATTAAATTAAATTAATGGTTGAGATTAAAAGGAGAGATGGATGACTAGGATTAATTTGACTAGGTCAAATTACTACTTTGACTAGGACTTTGACTAGGTCAAAATCCTAGTCAAATTAGTCTTCTAGAGTTGGAATTTGAAGAGGATTAAACTCCTCCTCTATAAATAGTCCTAGCCCCTCACCATAAGCATGATGATGAATCTACACACACACTACACACACTCACTCGTGTGCCTCTCCCTCTCCTCTCGTCCGCCTCTCTCTCTAATTCTCCAAGAATTTGTTTCTTGTTCTTTTGTTCTTGGAACAAATTGAACATAGAAGGATTAATCCCGTTAACCTAATAGCGTGTGATTGATCCATCCTCTCCAAAATACTTGTTCGTTCGCTAGCACGACGTGCAAGATACGTGGGTGGATTGCGTGTCACAATTTGGAGAATCTCACATACGAGATTTGGTGCAAATTGGGGAACAACATGAGTATCGGTTAGAAGACGAAAACGACAATCGGTAGGTTCTGATTTAGTTTTCATCCCTCTCTTTATTTTAAACCCTATGGCCTCCATGATTCTTCTATGCTTTGAATTCATGAGATACACCGAACACCCGGGAATTTGAAGGGCACACCCCTTGAACGTGTTCTTTATTTTTTCGTAAAAGCATATTTCAATTCCGTTTATTTAAATTTATACTGCGCTTCCGAATTCGCGCTATTTTCCGGGACGATCCACAATCTTTCAGTTTCATCGGCGACAGACGTTGGACGTCCATGCAATATTAGTGGGTTGGTTGACAAGGGTGTTAGCTGACTGAACTGACTCACGGGAGTCGTCATTTGGAAGCCTTGGAGGCTTGGTTGGTATGACAGGAATTCTTGGCTCCGATAGTATGAAGATTAGTCCTCGGACTTGAGGAATCATTGCAGTCACATACAAATGAAGGTTGTATCTAGGGTTTGGCAAAAGATGTCTGTATCTGGGATACGTTCATTATAAGCTTTATCCAGTGCAGTCGGAATATGTATTGAGGACGGTGGATTCCAAGATAAGATCCGTCACCTGTCAGTATATGACAGTCGAGTCTCCTATGCACTCTGAGACGGTTTAAGCTCTTTAAGTCTGTGGCCACAACGATTGGTCAAGTAGGGAATGGTTTCCTACGTCGATCAATAGAGCAGACGTGTCTCGAGTTATTGAGCATAGTTGTCTAGTCCAGGATGGGAACCGATGCTCAATTCCATGCCCTAGACTTAGATCGGGAGATGGATGATGGAAGGACCGTACTCGTATGGAACTCGGGAGCCTAAAAGTTCACGCCAACATTCACCTAGTCTCGAGTGCCATGGACCGTTGCTAGACGACCACCCATGGTGATGGGCGTTTTCCGATTAATGGTTAATTGGAAATTACTTAATTAAAATTAAATTTAATTGACCAATTGTGTTGGACACAAGTCCAAGTCCAGCTGAGGGTATACCTAAAGAGTCACGCACACATCACTATGGAATTGGAAGAATTAATTTGGAATTAATTCTAGTAGAAGCGAATTAATTTAATTGGATTAAATTAATTCAAGGAGAAAAATAAATGATTGGATCATTTTTGGGAAATCAATTTGATGGATGGTCCAAGAATTAATTAATTAGATTAGTTAATTTTTGGACTTAGAACCTTTAAATTAATTGGATTAATTTATCGGGTTTGAATTAATTAATTGATTGGATCAATTAATTAGAGTTCGGACTTATGTTTATTTAATTGCATTAAATAAACTTATGGGATTCAATTGGATTAATTAATGCCCAATGGACTTTGTTTGGACTTAATTTAATTAGATTAAATAAAAGTCAAAGACTAGTAGTCCTAGTCCATGGAAAAATTCAATTTAGAGCAAGTGAAGGAAGAATTAAAATCTTCCACATGTGAGGCACATGTGACCAGCCTTTATATGGTTCGGTGGGTGTTTTTATTTGCTATAATGATGCATGGTTATGTAGATAATGGTGTGTGTATGTAGGTTACTTTGGAAGTTGACAAGAGAAGTTGAATTTTGAATTCAACAACTCTACATACACAAAATCATTCACATAAATTGTATGGTACTAGCTTGCATGAATTTTTTCATCAAAATACTCTCCAAAATTCTCTGAAAAACTCTCCTTTTTGTGCTCATACCTTTTGGAAAGGATTGAACTAAAAACATTCCAAAAGGCACTAAACAATAGTGTTGTTTTGGAAGTGTTTCTTCTTCTTTGCTCTACTTCTATCTAGCAATAGATTAGAGATCTATTCTATAGTGTGGTGTGGAAAAATTAGAGGAGTTCTATGTTGAATTCTCAAGTGAACGGAAGGAGAAACGGAAAGGAAACAACGCACGTACCAGTTATACGTGTAGTAAACAAAAAGGTAGGTTTTCTTTAGATTTTCATGTATCTTTTTGTTTTCTTCCTTTAGCCACATGTCCAGCATCTTCTCCTTCTTTATTTATGCTATGAAAAATACCGAACGCCCGGGAACTTCAAAGGGAACACCCCTTTGAACCCGTTTTATATTATGCTTTAATTAACATTTTTACGCTTCCGTTGCGTTCCCGTGCCGTACCCGATTCTTTCAGTGATATCAGAGTCCAGTTCGGTGTTGTGGCTATAGGATTTACATGTTATTATGTATTGAGCATGAAGAACATGTTTAAATTGCTTTTGGAAAGCATGTGATGGCTTTAAAGCATGATAATAGGTGTAGAAAATATGTGTTAATTTTGCTTTTGAAATTATGGATATCCATGCATTTTTTGAGAATTGGATGTTCTGTAAATGCATGTTTATGTTTTAGTTTTATAGCAGAAATTTAAAAAAAAAAAAGAGAAAACAAAAGTGAAAAACGATGCCGGCCGCCCGGCAAGGGCAGCAGGCGCGTGCGACCGCCTGTGCGCGCAGGTAGGGGCGCCTGCACGCGCACGGCCGTCTGGGACGGCCGGCCGGCAGCACTGATTTGTGTCGTTTTTGCTGTTTTTCCGGAAAATTTGATTTTCCTAAATTCTGCTAGTTTTCTGAAATTATTAATTTTGGCATATTTTAATTTTAGTTAAATTTGATTTTTCTAAAATTATTTTTTTATGCCTTCGATTATTTTGGAAGTGAATTCCAAACAAAAAAAAAGATGATTGTACATTGGATGTATAGTTGATATCCATATTTTTAATTGCATTATTAATATGTTATTTTTTGCATTTTATTATGTTTATTGTTTTAGATATTGGATATCTATTTATAAATGCATGGGATCTATTTATATGCTTGGCATGTTTATATTTGATATAAATGTGTTTTGTTGTTGTTTATTTGATAAACAATAAGGACGATCACTAGCCCTTTTTGGCCTATGTATGGCTTAATTTATTGTTGGGTGAGGCCTGTGTGCCTCTTTGTTTTTATTCCTTCTTTCGTTTTTAGCCTTAGAATAATAAGACTTGCTTCCTCTCTATTAAAGTACCCCCCCCAACTTCTGATTGGGGTTTCCTTTTAAGTTGTAATGAGAGTAGATTAGATTGTGAGGATTTATTTTATTAAATGTAAGCTTCCAAGGAGATGAAGGTCCGGTGGACGGTGTTAGAATAGGGTGACCGGAAAGCCAATTAGATTGGTCTTGGTGTATTCTATTTCTGACAATGTCATTGTAATTGTAATATTCTTATATTTATAAAGTGAGTATTCATATTTGGCAGTTCCCTTTGTTGTGCTCGCTCTTTATGTTTATTCCATTTAACATCACAACAAAGCCCACAGGCCAAACGAACAACCCATGTAGTTGGACTGCGCATTGGATGGCAGCTATGAAACTAACTTCTAAGGGTTAGGTCTGAAATGTTCCAAGTCGAGGACCTTGAGACAGGGCATCAAGAGTCCTATACAGACTTGCACTAATGATTGCATTCATTAGATGAGTGCCGTGTTTCATCGGCGACAGACGTTGGACGTTTATGCATTATTAGTGGGTTAGTTGACAAGGATGTCAACTGACTGAACTGACTCGCGGGAATCATCATATGGAAGCCTTGGAGGCTTGGTCGGTATGACTGGCATTCCCGGCTCCGATAGTACGAGATTAGTCCTCGGACTTGAGGAATCATGACAGTCACATGCATATGATGGCTGTATCTAGCATCTGGCAAGAGATGTCAGTATCTGGGATACGTTCATCATAACCCTTATACAGTGCAGTCGGAATATGTATTGAGGACGGTGGATTCCAAGATAGGATCCGTCACCTGTCAGTATATGACAGTCGAGTCTCCTATGCGCTCTGAGACAGTTTAAACTCTTATAAGTCTGTGGCCACAGCGATTGGTCGAGTAGGGAATGGTTTCCTACGTCGATCGATAGAGTAAACGTGCCTCGAGTTACTGAGCATAGTTGTCTAGTCCAGGATGGGAACCGACGCCTAATTCCATACCCTAGACTTAGACCGAGAGACGGATGATGGAAGGACCGTACTCGTATGGAACTCGGGAGCCTAAATGTTCACGCCAACATTCACCTAGTCTCTAGTGCCATGGACCGTTGCTAGACGGCCACCCATGGTGACGGGCGTTTTTCTGATTAATGGTTAATCGGAAAAAACAATTAATTAAATTGGATTTAATTGATCAATTGTGTTGGACACAAGCCCAAGTCTAGCTGAGGGTGAACCTAATGAGTCACACACAAATCACTTTGGATTTGGCGGAGTTAATTTGGAATTAATTCTAGAAGAAGCGAATAAATTTAATCGGATTAAATTTATTCAAGAGAGAAGATAAATGATTGGATCATTTATTTAGAAATCCATTTGATGGATGGTCCAAGAATTAATTAATTGGATCAGTTAATTTTTTTGGACTAAGGACCTTTAAATTAATTGGATTAATTTATTGGGTTTTGGCTAGAATAGTTGATTGGATCAATTATTCTTAATTTGGACTTATGGTTATTTAATTGGATTAAATAAATAATTGGGATTCAATTGGATTGAAATTAATTAGATTAATTAATGCCCAATGGATACATGTTTGGACTTTATTTAATTTGATTAAATACTAGTCCAAAAACCATGAAGGTCCAAGTGCATTTTTTCATGCAAGTTGAAGCTACTTAAGGAGGAGTTTCAACTCTTCCACATATGAACATGATGAGCACGAAAATTTGCTGATTTGTGGGTGGTTTTCTCTTGCTTCATGTGTAGTGGATGTGCTAGAAGTGTGTGTATGTGGAAGTTGCCTTGGAGGTTACTTATGTAGGTGGTTTTTTGAACACTACATTCTACATACACAAAACTACTTTGCTAGACACAATTCATTTAACTTGCTTCACTTTTTGCTGGAGATTTTTAGCCAAATACTCTCTGAAAATTCTCTCTTTTAGTGTTCATACTTCTTAGAGAAGATTGAACAAAAGCATTCCAAGGTACACTAATCGATAGTGCTTTCTTTGGAATTGTTTCTTCTTCTTTGTTTCTAATTTCTATCTAGCAATAGAGTAGAAATAAATCCATAGTGTGGTGTGGAACGCATTAGAGGAGTTCTACGTTGAGCTCTCAAGTGGACGAACGAAGAAAGAAAAGAAAGGAACAACGCACGAACCCGTTCTACATAAACGAACAAAGGTTGGTTTCCTTTTTACATTTTGTATAACTTTCTTCTTCTCCTTTTAAGCCACATGTCCAGCATGTTTTATTTTGTTGTTTATGCTTTGACAAACACCGAACGCCCGGGAACTTCAAAGGGAACACCCCTTTGAATCCGGTTTAAATTATGTCTTAAATTTATGTTTTTTACGCTTCCGTTGCGTTCCCGGGCCGTACCCGATTCTTTCAGACGGAGCCCACGGTGGAAGGTCAAGAAGAACAAAGGGGAGGATTTTACAAGGCCCCATCAGAATGATAATGGGATGTAAAAATTGTAATAGTGTAGGCTTACCCTAGATTGACCATAGATCCACTACGGGCTCAGTGGATCACTTAGGAACGGGCTTGTGATCATCCTTCAGGGGCGTGCTAGGCTTCTGTTGCATGTGTCTAATATTTTAATGCTTTGATGTATGATGTGTTTGGAATGCATCTATTTACATTAAATGTTTAAAACTTGAGCATGCAAAATACTAATAATGATGAGGTCTCGGTCTTAATAAACTATAACTCTCACTTGGATGGTCCAAGTAAATATTAGGCCCAAAATGGAATTAAAATCAAATGGTTTGATTATTCCAACTCTCCATCCATAGCAATATAGTGAGGAAGCTACTTTCACCCATTCGTGGTCTTAGGAATCGTGGCACGTTTGGAATGGAAGAAATTTGAACTGTTGTTGTGAACGAATGGAATATACTCCTATTTCCCTGTCCACGAGTCGTGGGGGGCGATAGTTGAGATATTCATTTGGTTGATGGGTCGGGCCTAATGCTAAGTAACATGATTCGCTTGGAGTCCTTTGGAATCATGTGAAGAGGCGAGGCAAAATATCTTGGGGATCTCATTGGATTAGAATGGTATTGGATACCTCCCACAAAGCCTTTCCCATGTGAATCGTAAAAGCGGGACATAGAGAATTGCATTTGTGGACTCCAAGCCCACTGGGAAATGGTTTCCCGAAAACCCCACTTGAGAGTGGTGGGATTTTTTGAAGAAATAGTGGGAGGGGTTAATGACTAAAGACCAAGTCTTAACTTGAACTCAATATTATAATAATCTACTAAATTCCTGCTTTACATTTTGAATGTAGATGTCTAAGAATCCACTCGCTGTAATTCTTGAGACTAACAAATCTGACCGAACAAACTATAATTATTGGCTGCGAAATCTAAGGATTGTCCTAGATTTTGAAAACCAGGCTTACATTCTGGATAAGCCTCTTCCTCGGATCTTGCTGGAGGGGTCCTCGTCAGAAGAGCGTTTGACGTTCAATGTATGGAAGGAGGACAACAGCAAGGTCCGCAGCGTCATACTGGCATCCATGACTAATGAGATCCAGAAACAGTATGATCGGCTGGATGATGTCAGCTCAATAATGCTCCGTATGAAAGACGTTTATGCGGTACCGGACCGGCATATTAGATATGCTGCGACGAAGGCATTTTTCGGAGCTAAGATGATAGAAGGGTTGTCTGTACACCAGCATGGAGTGATGATGCTATCCCTAGTGGAGAAGCTCAAAGACCTCCGAGCTTATCTTGGAAAAGAAACGTACATCGACGTGATCCTTCAGTCTCTTCCTCCCTCTTTTGACCCGTTTATCGTTAACTATAACATGAATGGGCTTGAAAAAGACCTTCATGAGTTTATGAACATGTTGGTCCAATACGAGGCAACGATTGAAAAGTCTGCACCGTCGATATTGGTGGGGGAGGCCTTGACCTCAAGAGCGAAAGGCAAAGGGGCCAGACGCTGGAGGAGGAAGAAGGGTAAGACAGAATCAGCCGCTGCAAGCGCACAGAGCGCTCCTGTTGCCATGCTGGGCATGGGCAAAGGAAAGAAGAAGGCGGTTCGGCAGTCAAGGATTGCAAAAGATGTTTGCATATATTGTCGTGAAAAGGGGCATTGGATGATGGAGTGTCCTAAACTCCTCTCCAACCAAGGTACATTTGATTTGAGCTTTAACATGATTACTATTCTACTCTTGGGTATTGGATACCAGCTGTAGAGCTCAAATCTGCAAATAGTTTGCAGGTGATGGAAAGGAGTAGAAGGCTCAGACGGAGATGGTTCTAAAGCTAGGCAATGGCTGGGCTATTGCCATAGAAGCTATAGAACTAGTAAGGCTTAGCTATTAGTGATCATGTTAGGATAGAGTTGATAGGTCACAATTATGTAACCTAGCATGATCAGATTATGTTTTTCTATTGTTGGACAATAAGGATTACATGTTTTTGATCAATAAAAGTTTCTTTTATTTGACAAATAATGGTTATTCTTGTCTGCTAGGTTGTTTCCATAATTGTTTCAATACTATCCCATAATTAGATTATGAATGCTCAAAACAAATGATGAAATGGATAATCAAGATAAACTCACAGATTTGGCATGCAAAGCTGTTGGAATAGGTGACCAGAAAGCCAATAGGTTTGGCAATTTGTAACCTATCCGACAACTTGATGTGAATGTAATATTATTATGTGATGAATAAGATGAGTGTTCGCCACCAATGGTACCTTCCTTATTGCGCTCATCTTACATTTGTTAAAACGGTGTTTAACTTATATCACAACAAAGCCCACAGACCATGGATAACAACTCGTGCAGTTGGGCCACGCATTGGATGGTGGTCATGAAACCAACTGATTAAGAGTTGGGTCTGAAACGTTCCAAGTCGAGGACCTCGAGATAGGGCATCGAGAGTCCTATTGAGACTTGCGTCAAGAGTCGTGTTCATTGGATGAGTGCCGTGTTTCATCGGCGATAGGCGTGGGACGCCGACACGATCTTGATGGGTTGGTCGACTGGGGTCGAGCCGACTGGACGGACTCGCGGGGATCATCATATGGAAGCCTTGGAGGCTTGGTCGGTATGATTGGATTCCCCGGTTCCGATAGTACGGGAGTAATCCTCAGACTTGAGGGATCATGGCAGTCGCGTGCACAGGACGGCTGTATCTTGGATCTGGCGAGAGGTAATCATTCTGTAAGATGATTATCATAAGCCTTGTCCAGTGCAGTCAGAATGTGTAGCGAGGACGGTGGATTCCAAGAAGACGATCCATCCCCTATCAGTATATGACAGAGGTATCTCCTATGCACTCGGAGACACGTACATGCTGTTTGAAGCTGTGGCCACAGTGGTTGGTCAAACAGGGAATGGTTTCCTGTGTCGACGCAATGAAGCATACGTGGTCTCGAGTATTAAGCATAGATGCCTAGTCAATGATGGGAACCGACGCCCAATTCCATACCCTAGACTAAGGCCGGGAGACGGTAGACGGAAGGATCGTACCCGTACGGAATCGGCGCCTAAATGTTCACGCCAATTCACCTAGTCTCTAGTGCCATGGACCGTTGCTAGACGGCCACCCATGGTAACGGGCCCTTGTGGGACACGGGCCCAAGTCTAGCTGAGGGTGAACCTAAAGGGTCACACACAAATCACCGAGGAGGTTGAGAGATCGACTTGGAGTCAATCTCGAAGGATAAAATAAGTAATTGGATTACTTAAGGGAAAGTCCATTGGATGGACGGGCCGATATTGTATCGGGCTTTCATTTAATCGGTAAATTGGATTTTCGATTAAATATAGAAAGTTGAGATGTTGAGACGTTGGATCTTTTAATTGGATTAAAAGATCAACGGGAATAATTTAAGTGGACATTAAATTGGATTTAATATTGGGTTCGTCGTAATTGGATTACGATAAAACCCGGTCCGTTAAATTATACCCGAGAGGAGAAATAATTCCTAATTTGGAATAGGAAGAAGTTGGACTTCTTCCCTTAATTAAATATGGCCGACATGCTCCCTTGGAGGAAGCATAATCAGCCATGTTTCATGCTAGGTGGTATGTTGACTTGTCTCTTTTGGAAAGAGACAAATCAACTCCAATCAAGCTCTTCCCTTTTGGTATGATTTGATCATACCATAAATTTTGGTAGGATTGATTGAAGAATTGATGGTGATTGATTGGAATGAATCTAGACATCCTTAGATGAACCTAGACACATTCCAATAATCACATTAATTATGTATATATATTAGAATATACAACACCAAGCATAAGTGATTCATTATTCATCTTTTTCTAGGAAAAAGAGAAGACAAAAATCCTCTCCTCTCTCTCAAAATTTCGTGCTCCCTCCCTCTCTTACACTTGTGTTCTTCACTTGATTTTGAATCAAGAAGAAGAACAAAGTAAGTTTAAGAGAACACTAATTCATAGTGTTCTTCTCTTAAACCGATTCCTTCCTAAACCCGTTCTTTTCTAGCAAGAAGAACGTGTATTTCTTCCGGTGTGGTGTGGATCACCTTTGGAGAATCCATACGTTTGGATTTCGTGAGCATTCCGGAGAAGGAACAACGCTAGTAGCCGGGAGCATACGCTAAACAATCAAAGGTAACGGTTTATTACGCTTTGATTGATTTCATTTGTATATCTATGCCCTATGTGTTTAAATATATGTTTTAATATTTACACATCCTACATCGAACGCCCGGTTGAGCACCCAAGGGTACACCCCTTGGGATTCGCGTATTTTGAATTTGATTTAAATTTACGCACTTATCTCGCCTTTCTCGCTTCCGCTCGCGCTCCCGGGCGGATCCGCTTGTCCTTCAAGTGGTATCAGAGCCCGGTTCGATGTAAGGGCATAGATCTATGTGTTTGGCATGATCTACTTGCTTTTAAATGGGTTTATTGGCATGTTAGATTACATAAATATATGAATAATATGATGATTCAATTGTTTGGATTTAATGGACTTTTGACATGCTTAATTTTGTTAGATTGGATCTAAAATTGCATGCTTATTTTCAGAATAATATTAATGTTATTGTGCTGAAACAGTTTTGAAAAACACAAAAAAAAAAAAAAAAAAATTTGGTCGGGCCGGCAGTGGCCGCGCGTAGGCTTGCTGCCTGCGCGCGCGCGCGCACAGAGCGACCGGCTAGCACAACGGCTGGGCCGTTTTTCGACTTTTTCCGGAAAATTCGACTTTCTGTATTTTCTGCACAATATTTTGAAAATATGTTAATTTTGCATTTTTGATTTTGGGATAATTGGATTATTCTTTGAATTAAATTTGCTTAATTAATTTGGGATTAATACATGCATTGGATGCATTGTTTAAAATGTCCATTAAATTTTAAATTTGAATTTTGCATATTATTTGTATATTTATGCTTTTGTGATGTTGGACATCACTTGGGTATTTGGAATATCCATTGGTTATTTATGCATGATTATTTGGAATAATTATGTTATGTGAGTTGATGGAATCAACATGGGATGATCACAAAGCCCTAGACCTTGTGTGTGGATGAATGAATGTTTATTTATTTTCTGTTGGGTGGGGCCTGCGTGCCTCTTGTTTTTGGGACTATCATCTCCCGTATTTTCAGCCTCATGATGTTAAGGCTTGTTTTCTTTATTACCGATGTATTACTTTCAGTTGTAATAAGAGTAGATAGGATTGGTGAGGTTTCAATTTTAACAAGCAATTGGAGTCGGAGACCCCAAGGAGGAGCATCAAGGCGTGAAACAAGAGCACTACAAGGCCCATTGGAATGACACTGGGTATATTACTATTGTAATAATTAAGGACCACCCTAGACATACCATAGACTCACTGCGGGCTCAGTGGGTCGCATAGGTTGGGCTTGATTTATCGCATCAGACGATTCATTTTGAAGTGTTGCAGGCTATGCTTACATCCATCATCCAGCCTACCAAGGGAATGACTATGCGACACATTGAAAATAATATATTCATCTTGGTTTTCAAGCATTTGGTTGATCTCATAAACACTTGACGGTCGTCCTTGGTCTTTTGATAAAAATTTGGTACTCTTACAACCTTTGTAACAAGGTGATAATCAAGTGATAGTTGAGTTTGAATGGTATCAAGTTATTATTCATGTGCATGATCTTCCAATTAGAGTTGGCAATAAGAACATTGAGGACATTATAGGCAAAAATATTGGGAGCTTTATAGAAGTGATGAATAGGTTTAGACCTAAGAACCCGTACATCAAAGTCATTATCATTGTCAACAAACCGATATGCAAATTTCTAAAAATCAAGCCACAGTCTGGCAGAGAGGCTCTCATCTATTTAACATATAAAGGTGGCGCAACTTTTGTGGTTTTCTTGGTTATATCATTTGCACAAACGAGTTTAAGTATTATGATGATTTCTCCAATTCGGGCTTGACATGCCTTTTGGACCTTAGCTTCGTGAAGTTAATCTTGTCCCTAGTATTTGTACATCATAACCACCATTGTGCGGCGATCAACCCTATCTATGTTTTGACATAATCTTAATTCCGAAGATCGATGGCGGCGATGATGGAACACTAACTTTGGAAATCCTCATATTTTTGGCGACTTAGATAATTCATGGCAGAATTTGACCTTGCTCCCAGAATCAAGATATAGCAATATCGCTCATGATTCCATTAATTAAATTCCAACTTACCCCTCCCCCTTAGAGATAGCCTCATCATATTGTGTACCTAAGAAACGACTCTAGCCACGTGGACCAATTCAACAAGTTTTCTTGCATACATCTTAGGAACTGGACGAGAACATTGTCCGTGCAGCCAATAATGATTCCTCCTTACCAAGATCAACTCAAGCCCCTTCACACTCAGCCACCTATACTTTACCAACCTCTTTCAAACCAATATCAATTTATCCTTTCTTGTGGATTCCTCTTTGCTTAACCGAGGTTGACCTATCTTAACACTCTTCATTTAGTTTTAGTTCTACGAGAAGTAATGGGCGGGACAAACGATAGAAAAACTCACCTAAGAAACTCATAACCATGCCCCAGTCCAATTGGCGAGTATTAGGGGGTCGTTGATTAGTTCGTCCTCTCTGTGAGCTCACTTGGGCTCGTAACCCCCTATGAGCTCACTTGGGCTCGTAACTAAGCTAGCGAAATTGAGCATATCAAGCATAAATTGAATATGTTTTGTGTGTCCGTGAAGAAGGTTGGCAGGAGTGGGAGCTTGGCTTTGTTGTGGAATAAGGATCAGGCGGTGTCTCTCTTTAGTATGTCCAAGTATCATATAGATGTGATTGGAAATGACAAGGTGATGTCAAAGTGGCGCTTTATTAGGTTCTATGGAGATCTATGTTCTAAGCCTAGACCATTCATGGGAGGTACTTCGGAACTTGGGATCGCAATTTAGTCTTCCTTACATATTTTCTAGAGAGTTTTCTTAGTGTTGTACAACCATAAACAAGACAATCAGAATGAGTTTCAACATTGGCAGCTCATGATTTCAGAAAGTCTCTCAAAGATACTAATATGAAAAATATGGGATTAACGAAAGCAAAGTTTACTAGGTAGAATAAGCACGAACAGCTTTTAAAGTTTGAAAATTGCTTGATCGTGCTCTTTGTACTGTCAGTTGGAAGCATAAATATCCGTCGATGTTAGTTATTCATCTTCGAGTGGTATACTTTGAATCATGATTTTTTACTAATTTGACTTATTTGGTATCAAAAGTTTTTCAGAAGAAGAAGAAAAAACAATTCAAATTTGAAGCATTTTGGTTACGCTCGGATGACTGTGAAAAAGTGGTCAAAAATAGTTGCAGGCTTCGATGTGTACCTCTAATCAAGAGATCACTTTGGACATAATTCAACAATGCCGATCAGATTTGCAAACCAGAGTAGCTTCAAATTTTGGAATTAGAAGGGGAAAAGATAAAAGATTTGGAAAATAGATTGGAAAGACTCTGACAGAGTGTCATTTCTCTTTCATCCAAGCAGGAGGGCTGACGTGTCAGGGCAAAGTTTGAGGGATTGATAGCTGATGAAGAATTAAAGTGGAAGGAACGTGGGATACTTGGTTGGTTAGTGGGGGGCGATGGGAACATCGCCTTTTTCATGTCTGAGCCAATCATAGACGTAAGAAAAATAATACTACACGGTTGCAGGATGGTGATAATGTGTGGCGAGAAAATGGGATAGGAGGTTAAAGAAATTACTGTCGACCACTTCTGGGATATTATTACACTCGTGGAGCCCTTAGAACAACACATTGAGGATGTCCTACGTGCAGTTGAATTGAGAGGCACTTCTAATGTAAATCACGCTCTAATCCAAATTGTTCTCTCAAGAAAATGTACTCCCGTCCCTTTCCAGTATGTCCTCTCAAAAATCCCCAGATCTGGATGGTTTACCCCCTATTTTTTTCAAAAACATTTGGTACATTGTTGGTAAAGATTGTAATTAACTGTGTTCTTAGGCCCCCTTTACTTTTTTGGATGGAATTAAAGTGGGATAGATAATTTCATAATTAATGTTGAGATATTTGATAAGATGATAATTTAATAGCTTATTTACTTTGTATGAATTATTGGATTATTATTGTGTGGTATTTTTATGTTGTATTAATTTTTATAGTTATTGTAAGGGATAAAATGTGGAATTGACAAAGTTGCCCCATAAAAGCACAAAAATATCAATGTCATGTGATTACATCACAAAATATAAAACATTTAAAAGTACTTTAACGGTTTTATGTATACATCTTATATCTATATTATTTTTCCCATTGCCACCATATTCATCTTCATAAAAAATCATATTTATTAATATATAATTATATAAAATATATATCTAATAACAATATTAATAAAATATATAATATAATAATATCAAATATATATATAACTTTTACAAATTATTATAAATTTTTAACCTCAAAAGAATTTTTTTTTTAAATTTATGTATTATTTAGTTGTTATTCTCTTAATTTAAATGTACAACAAATACTTATTATTAATAAAGTAAACTTTAAATTTTTTTATTTATAAGTATTTATAAATTATAATTAATAATTAATCATACCTTATTATTTGTATTATATTAAATTATTGTAAGTAATTATTAAAATGTATTATTCCCTGTAAAACAATATCTTCTTCCTTGTAAAATAACGCCTGCCTCTCCCCGCCGACGTCTAGGCCGCCTCTTTCCGCTGTTGCCAGGGTGCCCTTATCTTTCTCATTTCCCTCCTCGACCTTGCCCTCGTCTGGTGACGACGAGGGCACCAGCCCCTTCCTCGCCTCCCTTCCCCGATTCAACCAAAAATTCAAACCTCCGCCTTCCCTCCCCCACCCGAAACACTGTTGCCCCCTCCCCACTACCTCAACCCCCCTTCCCGCTCCCGTCCAACACTGCCCACCAGCTCCCATCCACCTTCCCCAAGAAACAGAACACAAAAGAAAGCAAAAATTTAGAATTTCGACCGACAACATAGAACAAAGCAAATCAAACCAAAAAACATTATTGTAAAATGGATCTCAAAACAAAGATTAGAATATATGCAATTTTTCAAAATAACCGCATTCATCAGAAGGTGAGCTCAGAAACCATTGTGGTTGCTTCTTCAAAGATGGAGAGTCTAAGAGTCTGTGTTTCTTTCTTCAAAAAATATGCATTCCATCACCCGGTCAATTGGTTACTTTACGCATAAGTGGGGACAATGATGTAAATTACTTGGGGATATATGAGGGAAAATTGGGAGTCAATTTATAATCAAATTTTGATGGGCTACGGTAGGATAATAATACAAGCCTCATGGCCCATATTGTAATCAAGGCACAATCATAGCAAGTGACGGGCTTGGGCTAGTTATATTAGGCCGATGCAAAATAAAGTAAACAAAAAATAAAGCATGATTGTCTGTGATATCCTGCCTAATACCTCAAAGTAAAGCTGGCCTTAGTATACTCAATAATCATGAGCTCCTAGTTAAGCTCAATTTTACTCACATCGTGTTGATTCCCAAATGTAAGGAACCAAAGTCCATTAGCTAGTTTAGACCAATCAGCTTGGGTGTAATATTCCCTAAAAAAATTGCATCTAAAGCTATTATACAACAGTTAAAACCTTTCTAGAATCAAATTTTGTTCTCTTCCCGATCAATTTCATCATTAGGTCTCTTATTTGATAACGCTCGTGTTGCTTTGAGTTAAACCATTTCCTGAAAAACAAGAGCTAGGGTGCGGAGGGGCACATTGAATTAGCACTAGATATGATGTAAAGCTTATGAACATATTGAATGACACATTTTAGAAAAGGTTTTGGTTAAGTTAGGAATCCATGAAAGTTTCATTTCGTTGATCATACTATGTGTTACATCAATTTCTTTTTATTCATCATGAATGCCGAACAATTTCGCTAAGTTAAATCCTATCATGGACTTCAAAAGGGCTATGCACTCTTCTCATAACTATTCATTCTTTGTGCCCGAGGTGTTAGAACAGGTGACTATGTAGCCAATCTTGGCAGGCGAAATCTAACCTATGTCTAGACAATTTCAAGGATTTGATATATCATTAATGAATAAAGAAGTGAAATTCATTTGGCATTACTTTGTTTGTGTTCACTTTATCTGCAATACGTATCTGTTCACTACGCAAACAAAGCCCATGGACTGAAAACGTATTTCGGGGACTGGGACTACGCTTGGAGGTAGGTCCATGAAATTAGTCTCGCTGAATCAGTTCGAAAATCTCCAAGTCAAGGAATCTCGAAAATGGGTACCGAGATTCCCCTTGAGACTTGCACTAAGCATCTGCTGTAGTATTTCTGTTGGAATGGGTGACCAGAAAGCCAATAGGTTTGGCAATTTGTAACCTATTGGACAACTTGATTTAGATGTAATATTATTACGTGATGAATAAGATGAGTGTTCGTCACCAATGGTACCTTCTTTGTTGCGCTCATCTTACGTTTGATAAAACGGGGTTTAACTTATATCGCAACAAAGCCCACAGACCATGGATAACAACTCGTGCAGTTGGGCCACGCATTGGATGGTGGTCATGAAACCAACTGATTAAGAGTTGGGTCTGAAACGTTCCAAGTCGAGGACCTCGAGACAGGGCATCGAGAGTCCTATTGAGACTTGCGTCAAGAGTCGTGTTCATTGGATGAGTGTCGTGTTTCATCAGCAACAGGCGTGGGACGCCTACACGATCTTGATGGGTTGGTCGATTGGGGTCGAGCCAACTGGACTGACTCGCGGGGATCATCATATGGAAGCCTTGGAGGCTTAGTCGGTATGATTGGTTTTCCCCGGTTCTGATAGTACGGGAGTAATCCTCAGACTTGAGGGATCATGGCAGTCGCGTGTATATGACGGTTGAATCTTGGATCTGGCGAGAGGTAATCATTCTGTAAGATGATTATCATAAGCCTTGTCCAGTGCAGTCGGAATGTGTAGCAAGGACGGTGGATTCCAGGAAGAGGATCCGTCCCCTGTCAGTATGTGACAGAGGTATCTCCTATGCACTCGGAGACACGTTCATGCTGTTTAAAGTTGTGGCCACAGTGGTTGGTCGAACAGAGAATGGTTTCCTGTGTCGACGCAATGAAGCATACGTGGTCTCGAGTATTAAGCATAGATGCCTAGTCAAGGATGGGAACCGATGCCCAATTCCATACCCTAGACTAGGGCCGGGAGACGGTAGATGGAAGGATCGTACCAGTACGGAATCGGTGCCTAAATGTTCATGACAATTCACCTAGTCTCTAGTGCCATGGACCGTTGCTAGACGGCCACCCATGGTAACGGGCCCTTGTGGGACACGGGCCCAAGTCTAGCTGAAGGTGAACCTAAAGGGTCACACACAAATTATCAAAGAGGTTGAGAGATCGACTTGGAGTCAATCTCGAAGGATGAGATAAGTAATTGGATTACTTAAGGGAAAGTCCATTGGATGGACGGGCCGATATTATATCGGGCTTTTGTTTAATCGGTGCCGGGAGACGGTAGATGGAAGGATCGTACCCGTACGGAATCGGTGCCTAAATGTTCATGCCAATTCACCTAGTCTCTAGTGCCATGGACCGTTGCTAGATGGCCACTCATGGTAACGGGCCCTTGTGGGACAAGGGCCCAAGTCTAGCTGAGGGTAAACCTAAAGGGTCACACACAAATCATCAAGGAGGTTGAGAGATCGACTTGAAGTCAATCTCGAAGGATGAGATAAGTAATTGGATTACTTAAGGGAAAGTCCATTGGATGGACGGGCCGATATTGTATCGGGCTTTCGTTTAATCGGTAAATTAGATTTTCGATTAAATATGGAAAGTTGAGACGTTGAGACGTTGGATCTTTTAATTGGATTAAAAGATCAGCGGGAATAATTTAAATGGACATTAAATTGGATTTAATGTTGGATTCGTCATAATTGGATTACGATAAAACCCGGTCCGTTAAATTATACCCGAGAGGAGAAATAATTCCTATTTTGGAATAGGAAGAAGTTGGACTTCTTCCCTTATTTAAACATGGCCGACATGCTCCCTTGGAGGAAGCAAAATCAGCCATGTTTCATGCTAGGTGGTATGTTGACTTATCTCTTTTGGAAAGAGACAAATCAACTCCAATCAAGCTCTTCCCTTTTGGTATGATTTGATCATACCATAAATTTTGGTAGGCTTGATTGAAGAATTGATGGTGATTGATTGGAATGAATCTAGACATCCATGGATGAACCTCGACACATTCCAATAATCACATTAATTATGTATATATATGAGAATATACAACACCAAGCATAAGTGATTAATTATTCATCTTTTTCTAGGCAAAAGAGAAGACAATTTCCGAATCCCCTCTCCTCTCTCTCAACTCTCGGCCTCTCTCCCTCTCTCACACTTGTGTTCTTCACTTGATTCTGAATCAAGAAGAAGAACAAAGTAAGTTTAAGAGAGCACTAATTCATAGTGTTCTTCTCTTAAACCAATTCCTTCTTAAACCCGTTCTTTTCTAGCAAGAAGAACGTGTGTTTCTTCTGGTGTGGTGTGGATCACCTTTGGAGAATCCATACGTTTGGATTTCGTGAGCATTCCGGAGAAGGAACAACGCTAGTAGCTAGGAGCATACGCTAAACAATCAAAGGTAACAGTTTTACTACTCTTTGATTGATTTAATATACATCTATGCCCCATGTGTTTAAATATATATTTCTAATATTTACACATCCTACATCGAACGCCCGGTTGAGCACCCAAGGGTACACCCCTTGGGATTCATTTATTTAAATTAGATTTAAATTTGCGCACATTTCTCGCTTTCTCGCTTCCGCTCGCGCTCCCGTGCGGATCCGCTTGTCCTTCACAAGGCTTTCCAGAGGATATCCAACCTGATGAACTGATCCTTGAGGAGTCAAGTGATGGAAACCAGTCATCAGAGGAAGCTGGGGACTCCTCGCTTAGAGGATTCAGGATAGATACCCGAAGGGCTGACCGACCTGGAGAAGTCCAGCATGCTAGACATGTAGGACAACCTCAGGAACAGCCAGCCCCGATGCCTGAACCGCCAGCTCCTATACAGTCAGCACCCACGGTTACCACTGACGTTCCCGTTCTCCGTAGGTCAACTAGAGAGTCCAGACCTCCAATGAGATATGACTTTCTAAATACGACCGGTCTTCTGGATAACGATCCTAAATCATACGGAGAAGCGATGTCTGACATCGACTCCGGGAAATGGCTTGTGGCCATGAAAATCGAAATGGACTCCATGAGCGAGAACCAAGTCTGGAGACTTGTAGATCCACTGAAAGGTGTTAAGCCAGTTGGCTGTAACTAGGTCTACAAGCGCAAACTTGGCGTTGATGGAGAAGTCACAACTTTTAAGGCTAGGCTTGTAGCTAAAGGGTACACTCAACGACCCGGGGTCGATTTTGAGGACGCCTAAATCCATTGGGATCCTGCTCGCCATAGCAGCATGGTATGACTATGAGATATGGCAGATGGACGTGAAAACGGCCTTTCTCAATGGTTTCGTAGAGGAAGAGATCTATATGGATCAGCCGGAAGGTTTCACGATCGCTGGAGAAGAACAGAAGATCTGTCGTCCCTAGAAGTCCATCTATGGCCTCAAACAAGCATCCCGAAGTTGGAACATTCGCTTTGATGAAGTGATACGGGGCTATGACTTCATCAAAAACGAATCCGACCCTTGTGTATACAAGAAGGTCAGTGGGAGCTCTATAGTGTTCTTAGTGGTTTATGTGGATGACATTCTACTCATAGGTAATGATGTTAGAATGTTGGGTGACACAAAAGCATGGTTGTCAACCCAATTTTCCATGAAGGACTTGGGTGAAGCCTCCTACATCCTAGGCATCCAGATTTTCAGGGACAGATCTACAAGGATGTTAGGGCTCACCTAAAACTCGTATATGGAGAAAGTCCTAAAGAAATATCAGATGGACAACTCCAAACGAGGATTCCTTCCCATGAGGCATGGGATCAAGTTATCCAAGAAACAGTCCCCGCAGACTGATGAGGAACTTGAAAGGATGAAAGTCATTCCCTATGCTTCTGCAGTAGGTAGCATCCAATGTGCGGTCCACTGCACCAGGCCTGACATTGCTTACGCTTTGAGCGTGACAAGCAGATATCAGTCTTGTGCAGGAGAGGCACATTGGAATGCTGTTAAGGGCATCCTTATGTACCTGAGGAGGACTAAGGAAATGTTCTTAGTCTATGGCAATGGAGAACTGATCCTGGAAAGCTTTAGCGACGCTACCTTCCAGTCTGATGACGATGATGCCAAGTCTCAACCGGGTTATGTATTCAAGCTCAATGGAGGAGCGGTGGCTTGGAAAAGTTCCAAGCAAGCAACCACTGCTGACTCCACCACTGAGGCCAAATACATAGCAGCTTTAGAAGCTGCCAAGGAAGCGGTTTGGATGAGAAACTACATCCAAGAGTTGGGTGTGGTGCCTAGCATCGCCGAGCCCATTGTCATCTTTTGTGATAACAATGGTGCAATAGCGCAAGCAAAGGAACCGAGTTCTCATCACCGTTCTAAACACATTCTTAGACGCTACCATCTTCTAAGAGAAATGGTAGGAAGATGTGACGTTCGGATGGACCAAGTCAACGCAGCAGACAACATAGCAGATCCATTGACAAAGCCTATGCTGCAGAGCGCTCATACGCAACATCTTGAGAAGATGGGGATTAGACATATGGGCGATTGGCTTTAAGGTCAAGTGGGAGATTGTTAGAATAGGTGACCATGTAGCCAATCTTGGCAGGCAAAATGTAACCTATGTCTAGACAATTTCAAGGATTTGATATATCATTAATGAATAAAGAAGTGACTTTCATTTGGCATTACTTTGTTTGTGTTCACTTTATCTACATTATGTATCTGTTCACTACGCAAACAACGCCCACGGACTGAAAACGTATTTCGAGGACTGGGACTACGCTTGGAGGTAGGTCCATGAAATCAGTCTCGCCGAATCAGTCCGGAAATCTCCAAGTCAAGGAATCTCGAAAATGGGTACCGAGATTCCCCTTGAGACTTGCACTAAGCATCTCCTGTCGTATTTCATCGATGGGTGACGAAGGTCTTCTAAGTAGTGTTAGTGGGTTAGCCTGCTAGGGAGCAGCTGACTGAGGTGACTCGCGGGAACCGTCTTACGGAGGACCTTGAGTAGGGTCGGCTAGGTATGACGTGTGTTCCCGGTTCTGACAGTACAGGTCAAGTCCTTTGACTTGAGGAACTGCTGAGTTTACCTGTATATCAGGTCTGTATCTTAGATATGGTGAGAGATTGCCAAGAAGCACTTGAGTAGTCATAAGCTATGTCTAGTGCAGCTCTGGTGTACAGAGTGACAGTAGTTTCCAAAAAGGATCTATCTCCTGTCAAAAGACATTGACAGTTGAGTCTCACATATGCTCTGTGTCTTGTCCCTAAAATCTGTGGCCACAGTAACTGAACAGAAGGGAAGGTTTCCCTTGCGGCGTTTGGTAAAGACAGACCGACACTTAGGTCCAAAATGGGTACCTGCATTCTCCGTGCCCTAGACCTTCAGTGGTGAGACCGTAGACGGAAGGACAAGTGTACTGTTAGAGCCTAAATGTTCATCCTCGAAAATTCACCTAGTGTCTAGTGCAATGGACCGTTGCTAGATGGCCACCCATGATAACGGGCGGATTCTAGGAATCCAACAAAGTCTAGCTTAAAGGTAAGCCTAAAGAGTCACACACAATCCACACACATTAAGTATTTAATTTAGAATTAAATATTTGAAGAAATGGAATGATTAAAGTGGATTTAATCGGGTCCTTAATTTTCTTGGAGAAAATTAATTCCTCTTATTAGATAAAAGGGATTAATCTAATAAATTAGATATATTAGAAAATTAATTTAATGGGCCTAGGATAAATATTTATTTTTATTCATTTCCCTTTGAAATATTTAAATAGGTTTTAAATATTCCATTAAATTAAATTAATGGTTGACATTAAAAGGAGAGATGGATGGCTAGGCTTAATTTGACTAGGTCAAATTACTACTTTGACTACGACTTTGACTAGGTCAAAATCCTAGTCAAATTAGTCTTCTAGAGTTGGAGTTTGAAGAGGATTAAACTCTTCCTCTATAAATAGTCCTAGCCCTTCATCATTAGAGAGATGATGAAACTCCAACACACACACACACACACTACAACTGGGCACTCTCTCCTCTCTCCCTCTCGTCCGCCCTCTCTCTCTCTCTCAAGAATATTGTTTCTTGTTCTTTTGTTCTTGGAACAATTGAACGTAGGAGGATTAATCCCGTTAACCTAATAACGTGTGATTGATCCATCCTCTCCAAAACACTTGTTCGTTGACTAGCACGACGTGCAAGATACGTGGGTGGATTGCGTGTTACAATTTGGAGAATCTCACATACGGGATTTGGTGCAAATCGGGGAACAACGCGAGTATCGGTTAAAAGACGAAAACGACAATCGGTAGGTTCCGATTTATTTTTTCGTCCTCTCTTTATTTTAAACCGTATGGCCTCCATGATTCTTGCATGCTTTTAATTCATGAGATACACCGAACACCCGGGAACTTCAAGGGAACACCCCTTGAATGTGTTCTTTAATTTACGTAAAACATGTTTAAATTTTTGTTTTTTACTTTTATACTGCGCTTCCGCATTCGCGCTATTTTCCGGGACGATCCACAATCTTTCACGAGGTTCTTGGTAAGCTTATCCAACTAGCCGAGGATGGGAGATATCAAGTATGTTGTTGTGGCTCGAGGTGCTCCAAAAATGTCTGATTTAATTCTTCGCTGATGATTCGCTCATATTCCACCAAGCAACAAAGGAGGCGACAACATATATTAAGAACATTCTTCTTTAGTATGAACGAGCACCGGGATAAATTGTTAATTTTAAAAAATCATACGTCGTCTTTAGCAAGAATATGCAGAAGGATGTGAGAAGGGATATTGTGGCTTTGTTGAGTGTAGATATTGCAAACTGACACGAGTAGTACTTGGGTCTTCCATCAATCGCTGTAGACGAAGAAGGAATCTTTGACTACATTTGTGCAAGAGTATGGCAAAAAGTGTTGGGTTGGAAGGAGAAGATCTTTGGGAAAAATGCAAGTAACCCCCTGTGATACTGAAAATGAGCAAATTACTCCCATATAAAAAAATTAGCAATTTACCTCCCTGTACTTTTAAAATAAAGCAATTTACCTCCCGAAGAGCACAAAGAAGTAAATGGCTATTTTTTATAGGGGGATAATTTGCTCATTTGCAATATCACATGGGGTAAATTGCCTTAAACCTGAAGATCTTATCTCAAGAAGGGAAAGAAGTTATGGTTAAGTCTGTTTTTCAAGCCAAACCCACGTATACAATGAGCTACATTAGGCTTCCGAACATGTTGGTAAAGAAAATCGAAGCGGTCATTGTTGACTATGTTTCGAAATAGTCCATTAGAGGACAAGATCCATTTCAGGAGATCTCGAGGAACAAGTTCCATCATAATGTATCCTGTCTCAAACCTAGAATTGGACAAAACCTCCAACGAGTTACTGCAAGATTAGTTTCGATGGAGCGATTCTCAAAAGCAAAAACAATGTCGGGGCGGGAATTCTACCAAGGAATGACAAGGTTCTTTCTTAGCTTGGAGGACAAGTTATTTTCCCAACATTCTTAACGTTGAACAGGCAAAGGGGTTGGGTGCTGAAATGGGATGGGGGTTGGGTGGATCACCATGTTGCATTGAAGGTGATTGCTTGAACTTAATAAGAACTCTAAAGCATAATGGGGATTTATCTTCTGCTCTTGGACCTAAAATCATGAAGTCAAGATGTTGAACTTGAATGCACATTCTCCTATGTGCATCGAGGAGCCAATAAGACAACTCATCTGTTAGCAAGAAATGCATGGACTGGTGAAGAAAGCTTTATTCCTCATAATTTCTCCTGATTAATAAAATTTCTACATCTCTTCCTCAAAAAAAAAAAAATGTAATGACTATAGTTGGTGTTATATATTTTGTTTGCAGAGTAGTGAGGTATGTTTCATATTCTTCTCTTTTTATTGTTTATCAGATGAGAAAGATTTTTCCACAATTGAATCTATGGTAAATATAGTCAGATGAGATGAAATGGAAAATAATTGACAACCAATCGTAGCATAATTTGTCGAGATATTTCTTTTGTTCTCACGAGTATTAAAAAGTAAACAAAATTACTTGGTGATGTATAATAAAGTAACAAGAAAAATATATTGCCATAAAGGAACTAATCTAACAAAGTATGAGGTCACAACATTTTCCAAAAAGTCGACCATTCTGAATTTGAGCACTGAAGATATTCAAGCTTTGAAGATATGCTAGAGATTTGCAAGACATCACCGTTGAACATTACATGAAAATACATGAGCTATCTAGGAAAGGGTTCGAGCTCTGCAAATATGAATCTGCTCACAAGCCACTTGTTTATTTCTAAATCTCCATAGTTAGGCACCTCTATGGCAATTAGAGATTCATTCCTGATTCACAGAAAAAATACATATACGAGAAATATCAATTTTTCAAGGATTTATCCCATAATTTTTCATTTCTCATTATATTCAAATTACCTTCATCAAATTGTTGATGCTTGTGGGAATATCCCATTACCAATAAATGATGAGAAGAAGGATATTATTAGGACATAAAGGTCTGAAAATAAAGTACCACCACCTGAAGAGAGAACTGAGGAAAATCAAATAGAAGAAGAAGACCAGATGCCCATTGAACACCTAAAGAGAGATACGTTAAAGCTCACAATCACCTCAACTCTTAGAAGAAGAATTTGCTCGTGGAGCACAAGCACCCATACAATGCATTCAAAGAAAAAGGGTGATAATTCAATCAGGAGGAATTAAGGAGAAAGAGTAACGACTGTGCAAGAAGGCCTTGAGCCCGAACGCCCTAAAATATCTATAGAAAGCAGTCAAGCTTCGACACCCTTGACGCCTGTGGATCTTGTTATGATAGTGCGCAACGTGCCAACTAGTTAATAGAAACAAACTAGACAGCACGTTGAAATGCCCTTGTAATAGACAGTATTTTTGTTTCACACTAATAAAATTATTGAGACATTCTTCATTCGATATTTGTATATTTAATTATATGCACAAAGAATGAAGTATTGGAACAGGTGACTAGAAAGCCAAATGAATTGGTGGTTTTGAAAACTATTCAGCAATCTTTATTAAAAGTAATATTGTCATGATGAAAGTGGTAAGTTTTCATCCCTGGAATATATGTCTGTTGTGCTTAACAATTACTTTAAAGGGAATTTTAATATCACAATAGATGCCCACAAACCAAATAGACAATCCATGCAGCTAGGTCGCGCATTAGATGGCGGCTATGAAACCAATGAATAGGGGTTGGGTCTGAAACGTTCCATGTCATGGACCTCAAGACTGGACATCGAGATTCCTATGGAGACTTGCACTAAGTACTGGATTCATTAGACAAATGTCGTATTTCATCGGCGAAAAATGTTGGATGTCTATACGATCTTAGTCGGTTGGTTGACTAGGAGTCGAACCGACGCGGGGAATCGTCATATGGAAGCTTTAGAGGCTTGATCGGTATGACTCGAATTGCTGGCTTTGATAGTACGTGAGTAGTCATCACGGACATATTCATCATAAGCCTTGTCCAGTTTAGTCAAGATGTGTAGCGACGATAGTGGGTTTCAAGAAAAGGACCCATCCCCTGTAAGTATGTGACAACAATATCTCCTATGCACTTGAAGACATGTTCATACTTTCTAAATGTGTGGCCATAGTGATTGGTCGAATGGGAAATATTTTTCTATGTTGAAGCAATGAAACAAATACGATCTCGAGTACTAAGCATAGATGCCTAGTCCACAATGGAAACCGATAGCAAATTTCATGCCCTAAACAAAGGTCGGGAGATGGTAGACGGAAGGACCATACCCGTATGAAACTTGGGAACCTATGTGCTCACACCGACGTTCACCTAGTTTCTAGTGTCATGGATCATTGCTAGGCAGCCACCCATGATTACAGGCTTGTATTTGACACAAACCCATGTCTAGTTGAGGGTGAACCTAAAGAGTCACACACAAATCACTAGAATGTGATGGAATTAATTTAGAATTAATTCCGAAATAGGAGAATTAATTTAATTGGATTAAATTAATTCTCGAAGAGCATAAATGATTGGATCATTCATGTAGAGTTATCCATTCGATGGATGATCCAAAATTTGGTTAATTAGATTAATCGAATTTTGGATCTTGACCTTTAAATTAATTGAATTAATGTAAAGGTGATTGGGATAATTAATTAGAGGATTGGACTCATTAATTAATTAGGGGGTTTAATGTAATTTACCTCTCTGTGATATTGCAAATGAGCAAATTACCCCCTATGTAAAGAAAATATCAATTTACCCCCCTGTATTTTGCAAAATGAAGCAATTTTCCTCCCTGCCTAGGGAGGTAAATTGCTTCATTTTGAAAAACACAGGGGGATAAATTGTTTCAGTTTAAAAAATACAAGGGGGTAAATTGGTATTTATTTTTTCATAGGGGGTAATTTGTACATTTGCCATATCACAGTGGGTTGCTTGCATTTTTTCCATTAATTAGGAGATGAGCTTATCTAACTAATGGACTGGATTCATTATTTAAAAATGGGCTAGGAATAATTAGTTGGACTAATTATGTCTTAATTAATTAAGTAGGTTGGATATTTTTAATTAATTAGTGCATTTTGGGCTTGTAAATATTTAATTAGATTAAATGTTCACTTGGACTTTCTTTGTTGAATATTTTATTTAATTAGATTAAATAATGAGCCCAATAAAGTTAGTAATTGGGCTCATTTAATCTTTTGGACAAATTAATTGAGCCAGATCCAAGTGCACCAAGCCTAGCCCATGTTGGCCTTGGCAAGGTCAACTTACCTTGTGCATTGGAGGTTAAAAATCAGCTATGAGCATTGGAAAATGCTGAAAATTTCATGCAAGAGGAGGTGGAAAGAGTTTATGGGAAATTAGTGGAGATAGGGAAGTTACCTAGTTTATTAGGTCTTCCTCGATCTCTTTTCTCCCAACTTGACTCCAACTCTTTCATAACTCTATACGCATATTCTAAGCATATTTTTGTCTCAAGAAACTCTGAAAATTTCATGCTCCATCTCCCTTATTCATCTCTCAGGTTCTCCTTGGTTTCGAACCAAGTCAAGAACAAAGGTACATCGGAAATATGCTGAGCAATAGTGTAGTTTTCAGTCCCTTCTCTTCCTCGATTTGTTCCTTGCTAGCACAAGAATAAATTCCACATTCTTGGTGTGGTTTGGTCAAGATTAGAGGACTCCTACATTGGAACTTGTGTGGATGAACTGTGGATCTCAAGGAAAAAGAGAACAAGGCGTGTAGCCGTTACGAGAAAGCAACAAGGGTAGGACTCATTTACATACTTTTTTTTTTCTTTACTTATATAGCCTAGATCATAGATCTAGCATTTTGTTTATGTATCTATGATCTATAAACAGGTAGCCTAGGAAGAATTCAAGGGAACACCCCTTGCATATGGTTTATTGCTTTTATTTTACGCCTTTCTGCGCTTTCGCCGCGTTCCCGAACCGATCCACTTCCTTTCAACATTATCTTTTCTAGAAAAAGAAAATCATCTTGCTCTCCTCTCCAGCACACTCTCAGCTGCCCCTCTCTATCCCTCTCACCTCTTTTTTTGCTTCATTGATCTAGGATCAATTGAAGAACAAAGTGAGATCAAAGAGGATACGCTAATAGAGAGTGTTGTCGTCTTGATCCTTTCTTCCAAAAGGTTCATTTTTCTATCAAGAAAAATGATACTTCTCCCAGTTTGGAGTGGATGTCGTTAGAGAGCTTCTACAGTTGAAGTCTAAGTGAATGAATCCATTTGGTGAAAAGCGAACAGTGCTTGTAGCGGGTTACGAAGAAGACTACAAAGGTAATGGTTACTTTTGTCACACATTATTTTTGTATAACTTTTCTATGTGCCCTATGTGATGTAATATGTTGATGTACTCACATCCTACATCGAACACCTAGGAGAGTACCCAAGGGTACAGCCTTTGACATGAATGTTATCATGTATTAAATATCGCTTTCTCGCTTCCAGTAATGTTGTAATTTCCGCGCTTTCGCCGCGCTCCCCGGCGGATCCACTCCCTTCGAGTGGTATTAGAGCCCGGTTCAATGTAAGAGGTCATAGATCTATGTGCTAAGCATGAGCAATATGGTTTTACGGTTTTATAAGCATGTTTAGTTTTATCTTATAATGCATAAATATGAGTAGGAATAGATTTGTTTAAATATTTGGATTCAATGGACATTTTGTATGTAATTTGTGAATTATATTTCAAAATTACATGCTTGGTTTTCAGCCTTTAATATGCAAAAAAAAACTAAAAAAATTAATAGTGGATGGCAGCGACAACAGTTGGTTGTCGCCCCTGCTGGCTAGTACTGGTTGGTGGGTGCGCGGGCAGTAGCCGGCGCGTTACCTGGCCTGTGTGCCTGCCACCGTGCGTGTCGGTAGAGGCGACCGTGGACACCGGACCGCACGCAGGCGAGTGCCTGCGCTTGCGGGCCCGTGGCGCTGTGCATAGGCGCACACGCGAGGCGCGCATGTTGCCGATCAGCCAAAGCAAAGGTGTGGTCGGCTAATGCGGTGCAATGGCTGGGTCATTCTGTGCTGTTGTTCGACATTTTCTGAAAATATGATTTTTTGGAACTTTTCCACATATTTTCTGAAAAAAAAAAAGGATAAATTTTGCATATTTATTTTTTTGATCAATTGGATTTTTCTATAATTAAATTGCTTAATTAATTTTGCCTTTATCATGCATTGAATTCATTGTGTAATGATGTCTATTAGACTAAAATTTGAACTCGTATGTTCTACATGTAATTATGTGGTGTGGTATTGGATATCACATAGATATATTGTATATCTTTCTGAGCATGATTATATAGTATAATTGTGTATTGATATTGATTGGATCGGCATCGGATGATGTCTCAAGCCCTAGACCTTATGTATGGAATGTATGTTTTGCATTACTACTGGGTGGGGCCTGTGCCTCTTGTTTTGGGACTTTTTATCTCACGTTTCACGTCTTGTGTTGTTAAGGCTTGATTTTCCTCAATTCCATGTATTCCTTTACTTTTGTACTGAGAGTCGTTAGGAGTTTTGGTCAGGATTTATATTTACATGTAATAAAGCAAGCCCACGGTGAAGGAGGACCATGTCAGACGGAGGCCTAAGGTGAAAATCCAAGAGAAAACAAGAGGAGTTACAAGACCCATTAGTATGATAATGGATTAATCTTTTGTGATAGTGTAGGACCACCTTAAACAGACCATAGACTCACTGCAGGCTTAGTAGGTTGGGCTTGTGATCATCCGGTTGGGATTATGCTATGTTTATTGCATACGGCGCATTTATTTATTGATTTAATAAATATTGAATATTTATGCATGCAAAGACATTAATGTGATGAGGTCTCGGTCTAGTCTCAAACAAACTCTCATTTGGTTGGACCAAATAAAATATTAGGCCATTGATAGACCTGGATTAAAATAATTTTGATCTGTCCAAACCTTGCCACTATCCAAATGTGGTGTCGAAGTTGCTGCTATCCAAATATGGTCTCACGAGTCGTGGCATATTTGGACTAAGGGAAAGTTGCATATGAACAAAAGAATACGCTCACTGTTTTCCTATCTCATGAGGTATGATTTGGTTGATGGGTTGGGTCTAACACTTAGTAGCATCAGCCACTTTGAGTCTCGGATATGTGAAGCGGTGAGGCAAAATATCTTCAGAATCTCATTAGATGAGAATGATATTGGATATGTCTCATGAGGTTTTCTTTATGTGAACAATAAAAACATGGCATGCAGATCACGCTTATGGATCCCAAGCCCACTAGGAAATGATTTCTCGAATCCAACTTGAAAGTGGTGGGCTTTCGTAGAAATAGTGGGACGGTTAAAATCTTCAACTGAAACTATAATATTACCATCATTTGCTAGTTTCTGCTTTACATTTCTTAACTGTAGATATGTATAAGAATCCTTTAAATATGATTTTGGACTAAACCATACTGACTGTCTGCGGAATCTGAGGATTATCCTCGATTTAGATAACCAGCGCAATGTCTTGGACAAGCCACTCCCTAGGGTCTTTTCATAGGGATCCTTATCTGAAGAACGACTGACGTTTGATAAATAGCTTGAGGACAATCGGAAGGTCCGCAATATCATATTGGATTCAATGTCTAACGACATCAAGAAGCAGTATGATAGGTTGGGCGATGTCTCCTCTATAATACTCACATGAAAGATGTTTATGCGGTTCCGGATAGGCATATTAGATATGCCGCCATGCAATCTTTTTTTAGGCCTAAGCTTATGAGGTCAAGATGCTATCCCTAGTGGAGAAGCTCCAAGACCTCAAAGCTAGGCTTGATAATAAAACGTACATTGACGTGATCCTTTAGTCACTTCCTCCATTCTTTGACCCGTTTATTGTTAACTACAACATGAATGAACTTGAGAGGTCCATTCATGAGTTAATCAATATGTTGGCCCAATATGAGGCAATGACCCACAAGTCTTCACCATTGATATTGATAGGAGAGACTTCGATCTCCAAAGCGAATGGCAAGAGGACCGGATGCCGGAAGAGGAAGAAGGGAAAGGGGAAGGTTGTTGCAGCCACTACATGAGCTCCTAGCGCCCCTGTTGCCCCTGTGGGTATGGGCAAAGGGAAAGGAAAGGGCCACGGTTCACAGCTGTCAAAGACAAACAATGTGTATATGCATTGCCAATGAAAGGGGCATTGAAACATGGAGTACCCACAACTCCTCTTTAATCAAGGTATGTTTGTGGTTAAAGTAAATATGATAACTAATTATGCTCCATGGGTATTGGATATCAGATGTGGTGCTCACATCTGGAATGATTTGCAAGTGCTACAAAGAAGCAGAAGTCTAACCAAGAATGAGATGATTCTAAGGCTAGGCAATGGTAAGGTCGTTGTTGCGGAAACTGTAGGGTCAGTCAAGTTAGCCATTAGTCATCATGTTAGGGTCGTACTTAATGATTGTTTCTATGTATCCAGCATGATTAAAAAATATTGTTTCAATCCCCATCTTGGACAAAGAGGGGTATTCCTTCACCATCAACAAAAATAGTTTTTATATTGTCAATGATGGTGTTTCTTAGTTACTTGGTACACTGGTAAATGGTACATACATACTTCAATAGTCTGATTGGATTATGACTGTGCAACACAAACGAAAAGATGATAATCAAGATAGCGCACAGATATGGCATGCTAGGTTAGGTCATATCTCGCAGGATACGATAAGGAAGTTCATGGACTCAAAAAGTCTATAGATAAACAATTTGGACAACCTACCAACTTGAGAGTCCTTTCTAAAGGGAAAGATGAGCAAGAAATTTTTTGTTGGACAACGCATTCCAACTAATAGTCTACAGGATTTGATCCATAAAGACGTATGTGGACCAGTAAATACTTAGGCTAAAGGTGGCTACTCATACTTCATAACTTTTATTGATGATCACTCACGGTATGGTTATGTTTACCTAATGAGGTAAAAGTTTGAAGCTTTAGGAAGGTTTTAGGAATACAGACTTGAAGTTGAGAATCAAACCGGTCGTAAGATTAAGGCTCTTCAGTCGGACTGAGGAAGAGAGTATTTAAGTGGTGAATTTCATTGATTAACTAAAAGATTATGTGGTTATCTCTCAATGGACTCTTCCTGGAACACCACAGTTGAATGGTGTGTCTGAAAGGAGGATCGGACCTTGTTGGACATGGTCCAGTACATGATGTGTTTACCGAACTACCCTTGTCATTCTGGGGATACGCTCTTGAGACGGCAACCAAACTATTGAACGTTGCTCCATCTAAGAAGATATCTCAAACGCCATAGGGGATATGGCATAGCAAGCCTACCTCCTACAAATACTTGAGAGTGTGGGGTAGCCCCGCATACATCAAGAGATTAGTGGGAGATAAACTGGACTTGAGCTCTAGTTTATGCAGGTTCATCAGATATCTAAAAGAAAACTGCGGGTTATTATCTGTATTACCCCTCTGAGCAAAATATTTTATCTCGCAAAATCCAGTGGTCTTGGAAAAGGGTTTTTCATCATATAACCAACGCGATGAGATACTCCTTGAGGAATTAGGTGAGGTACCTCATGAGACAGTGCCGACGTTGTCTGCGCCTATAGTTTCCATTGATGATGTTCTAGTCCTTCGTAGGTTGGCCTGAGTATCCCAACCACTTGATAAGTATGGGTTTCTAGGCCTGACCAGTCAATTGGATAATGATCCAAAGACATACTGAGAAGCAATGTCGGACATCAACTTGGATAAGTGGCTTGAAGCCATGAAATCCAAAATGGACTCATGGGCTCTAACCAGGTTCTAACCCTAGTAGATCCACACAAGGGCGTCAAACCCGTAAGGTGTAAATGTGTCTACAAATGTAAGCTTGGAGTTGACGCAGAAGTGTCAACCTTCAAAGCTAAGGTTGTAGCGAAAGGTTACATTAAGCTACCCGGGGTTGACTTTGAAGAAACCTAGTCGCCTGTAGTAATGGCTAAATCCATTTGGATACTGCTCGCCACAGAAAATGGTATAACTATAAAATATGGCAGATGGATGTGAAAACGACTTTTCTTAACGATTTTGTTGAGAAAGAGATCTATATGGATCAGCCGGAGGGTTTCACATCAGTTGGAAAAGAGCATAAGGTTGGGCATCTCCAAAGCTCTATCTATGGCCTCACACAAACTTCTCAAAGCTGGAACATACGTTATGATGAAGTCATACGGGGATATGATTTCATCAAGAATGAATTTGACCCTTGTGTATACAAGAAGGTCTATGGGAGCTCAGTTGCATACCTTGAGCTTTACGCCCTTGCTATCTTTTAAATTATAAAAAATGAGGCTGCAGATTGGACCTTGCAGTTGATACTAACACGCCTTAGAGTGTTGCATCGAAGCATGAATGTAAGATATACACATAACTTTCGGGAAGTGAATCAGCCGACCGATCTCTTAGCTAATTGAGTCTGTCATCAAGAAGCCTTGGGGGTCATCACATCGGCCAGAGGTCCCTTTGCTACGCTTATACGACCTGATAATGTGATGCCACAGTTCAAATTTAAAGGTTTAGATAGTTCTTAGTATAGGGCTTACATTGTAAAGGGAGTAAGTACTCATCATTTACAGCTTTCTACTGTGTACAGGACATATTTTACTGGAGACTATTAAACGGGGGGTCTGCTAAAAGCCCCCGCCTAGGCGCAGGTGGTGTTTGGTAAAAACAAAAATTTTGCCTTAATGAATATGGTAAATATTCATCCTTGGAATATGTGTCTGTTGTTCTTACTAGTTACCTTAAATGGCATTTTAACGTTACAACAGACGCCCACAAACCAATCAAACAATTCATACAGTTGAGCCGCGTATTGGATGTGGTTGTGAAACCAACTAATAAAGGTTCGGTCTGAAACGTTCCATGTCAAGAATCTCGAGACTGGGCATTGAAAGTCCTAAGGAGACTTGCACTAAGCACCATATTCATTACACGAGTGTCGTGTTTCATAGGGGGCAGAAGTTAGACGTCTATACGATTCTTAGTGGGTTGTTTGATTGGGAGTCGAACTGACTGAACTGACTCGCGGGGAATTGTCATATGGAAGCCTTGGAGACTTGGTCAGTATGACTTGAATTCCCAGACTCTGACAGTATAGGAGTAGTCCTCAAACTTGAGGAACCATGGCTGTCACATGTGCAAGATGGTAGTATCTTGGATCTGGTAAGAGGTGATCGCATCACGGACAAATTCATCATAAGACTTGTCCAATAAAGTCAGAAGGTGTAGAAAGGACAGTGGGTTTCAAAAAGAGGATCCATCCCATGTTAGTATGTGATAGCGGTATCTCCAATACACTCGAAGATGCGTTCATGCTATCTAATTTGTGGCCACAGTGATTGATTGAATAGGAAATAATTTTCTATGTCAAAACAATGAAGCAAATGTTGTCTAGATTAATAAGTATAGATGCCTAGACTAGGATGGGAACCGAACACCAAATTTCATGCTGTAGACTAAGGTCGGGGAGACGGTAGACGGTAGACGGAAGGACTATACCCGTATGAAACTCGGGAGCCTAAATGTTCACACCAATGTTCACTTAGTCTCTAGTGTTATGCACCGTTGCTAGACGGCCACCCACCCATAGTAACGGGCTTGTGTTAGACACAAGCTCAAGTCTAGCTAAGGGTGAACCTAAAGAGTCAAATTCATATCACCGAGGAGGTAGAGAAATTAATTTAGATTTAATTCTGGAATATGAGAATTAATTTAATTGGACTAGATTAATTTCAAAGAGTGTAAATAACTGGATAATTTATGCATGGCATAGTCTATTGGATGGATGGCCTGATATTGTATTGGGTGTGCTCTGATTAAATAAACTAAATTTATTAATTAAGAGTATTGGGCTTAAGTTTTTAATTAGATAAAACAATTTTTGGCCTAATATAGTTGAGTCTTGAATTAAATTAGATTTAATTTATTGGGCTCTTTGGGATTGTTCTAATTTGATTAGGATGAGGCTTGACCCACTAAATTAGAACCCAAAGGTTGAGTTGACTATCGTGTTTGAAAAGGGAAGAGCTGGACTCTTCCCAAACGGAAGGAGGATAGTTCATCGAGTTGTGGTTTTTGGAAAGCACACAACTTGGCCAACATAATTTTAGGTGACCAAGTTGTGCTTTTGGAAAGCACAACTCGGGCACTAATGGTGCTCTCTCACTTGGTATGACTTGTTCATATCTTGTGGGAGAGAGCTTAATTAATGGGATTGAGGGGGATGCATCTAGTCACACTCTACTCTCCCATTAATTAGAGATATATAGCTAACACCAGAACACTCTCCTCACGTGCTCTCTCTACACACTCGGCCTCTCTGTGCTCTCTCTACACACTCGGCCTCTCTGCGCTCTCCTTGTTCAACTCTCTAGTTCTTCGTTGATCTAGGATCATTTGAAGAACACGAGAAGATCAAGCAATACACAAATCCATAGTGTGATTCCTTGAATCATTTTTCTTTCTTTGTTTAATCCTTTCTAGTAAGAGGATTAGACATACTCCCGGTGTGGTGTTGATATCCTTAGAGAATCTCTATGTTGAGATCTAGAACGTGAAAAAATTGGAGAGAAAACAAAGTACGTAGCCGATCAAAAAAGCAAAAAAGTTAACGGTTCCATTTACATATTGTACCTTTGTTCCTTTCTTACATCCATGAGCCTTATATGCATGATTGTAATTTTATATGTTTTAAAATTTTTCATATTTCATATTGAACGCCGAGGAGAGTCCAACGGAGCACTCCTTGGACTGAGCTTAAAATTTTATTTAATGTTTTATAATATTTTCGTTTTCATGCTTCCGCCACGCTCCCAAGCGGGTCCATTTCCTTCATGAAGTTCCTCGAACATCTATGGCTATGGCACCTGGTTGCATGAATGTCTCGTTTCATGGCAATGTGTGTGTGAGGGTTCTCGTTTGGAATGAGTGCACTAAGCGGATCCGTAGGAAATCTTCGTTGGAGTGACGGTGTCGAACTTAGAATTTTCTAACACGATATTGAAAGACTAGACCTTACGACTTGAGGTACCATAGTGACTTTATATTAGATCCCTTTGCATTTTAATTTATTTCATGGTTATTTAGGTGATCATAAAGGGATATTTTTACTAGAAGCCCACTATATGAACGCCAGTGAATGACACGTCAAGAATCATTAACCTGACCTTTAAGGCAAGAGATTTCCTATACTCTTTTACTATTCCGATTAATAAAACACACTGGCCAAGGTATCACGGTAACTAGACGTAGGGTTATCTAGTTCACCATTTTTAATCAAGAAATAGAAGAAAGTGATGCATAGTTATTGAGTGTACAAGGTTTCAACTCACTATCCATACTTTGGACTCAATTGGGAGAAAATTCATGAAAGGACCTTACTTGCATGGTGTATTGCTAGACGCAAACCATGACTATTGGGATTCTATTTAATAAGATTAATTAAATTTGACAAGTCACAATAGTTATGAGCCCATGACTATGATTAGAGTGAACCTAACGGGTCACTCACTTACTCAAGAAGCTCATTTTCTTGAGTTCGATTAATTCAATAGTTGAATTAATTTTGGATTGATTCAAGAACCATTTATTAATTGAAATATTGAATTAGAGATGTAAAAACTTAACTAATATAGTTAATAGTTTTTGAGCTCAATTAATTTAATCTCATTAAGTTAATTGTGTAAATAATTTAATTAGATTAAATTACTACACATTTAATTAGATTAATGACCTCAAGAAAAGGGGTATAAAATTAATAGATGGAAACAATTAATTTGGTCCCTTGATTAATTTTGTCCTACAAAATTAATTTATAAAATTTATGAAGCATTATTAGAATATATTGAAGAAGGATTTAATATTTCCATGGAGCAAGCCCTAAATATTTTGTAAAAAAAAATATTATTGTATGGGAATGATATATTAAGGGGAATAAAAATTTAGAAGTTAATTTGGAGTTGAGAAAGGATTTAAAGTGGGAATAGGATTTGAACTCCCTTCCCAACTCTCCTACTTCATGAAGTAGGACTCCAATAGGAGTGGAGTAGCCGGCCTTTGTAAAAGGAAATTACACAAAAAATTTGGCCCCCTTCCTATCTAAATATATGAGCCCCTTCCTTTCAAATAAGCCTAGGATTTTACATCCACTTCCCACAAAATATATTTCTGTCTTCCATAAAATAAAAGGTGCATAGTTTTACATAGTATACACTACAAAATAGTGTGTGTATATCACATTGGTGTATTGGAGGAATCAAGGAGCAAGGATTTGGAATTGATTAGCATTTAATCCAGACTCCTGTAGGCATAAAGGAACAACGTTTGCGGGTCTACGACTCTGAGACAGTGAATCGTGGTTAGATAACACTTGGAGCTGTTTTTTTATAAACTACATTAATTGGAGTCAAGGTATAACATGATTATTCCCTCTAGTACTTATGTTTGTGATTCGCTATGACCCCTTATTCGAAAAGAATAAGCTATATATAATTTAGGATTATGCATGCTAGCTCAATTGTTAAAATTTTAAATTTTATTGTCACTCTTTTCTCATGTTATTCGAACCCAATAGATTTGCTCAGAACTACCCTAGCGGGAAGAGCATATTTGGTTCTCACAACTTACGCTTGGATCAACACCCAATTTTGATCAACTAGCCAATTGTTTGGTGCATCACTCTGCAGCAAATAAAAGATAGGGTAAATTATAGTGACACCTCATGAGGCTAGGTCTAATTACACAAACACTTCTATCTTTTGCAAAGTTACAGCTACACCCCCTTAAGTTATAATTGTATTACAACACCCCCTATTGAAAGGCAAAACTTATACTAATACCCCCTGAAAAACATTACACTAACACCCCTCAGGGGGTGTAGCTGTAATTTCGCGGAAAAAATGCAATTACCTCCCCTGTGATATGCAAAATGTGCAAAAACCCCCCTGTAAAAAAATAAATAGCAATTTATCCCATGCATTTTAAAAAATGGAGCAAAAAACCCTGAGGGCGTTGTTTGCTGCATTTTGAATAACACAAGGGGTTAAATTTCGAGTTATTTTTTTCACAGGGGGGTAATTGCTCTTTTTTGTTAACACAGGGGGCCAAATTGCATTTAACCCGTAATTTCGCAAAAAGACATGAAGTATTTGTGTAATTTGGCCTAACCTCAAGAAGTGTCGATATAATTTACCCTAAAAGATATCTAGAAACCCCTAGCTTTGTTCGCTATTATTTAGGAAGAATGAGAAATATTGAGGCTATATATAAGCATAGATTTGCCAATGAAATCTTAGATGTGCTTAACGTAAATCTAGAATTGCTCTTAGGAACCGTTGCTCAAGGATTGGAAAATGGAGATTTTGCTGATTCTAATAGGAGAACCAACCTGCAAATTAGATAAGCGCTCAATGAGAGCTAAAAAGTTCATACCGATTGAAGAATCAAGGAAGCTGAAAACAATAATAACTTATTAGTAGATTTATATGCAAAATATTTTTCTAATCCCATAAGATTTGGTCATTATTCTTTTTAATTTCATAACTTAGGCAGGTAATGATTTCAATCCCATAAAACATAAATTTAAGTATTTTTAGTTCCAAAAAGTCATGTGTCTTGTACATGTCTGTTAACAGCCGTTAACTCCCACAAATGACCATTAATTGTTCTTTTGGGAGGGAAATTGCACGTGAGGCAGCCAAATTAGGGTTGATTTTTGGGGGGGAGTTTGGAGGGATTATTTTTTTTTAAAGAAATGTATTATATTATAGCTTTTTGGGTTTTGAAATGGTAAAGTGTGAAAAAAAAAATTAATTTGTTTTCTTCCATTTTCACGTGACTAAACAGATGTTAACGGTGTTGTTGCACATGGTCACTTTCGTTAACTTAGGATTAAAAATACTTGAATTCATATTTTATTGGGATTGAAATCATCACTTGCCCAAATTATGATAAAAAAAATAATTACCCAATTTTATGGGACTAAAGATTTTGCTCGTTAATATCTGTACAAGATAACTACCTAGTGGTTAAGGTTGAGGTCTCATGACCTTAGAAGTCATGGGTTCGAACCGCACCAATGCGTGGAATGATAGTCTACTGTATAGTAGGTATTATTTGTATACTGTAATTGTACGATGTTGTTAAGAGTTAATTTATGTGATTATTGTTGATCGGGATATGATGTAATTGTCTATGTTCGACAGGATTGACTGTAATCGATTTACTTCATATAATAATATTTATCGCTTTCACTTCAAAAAAAATAAATAAATAACTACCTTACACTGATCTTTCTACAAAATGGGTGTGGAATTAACTACCTTACTCTCCTAATTAACAAGCTTAGAAAAAGCCCTACCCATTTATAGTCCTAAAATATCGTATCAAGAATGTTATGGTTTTTAATAACATTTGGTGCTAGCGGAGACAAATATAATTTTTCAAATCTAAAAGGATTATGCGCAGTTACAACAAGTCGCAAAGAAGGACACCACAAAATTCTCTTTTAAAATAAGGGTCAATTGCAGACACCTTTCCTAAAGTTTGACATAATTACAAACTCTCTCTCGTTGTTTAAAAAAATACAAATATCCCCATAAGGTTTGTAATTTTTAATTAACGGCCCTAAAATTAACCATTTTGCCCATGAATTTTTAGTTAAAATTGTAGAAAAAATCAATCGTGGCAAATTGGATATATTGTTCCTCTGTGTAAAAACTTAAAAAACCTCTCTCTGTACATTATAGTTTAAAAAATTTCAAAAAACTTTTAAGAATAATTCAATTTGCATAAGGGCATTTTGATCAGTTATTTGCATAAGAATAATTCACCCATAAAAAATGGATGGAAATAGGTTATTTGTTAGACGATTACAACCTCAGGGGGATATTTGTAATTTTCAAACAACGATGGGGTATTTGTAATTATGTTAAATCTCAGGAAAGGCAACTATAATTTACCCTTAAAATAATGAATATGTGTTTCATTTATGGGCTTTGTATCAATACCTTTCGGTGAAATTCGAAACCTAAAATACTTTTTTATAATTTAAAGCTTCAATTTCTTATCACTTGAAAAAAATTTAGTATTGTTGGTTTTATATTTGTTAATATCTTATTAATTATTAGTTTTTAATTAATATACAAATCCATTTTATTTAAAAAACAATACGTATTGCTGGCTTCTTGACCCCAATCGAATGCAACTTGACGAGGGCAGTAACAACTTGCAAGTTCAAGAAGAGTCGAAACACTAGAAAAAAAAAATTACTATTGTACGTGTGGTTAAAAATCATGACAAAATAATAATTATTAATTATTTTTAAATAAAATTAATGCAAAAAATTAATATTTTTACTATAAAAAAATTATTTGCAACAATTAAGAATAATGATAAAAATATTTTGTCAAAGCTTTTTAGTCACCCTTACAAAAAATTACGCCCAACAATCATTGCGTTGCCATGATTATTAGTTAGTTGCTACGACTATTTATTATTTACTATGACAATTAATCTTGATTCAATGTTATATTTCTTATAGTGAAAGTTCTTTTCCTGTGCTACTGTTAATTGTTTTTCAGGTCAAATCTTACTTAGTTCTCAACAATATATATTAGCCGTCAAGTATATTTTTTGTTATGTAATTATAGGTAATAATTTTTTTTGAATTTGTAATTAAGGACTATAACTGAAAAAAAAAAGTTAGCACATTTAACAATCTGTACCATAAAATGGTAAGTTGACCAAAAATTAGCACATATTTTACACGTGATCCTTTTAATATAGGTAGTTTTAATTTTTCAACCAGTTTAATTTGTTGCTGTGGTATTTTTGTCTTAACCCTATTGTGAAGAACGCAAGGGAAAACTAAAATTTCAATTCTATAGCTGTAGCGATTGGCATTTTTAGTACTCTTTATATGTTCATTTTGCGATAAAGGATTATAATTGAAAAAAAAAAAAAGAATTAACACATTTAGTTCGAATGTCAGTAAACAAAAATATCACAACAATAAAAATGGTCAAAAAAAAAATTTCCCAAAATAAAAATAATCACGTTCCACTTGTGCTAATTTTAGGCGAACTGAACATTTTTTTTTTGGGTGATATTTCGTCTATATACAATTTTTTTTTTAAATTATAATGTTCAATTAGAAATTTAAAATCGAAGCTAACCAAAAATATCTTTTGTACAATTATTGAACTAATATTTTATATCTTTTTTTGTGAAATAATTTATAGGAAAAAACACAAATTTTTTGAATGATTGAGAGAGAAGTGTCGAGACACGACGAATGACCACTCACTGCTCACTGTTCTTATTCTTTTCTGCAGTTCGTTGTCCATATGTGTGTGAAAAAAGCAGACTAGTGTGTGTCAAATCCAATGAGTGTAATTAATTAAATAAAAAATTTTAAAAAATTAATTCATATTTTTAAAATATATTTTAATTAAAAAAATTAAAAATATTGAAATATATATATATATATAAAGAGTTAATAGAAGTTGAAAAATGGACAATTTGAGGTTTAGAAGAGTGATTTGGAGGGTGGAAGAGTGGGAATGTGAGATTTGAAAAGTTAATAAATTAATTAATTAATTAAATTAAATACTAAAAATATAAAAATAGCATATTAAGAAATAGTGAGATATCAAAGTGGTGCTATCACTTAATAATAAGGTATAAATAATGATAATGCACTTTAAATTACTTTAATTGTCTCCTTATCAGTAAGTGTTGGTGTGAATATAGACTTACACTATTTCATAAAGAAGGAAATCAAAAAACCCCACACAATGAAATAGTAATAAATTATAGTGGTGTAAAATTAACGATCATTGCTCCGGCAAATAATACCCAAAATATTGATTACAGTTGAAAATTATAAAAATATTTATACTATAATTAACAATTGCGGTAAGTGTTTTTGTTATAGCGAGATTTAGAGTAAATACTTTGATCATAGCTGAGGTTATTATGGCAAACTTTTATTATCTATAATTAAAAAGTAAAAAATCTTATATTGATTTAACTTATCGTGATGGATAGTATTGATTTTATCATTATTTATATGTAACCCATAGTATTTATGATGTAGATGCATATTGAAAGCGTTTGTATAGGCGTAAGTTGAAATTCTAATGCTTTCTTTGCATGATTTGACATTGGAACTTGAAATGACCATAATTTTTTATTCGAATCGAGTTAGGGGATGATCTACCTATCATTTAGATCATCTTCAATAGGATAATCCAACCCCTGACCATTGTACTTGGAAAGAGCCACCGTTAATCGCAAAAATCCATCGTTTCGACCACCAGCCGGGCCATTCTTTATTTTTTTCTATTTTCAGTCAATTATTTGGAATTTTCTATAGTTATCTTTTGGACCTGATATTTTCCAAATTATTGCTAGCGTGTCATGGTATTTTTGGACCGAAGTTCATCGGCTTCTGATATATTTCAAATTTTAACCAGTTTCAGACCTATTTTACCTAGACAAGGATTATGACTCTTTCTTTTAAATAGATGCAACTCTATTAAGAGAGTGTGAAGATTGGTAAAGTTTAAAGAAGATAACAGCCATGGGGGAATTTTCTCTCTTGTTTTGAAATATTGTGAGTGGCCTTGTTAAATAGAGGCCCTGACGCCAGTAAAAGGAATCTAAAATGTAACAACCTACAAATCTAGTGCTAGTTGTGCTACAAGACAAAAAAAGGAGAAAGTGCTATTCTACAAAGAGAAGTGCTACTCTATAAACACAGAAATGAAAAAAACACTAGCAATATATTTACAAAAGGAGAAAACGTGAAGCCGTTTCTTCCAACTAAAAACGCTTCTCCTCTCCAGTATTCTTAACATCCTCCCCTCAAGTTGGCACTTGGTGAAGGTGTACCAAGCCCAACTTGGACAGCAAATATAGGAAGCTGCTAACTGGAAGGATCTTTGTGAAAAGATCTGCAAGTTGTAACTTGCTGCGAATGTAAGAAGGTTGAATGAAACCTTCTTTGTACTTATTTCTAACCACATGGCAGTCTATATCTAGATGCTTTGTTCGCTCGTGGAATACTGGGTTAGCCGTAATGTGTAAGGCTGCCTGATTATCACACCAAAAGGGAATAGGTGTCTGAGTTGTAATTCCAAAGTCGTTCAGCAGATAGGACAACCATTGGAGCTCACAAACTGTAGAGGCCATAGCTCGGTACTCTGCTTCTGTTGAAGATCGAGATACTGTGTTTTGCTTCTTTGTTTTCCACGAAATAAGAGTGGAGCCAAGAAAAATACAATAGCTAGTGACTGATCGCCTAGTTTCAATGCAAGAAGCCCAGTCTGCATCCGTGTAGGCTTCCAGCTGAAAATAGTTAGATGCAGGAAAAAAGAGTCCTGTATGTGGGGATCCTTTGAGATATCTTCCCACATGCAATGCTTTAAATGTTGATCAGTGGGTCTTGTGAACCCCAAGTATAAAAGGCGTATGACCAGTCTTCTGTACTGTGATGGGTCTGGGAGGAGAGCTCTTTCATCAGCTTTGAACTTAAGCCCCTGAGGTAGAGGAGTGAGGACTGTCTTTGCATCATTCATACCAGTGTTAGTAATGATATCCTCAATGTATTTTCTTTGTGTAATAGAAGTTCCATCCTGTGATCTAGCAATCTCAAGACCTAGGAAATACTTAGCATATCCAAGGTCCTTGATAGTGAATAAGTCATATAGGTACTTCTTGACATCAACAATAGAACTTTCTGAAGGCCCGGTGATCAATATGTCGCCTACGTACACAATGTTAGAATATGTGACCATGTAGCCAATCTTGGTAGGCGAATTGTAACCTATGTCTGAACAATTTCGAGATTTTAATAAATCCTTAATGAATAAGAAGTGAAATTCACTTGGCATGTGCTTTGTTTGTGTTCACTTTATCTGCTTTATAACTGTTCACTACGCAAACAAAGCCCACAAACTGAAATCGCATTTCGGGGACTGGGACTACGCTTGGAGGTAGGTCCATGAAATCAATTTCGCCGAATCAGTCTGGAAATCTCCAAGTCAAGGAATCTCGAAATTGGGTACCGAGATTCCCCTTGAGACTTGCACTAAGCATCTGCTATCGCATTTCATCGACGGGTGACGAAGGTCGTCTAAGCAATGCTAGTGGGTTGGCCTGCCAGGGAGCGGCTGACTGAGGTGACTCGTGGGAACCGTCTTACGGAGGATTTTGAGTAGGGTTGGTTAGGTATGACGTGTGTTCCTGGTTCCAACAGTACAGGTCAAGTCCTTTGACTTGAGGAATTGCTGAGTTTACCTGTACATCGGGCCTGTATCTTAGATATGGTGAGAGATTGCTAATATGCACTTGAGTAGTCATAAGCCATATCTAGTGCAACTCCGAGGTACAAAGTGATAGTAGTTCCCAAGAAAGGATTTGTCTCCTGTCAAAAGGTGTTGACAATTGTGTCTCACAAATACTGTGGCCACAGTAACTGAACAGAAGGAAGGCTTCCCTTGCAGCGTTTAGTAGAGGACAGACTGACATTTAGGTTCAAAATGGGTACCTGCATAATCCGTTCCCTAGACACTAAGTGGTGAGACCGTAGACGGAAGGATAGATGTTCTGTAGAGCCTAAATGTTCATCCCCGTATATTCACCTAGTCTCTAGTGCCATGGACCGTTGCTAGACGGCCACCCATGGTGACGGGCAGATTCTAGGAATCCAACCATGTCTAGCTGAAGGTGAACCTAAAGAGTCACACACAATCCGCACAAATAAACGTATTTAATTTGGAATTAAATATTTGGAGAAATGGAGCGATTAATTGGATTTAATCGAGTCCTTATTTTCTTGGGAAGAATTAATTCCTTTTATTAGATAAAAGGGATTTATCTAATAAATTAGATTTACTAAAAATTAATTTAATGGGCTTGCAATAAATATTTATATTTAATATATTGCCCTTTGGAGTATTTAAATGGGATTTAAATATTCCATTAAATTAAATCAATGGTTGAGATTAAAGGGAGGAATCAATGGCTAATATTGGTTTGACCAAAGAAGCTAGAATTTGACCAGGTCAAATCTTACTCATGGTGGAGTCTTCAAAGTGTAGGAAACTAGAAGAGGAATAGGATTCCTCCTCTATAAATACTCCTAAGCATACACTTTGAAAGAGATGATGAATCTTGAAACACACACACACACACACACACACACACTCGTCTCCCTCCCTCTCCCTCTCGGCCGCGCCTCTCTCCGCCTTCTAAGAAACACTTTTCTTGTTCTTTTGTTTGACAATTGAACATTAAGGAGGATTGATCTCGTTAATTAATAATGTATGATCGATCCGTCCTCTCCGAAAATATACTTGTTCTTTCGCTAGCACGGAGATCAAGATACGTGGGGGATTAAATGTATGAATTAGAGGATCTCCTATACGAGATCTTGGTGCAAATTGGGGAACACCGCGAGTATCGGTTAGAAGGCGAAAATGACAATCGGTAGGTTTCCGGTTTATGGTTTTCATTCCTTTTTCTTTTAAACCCTATGGCCTTCCATGATTATTTTATATATATGTTTTATTATTTATGAGATACACCAAACGCCCGGGAGTTTCAAGGGAACACCCCTTGAACGCATTTATTCTAATGTATATTAATGCATGTTTAAATTCTTGAATTTAAATTATACCGCGCTTCCGCATTCGCGCTACTCCCGGGACGATCCACACGCCTACCCAGCCTTTCAGTGGTATCAGAGCGCGGTTCGGTGTATAGGCCTAGGGTTTTTGTGTGTGTTTTGAAGCATGAAAACGTGTATGGCATGATTTGATTAAATCTTGATGTTTAATTGCAAAGCATGTCGTTTTCTTTTTTTTTAATTATGTATGATTTATTGGTACTATTCGTTTCTTGTTCTTCTTGGGAAACGGGGGCAAAACGAATCAAATGGAAGAAAACAGCATATCGCGGCCAGGCAAGGCGTGCGCAGGCATGGGAGCCTGCGCGCGGCAGCCCTACCCGGTGCGCACAACGCGCGCGGATCCGGTCGGCATGCGCGCGGCCGGACGCCCAGGGCAGACGCACAGCTGGGCGCGCGCGCACGCAGGCAGGGGAGCCTGCGCGGGCGCGCCATGCCAGTGCACTGGGACGCCCGAGCGCCCGCGGCGCGCGCATGGGGCGGCGCCACCAGGTGCGCGCGCACGCAGACAGATGAGTCTGCACGCTCATGCCGATAGGCGCACCCGATGCGCGTGCGCGCGCTCAGCCCGTATGCAGGCGCGCGGCAGGATGGCACGCGTGGCAAAGGTGCCTGCGCGCGGCAGCATGCGCAGCGTGGCCGGCCAGGCGCGCGCGCGAAGCAGGCAGGGTCCGCTGGCCTTTGTGCGCCGGCAGAGCGCTGCCGGTGGCATCGGCCGGTCGTGATTTGCGTATTCCTCTTATTTTTTATTTTTTAGATTATTCTGAAAAATTAGTTTTATTTATTTTTTTCATGTTTTCTCAAAAATATTATTTGGGAAGTTGTAGTACTGGATTTGGAATCTCGGGGCGTTACTCACCTTCAAATAATAAGGAAGGGTTTTCCTGAACGAGAAAGTTGTATGCCAACGGTTGTACCATATTTTTCGTATGTTGTTTGTTTATTTATCATGGAATGATATGATTGGTAATCATGGATTATTAGCATGTGTTTATGTGACTGGATCATGTAATTATGTGTGTTTAATGGAAATGGATGATCGCGAGTCCTAGACTGGGTGTATGGTTTAATTTATGTTGGGCCAGTGTGCCTTTTTTACTTTCTCCTTCTCCTCTTCTAGTTGCCTTGGAATAATAAGGCATTCTTTCTCCCTCCTAATGTACTCCCCTCGGATTTTCGCTGGGGTTTCTTTTTACATATGTAATGAGAGTAGAATAGGAGTGAGGATTTTATTTTTTATTCATTTGGTGGAGAAGAAGGAAGGCCCACATGGAGAGCCCAGAATGGAGGTTCCAAGGCATTTCCATGGAGGTCTGAAAGAGAAAAGAGACCAAGGCCCATCAGCATGATGATCGGGTTGTTATTAATGTAATAGTGTGGGACTAACCCTAGATTGACCATAGATCCACTGCGGGCTCAGTAGGTATCATAGGATTCAGGCTCGTGATCATCCAACAGGGGCGTGCTAGACTTTAATTTTGCATGTGGCATTATGGTGAATGAATGGTTTTATTTATCGTGTAACTGCTTTGGGATGCAATTTTTTTAATTACGCATTGTAGATGAATGTGTTTATGTATGAGATCTCGGTCATTTACAACTCTCACTTGGTTGGACCAATGTTCAAATATTAGACCCTAGACAAAGTGGACATGGACTCTAAGAGTTTGTCCATGCCTTCCAATCCATGGCATAGTGAGGAAGCTGATTTAGGTCTATAGCGTGGTCTCACGAGTCGTGGCACGACTATCGTACTTAAAAGAAGCTGCACTGTGCCATGAACGAAAAGTAGACCACTGTTACCTATCTCATGAGTCGTGGAGGTAGCATCGGGTCTATGATTCGGTCGATTAGGTCGGGTCTAACGCCTAATTAGCATGATTCTCTTGGAGTCCTCGGGATCATGTGAAAGGGTGAGGCAGTTATCTTGGGAATCTTGTGGAACGAGAATGGTATGGAATACCTCCCACAGGATTCTTCCCATGCGAATCGTAAAAGCGGGGTATGGCAAAATTCGCTGTGGATCCCAAGCCCACTAGGAAAAGGTTTCCCGAAAATGATGTTTGAGAGTATCGTGTTTTCATATAAATAGTGGGAGCATTAAGTGACTAAAGACCAAGCGTTTAATTATTTATCAAAACTTCCGTCTATCAAAATTCTGTTGATCGTAGTTCTATTTTTAATGTAGATTTAAAATGTCTAAGAACCCATTATCAACCATACTTGAGACCAACAAGTTTAATGGAACAAATTACAATGACTGGTTGCACAATCTGAGGATAGTCCTAGATTACGAAAACCAAGGCTACGTTATGGACGAGCCATTCCCTAGGACCTTGCTGGAAGGATCCACGCCAGAAGAACGTGAGACGTTCGAGACTTGGCATAAGGATAACCGAAAAGTCCGTAGCATCATACTTGCCTCTATGACGAATGAGATTCAAAAGTAGTATGAAATGCTAGACGATGTCCCTTCCATTATGGCTCGCCTGAAGGATTGCTATGTAGTCCCGGATCGGCGTACTAGGTATGTCCCGACGAAGGCGTTCTTTGGAACTAAAATGACCGAAGGATCCTCTGTACAAGAGCATGGGGTTAAAATGCTTACCCTGGTGGAAAAGTTCGAGGACCTCAAGGCAGGCCTCGATAACGAGACGTACATAGATGTGATCCTTCAGTCTTTCCCACCCTCCTTGGACCAATTTATTGTTAACTATAACATGAACACACACTTGAGAAGGGTATTCATGAGTTAATTAATATGTTGGTGCAATATGAGGCAACGACCAAAAAGGTATCCTTTAAACCAACGGCCTTCCTCAATGGTTTCGTTAAGGAAGAGATCTACATGGATCAACCGGAGGGTTTCACGGTCTCCGGAGAAGAACAGAAGGTCTGTCGTCTCCAGAAGTCCATTTATGGCCTCAAACAAGCATCCCGAAGTTGAAACATTCGCTTTGATGAAGTAATACGGGGTTATGGTTCCATCAAAAACGAACTCAACCTTTGTATATACAAGAAGGTCAGTGGGAGCTCTATAGTGTTCCTAGTGTTTTATGTGGATGAGATTCTACTCATAGGGAATGACGTTAGAATGTTGGGTGACACAAAATCATGGTCATCAACTCAGTTTTCTATGAAGGATTTGGGTGAAGCCTCCTACATTCTAGGCATCCAGATTGTCAGGGACAGATCTAAGAGAATGTTAGGACTCACCCAAAACTCGTATATGGAGAAAGTCCTGAAAAGGTTTCGGATGGACAACTCCAACGAGGATTCCTTCCAATAAAGCATGGGATCAAGTTATCCAAGAACCAGTCCCCGCAAACTGATGAGGAACTTCAAAAGATGAAAATCATCCCCTATGCCTCTGCCGTAGGAAGCATCCAATATTTAGTCCACTGCACCAAACCTGACATTGCTTACGTTTTGAGTGTAACGAGCAGATATCAGTCTTGTGCAGGAGAGGAACAATGGAACGCAGTTAAGGGCATCCTTAAGTACCTAAGGAGGACTAAGGAAATGTTCCTGGTCTATGGCAATGGAGAACTGATCCTGGAAGGCTTTAACGATGCTAGCTTCCAGGCTGATGACGATGATGCCACGTCTCAATCGGGTTATGCATTCAGGCTCAATGGAGGAGTAGTGGCTTGGAAAAGTTCCAAGCAAGCAACCACTGCTGATTCCACCACTGAGGCCGAATACATAGCAGCTTCAGAAGCTGCCAAAGAAGCGGTTTGGATGAGAAACTACATCCAACAGTTGGGTGTGGTGCCTAGCATCGCCGAGCCCATTGTCATCTTTTGCGTTAACAATGGAGCAATAGCGCAAGCAAAGAAACCGAGATCTCATCAGCGTTCCAAACATATTCTTAGACGCTACCACCTTCTGAGAGAAATGGTAGGAAGAGGTGACGTTCGGATGGACCGAGTCAACTCAGCAGACAACACAACAGATCCGCTGACAAAGCCTGTGTCGCAGAGCGCTGATACGCAACATCTTGAGAAGATGGGGATTAGGCATATGGGCGATTGGCTTTAAGGTCAAGTGGGAGATTGTTAGAATAGGTGACCATGTAGCCAATCTTGGTAGGCGAATTGTAACCTATGTCTGAACAATTTTGAGGTGTTCATAAATCCTTAATGAATAAGAAGTGAAATTCATTTGGCATGTACTTGTTTGTGTTCACTTTATCTACTTTATAACTGTTCACTATGCAAATAAAGCCCACAAATTGAAATCGCATTTCGGGGACTGGGACTACGCTTGGAGGTAGGTCCATGAAATTAGTTCCACCAAATCAGTCTGGAAATCTCCAAGTCAAGGAATCTCGAAATTGGGAACCGAGATTCCCCTTGAGACTTGCACTAAGCATCTGCTGTCGCATTTCATTGACGGGTGATGAGGGTCGTCTAAACAATGCTAGTGGATTGGCCTGCCGGGGAGCGGCTGACTGAGGTGACTCGCGGGAACCGTCTTACGGAGGACATTGAGTAGGGTCGGTTAGGTATGACGTGTGTTCTCGGTTCCAACGGTATAGGTCAAGTCCTTTGACTTGAGGATTTGTTGAGTTTACCTGTACATCGGGGCTGTATCTTAGATGTGGTGAGAGATTGCCAAGATGCACTTGAGTAGTCATAAGCCATATATAGTTCAGCTCTGGTGTCCAAAGTGACAGTAATTTCCAAGAAAGGATCTGTATCCTGTCAAAAGGTGTTGACAGTTGTGTCTCACAAATATTCTGTGTCTTGTCCCTAAAATCTGTGGCCACAGTAACTGAACAGAAGGGAAGGCTTCTCTTACGGCGTTCAGTAGAGGACAGACCGACACTTAGGTCCAAAATGGGTACCTGCATAATCCGTGCCCTAGACCCTAAGTGGTGAGACCGTAGACAGAAAGATAGATGTACTGGAGAGCCTAAATGTTCATCCCCGTATATTCGCCTAGTCTCTAGTGCCATGGACCGTTGCTAGATGGCCACCCATGGTGACGGGCGAATTCTAGGAATCCAACCAAGTCTAGCTGAAGGGGAACCTAAAGAGTCACACACAATTCGCACACATAAACGTATTTAATTTGGAATTAAATATTTGAAGAAATGGAGCGATTAAATTGGATTTAATCGAGTCCTTATTTTCTTGGGAAGAATTAATTCCTTTTATTAGATAAAGGGATTTATCTAATAAATAAGATTTATTATTAATTAAATTAATGCGCTTGAAATAAATATTTATATTTAATATATTGCCCTTTGGAGTATTTAAATGGGATTTAAATTTTCCATTAAATTGAATCAATGGTTGAGATTAAAGGGAGGAATCAATGGCTAATATTGGTTTGACCAAAGAAGCTAGAATTTGACTATGTCAAATCCTACTCATGGTGGAGTCTTCAAAGTGTAGGAAACTAGAAGAGGAATAGGATTCCTCCTCTATAAATACTCCTAAGCATACACTTTGAAAGAGATGATGAATCTTGAAACACACACACACACACTCGTCTCCCTCCCTCTCCCTCTCGGCCGCACCTCTCTCCTCCTTCCAAGAAACATTTTTCTTGTTCTTTTGTTTGAAAATTGAATATTAAGGAGGATTGATCTCGTTGATCAAGAACGTTTGATCGATCCGTCCTCTCCAAAAAATATACTTGTTCTTTTGCTAGCACGGAGATCAAGATACGTGGGCGGATTGCGTGTACGAGTTAGAGGATCTCCTATACGAGATATTGGAGCAAATCGGGGAACAACGCGAGTACCAGTTAGAAGGCAAAAACGACAATCGGTAGGTTTCCGGTTTATTGTTTTCGTCCCTTGTTCTTTTAAACCCTATAGCCTTCCATGATTATTTTATATATATATTTTATTATTTATGAGATACACCAAACACTTGGGAGTTTCAAGGGAACACCCCTTGAGCGCATGTATTTTAATGTATATTAATGCATGTTTAAATTCTTGAAATTTAAATTATATCGCGCTTCTGCAGTCGCGCTACTCCGGGGACGATCCACACGCCTACCCCAACTTTTCACACAAGTAGAGCCAAATATCCAATTTCTGCAGTCTTGAGGAGCATACAGTTATCATGAGTTGACTGTATGAATCCATAGGCTGCAAGCCTTGAAGTAAACTCGTATTCCTCTGTCTTGGCGCATGTTTCAGCCCATATAATGACTTCTTCAGTCTGCATACCATTCCAGCATCTACTGCATATCCCTCTGGAGGCTGCATATAAACTTCTCCCTCAAAATTCCCATGGAGAAAGGCATTATTTATATCGAGTTGATAAATGGGCCAGGAATAAGCTGAAGCAATAGCAAAGAAAACTCTTACAGTTACTTTTTTTGCCAGTGAGGAGAAACTGTCTGTGTAGTCTATGCCTTCTATTTGGTTGTTGCCTTTGGCTACGAGCTTTGTCTTTTGTCTATTTACACTCCCATCTGGATTAAGCTTCAGTTTGAACACCCACTTTGATCCTATGGCCCTTTTCCCAATTGGTAAGGGGCATATATCCCATGTTTTGTTCTTCTCAAGGGCCTCAATTTCTTCTTTCATAGCCTGCTGCCACTCCACTGCTTTCTGAGCCTGAGAATATGTCTTAGGTTCCTGCTGGTTAGATAATTGGGCCACAAAACCCATATGTGCATCTGAATAAGTGGAGGTATGATTAGATATGAAATCAGTCAACCAGGCAGACCTTTGAATGGTTTTACCAGATTTTTTGATGGGAAGAATAGGTTGAGGTGACTGAGTAGGTGGAGATTCTTCAGGTGTGTTTGGAGTTTCAATTTCTGGGTATGATTGTAATCAGGTACATCATTGTCCAAAGATAGAGGAACAACAGGTTGTGGGGTTGGTTCTGGCACGGTGTAGGATTAAAAGGAAAGACCTTTCTGGCACAAAAGGTTGGACTTAAAAGAGGGCACATAAAGCACTTCCTTAAGGATCAGTTTTTGATGTAATTGAATGCTACCAGATTTTGTGACATGAGTAATGGATCCATCAGGTAAGTATATGCCGGATGTGTTTGTGGATGGATTCATAGCACAGAAAAAAGAGGAATGTGCACACATATGGTTTGGTGCCCCGCTATCTAAAATCCAGGAATTTAAGTTCAAGTTCTCAAAACCAGAAAGGGCAGTGTTCATACCTGCATACTCATCAATTTGAGCATAATTCACCTGGATGGGATCTATAGGAGTTCTACTCTTCATGAGCCTCATCACCTCTATGACTACCTCAGAAACAGATACAACATCATCCATCTTGACATCTCTGTGAGCCTTCTTTTCCACGCTGGCCTGTGCAGAAAAGGCCCCCTTGCCATCACTAGCATTCTTTTTCTTTTCCTCATTAAGCTCTCTGTACCAATCAGGTACTCCGTGCAATTTAAATTATGTGGATTTTTCATGCCCTGGCTTATCACAATGGTCACATTTTAAGTTGTTCTTATCAACCATTCCTTTCTTCTTAAAGCTCCCCTTGTTCTGATTGTCATTTCTTTTCTCTAGACCTTTTGTGAATAATGCCATTCCTTCCTGTACCTCTCCTAAACCTACATTGACTTGCTTTTGTTTTTCTACACGAAGTATCATTGAGTAGTCTCTATTTACACTCGGCAGGGGATCCATTACAAGAATCTGATTCCTCACGTGGTCATACGTATCATTAAGACCTATCAAAAATTGCATTAAGTGATTTTGGTTTGTCAGTTCAGCAACAGCTCTAGCAGCCCCACATGTGCAATCAGGCAATGGTGTTAGTTGAACGAGCTTATCCTAAAGCATTTTATGTTTTGTAAAATATTCAATTATGGACAAATCCCTAGTGAAATAAAAGCTATTTCCCTCTGCAGTTGATATAAAATAGGCCCATTGCACTCACCAAATCTCTCCTCCAGTTCTACCCATAATTCTCTAGCAGATTTCGCATAAAGAAAGGCATCAGCTATATTCTTAGCAATTGAGTTTAGTGGCCAAGAAGTTACCATACAATCCACGTGAATCCAGTTCCTATATTGCTCTGAATTTGCGGTTGGTTTCTTGCATTCCCTAGTAATAAATCCTAATTTCAGCTTTGCCCCCAAAGCTATCTTGATCGCTCTGCTCCAAGCCAGAATACTTCTCCCATTAAAGGAAGTGTTGACCAAGACCATACCTGGATGGTCAGAACTCTGGAGCTGTAGAGAATCATCTTTTCACTCGTACGCTTTTGAGGGTATACCAGTTAAGTTAAGGTATTCCACTTGACTATCAGTATCTTTCTAGAGATATTCTTTTTTCGCTAGTGGCCTGGTGGCATAGGGACTCGAATGCATCATATATTTTTGCCTCGTACTAATCATGCTCATATTACTTTGATTCTTGTTTCCCTTATGGCTTTGCATTCTTTCTCTCGTACTTTGCGGATCAGGTCTTTATAAGTTTCTCGTATCTTTCTTGTTCGTGTCCTCGTACCAACCCTGCTCGTATGGACCTAATCTCCACTACCTTATCATATACAGATCAATAGATGTGAGTTTGAGAATGAATCGATCCCCATTGATTTTAACTACCTAGTAGAGTAACTAGTTTTACTTTTTATTTTTTATTTTTTTTAGAAAGGAAGAACTTTTATCACTCAACCAAATATGTTCATGGGACAGACAACACAATCACATCCTAAAGCAGCAAAATGCAACCAATAAAGGACCAAAAAAACACAGGCAAAGACCATAAGATCATAAGATCACAAGCCTTCAAGATTGAGGAATAGCCACCCCACTGAAGCTCCTATCTCCATGAACATCTGCAAAATGAGCCTGCATCATAAAACTATTTCCTTTGGCGTTTGAAGAACATTTTCCATAAGGCATTTGTTTTCCACAATCATCACAACAAGGTTGTAGTAGTCACAACCTCCAGTTTCTGTTTTTAGTCCCTTAACCTAATCCTTAGCTAATGCACCCCATGAAGAAACAGTCAACCGTGGCACATGAGCAAAGCCCAACATTGACGAGCGAAGTCACAAATCGACATGACATGCTTGAATTTAGTTTAACCTAACGGAAAATAACAAATTTTATAGTATTTTCATAAATTCTAGATTATCACATCATTTCCTATTAACCCCACATCACCGCCACAGCGCCACCAACAGGTCGCTGGAAATATTTTCGGTGGCTTTTTCGGCCATGCGGCCATCATCGAACTCATCTTCAACAGATCTTTGCAGCCGTGCTGCCCGTGTTCTGATCCCAGCTAACACATGCCACCACTTGCCTCCTACAACCTTCTCTCAAATCCTAGATCTACGTTCTCTCTCCTATCCATATCTCCGCCACCCGACCACTTCTCGCTACCGGCCTACCACTATTGGAAAGCCCATCCAACGGCGAGCCTTTTGCACCCCTACCCATAGCTGATCTCCTCTTTGGTGGTCGAGTTCTCCCCCTTTTCCTATTCACGTCAACCCTGACCCACGAACCCACTCTTTCTTTGTTTTTCCACCGTTGGCAGACCTCCTCCCATCAGACCACCAACGTCAATCGATAGCCCATCTCCTTCCTATCATTTCCCACCGACCATATTAATTTTTTCTAACAACCTTGGCCATTCAAATTCCACCTGTTTTTCAGCTGCGTTCTTTCTCTCCTCATTTCCCCTCTCTCTGGTGTCTGTTGTCGGTGCAAAAGTGTTCTTCCTCTAGCAATCCAACCCCATGAAATTTCCCTTCAATCAATTTCATCATCTATCAACTCATTTGCACATGGGCTTTTTTTTTTTACCCCCTCTCTCTATATTTCATCATCTATCAACTCACTGTGGCTAATCTTACGTCCTTGCCTACAATCTCAACATCTAACCCTCACCTCCTTCCACCCCAATCTTAGCCTACCGAGAATCCCCCCTCTGAGTAGGATCCAACCACCACATATACAAAAATTGAGTTTTTCAAAAATTCTCGAAAATCCTCTTTGTACTAATGATCGAGCCAACAAAAAAAATTTCTTTGAGGGAAGTTCATCTTCGGCATTCGGCAAAGTTTCCTGATTCAAAGAAAAATAAGTTGTTCTCTTTTTAGATAACGAAATTAACACACAATCTTTGTCCATTTGAAGCATGCTCTTGTGGGTAAATTCTCCATTGATCCCCGGGTGTTAGATTTCTTTGGGAAAAATTTCCGAAGTTGGAAAAAAATGGTGACTTTATGGTCAGAGCTATCAAATACAAGTATGTGCTCATCAAATTCATGCTTGAGGAAGATTACACATAGTTCTGGGTGGCAGACCAAGGCTTTTTGGGCCCTTTGTGCGCACCACACTTTTGGGCTGATCTCAAGGGTTGAGTCTCTCCACTCGATTTGGGTTCTAAAGACCTGATCCTTTTTACTAGGCTTTGGAATGATAAGTTTTTTGCGTTCCCCTACATTATAAATTTCTTTTGGAGTTTTTTTCGGACCCCCTTAAGTTGCAATTATCTCTATTTTAATTTTATTTAGTTTCTTTGATTAGGACATTTTGATGAGTGTTGAATCCACCAAAACTAATTCCTACACAAAAAATGTAGAAGTAGTGAGTAAAGTCGAATCCATAGAGATTGGTTTTAAATTCATTTCTTCGAGGGAAGGCAAAATAAAGGTGGGCGAGGCTTTTTGGTTCAAAGATAATACTTAACTACGAGATAAATTCTAAAGTAAATAAGATATGAGAAGAGATTTCCAGTTGAAGATAGGTTCATGCTCGATTCCGCGGTTGGTCATAAATGCAAAGATGACAATTGTACAAAATAGATAAAGTAGTTATGACCATTGGTACGACCTAACGACCTTACCTTTACTTACCGTATCATTAGCCAAGGATCATCCGTAGGGTAATTCCCTAATCAATTGACAACCCTGGGAACGTCCTTAAGATTTGATCTATTAACAACATTAACAATTAGAAAGGCCTAGCTCTAACCAACAAATTCCTACTAGGATTTATTTAGGCTATATTGCGCATTCCCCACAATATAACCGACCACTACAACATGATAAATTATGTTATGTTGCCATTAAGTATTAGGCTAACAAACAATTACGGATTTCCAAGTCTAATTTATTAGGCGAATATTCTTGACAATGAACGATTGGCCTTCTTATTCATAAATCGGATTCTTCATGATAAAAGCGCAGAGAACAACACAAATATCCACATGAACGAAATTATGAAGCATAAATTATATCTCACAACATGCGTGAATCAAACAATCACTGTAACTTCAACCAGAAATTAAAGAACTAGTCTCACATGCTAATGAAAGAACATATGAAAGAAAGAGAGAATTTCACAAAAAATCAGAGAATAAGATGATTGATGTCTTCAATTACATCATCTATTTATACTAATTAATTTTCTAATAAGCCTAGATACCAAAAGGGTAGATTTCTAATATAACTCTATGTCCTATTTAAATAAAACTTTTAACCATATTGAGACTTCTCAAGAAAGGAAGATTCCAATTTTCAAAAGTCATTATAATCCATGTGTAAATTAATTTTTCTGCAGAAAATTCATCCATCTCTCCACATTTCGCCGATTTGTCCGCTGCACTAGACGTGAGCACGTCTAGTGACAAATGCAAGTGTATCATGGTATTTTCTTTTCCAGGATTTTGTATGCATTTTTCACTTGTTTGGCTTCATTTCTTCAATCCCTACTCCTTAAACACCTTTTTAGCTGCAAACACCAAATTTCACACGATTTAAGAGTTATTCAATGTCAAAATATGGTCAAAACACTACTAAAATCATGGTCATTTGGACACTCATCACAATTATTTTCTAAAGAGAATAGTATTCCCCATTTTCTATAGTTTAGGAAATGTGTTGTACTTTTCCAACTTATGCTTATATATAGAGAAGGGAGGGACCCCAAAAAATTTCCCTACCCCTACCCGCTAGGTTTTTGGTAAAATAAAAAATAAAACCAACATGACATGCTTATCATGATCCTCTTCCGAGCCACATCTTTGGCATCGACCCTGGGCCACCATTCTTCTCCAATTCAGATTGTGACAGGTTGGTATGGCTTGCTTACAAAACCTCCTGAGAAAAGTTGTACCATTATTAGGCACCTCTGCATGCCAAACAAAATCCCAGTTGGCCTATACACCATGACTCGAACCCCCTTCATTAGAATCATGGAATCTATTTCCCACTTCTTTCACTAAATTGTAAGCACTCCCAATTAGAGAAATAACCATTTTTCTAAAAGTGCACACCACAAAATCTTGCACCCTGTTTGGTGAAATAGGAATTGAAGTAATCGCCCATACATCCTTCTGACAGAAAATCCACTCCAACCGCTCCAAATTCTAGACCCAAATCATGATTTATAAACATGTTAACTATTGCTAATTTGGGAAGAACTGAAATTATGGAATTAGCTTGAAAGTATGAGGCCATGGACTCCAACCATCTAAGTGAAGATCCATGCCTCCCCCCACCTCCGACCAACGACAACCCGCTTTCAAAATATGTTAAGTAGAGAAAATACTCCGCCAATAGAATGAGGTATTGGCTCCCAACTTTGCCTATAAAAACTGTAAATTAGGAAAATATATAGATTTCATCATATGATTAAGGAGAGAATCCGGGAAGCGGAGAATTCTCTAAGGCTGTTTCACCATAATAGCAAGATTAAACCACTTCATGTTCGAGAACCCAAGACCTCCCAAATATTTCTGAGAACTGAGTTTCTCCATGTAAGCTAATGTACATTTTTCTCAGCACCACATTTCCACCAGAAATCTGCCAGTAAAGACTCCATTCCTTTAACTGGTAACCCCTAAAATGAAAGCAACACATTTCCCTCCTCGCTTGAGAAAGTAATTTCTACCTTTAACCAAGAATCTCAGCGAAAGCCAGTCTCGAATATAAGCAAAGATCTCTTTTCCTATTCTACCAACCATATTAGGCTATCCTAAATATTTCTCAACTGAGGCACTACTTGCACATTCAAAATCAAAGCCAACCTGTTAGCCATCTCTTCATGCACATTCCTACTGAACATCATCTCTAATTTCTAGAAGTTAATTATTCCCCTTGAAGCACATTCATAAACCCCAAGAATGTGTTGATTGCAATGAACAACATTTTCCATCGCCTGAGCAAAAGATAAGAGAATCATCTGGAAAAGAGCATATGCGGAATTCTAGGAGCTCCCCGAGCCACCACCACTCCCTTAATAATATTGGCCAGCTAAAACAGATAATGAATTTGATTTTAAAAATTCCTCAAACTATTGCGTTCCAATTTTTTATTTTAAGAATTTTCTCATAAACTTGGTATTAATCATATACATATGGCATTTGTGTATAAATTAAAATATGATCAAACAAATTTTAAATTAAAATATTCGAGTTGCTAAGCATTATATAAGATATAGAGATCCCATCTGAACATATTACCATTTAAACAAACAATCATAGATTTATATATGTGATTGAATGTGAGATAAACGTATAAGAATGATAGTTGATCTTATGTGTAAAAGGTGTTAGGTAAGAAAGAGAATGTAATGAAAAAAATGAGTAGATCTAAGTTTGTGTCTCTATATGAGAGGCTTCGCCCCTAGAGTTAGTGTTTCAATTCCGACAAGGCTTTTCATTGCTCATTATTCAAATTTGCCCTCTTTTTCCGTACTCTTTCCTATACCATTTTTGTTCATCTTTAGTATCACTCTTGTATCTCCTTAGTTTTTCTCCACTTTGGTGCAGGTTTGAAAATTCACCCAGTTCCATTTTGGGGATTCCTTCACCGTATTGTTTAGTGATCTCAACACAAAAGGATATTCTACAAATTGGGATAACTTCATCATCATTTGACCATCACAAGACTAGTAGTCTTCTAAGGATGGTATTAAACTGACTTTGGCAGATATGATTTATCACATCAGCCAATTCATTTTGAAGTGTTGCAGCCTATGCTTACATCCATCATCCAGCCTATCAAGGGAATGACTATGCGACACATTGAAAATAATATATTCATCTTGGTTTTCAAGCATTTGGTTGATCTCATCATATTGTGTACCTAAGGAACAACTCTAGCCACGTGGACCAATTCAACAAGTTTCCTTGCATATGCAGGTGGTTTAGGAACTGGACAGAGAACATTGTCCATGCGGCCAATAATAATTCCTCCTTTCCAAGATCAACTCAAGCCCCTTCACACTCAGCCACCTATACTTTACCAACCTCTTTCAAACCATTATCAATTTATCCATTCTAGTGGATTCCTCTTTGCTTAACCGAGGTTGACCTATCTTAACAGTCTTCATTTAGTTTTAGTTCTACAAGAAGTAATGGGCGGGACAAACGACAGAAAAACTCACCTAAGAAACTCATAACCATGCCCCAGTCCAATTGGCGAGTATTAGGGGGTCGTTGATTAGTTCGTCATCTCTGTGAGCTCACTTGGGCTCGTAACCCCCTGTGAGCTCACTTGGGCTCGTAACTAAGCTAGAAAAATTGTGCATATCAAGCATAAATTGAATATGTTTGGTTTGTCTGTGAAGAAGGTTGGCAGGAGTGGGGGCTTGGCTTTGTTGTGGAATAAGGATCAGGCGGTGTCTCTCTTCAGTATGTCCAAGTATCATATAGATGTGATTGGAAATGACAATGTGATGTCAAAGTGGCGCTTTATTCGGTTCTATGGAGATCTATGTTCTAAGTCCAGAAACCATTCATGGAGGTACTTCGAAACTTGGGATCGCAATTTAGTCTTCCTTAGATATGTTCTAGAGATTTTTCTTATTTGTTGTACAACCATAAACAAGACAATCAGAATGAGTTTCAACATTGGCAGCTCATGATTTCAGAAAGTCTTTCAAAGATACTAATATGAAAAAAATGGGATTAACGAAAGCAAAGTTTACTAGGTAGAATAAGCACGAAGCAGCTTTTATAGTTTGAAAATTGCTTGATCGTGCTCTTTGTACTGTCAGGTGGAAGCATAAATATCCGCCGATGTTAGTTATCCATCTTCGAGTGGTATACTTTGAATCATGATTCTTTACTAATTTGACTTATTTGGCATCAAAAGTTTTTCAGAAGAAGAAGAAGAAACAATTCAAATTTGAAGCATTTTGGTTACGCTCGGATGACTGTGAACAAGTGGTCAAAAATAGTTGCAGGCTTCGATGTGTACCTCTGATCAAGAGATCACTTTGGACATAATTCAACAATGCCGAATCAGATTTGCAAACCAGAGTAGCTTCAAATTTTTGAATTATAAGGGGAAAAGATAAAAGATTTGGAAAATAGATTGGAAAGACTCTGATAGAGTGTCATTTCTCTTTCATCCAAGCAGGAGGGCTGACGTGTCAGGGCAAAGTTTGAGGGATTGATAGCTGATGAAGAATTGAAGTGGAAGGAACGTGGGATACTTGGTTGGTTATGGGGGGCGATGGGAACATCGCCTTTTTCATGTTTGAGCCAATCATAGACGTAAGAAAAATAATACTACACGGTTGCAGGATAGTGATAATGTGTGGCGAGAAAATGGGATAGGAGGTTAAAGAAATTACTGTCGACCACTTCTGGGATATTATTACACTCATGGAGCCCTCAGAACAACACATTGAGGATGTCTTACGTGCAGTTGAATCGAGAGGCACTTCTAATGTAAATCACGCTCTAATCCAAATTGTTCTCTCAAGAAAATGTACTCCCGTCCCTTTCTAGTATGTCCTCTCAAAAATCCCCAGATCCGGATGGTTTACCCCCTATTTTTTTCAAAAACATTTGGTACATTGTTGGTAAAGATTGTAATTAACTGTGTTCTTAGGCCCCCTTTACTTTTTTGGATGGAATTAAAGTGGGATAGATAATTTCATGATTAATGTTGAGATATTTGATAAGATGATAATTTAATAGCTTATTTACTTTGTATGAATTATTGGATTATTATTGTGTGATATTTTTATGTTGTATTAATTTTTATAGTTATTGTAAGGGATAAAATGTGGAATTGACAAAGTTGCCCCATTAAAGCACAAAAATATCAATGTCATGTGATTACATCACAAAATATAAAACATTTAAAAGTACTTTAACGGTTTTATGTATACATCTTATATCTATATTATTTTTCCCATTGCCACCATATTCATCTTCATAAAAAATCATATTTATTAATATATAATTATATAAAATATATATCTAATAAAAATATTAATTAAATATATTTAATATAATAATATCAAATATATATATATATATAACTTCTACAAATTAGTATAAATTTTTAACATCAAAAGAATTTTTTTAAAAAAATTTATGTATTATTTAGTTGTTATTCTCTAAATTTAAATTTACAACAAATACTTATTATTAATAAAGTAAACTTTAAAATATTTGTTTATTTATAAGTATTTATAAATTATAATTAATAATTAATCATACCTGAATATTTGTATTATATTCGATTATTATAAGTAATTATTAAAATGTATTATTCCCTGTAAAACAATGTCTTATTCCTTGTAAAATAACGCCTGCCTCTCCCCGCCAATGTCCAGGCCACCTCTTTCCGCTGATGCCAGGGTGCCCTCATCTTTCTCGTTTCCCTCCTCGACCCTGCCCTCGTCTAGTGACGACGAGGGCACCAGCCCCTTCCTCGCCTCCCTTCCCCAAAAATTCAAACCTCCGCCGCCTTCCCTCCCCCACCCAAAACACTATCGCCGCACCCCACTACCTCAACCCCCTTCCCGCCCCCGTCCAACACTGCCCACCAGCTCCCTTCCACCTTCCCCAAGAAACAGAACACAAAAGGAAGCAAAAATTCAGAATTTCGACCGACAACATAGAACAAAATAAACCAAACCAAAAAACTTTATTGTAAAATGGATCTCAAAACAAACAGTAGAATATGTACATTTTTTCAAAACAACCGCATTCATCAGAAGTTGAGCTCAGAAACCACTGTGGTTGCTTCTTCAAAGATGGAGAGTCTGAGAGTCTGTGTTTCTTCCTTCAAAAATTATGCATTCCATCACCCGGTCAATTGGTTATTTTACGCACAAGTGGAGACAATGATGTAAATTACTTGGGGATATATGAGGAAAAACTGGGAGTCAATTTTTGATCAAATTTTGATGGGCTACGGTAGGATAATAATACAAGCCTCATGGCCCATATTATAATCAAGGCACAATCATAACAAGTGCCGGGCTTGGGCTAGTTATACTGGGCCGATGCAAAATAAAGTAAACAAAAAATAAAGCATGATTGTCTGTGATATCCTGCCTAATACCCCAAAGTAAAGTTGGCCTTAGTATACTCAATAATCATGAGCTCCCAGTTAAGCTCAATTTTACTCACATCGTGTTGATTCCCAAATGTAAGGAACCAAAGTCCATTAGCTAGTTTAGACCAATTAGCTTGGGTTGTAATATTCCCTAAAAGAATTGCGTCTAAAGCTATTATACAACGGTTAAAACCTTTCTTGAATCAAATTTTGTTCTCTTCTCGATCAACTTCATCATTAGGTCTCTTATTTGATAATGTTCGTGTTGCTTTGAGTTAAACCATTTCTAAAAAAACAAGAGCTGGGGTACGGAGGGGCACATTGAATTAGCATTAGATATGATGTAAAGCTTATGAACATATTGAATGACACATTTTAGAAAAGGTTTTGGTTAAGTTAGGAATCCATGAAAGTTTCATTTTGTTGATCATGCTATGTGTTACATCAATTTCTTTTTGTTTATCATGAATGCCGAACAATTTCGCTAAGTTAAATCCTGTCATGGACTTCAAAAGGGCTATGCACTCTTCTCATAACTATTCATTATTTCTGCCCGAGGTTCTTAGTAGGCTTATCCAACTAGTCGAGGATATGGGAGATATCAAGGATGCTGTTGTGGCTCGGGGTGCTCAAAAAGTGTCTCATTTAATTATTCGCTGATGATTCTCTCATATTCCACCAAGCAACAAAGGAGGCGACAACATATATTAAGAACATTCTTCTTTAATATGAAAGAGCATCGGGATAAATTGTTAATTTTAAAAAATCAGGTGTCGTCTTTAGCAAGAATATGCAGAAGGACGTGAGAAGGGATATTGTGGCTTTGTTGAGTGTAGATATTGCAAACTGACACGAGTAGTACTTGGGTCTTCCATCAATCACTGTAGACGAAGAAGGAAATCTTTGACTACATTTGTGCAAGAGTATGGCAAAAAGTGTCGGGTTGGAAAGAGAAGATCTTTGAGAAAAATGCAAGTAACCCTCTGTGATACTGAAAATGAGCAAATTACTCCCACATAAAAAAAACTAGCAATTTACCTCCCTTTACTTTTAATATAAGCAATTTACCTCCCGAAGAGCACAAAGAAATAAATGGCTATTTTTTTATAGGGGGATAATTTGATCATTTGCAATATCACAGTGGGTAAATTGCCTTAAACCTGAAGATCTTATCTCAAGAAGGGAAAGATGTCATGGTTAAGTCTGTTTTTCAAGCCAAACCCACGTATACAGTGAGCTACATTAGGCTTCCGAACATGCTGGTAAAGGAAATCGAAGCGGTCATTGTTGACTATGTTTCGAAATAGTCCATTAGAGGACAAGATGCATTTCAGGAGATCTCGAGGAACAAGTTCCATCATAATGTATCCTGTCTCAAACCTAGAATTGGACAAAACCTCCAACGAGTTACTGCAAGTTTCGATGGAGCGATTCTCAAAAGCAAAAATAATGTCGGGTCGGGAATTCTACCAAGGAATGACAAGGTTCTTGCTTAGCTTGGAAGACAAGTTATTTTCCCAACATTCTTAACATTGAACATGCAAAGGGGTTGGGTGCTGAAATGGGATAGGAGTTGGGTGGATCACCATGTTGCATTGAAGGTGATTGCTTGAACTTAATAAGAACTCTAAAGCATAATGGGGATTTCTCTTCTGCTCTTGGACCTAAAATCATGAAGTCAAGATGTTGAACTTGAATGCACATTCTCCTATGTGCATCGAGGGGCCAATAAGACAACTCATCTGTTAGCAAGAAATGCATGGACTGGTGAAGAAAGCTTTATTCCTCATAATTTCCTGTTAGAAACTTTTTCAAATGACAACTCCTGATTAATAAAATTTCTACATCTCTTCCTCAAAAAAAAAATGTAATGACTATAGTTGGTGTTGTATATTTTGTTTGAAGAGTAGTGAGGTATGTTTCATATTCTTCTTTTTTTATTGTTTATCAGATGAGAAAGATTTTCCACAATTGAATGCATGCTACATATAGTCAGATGAGATGAGATGAGATGGAAAATCATTGACAACCAATCGTAGCCTAATTTGTTGAGATATTTCTTTTGTTCTCACCAGTATTAAAAAAGTAAACAAAATTACTTGGTGATGTATAATAAAGTAACAAGAAAAAATATATTGCCATAAAGGAACTAACCTAACAAAGTATGAGGTCACAACATTTTCCAAAAAGTCGACCATTCTGAATTTGAGCTCTAAAGATATTCGAGCTTTGAAGATATGCTAGAGATTTGCAAGACATAGCCCTTGAACATTACATGAAAATACATGAGCTATCTAGGAAAGGGTTCGAGCTCCGCAAATATGAATTTGCTCACAAGACACTTGTTTATTTCTAAATCTTCATAGTTGGGCACCTCTATGGCAATTAGAGATTCATTCCTGATTCACAGAAAAAATTCATATACGAGAAATATCAAATTTTCAAGTATTTATCCCATAATTTTCATTTCTTATTATATTAGGGATATTTTCAAGTTACCTTCATCAAATTGTTCATGCTTGTGGGAATATCGCATTACCAATAAATGGTGAGAATAAGGATATTTAGGACATAAAGGTCTGAAAATAAAGTACCACCACCTGAAGAGAGAACTAAGGAAAATCAAATAGAAGAAGAAGACCAGATGCCCATTGAACACCTAAAGAGAGATACGTTAAAGCTCACAAATCACCTCAGCTCTTAGAAGAAGAAGTTGCTCGAGGAGCACAAGCACTCCTACAATGCATTCAAAGAAAAAGGGTGATAATTCAATCAGGAGGAATTAAGGAGAAAGAGGAACGACTGTGCGAGAAGGCCCTGAGCCCGAACGCCCTAAAATATCTATACAAAGCAGTCAAGCACCGACACCCTTGACGCCTGTGGATTTTGTTATGGTAGTGCGCGACGTGCCAACTAGTTAATAGAAACAAACTAGACAGCACGTTGAAATGCCCTTGTAATAGACAGTATTTTTGTTTCACACTAATAAAATTATTGAGACATTCTTTATTCGATATTTGTGTATTTAATTATATGCACAGAGAATGAAGTGTTGGAACATGTAACTAGAAAGCCAATTGAATTAGTGGTTTTGGAAACTATTCAACAATCTTTGTTAAAAGTAATATTGTCATGATGAAAGTGGTAAGTTTTCATCCTTGGAATATGTATTTGTTGTGCTTACCAATTACTTTAAAGGGCATTTTAATATCACAATAGATGCCCACAAAACAATTCAACAATCCATGCAGCTAGGGCGTGCATTAGATGGCCGCTATGAAACCAATGAATAAGGGTTGGGTTTCAAACGTTCCAGGTCATGGACCTCAAGACTGCACATCGAGATTCCTATGGAGACTTGCACTAAGCACTGGATTCATTAGACGAGTGTCGTATTTCATCGGCGACAAACGTTGGACGTCTATATGATCTTAGTTGGTTGGTTGACTGGGAGTCGAACCGACGCGGGGAATCGTCATATGGAAGCTTTAGAGGCTTGATCGGTATGACTCAAATTGCTGGCTTTGATAGTACGTGAGTAGTCATCACGGACATATTCATCATAAGCCTTGTCCAGTTTAGTCAGAATGTGTAGCGACGATAGTAGGTTTCAAGAAAAGGACCCGTCCCCTAGTATGTGACAGCAATATCTCCTATGCACTTGAAGACATGTTCATACTTTCTAAATATGTGGCCATAGTGATTGGTCGAATGGGAAATATTTTTCTATGTTGAAGCAATGAAACGAATGCGATCTCGAGTACTAAGCATAGATGCCTAGTCCAGAATGGAAACCGGTAGCAAATTCCATGCCCTAAACAAAGGTCGGGAGATGGTAGACGGAAGGACCATACCCGTACGAAACTTGGGAACCTATGTGTTCACACCGACGTTCACCTAGTTTCTAGTGTCATAGATTATTGCTAGGCAGCCACCCATGATTACGGGCTTATGTTTGACACAAACCCATGTCTAGTTGAGGGTAAACCTAAAGAGTCACACACAAATTACTAGAATGTGATGAAATTAATGTAGAATTAATTCTGTAATAGGAGAATTAATTTAATTGGATTAAATTAATTCTCGAAGAGTATAAATGATTGGATCATTCATGTAGAGTTATCCATTCTATGGATGATCCAAAATTTGGTTAATTAGATTAGTTGAATAAATGTAAAGGTGATTGGGATAATTAATTAGTGGATTTGACTCATTAATTAATTAGGGGGTTTAATGCAATTTACACCCCTGTGATATTGCAAATGAGCAAATTACTCCCCTATGTAAAGAAAATAGCAATTTACCCCCCTGTGTTTTGCAAAATGAAGCAATTTGCCTCCCTGCCTAGGGAGGTAAATTGCTTCATTTTAAAAAACACAGCGGATAAATTTCTTCAGTTTAAAAAATACAAGGGGGTAAATTGCTTTTTATTTTTTCATATAGGGGTAATTTGTACATTTACAATATCACAGGGGGGTTGCTTGCATTTTTTCCATTAATTAGGAGATGGGCTTATCTAACTAATGGATTGGATTCATTATTTAAAAATGGGCTAGGAATAATTAGTTGGACTAATTATGTCTTAATTAATTAAGTAGGTTGGATATGTTTAATTAATTAAGTGCATTTTGGGGTTGTAAATATTTAATTGGATTAAATGTTCACTTGGACTTTCTTTGTTGAATATTTTATTTAATTAGAAATAATGAACCCAATAAAGTTAGTAATTGGACTCATTTAATTTTTTGGACAAATTAATTGAGCCAGATCCAAGTGCACCAAGCCTAGCCCATGTTGGCCTTGGCAAGGTCAACTTACCTTGTGCATTGGAGGTTAAAATTCAGCTATGAGCATTGGAAAATGCTGAAAATTTCATGCAAGAGGAGGTCGCAAGAGTTTATGGGAAATTGGTGGAGATAGGGAAGTTACCTAGTTTATTAGGTCTTCCTCGATCTCTTTTCTCCCAACTTGACTGCAACTCTTCCATAACTCTATACGCATATTCTAAGCATATTTTTGTTAGAATAGGTGACCAGAAAGCAAATAGGTTTGGCGATTTGTAACCTATCTAACAGCTTGATGTAAATGTAATATTATTATGTGATGAATAAGATGAGTATTCGTCACCAATGGTACCTTCTTTGTTGTGCTCATCTTACATTTGTTAAAATGGTGTTTAACTTATATCGCAACAAAGCCCACAGACCATGGATAACAACTCGTGCAGTTGGGCCACCATTGGATGGTGGTCATGAAACCAACTGATTAAGAGTTGGGTCTGAAACGTTCCAAGTCGAGGACCTCGAGACAGGGCATCGAGAGTCCTATTGAGACTTGCGTCAAGAGTCGTGTTCATTGGATGAGTGTCGTGTTTCATCGGCAACAGGCGTGGGACGCCTACACGATCTTGATGGGTTGGTCGACTGGGGTCGAGCCGACTGGACTGACTCGCGGGGATCATCATATGGAAGCCTTGGAGGCTTGGTCGGTATGATTGGTTTTTCCCGGTTCCGATAGTACGGGAGTAATCCTCAGACTTGAGGGATCATGGCAGTCGCGTGCACAGGACGGCTGTATCTTGGATCTGGTGAGAGGTAATCATTCTGTAAGATGATTATCATAAGCCTTGTCCAGTGCAGTCGGAATATGTAGCGAGGACGGTGGATTCCAAGAAGAGGATCCGTCCCCTGTCAGTATGTGACAGAGGTATCTCCTATGCACTCGGAGACACGTTCATGCTGTTTGAAGCTGTGGCCACAGTGGTTGGTCGAACAGGGAATGGTTTCCTGTGTCGACGCAATGAAGCATACGTGGTCTCGAGTATTAAGCATAGATGCCTAGTCAAGGATGGGAACCGACGCCCAATTCCATACCCTAGACTAAGGCCGGGAGACGGTAGACGGAAGGATCGTACCCGTACGGAATCGGCGCTTAAATGTTCACGTCAATTCACCTAGTCTCTAGTGCCATGGACCGTTGCTAGACGGCCACCCATGGTAACGGGCCCTTGTGGGACACGGGCCCAAGTCTAGCTGAGGGTGAACCTAAAGGGTCACACACAAATCACCGAGGAGGTTGAGAGATCGACTTGGAGTCAATCTAGAAGGATAAAAATACGCAATTGGATTACTTAAGGGAAAGTCCATTGGATGGACGGGACGATATTGTATCGGGCTTTCGTTTAATTGGTAAATTGGATTTTCGATTAAATATGGAAAGTTGAGACATTGAGACGTTGGATCTTTTAATTGGATTAAAAGATCAACGGGAATGGTTTAAATGGACATTAAATTGGATTTAATGTTGGATTCGTCGTAATTGGATTACGATAAAACCCGGTCCGTTAAATTATACCCGAGAGGAGAAATAATTCCTATTTTGGAATAGGAAGAAGTTGGACTTCTTCCCTTAATTAAACATGGCCGACATGCTCCCTTGGAGGAAGCAAAATGAGCCATGTTTCATGCTAGGTGGTATGTTGACTTATCTCTTTTGGAAAGAGACAAATCAACTCCAATCAAGCTCTTCCCTTTTGGTATGATTTGATCATACCATAAATTTTGGTAGGCTTGATTGAAGAATTAATGGTGATTGATTGGAATGAATCTAGACATCCTTGGATGAACCTAGATACATTCCAATAATCACATTAATTATGTATATATATTAGAATATACAACACCAAGCATAAGTGATTCATTATTCATCTTTTTCTAGGAAAAAGAGAAGACAAAAATCCCTCTCCTCTCTCTCAACTCTCGGCCCTCTCTCCCTCTCTTACACTTGTGTTCTTGATTTTGAATCAAGAAGAAGAACAAAGTAAGTTTAAGAGAGCACTAATTCATAGTGTTCTTCTCTTAAACCGATTCCTTCTTAAACCTGTTCTTTTCTAGCAAGAAGAACGTGTGTTTCTTCCGGTGTGGTGTGGATCACCTTTGGAGAATCCATACACTTGGATTTCGTGAGCATTCTGAAGAAGGAACAACACAAGTAGCCGGGAGCATACGCTTAACAATCAAAGATAACGGTTTATTACGTTTTGATTGATTATATATATTTATCTTTGCCCTATGTGTTTAATATTCATTTCCAATATTTACACATCCTACATCGAACGCCCGATTGAGCACCCAAGGGCACAACCCTTGGGATTCGTACGTTTATTTAGATTTGATTTAAATTTACGCACTTTCCTCGCTTTCTCGCTTCCGCTCGCGCTTCCGAGCAGATCCGCTTGTCCTTCAATTTTTGTCTCAAGAAACTCTGAAAATTTCATGCTCCATCTCCCTTCTCCATCTCTCAGGTTCTCCTTGGTTTAGAACCAAGTCAAGAACAAAGGTAGATCGGAAATATACTGAGCAATAGTGTAGTTTCCGGTCCCTTCTCTTCCTCAATTTGTTCCTTGCTAGCACAAGAATAAATTCCACATTCTTGGTGTGGTGTGGACAAGATTAGAGGACTCCTACATTGGAACTTGTGTGGATGAACTGTGGATCTCAAAGAAAAAGGGAACAAGGCGTCTAGCCGTTACAAGAAAGCAACAAGGGTAGGACTCATTTACATACTTTTTTTTTCTTTACTTATATAGCCTAGATCATAGATCTAGTATTTTTTTTACGTATCTATGATCTGTACATAAGTAGCCTGGGAAGAATTCAAGGGAACACCCCTTGCATATGGTTTATTGCTTTTATTTTACGCCTTTCCGCGCTTTCGCCGCGTTCCCAGATCGATCCACTTCCTTTCAACATTATCTTTTCTAGAAAAGAAAATCATCTTGCTCTCCTCTTCCGCACACTCTTAGCCGCCCCTCACTATCCCTCTCATCTCTTTTTTTGCTTCATTGATTTAGGATCAATTGAAGAACAAAGTGAGATCAAAGAGGATACGCTAATAAAGAGTGTAGTCGTCTTGATCCTTTCTTCCAAAAGGTTCATTTTTCTATCAAGAAAAATGATACTTCTCCCAGTTTGGTGTGGATGTCGTTGGAGAGCTTCTACAGTTGAAGTCCAAGTGAATGAATCCATTTGGTGAAAAGGGAACAGTGCTTGTAGCGGGTTACGAAGAAGACTACAAAGGTAATGGTTACTTTTGTCGCACATTATTTTTGTATAACTTTTCTATGTGCCCTATGTGATACAATATGTTGATGTACTCACATCCTACATCGAACGCCCAGGAGAGTACCCAAGGGTACACCCCTTGACATGAATGTTATCATGTATTAAATATCGCTTTCTCGCTTCCAATAATATTGTCGTTTCCGCTCTTCCGCCGCGCTCCCTGGCGGATCCACTCCTTCAAGTGGTATTAGAGCCCAGTTCAATGTAAGAGGTCATAGATCTATGTGCTAAGCATGAGCAATATGGTTTTACGGTTTTGATAAGCATGTTTAGCTTTATCTTAGAATGCATAAATATGAGTAGGAATAGATTTGTTTAACTCTTTGGATTCAATGGATATTCTGTATGTAATTTGTGAATTATATTTCAAAAATTACATGCTTGTTTTTCAGCCTTTAATATGCAAAAACAAACTAAAAAAAAAATAAATAATAGTGGATGGCAGCGGCAGCAGTTGGCTGTCGCCCCTGCTGGCTAGTACTGGTCGGTGGGTGCGCGGGCAGTAGCCGGCGCGTTTCCTGGCCTGTGTGCCTGCCAGCGTGCATCTCGGTAGAGGCGACCGTGGACACCGGGCCGCACGCAGGTGAGTGCCTGCGCTTGCGGGCCCGTGGCACTTTGCATAGGCGCACACGTGAGGCGCGCATGTTGTCGATCAGCCAAAGCAAGGGTGTGGTCGGCTGATGCGGCGCAATGATTGGGCCATTCTGTACTGTTGTTCGACGTTTTCTGAAAATTTGATTTTCTGGAACTTTTCTACATATTTTCTGAAAAAAAAGGATAAATTTTGCATATTTATTTTTTGATCAATTGGATTTTTTGTATAATTAAATTGCTTAATTAATTTTGGTTTTATCATGCATTGAATTCATTGTGTAATGATGTCCATTAGACTAAAATTTGAACTCGTATGTTCTACATGTAATTATGTGGTGTGGTATTGGATATCACGTAGATATATTGTATATCTTTATGAGCATGATTATATAGTATAAGTGTGTATTGATATTGATTGGATTGGCATCGAATGATGACTCAAGCCCTAGACCTTATGTATGGAATTTATGTTTTGCATTACTGTTAGGTGGGGCATGTGCCTCTTGTTTTGGGACTTTTATCTCACGTGTTACATCTTGTGTTGTTAAGGCTTGCTTTTCCTCAATTCCATGTGTTCCTTTACTTTTGTACTGAGAGTCGTTAGGAATTTTGGTCAGGATTTATATTTTACATGTAATAAAGCAAGCCTATGGAGAAGGAGGACCATGTCAGACGGAGGCCTAAGGTGTAAATCCAAGGGAAAACAAGAGGAGTTACAAGATCCATTAGTATGATAATGGATTAATCTTTTGTAATAGTGTAGGACCACCTTAGACAGACCATAGACTCACTACAGGCTCAGTAGGTCACATAGGTTGTGCTTTATCATCCGGCTGGGCTTATGCTGTGTTTATTGCATATGGCGCATTTATTTATTGCTTTAATAAATATTGGATATTTATGCATGCAAAGACATTAATGTGATGAGGTCTCGGTCTAGTCTCAAACAAACTCTCATTTGGTTGGACCAAATAAAATATTAGGCCATTGATAGACTTGGATTAAAATAATTTTGATCTGTCCAAACCTTGCCACTATCCAAATGTGGTCTCACGAGTCGTGGCATATTTGGACTAAGGGAAAGTTGCACCATTGTTATGAACAAAAAAATACGCTTACTGTTTTTCTATCTCATGAGTCGTGGGGGCAATTGAGGTATGATTTGGTTGATGGGTTGGGTCTAACACTTAGTAGCATGAGCCGCTTTGAGTCTCGGAATCATGTGAAGAGGTAAGACAAAATATCTTGGGAGTCTCATTAGATGAGAATGATATTGGATATCTCTCATGAGGTTTTCTTTATGTGAAAAATAAAAACATGGCATGCAGATCACGCTTATGGATCCCAAGCCCACTAGAAAATGATTTCTCAAAATCCAACTTGAAAGTGGTGGGCTTTCGTAGAAATAGTGGGATGGTTAAAGTCTTCAACTGAAACTATAATATTACCATCATTTGCTGGTTTCTGCTTTACATTTCTTAACTGCAGATATGTATAAGAATCCTTTAAATATGATTTTGGACTAAACTATACTGACTGGCTGCGGAATCTGAGGATTATCCTCGATTTAGACAACCAGCGCAATGTATTGGACAAGCCACTCCCAAGGGTCTTTTCATAGGGATCCTTATCTGAAGAACGAGTGACATTTGATAAATAGCTTGAGGACAATCGGAAGGTCCGCAATATCATATTGGATTCAATGTCTAACGACATCAAGAAGCTGTATGATAGGTTGGGTGATGCCTCCTCTATAATACTCACATGAAAGATGTTTATGCGGTTACGGATAGGCATATTAGATATGCCGCCACGAAATCATTTTTTAGGCCTTCCTTAATGGTTTCGTTGAGGAAGAGATCTATTATGGATCAGCCGGAGGGTTTCACAGTCACTGGAGAGGAACAGAAGGTCTGTCGTCTCCAGAAGTCCATCTATGGCCTCAAACAAGCATCCCGAAGTTGGAACATTCGCTTTGATTAAGTAATACGGGGCTATGACTTCATCAAGAACGAATCCGACCGTTGATTATACAAGAAGGTCAGTGGGAGCTCTATAGTGTTCCTAGTGCTTTATGTGGATGACATTCTACTCATTGGTAATGACGTTAGAATGTTGGGGACACAAAAGCATGGTTGTCAACCCAGTTTTTCATGAAGGACTTGGGTGAAGCTTCCTACATCCTAGGCATCCAGATCGTCAACGACAGATCTAAAAGGATGTTAGGGCTCACCCAAAACTCGTATATGGAGAAAGTCCTAAAGAGATATCGAATGGACAACTCCAAACGAGGATTCCTTCCCATGAGGCATGGGATCAAGTTGTCCAAGAAACAGTCCCCGCAGACTGATGAGGAACTTGAAAGGATGAAAGTCATCCCCTATGCTTCTGCCGTAGGAAGCATCCAATATGCGGTCCACTGCACCAGGCCTGACATTGCTTACGCTTTTAGCGTAACAAGCAGATATCAGTCCTGTGCAGGAGAGGCACATTATAATGCTGTTAAGGGCATCCTTAAGTACCTAAGGAGGACTAAGGAAATGTTCTTAGTCTATGGCAATGGAGAACTGATTCTGGAACGCTTTACGACGCTAGCTTTCAGTCTGATGACGATGATGCCAAGTCTCAATCGGGTTACGTATTCAAACTCAATGGAGGAGTAGTGGCTTGGAAAAGTTCCAAGCAAGCAACCATTGCTGACTTCACCACAAAGGCTGAATACATAGCAGCTTCAGAAGCTGCCAAGGAAGCGGTTTGGATGAGAAATTACATCCAAGAGTTGGGTGTAGTGCCTAGCATCGCCGAGCCCGTTGTCATCTTCTATGATAACAACGGTGCAATAGCGCAAGCAAAGGAACCGAGATCTCATCACCGTTCCAAACACATTCTTAGACGCTACCATCTTCTAAGAGAAATGGTAGGAAGAGGTGACGTTCGGATGGACCGAGTCAACTCAGCAGACAACACAGCAGATCCGCTGACAAAGCCTATGTCGCAGAGCGCTCATACGCAACATCTTGAGAAGATGGGGATTAGACATATGGGCGATTGGCTTTAAAGGTCAAGTGGGAGATTGTTAGACTAGGTGACCATGTAGCCAATCTTGGCTGGCAAAATGTAACCTATGTCTAGACAATTTCAGTGTTTTGATAAAACTATTAATGAATAAAGAAGTGAAATTCATTCTGGCATTACTTTGTTTGCGTTCACTTAACTACTTTATCTATCTATTCACTACGCAAACAAAGCCCATAGACTGAAAGCCCATTTCGGGGACTGGGACTACGCTTGGAGGTAGGTCCATGAAATCAGTCCCGCCGAATCAGTTCGGAAAACTCCAAGTCAAGGAATCTCGAAAATGGGTACCAGGATTCCCTTTGAGACTTGCACTAAGCATCTGCTGTCGTATTTCATCGACGGGTGACGAAGGTTGTCTAAGCAGTGTTAGTGGGTTAACCTGCTGATGAGCAGCTGACTGAGGTGACTCACGGGAACCGTCTTAAGGAGGACCTTGAGTAGGGTCAGCAAGGTATGACGTGTATTTCCGGTTCCAACGGTACAGGACAAGTCCTTTGACTTGAGGAACTGCTGAGTTTACCTGTATATCAGGTCTGTATCTTAGATATGGTGAGAGATTGCCAAGAAGCGCTTGAGTAGTCATAAGCCATGTCTAGTGCAGCTCTGGTGTACAAAGTGACAGTAGTTTCCAAGAAAGGATCTGTCTCCTGTCAGAAGGCATTGACATTTGAGTCTCACATATGCTCTGTGTCTTGTCCCCAAAGTCTGTGGCCACAGTAACTGAACAGAAGGGAAGGCTTCCCTTGACGCGTTTAGTAAGGACAGACCGACACTTAGGTCCAAAATGGGTACCTGCTTTTTTCGTGCCCTAGACCCTAAGTGGTGAGACCATAGACAGAAGGACAAGTGTACTGTTAGAGCCTAAATGTTCATCCTCGAAATTTCACCTAGTCTCTAGTGCAATGGACCGTTGCTACATGGCCACCCATGGTAACGGACGGATTCTAGGAATCCGACCAAGTCTAGCTGAAAGGTGAACCTAAAGAGCCACACACAATCCACACACATCAAGTATTTAATTTAGAATTAAATATTGGAGAAAAGGAATGATTAAATTGGATTTAATCGGGACCTTTATTTTCTTAGGAGAATTAATTCCTTCTATTTGATAAAAGGAATTAATCTAATAAATTGGATTTATTAGAGGATTAATTTAATAGGCCTAGAAATAAATATTTATAATTTATTATATTTATTTATTTGGTCTTTGGAATATTTAATAGGATTTAAATATTCCATTAAATTAAATTAATGGTTGAGATTGAAAGGGAGATATGGATGGCTAGGATTAATTTGACTAGGTCAAATACTACTTTGACTAGGTCAAAATCCTAGTCAAAATAGACCTCTTTAGAGGTGGAGTTTAAAGAGGATTAAACTCCTACTCTATATATAGTCCTAGTCTTTCACTATTTGTGAAGTGATGGAATTCCAACACACACACACACACAAATTCGGCTCTCTCCCTCTCCCCTCTCATCCGCCCTCTCTCTCCTCAAACAAGAAAACACTTCTTCATTCTTTTGTTCTTGGAACATTAGATCAAAAAGGAGAATTAATACCGTTAATTAATAACGTGTTATTAATTCATCCTCTCCAATATTATACTTGTTCGTTCGCTAGCACGACGTGCAAGATACGTGGGTGGATTGTGTGTTACTGTTTGGAGAGTCCCAAGAATGAGACTTGGAGCAAATCGGGGAACAACGCGAGTAGCAGTTAGAAGACGAAAACGACAATCGGTGGGTTCTGATTTAATTTTTTGTTCCTTTTATTTTTCAATCCTATGGCCTCCATGATTTGTTTATGCTTTTAATTTCATGAGATACACCGAACACCCGGGAAAGTTCAAGGGCACACCACTTGAACGTGTTTATTTATTTTATCAAAGCATGTTTAATTTCCATATTTTAATTTTATACCGCGCTTCCGCATTCGCGCTATTTTCCCAGGACGATCCACAATCTTTCAGTGGTATCAGAGCCCGGTTCGGTGTATAGGCCTAGGGTTTAATGTGCGGTTTAAGCATGTCGTTTCTTGCTTTTAATTCATGTGATTATTGCATTGTTGGTATTTTTTCTGTTTTTTCTTGTGAAACGGGGGTGAAAATTGAACGAAGAACGAAGAAACGCCGCACGCCGACCAGCCGGAGGCTAGCTGCGCGCAGCCGTGGGCAGAGGCCAGGCAGCCTCGCGCAGGCAGGGGAAGCCTGCGCGCAGCCGGCCGGCCAAATGCGCAAGGCTGCGCGCAGCCCGCCAGGCGGACGCACTGCCGGGCCTCAGGCAGGGCCGCTGGCCGGGCGCGCGCGCAACCGGGCAGGGAAGCCCACGCGCGCGCCAGGCCAGTGTGCTGGAAGCCTGCGCGCTCGGACGCGTGGCCAGAGTGGCCGCGCATGGATGCGCGTTGGAGAGTCCGCGCACGTGCGGGCACCAGGCGGCGCCAGGCGCGCGCGCACGCAGACGGTGGTGTCTGCGCGCGGGCGCCCGACGGGCACGCCTAGTGTGCGCGCGCGCGCGCGCACTGTGCAGGGCAGATGCGCGCGCGCACTGCGCAGGGCAGATGCGCGGTTGGCGACCAGTAGGCCAGCGCGCGCGCACGACAGCCTGCCGGAGCGCCAGGCCACGCGGCCTACTGCCGACCAGGCGCGCGCGCAGTGTGCGGCCTGCGCGCACGCCGGCTGGCTGCTGTCGGTGGCAGCGGCCGACGGCCGGTGTGGCTAGGGTTTCTCCCTATTTTTATTTTGTTTATTTTTTCGATTTTAATTTTTTTAATTAATTCTGAAAATTCATTTTTTTGTTCAATTTTCCCTAATTTTCTAAGACATTATTTTGGGAAGTAAAATATATTGGATTTGGAATCCCGGGGATATTTTTACTTAAATATAATGAGGAAAGATTTTCCTAAAACGGGAAAATACTATTACCAACGGTTATGCCATATTTTCACATGATACGCATTTATTTATTAATTCATCTTGAATAATTATGATTGGTTATCATGTATTATTGGTATATTATTATTGTGTGATTGGATCATTTAATTATGTGTGTTGGATGAAACGGATGATCACGAGCCATAGACCGAATGTATGGTTTAATTTTATGTTGGGCCTGTGTGCCTCTTTTACTACTTTCTCCTTCTCTCTTTCTAGTTGCCTTGGAATAATAAGGCATTCTATCTCCCTCCTTATGTACTCCCCCCGGGTTTTCGCTGGGGTTTCTATTTTTAATATGTAATGAGAGTAGAATAGGAGTGAGGTTTTAATTTTTTTTTTATGTAATTGATGGAGAAGAAGGAAGGTCCACATGGAGAGCCCAGACTGGAGGTTCCAAGGCGTTTTCATGAAGTGGGGAAAGAGAAAAGAAATCAAGGCCCATCAGAATGATGATTGGGTTACTATTAATGTAATAGTATAGGACCAACCCTAGATTGACCATAGATCCACTGCGGGCTCAATAGATCGCATAGGATTCAGGATCGTGATCATCCAACAGGGGCGTGCTAGGCTTTAATTTTGCATGTGGTTATTATGATGGATGAATGGCGTTTTTATTTATCATATAACTCCTATGGATGCATTTATTTATTACGCATTATGGATGAATGTGTAGATGTATTATGTTATGAGATCTCGATCTTTACTACTCTCACATTGGTTGGACCAATGTCCAAATATTAGACCCTAGTCAAAATGGACATGAACTCTAGGAGTTTGTCCATGCCTTCCAATCCATGGCATAGTGAGGAAGCTGATTTAGGTCAATAGCGTGGTCTCACGAGTCGTGGCACGTTATTGTACTTAAAAGAAGCTGCACTGTATCATGAACGAAAAATAGACCACTATTACCTGTCTCACGAGTTGTGGGGGGTAACAGTGGGTCTATGGTTCGGTCGGTTGGGTTGGGTCTAACGCCCAATTAACATTATTCGCTTGGAGTCCTCGGGATCATGTGAAAGGGTGAGGCAATAGTCTTGGGAATCTCGTGGAACGAGAATGGTATGGTTATACCTCCCACAGGATTTTTTCCATGCGAATCGTAAAATCGGGTATGGGAAAAATCGATGTGGATCCCAAGCCCACTAGAAAAGGGTTTTCTGAAAATCACGTTTGAGAGTACCGTATTTTCGTATAAATAGTGGGAGCATTAAATGACTAAAGACCATGCATTCAATTTTTATCAAACCACCGTCTTTTATATTCTGCTGATCGCGAACTCTGTTTTAAATGTAGATTTAAAAATGTCTAAGAACCCACTTTCAACCATTCTTGAGACAAACAAATTCAATGGAACCAATTACAACGACTGGTTGCATAATCTCAGGATAGTCCTGGATGATGAGAACCAAGGCTACGTCATGGACGAGCCTCTCCCTAGGACCTTACCGGAAGGATCCACGCCGAAAGAACGTGAGACGTTCGAAACTTGGCATAAGGATAACCGGAAGGTCCGTAGCGTCATACTTGCTTCTATGACGAATGAGATTCAGAAGCAGTATGAAAGACTAGACGATGTCCCTTCCATCATGGCTCGCCTTAAGGATTGCTATGCAGTCCCGGACCGGCATACTAGGTATGTCGCGACCAAGGCATTCTTTGGAACCAAAATGACAGAAGGATCCTCTATACAAGAACACGGGGTTAAAATGCTTACCCTGGTGGAAAAGCTCGAGCACCTAAAGGCAGGTCTCGATAATGAAACGTACATAGATGTGATCCTCCAGTCACTCCCAGCCTCCTTTGACCAATTTATTGTCAACTACAACATGAACGCACTTGAGAAGGGCATTCATGAGTTGATTAATATGTTGGTGCAATACGAGGCAACGACTAAGAATTCCACGCCTTCGGTATTGTTTGGAGGTGCTTCAACTTCCAAAACGAAAGGCAAAGGCGACGGACGTTGGAAAAAGAAGAAAGGGAAGGGAAAGGCCGTCAAAGCAGCTACGAACACTAAGAGTGTTTCCCATTGCCAAAGAGGGGAAAGGCAAAGGAAAGGGAAAGGTTGTCTCCAAGCAACAGTCGAAGGCATATGACATATGTATCAATTGCCGTGAGAAATGGTATTGGAAGAGAGAGTGCCCCAAGCTCTTCTCTAACCAAGGTATATTTGTGATTGAGGTTAATATGGTCACTTATTCTGCCTCTTGGGTATTAGATACCGACTGTGGAGCTCACATTTGCAATGATTTGCAGGTGCTGAAAAGAAGCAGAAAACTGGGTAGCGGGGAAATGATCCTGAAGCTTGGGAATGGCAAGGCCATCTCGGCAGAAGCAATAGGATCTACTACTGTAGTAGTTAGTGATAGTATTAGCATAGAATTAGAGCAAGTTTATTTTGTACCTAGTATGATTAAAAACATCATTTCCATTCCATTGTTGGACAATAGTGGTTATGAGTTTATGATCAATAAAAATTGTTTTTATTTGATGAGGTGTGGAATTGCTCATCTACTTGGTACATTAAATAACGGGCTCTATATCTTGCAACAAACGAACTTCGTTCTTAACGCTCAACACAAACGTAAAATAGATAATAACGGAAACGCACGACTGTGGCACGCTAGGCAAGGTCATATATCCCAAGATAGGATGAAAAGATTGGTAGACTCAAGGAACCTAGAGGTAGGGGACTTGAGTGAGCTACCAACTTGTGAGTCTTGTCTAAAAGGGAAAATGACCAAGAAGCCCTTTGTAGGACAAAGCAGGCTTGCCACAGGTCTGTTGGACTTGGTCATACAGACGTTTGTGGACCACTAAGGACGCCGGCCCGAGGTGGGTTCTCCTACTTCATAACCTTTACCGATGATCATTCACGGTATGGTTATGTTTACCTAATGAGGTACAAGTCTGAAGCTCTTGAGAGGTTTAAAGAATTCAGACTTGGAGTGGAGAACCAGACCAACTGCAAAATTAAAGTCCTACAGTCAGACCGAGACGGTGACTACCTTAGTACCGAGTTCCTTATTTATCTAAAAGAAAATGATATTATATCTGAATGGACACCTCCCGGGACACCACAATTGAATGGTGTCTCTGAAAGGAGGAATCGAATCCTGTTGGACATGGTTCGATCCATGATGAGTTTTACCAAATTGCCCTTGTCCTTTTGGCGCTAAGGGTTGAAAGCAGCGGCCAAGTTGCTAAATTTGGCGCCTACCAGTGTATTGACCCAAACGCCATATGAGATATGGCACGGCAAGCCTGCATCCTACAACTACTTGAAAGTGTGTGGTAGCCCCGCATACATCAAGAGGTTAGTGGGAGATAAGCTAGAATCCAGGTCTAGCTTATGCAGGTTCGTTGGATATCCTAAAGAAACTGCGGGTTATTACTTCTATGACCCCTTGGAACAAAAGGTGTTTGTTTCAAGGAATGCAGTATTCTTGGAGCAAGGCTTCCCAGAGGATGTCCAACCTGATGAGCTGATCCTTGAGGAATCAAGTGATGGAATCCAGCCATCAGAGGTAGTCACGGAACCCTTACTTAGAGGATTCAGGATAGACACCCGAAGGGCTGACCAACCTCGAGAAGTCCAACATGCTAGGCATGAAGGACAGCCTCAGGAACAGCCAGCCCCGGTCCCTGAACCGACGGCTCCGATATAGTCAGCGCCCACAATCACCACTGATGGTCCCGTCCTCCGTAGGTCTACTAGAGAGTCAGACCTCCAGTGAGATATGGCTTTCTAAATACGACCGGTCTTTTGGATAACGATCCTAAGACATATGAAGAAGCGATGTCTGACATCGACTTCGGGAAAATGGGCTTGAGGCCATGAAAATCGAAATGGACTCCATGAACGAGAACCAAGTCTGGAGACTTGTAGATCCACCGAAAGGTGTTAAGCCAGTGGGTTGTAAGTGGGTCTACAAGCGCAAACTTGGCGTTAATGGAAAAGTCACAACCTTCAAGGCTAGGCTTGTAGCCAAGGAATACACTCAATGACCCGGGGTCGATTTTGAGGATACCTACTCGCCAGTAGCCATGGCTAAATCCATTCGGATCCTGCTCGCCATAGCAGCATGGTTTGACTATGAGATATGGCAGATGGACGTGAAAACGGCCTTCCTTAACGGTTTCGTTGAGGAAGAGATCTAGATGAATCAGCCGGAGGGTTTCACAGTCACTGGAGAGGAACAGAAGGTCTGTCGTCTCCAGAAATCCATCTATGGACTCAAACAAGCATCCCGAAGTTGGAACATTCGCTTTGATGAAGTAATACGGAGCTATGACTTCATCAAGAACGAATCCGACCCTTGTGTATACAAGTAGGTCAGTGAGAGCTCTATAGTGTTCATAGTGCTTTATGTGGATGACATTCTACTCATTGGTAATGACGTTAGAATGTTGGGGACACAAAAGCATGGTTGTCAACCCAGTTTTCCATGAAGACTTGGGTGAAGCCACCTACATCCTAGGCATCCAGATCGTCAGGGACAGATCTAAAAGGATGTTAAGGCTCACCCAAAACTCGTATATGGAGAAAGTCCTAAAGAGATATCGAATGGACAACTCCAAACGAGGATTCCATCCCATGAGGTATGGGAATCAAGTTGTCCAAGAAACAGTCCCCGCAGAGTGATGAGGAACTTGAAAGGATGAAAGTCATCCCCTATGCTTCTGTCGTAGGAAGCATCCAATATGCGGTCCACTGCACCAGGCCTGACATTGCTTACGCTTTTTGCGTAACAAGCAGATATCAGTCCTGCGCAGGAGAGGCACATTGGAATGCTGTTAAGGGCATCCTTAAGTACCTAAGGAGGACTAAGGAAATGTTCTTAGTCTATGGCAATGGAAAACTGATTCTGGAAGGCTTTAGCGACGCTAGCTTCCAGTCTGATGACGATGATGCCAAGTCTCAATCGGGTTACGTATTCAAACTCAATGAAGGAGTAGTAGCTTGGAAAAGTTCCAAGCAAGCAACCACTGATGACTCCACCACAGAGGCTGAATACATAGCAGCTTCAGAAGCTGCCAAGGAAGCGGTTTGGATGAGTAACTACATCCAAGAGTTGGGTGTAGTGCCGAGCATCGCCGAGCCCGCTGTCATCTTCTGTGATAACAACGGTGCAATAGCGCAAGTGAAGGAACCGAGATCTCATCACCGTCCCAAAATATTCTTAGACGCTACCATCTTCTAAGAGAAATGGTAGGAAGAGGTGACGTTTGGATGGACCGAGTCAACTCAGCAGACAACACAGCAGATCCGCTGACAAAGCCTATATCGCAGAGCGCTCATACGCAACATCTTGAGAAGATGGGGAATAGACATATGGGCGATTGGCTTTAAAGGTCAAGTGGGAGATTGTTAGAATAGGTGACCATGTAGCCAATCTTAGCGGGCAAAATGTAACCTATGTCTAGACAATTTCAGTGTTTTGATAAAACTATTAATGAATAAAGAAGTGAAATTCATTCTGGCATTACTTTGTTTGCATTCACTTTACTGCTTTATCTATCTGTTCACTACGCAAACAAATCCCACGGATTGAAAGCCCATTTTGGGGACTGGGACTACGCTTGGAGTTAGGTCCATAAAATCAGTCCCGCAGAATCAGTCCGAAAAACTCAAAGTCAAGGAATCTCGAAAATGGGTACCGGGATTCCCTTTGAGACTTGCACTAAGCATCTGCTGTCGTATTTCATCGACGAGTGACGAAGGTCGTATCTTAGATATGGTGAGAGATTGCCAAGAAGCACTTGAGTAGTCATAAGCCATGTCTAGTGCAGCTCTGGTGTACAAAGTGACAGTAGTTTCCAAGAAAGGATCTGTCTCCTGTCAGAAGGCATTGACAGTTGAGTCTCACGTATGCTCTGTGTCTTGTCCCTAAAATCTGTGGCCACAGTAACTGAATAGAAGGGAAGGCTTCCCTTGCGGCGTTTAGTAAGGATAGACCCTAAGTGGTGAGACCGTAGACAGAAGGACAAGTGTATTGTTAGAGCCTAAATGTTTATCCTCGAAATTTCACCTAGTCTCTAGTGCAATGGACCGTTGCTAGATGGCCACCCATGGTAACGGACGGATTCTAGGAATCCGACCAAGTCTAGCTGAAAGGTGAACCTAAAGAGCCACACACAATCCACACACATCAAGTATTTAATTTAGAATTAAATATTGGAGAAAATGAATGATTAAATTAAATTTAATCGGACCTTTATTTTCTTAGGAGAATTAATTCCTTCTATTTGATAAAAGGAATTAATCTAATAAATTGAATTTATTAGAGGATTAATTTAATAGGTTTAGAAATAAATATTTATAATTTATTAATTTATTTATTTGGCCTTTGGAATATTTAATAGGATTTAAATATTCCATTAAATTAAATTAATGGTTGAGATTGAAAGGGAGAGATGGATGGCTAGGATTAATTTGACTAGGTCAAATACTACTTTGACTCCAATTACTTATTTATCCTTCGAGATTGACTCCAAGTCGATCTCTCAACCTCCTCGGTGATTTGTGTGTGACCCTTTAGGTTCACCCTCAACTAGACTTGGGCCCGTGTCCCATAAGGGCCCGTTACCATGGGTGGCCGTCTAGCAACGGTCCATGGTGAATTGGCGTGAACATTTAGGCGCCGATTCCGTACGGGTACGATCCTTCCGTCTACCGTCTCCCGGCCTTAGTCTAGGGTATGGAATTGGGCGTCGGTTCCCATCCTTGACTAGGCATCTATGCTTAATACTCGAGACCACGTATGCTTCATTGCGTCGACACAGGAAACCATTCCCTGTTCGACCAACCACTGTGGCCACAGCTTCAAAACAGCATGAACGTGTCTCCGAGTGCATAGGAGATACCTCTGTCACATACTGACAGGGGACGGATCCTCTTCTTGGAATCCATCGTCCTCGCTACACAGTCCGACTGCACTGGACAAGGCTTATGATAATCATCTTACAGAATGATTACCTCTCGCAGATCCAAGATACAGGCGTCATGTGCACGCGACTGCCATGATCCCTCAAGTCTGAGGATTACTCCCGTACTATCGGAACCGGGGAAAACCAATCATACTGACCAAGCCTCCAAGGCTTCCATATGATGATCCCCGCGAGTCAGTCCAGTCGGCTCGACCCCAGTCGACCAACCCATCAAGATCGTGTAGGCGTCCCACGCCTGTCGCCGATGAAGCACGGCACTCATCCAATGAACACGACTCTTGACGCAAGTCTCAATAGGACTCTCGATGCCCTATCTCGAGGTCCTCGACTTGGAACGTTTCACACCCAACTCTTTATCAGTTGGTTTCATGACCACCATCCAATGCGTGGCCCAACTGCATGAGTTGTTATCCATGGTCTATGGGCTTTGTTACGATATAAGTTAAACACTGTTTTAACAAATGTAAGATGAGCGCAACAAAGAAGGTACCATTGGTGACGAACACTCATCTTATTCATCACATATAATATTACATTCACATCAAGTTGTCGGATAGGTTACAAATTGCCAAACCTATTGGCTTTCTGGTCACCTATTTCAACAATCTCCCACTTGACCTAAAGCCAATCACCCATTGACCTCGAACCTCTTATTCAGATGGTAAGTATGGGCAACTTGCAACATGGGCTTAGCAAGTGGATCTGCTATGTTTTCTGCGGAGCTAACTCGGTCTAACCGATCGTCACTCCTGCTATCCGTCTCTCTAAGAGATGGTAGCGTCTAAGAATATGCTTGGTAGCGTCACTCCTGCTATCCGTCGTGTTGAGATCTCGGTTCTTTTCTAACGCTATCGCCCCGTTGTTATCCATAAAAGTATTTACAGGCTTAGCAATGCTAGGTATACATCCAACCCTTGGATGTAGCTCATCAACCAAACCACTCGTAGCAGCTTCCAAAGCCGCTATGTATTCAAAACTCTATGGTGGAGTCCGCCGTGGTAGCCTGCTTGGAACTCTTCCAAGTAACCACGCCACCATTAAGTCTGAACACATAACCAGACTGAGACTTGGCATCATCGTCATCCGACTGGAAGCTAGCGTCGCTATAGCCTTCCAGTATCAACTCTCCACCGCCGTAGATCAAGAACATGTCCTTAGTCCTTTTTCAGGTACTTCAGGATAGTCTTGACTGCATTCCAGTGTGCCTCCTGGCACACGACTGATATCGACTTGTAACGCTCAAAGCGAAAGCCACATCAGTTCTAGTGCACTTCACAACATAGTGTATGCTGCCTACGGCTGAAGCATAGGGGATGTCCAACATCCTTTTAAGCTCCTCATGAGTCTTAGGAGACTGCTTCTTGGATAACTTAATTCCATGCCTCATAGGAAGGAATCCTCGTTTTGATTTCTCCATCTTAAATCTCTTCAAGACTTTCTCAATGTACGAGGACTGGGCCATTCCTAACATCCTTTTAGATCTATCCCTGTAGATCTTGATGCCAAGGATGTAGGATGCCTCGCCCATATCCTTCATGGAGAATTGTGTTGACAACCAAGCTTTAGTGGTACCCAATATCTTAGCATCATTCCAATGAGCAAGATGTCATCCACGTAAAGCACCAGAAACGCAACTGAGCTCCCACTGATCTTCTTGTATACACAAGGATCGGACTCGTTCTTGATGAAATCATATCCCCATATGACTTCATCAAAACATATGTTCCAGCTTCGGGAAGCTTGTCTGAGGCCATAGATGGACCTTTGGAGACGGCAGACCTTTTGCTCTTCTCCAACAGTTGTGAAACCTTCCGGCTGATCCATATAGATCTCTTCCTCTACGAAACCGTTGAGGAAGGCCGTTTTCACGTCCATCTGCCATATTTCATAGTCATACCATGCTGCTATGGCAAGCAGTATCCGAATGGACTTCACCATTGCTACGGGCGAGTAGGTTTCCTCAAAATCGACCCCGGGTCGTTGAGTGTAACCTTTCGCCACAAGCCTGGCTTTGAAGGTTGTAACCTCCCCGTCAGCTCCAAGCTTACGTTTGTAGACCCATTTACACCCTACGGTTTTAACCCCTTTGGGTGGATCTACCAGGGTCCAAACCTTGTTTGTACCCATCGAGTCCATCTCGAATTTCATGGCCTCAAGCCACTTGTCCGAATTGATGTCCGACATTGCTTCTCCATACGTCTTCAGATCATTATCAACTGACCGGTCAGGCCGAGAAATCCATACCTATCAGGTGCATGGGATACTCTGGCCGACCTACGGAGGACTGGAACAATATCAGTGGGAACTTCTGGCTCAGATGTCACTGCCGCTCTTGGGGTGCCTCATTGATTCCTCAAGGAGCACCTCATCGCGTTGACTATCTGATGGAAAACCTTTTTCCAAGAACACTGCGTTTCGCGAGACAAAAACCTTTTGCTCGGAGGGATCATAGAAATAATACCCCGCAGTTTCTTTTGGATAGCCGATGAACTGCATAAACTAGAGCTCGAGTCCAGTTTATCTCCCACTAATCTCTTGACATATGCGGGGCAACCCACACTTTCAAGTATTTGTAGGAGGCAGGCTTGCCATGCCATATCTCATATGGCGTCTGGGATACCTTTTTAGATGGCGCCAAGTTCAAAACTTTGGCCGCCGTTCTCAAGAGCGTTATCCCTAGAAGGAAAGGGGTAGTTCGGTAAAACTCATCATGGATCGAACCATGTCCAACAAGGTCCGATTCCTCCTTTCAGACACACCATTAAGCTGCGGTGTTCCAGGAGGGGTCCACTGAGAGAGAATCCCATTCTCTTTTAGATAATCAGTAAACTCACCACTCAAATACTCTCCACTCGGTCCGACCGAAGGGCTTTGATCTTTCGACCGGTTTGGTTCTCTACTTCAAGTATGTATTCCTTAAACCTTCCAAAGGCTTCAGACTTGTACCTCATCAGGTAAACATAACCATACCGTGAGTGATCATCGGTAAAGGTTATGAAGTACGAGTACCCACCTCTAGCCAGAGTATTTAGTGGACACAGACATCTGTATGGATCAAATCCAACAGACCACTGGCTAGCGTACTTTGTCCAACAAAGGGTTTCTTGGTCATCTTTCCCTTTAGACAGGATTCGCAGGTCGGTAGGTTGTCCAAATCATCTATTTCTAGACTCTTTGAGTCCACCAACCTTCTTATCCTATCTTTAGAGATATGACCTAACCTCGCATGCCATATCTGTGCGTTATTATGATCATCACGTTTTCGTTTGTGTTCTGCAGTCATAATCCAATTAGACTGTTGAAGTATGTCAAGACCGTTTACCAATGTACCAAGAAAATGAGAAATACCATCTTTGATAATGAAAAAACCGTTTTTATTGATGGTAAAATTCATATCCCTCCTTATCAAGGACCGGGATGGAAACAATGTTTTTAATCATGCTAGGTACATAGAAACAGTCGTTCAGTACAATCCTAACATGACTACTAATGGCTAACTCTAGTGATCCTACGGCCTCCGCAGCAACGGCCTTGCCATCGCCTAGCCTCAGGATCATCTCATCCTTGGTTAGCCTTCTGCTTCTTTGCAGTGCCTGCAAATCATTGCAGATGTGAGCACCACACCCGGTATCCAGTACCCATGAAGCAGAATTAGTAATCATATTAACGTCAACCACAAACACACCTGGGGTTGGAGAGGAGTTGTGGGCACTCCCTCTTCCAATGCCCTTTCCCTTGGCAATACATGCAGACATCATTTGCCTTGGAGCGCTGAGAACCACGTGCCTTCCCTTTCCCTTTGCTCGGTCCAACCGGAGCAACAGGGACGCCCGGAGCGTGAGCAGGGGCCGCAACCGTCTTCCCTTTGCCCTTCTTCCTCTTCCAGCGTCCGGCCCTCTTGCCATTCGCCTTGGAGGTCGAAGCCTCTCCTATCAATACCGCCGGCGCCGACTTGTGGGTCGTTGCCTCATATTGGACCAGTATGTTGATCAACTCATGAATAGACTTCTCAAGTCCGTTCATATTGTAGTTTACAACAAACGGGTCATAGGATGGAGGAAGCGACTGGAGGATCACGTTAATGTACATGTCATTGTTATGCCCAACTTTAAGGTCCTCGAGTTTTCCACTAGGGAGAGCATCTTGACCCCATGACTCTGTACAGACGCTCCTTCAGCGAGCTTGGTGCCAAAGAATGCTTTTGTGGCGGCATATCTAATATGCCTATCCGGAACCGCATAAAACCTCGTTCATGCGGAGCATTATGGCGGAGACGTTGTCCAGCCTCTCATACTGCTTCTGGATGTCGTTAGACATCGAAGCCAGTATGATACTGCGTACCTTCCGGTTGTCCTCATGCATTTTTCGAACGTCAAACATTCTTCAGGCGTGGACCCCTCCGGTAAGGTCGCTCGGTGGCGGCTCGTCCAAGACGTAGCCTTGTTTCTTGAAACCGAGGACAATCCTCAGGTTTCTCAGCCAGTCCGAGTAGTTTCGTTCCGTTGAATTTGTTAGTCTCGAGAATCATGGTTAATGGGTTCTTAGACATATCTACATTAATGAAAATGTAAAGCAGAAATTAGCAGATGATGGTAATATTATTGTTCAGTTGAAGACTTGGTCTTTTAGTCTTTAACCCTCCCACTATTTATACGAAAGTCCGCACTCTCAAGCGGAGTTTTGGGGAAACCATTTCCTAGTGGGCTTGGGATCCACAAGCGTAATCTCCATGCCCCGCTTTTACGATTACATGAAGAAGACCTTGTGGGAGATATCCAATATCATTCTCATCTAATGAGATTCCAAGATATTTTGCCTCACCTATTCACATGGTCCCGAGGACTCCAAGCGAACCATGTTTACTCAGTGTTGGGCCCGACCCATCAAACCAAATCATGCCTCAAACTGTCGCCCCCCCACGACTCGTGAGACAGGGAAACAGCGAGCGCAGTCTTTTTGTTCACAACAATAGTGCAGCTTTCCCCTAGTCAAGTGTGCCACGACTCTGAGACCAACACTTGGGTAGTGGTAGCTTCCTCACCACATTGCTGTGGATGGAAGGCTCGGACAGACCAAAATACCATTTTGATCCAAGTCCGTTTTGGGCCTAATATTTAATTTGGTCCAACCAAATGAGAGTTTGTGTATAACCGAGAACCTCATCACATTATTGTGTTTTAGCATGCATAAATATCTAATATTTAAGCGATAAATAAATACGCCGCATGCAGAAAACATAGCATACCCTGTTTAGGATGATCCACAAGCCCAACCTATGCGACCCACTGAGCCCGCAATGAGTCTATGGTCTGTCTAGGGTGGTCCTAAATTATTACACATAATAATAAACCATTGTCATTCCAATGGGCCTTGAAGTACTTCTTGTTTCACGCCTTGATGCTCCTCCTTGGGGTTTCCGACTCCAATTGCTTGTTAAAATTGAAACTCACCAATCCTATCTACTCTCATTACAACTAAAAGTAATACATTGGTAATAAAGAAAACAAGCCTTAACATCATGAGGCTGAAAATACGGGAGATGATAGTCCCAAAAAACAAGAGGCACGCAGGCCCACCCAACAGAAAATAAACGATCATACATTCATCATACATAAGGTCTAGCTCTTGTGGTCATCCCATGTTGATTCCATCAACTCACATAACATAATTATTCCAATAATCATGCATAAATAACCAATGGATATTCCAAATACCCAAGTGATGTCCAAATCACAAAAGCATAAATATACAAATAATATGCAAAATTCAAATTTTAAATTTAATGGACATTTTAAACAATGCATCAATGCATGTATTAATCCCAAATTAATTAAGCAAATTTAATTCAAGGAATAATCCAATTATTCCAAAATCAAATATGCAAAATTAATATATTTTCAGAATATTGTGCAAAAATACAGAAAATCAAATTTTTCGGAAAAAGTCGAAAACGACACAAAACGGCCCAGCCGCTGTGCTGGCCGACCGGCCGTGTGCACAGGGCAGCGCGCGCGCGCGCAGGCAGCAAGCCTGCGCGCCTGTGCGCAGCGTCCGCCGCGCCACTGCCGGCCTAATCAAATTTTTTTTTTTTCTTTTTTTAAAACTGTTTCAGCACAATAACAGTAATATCATTCTGAAAATAAGCATGCAATTTTAGATCCAATCTAACAAAAATTAAGAATGCCAAAGTCATTAAATCCAAACAATTGAATCATCATATTATTCATATATTTTATGTAATCTAACATGGCAATAAAGCCATTAAAAAGCAAGTACATCATGCCAAACACATAGATCTATACCTCTTACATCGAACCGGGCTCTGATACACTTGAAGGACAAGTGCATCCGCCGGGAGCGCGAGCGGAAGCGAGAAAGCGAGAAATTGTGCGTAATTTAAATCAAATTCAAAATACGCGAATCCCAAGGGGTGTACCCTTGGGTGCTCAACCGGGCTTCGATGTAGGATGTGTGAATATTAAAACATATATTTAAGCACATAGGGCATAGATATATAAATGAAATCAATCAAAGCGTAATAAACCGTTACCTTTGATTGTTTAGCGTATGCTCTCGGCTACTTGCGTTGTTCCTTCTCTGGAAATGCTCATGAAATCCAAACGTATGGATTCTCCAAAGGTGATCCACACCACACCGAAGAAACACACGTTCTTCTTGCTAGAAAAGAAACGGGTTTAGAAGGAATCGGTTTAAGAGAAGAACACTATGAATTAGTGTTCTCTTAACTTACTCTGTTCATCTTCTTGATTCAAAATCAAGTGAAGAACACAAGTGTGGGAGAGGGAGAGAGCACGAAATTTGAGAGAGAGGAGAGGGATTTTTGTCTTCTCTTTTTCCTAGAAAAAGATGAATAAATGAATCACTTTTGCTTGGTGTTGTATATTCTCATATATATACATAATTAATGTGATTATTGAATGTGTCTAGGTTCATCCACGGATGTCTAGATTCATTCCAATCAATCACCATCAATTCTTCATCAAGCCTACCAAAATTTATGGTATAATCAAATCATACCAAAAGGGAAGAGCTTGATTGGAGTTGATTTGTCTCTTTTCCAAAAGAGATAAGTCAACATACCACCTAGCGTGAAACATGGCTGATTTTGCTTCCTCCGAGGGAGCATGTCGGCCATGTTTTAATTAAGGGAAAGAAGTCCAACTTCTTCCTATTCCAAAATAGGAATTATTTCTCCTCTCGGGTATAATTTAATGGACCGGGTTTTTATCGTAATCCAATTACGACGAATCCAACATTAAATCCAATTTAATGTCCATTTAAAATTATTCCCGTTGATCTTTTAATCCAATTAAAAGATCCAACGTCTCAACTTTCCAATATTTAATCGAAAATTCAATTTATCGATTAAACGAAAGCCCGATACAATATCGGCCGTCCATCCAATGGATTTTCCCTTAAGTAATCCATTTACTTATTTATCCTTCGAGATTGACTCCAAGTCGATCTCTCAACCTCCTCGGTGATTTGTGTGTGACCCTTTAGGTTCACCCTCAATAGACTTGGGCCCGTGTCCCACAAGGCCCGTTACCATGGGTGGCCGTCTAGCAACGGTCCATGGCACTAGAGACTAGGTGAATTGGCTGAACAGTTTAGGCGCTGATTCTGTACGGGTATGATCCTTCCGTGTACCGTCTCCCGGCCTTAGTCTAGGGTATGAATTGGGCGTCAGTTCCCATCCTTGACTAGGCATCTATGCTTAATACTCGAGACCAGTATGTTTCATTGCGTCAACACAGGAAACCATTCCCTGTTCGACCAACCACTGTGGCACAGCTTCAAACAGCAATGAACGTGTTCTCCGAGTGCATAGGAGTACCTCTGTCACATACTGACAGGGGACGGATCCTCTTCTTGAAACCATCGTCCCTCGCTACACAGTCCGACTGGCACTGGACAAGGCATATGATAATCATCTTACAGAATGATTACCTCTTGCCAGATCCAAGATACAGCCGTCATGTGCACGCGACTGCATGATCCCTCAAGTCTGAGGATTACTCCGTACTATCAGAACCGGGGAAAACCAATCATACCGATCAAGCCTCCAAGGCTTCCATATGATGATCCCCGCGAGTCAGTCCAGTCGGCTCGACCCAGTCGACCAATACCCCATCAAGATCGTGTAGGCGTGCACAGCCTGTCGCCGATGAAACACGTCACTCATCCAATGAACACGACTCTTGACGCAAGTCTCATAGGACTCTCGATGCCCTGTCTCGAGGTCCTCAACTTGGAACGTTCAGACCCAACTCTTAATCAGTTGGTTTCATGACCACCATCCAATGCGTGGCCAACTGCATGAGTTGTTATCCATGGTCTGTGGGCTTTGTTGCGATATAAGTTAAACACCGTTTTAAAAATGTAGATGAGCGCAACAAAGAAGGTACCATTGGTAAGAACACTCATCTTATTCATCACATAATAATATTACATTCACATCAAGTTGTCGGATAGGTTACAAATTGCCAAACCTATTGGCTTTCTGGTCACCTATTCCAAACAGGATCATTTTGAAGAAACACGAGAAGATCAAGCAATACACAAATCCATAGTGTGATTCCTTGAATCATTTTTCTTTCTTTGTTTAATCCTTTCTAGTAAGAGGATTAGACATACTCCCGATGTGGTATTAATATCCTTAGAGAATCTCTATGTTGAGATCTAGAACGTGAAAAAAATTGGAGAGAAAACAAAGCACGTAGTCGATAAAAAAAGCAGAAAAGTTAACGGTTCCATTTACATATTCCACCTTTGTTCCTTTCTTACATCCATGAGCCTTATATGCATGATTGTAATTTTATATGTTTTAAAATTTTTCATATTTCACATTGAACGCCGAGGAGAGTCCAACGGAGCACTCCTTGGACTGAGTTTTAAAATTTTATTTAAAGTTTTATAATATTTTCGTTTTCATGCTTCCGCCACGCTCCCAAGCGGGTCCACTTCCTTCATGAAGTCCCTCGAACATCTATGGCTATGGCACCTGGTTGCGTGAATGTCTCGTTTCATAGCAATGTGTGTGTGAGGGTTCTCGTTCGGAATGAGTGCACTAAACGGATTCGTAGGAAATCTTCGTTGGAGTGACAGTGTTGAACTTAGAATTTTCTAACATGATAGTGCAAGACTAGACCTTACGACTTGAGGTACCATGGTGACTTTATATGAAATCCCTTTGCATTTTAATTTATTTCATGGTTATTTAGGTGATCATAAAGGAATATTTTTTACTAGAGCCCACTATATGAACTCCAGTGAATGACACGTCAAGAATCATTAACCTGACCTTCAAGGCAAGAGATTTCCTATACTCTTTACTATTCATATTAATAAAACACACATGCCAAGGTATCACGGTAACTAGACGTAGGGTTATCTAGGTTCACCGTTTTTAATCAAGAAATAGAAGAAAGTGATGCATAGTTATTGAGTTTACAAGATTTCGACTCACTATCCATACCTTGGACTCAATTGGAGAAAATTCATGAAAGGACCTTACTTGCATGGTGTATTGCTAGAACGCAAACCATGACTATTGGGGTTATATTTAATAAGATTAATTAAATTTGACAAGTCACAATAGTTATGAGTCCATGACTATGATTAGAGTGAACCTAACGGGTCACTCACTTACTCGAGAAGCTCATCTTCTTGAGTTCGATTAATTCAATAGTTGAATTAATTTTGGATTGCTTCAAGAACCATTTATTAATTGAAATATTGAATTAAAGATGTAAAAACTTAACTAATATAGTTAATAGTTCTTGAGCTCAATTAATTTAATCTCATTAAGTTAATTGTGTAAATAATTTAATTAGATTAAATTACTACACATTTAATTGGATTAATGACCTCAAGAAAAGGGGTATAAAATAAAAGGTGCATAGTTTTACATAGCATACACTACAAAATAGTGTGTATATCACATTGGTGTATTAGAGGAATCAAGGAGCAAGGATTTGGAATTGATTAGTATTGAATTCAGACGCCTGTAGGCATAGAGGAACAACGTTTGTGGGTCTACGACTCTGAGACAGTCAATCGTGGTTAGATAACACTTGGAGCTGTTTTTTTATAAACTACATTAATTGGAGTCAAGGTATAACATGATTATTCCCTCTAGTACTTATGTTGTGTTTCGCTATGACCCCTTATTCGAAAGGACAAGCTATATATAATTTAGGATTATGCATGCTAACTCAATTGTTAAAATTTTAAATTTTATTGCCACTCCTTTCTCATGTTATTCGAACCCAATAGATTTGCTCAGAACCACCCTAGCGGGAAGAGCATACTTGGTTCTCACAACCTACGCTTGGATCAACACCCAATTTTGATCAACTAGCAATTGTTTGGTGCATCACCTTGCAGCAAATAAAAGATAGGATAAATTATAGTGACACCTACTGAGGTTAGGCCTAATTATACAAACACCTCTATCTTTTGCAAAATTACAGCTACACCCCCTTAGGTTATAATTGTATTACAACACCCCCTATTGAAAGGCAAAGCTTACACTAATACCCCGTGAAAAATCATTACACTAACACCCCTCAGGGGTGTAGCTGTAATTTCGTGGAAAAAATGCAATTACCTCCCCTGTGATATGCAAAATGTGCAAAAACCCCCCCTGTGAAAAAATAAATAGCAATTTACCCCTGTGTTTTAAAAAATGGAGCAAAAAACCCTGAGGGGGTTGTTTGCTGCATTTTGAATAACACAAAGGGTTAAATTTCTAGTTATTTTTCACAGGGGGGTAATTGCTCTTTTTTGTTAACACAGGGGCCGTTGCTCAAGGATTGGAAAATGGAGATTTTGCTGATTCTAATAGGAGAACCAACCTGCAAATTAGATAAGCTCTCAATGAGAGCTAAAAAGTTCATACCGACTGAAGAATCAAGGAAGCTGAAAACAATAATAACTTATTAGTAGATTTCTGGGCAAAATACTTTTCTAGTCCCATAAGATTAGGTCATTATTCTTTTTGGTACCATAACTTAGGCAGGTAACGATTTCAATCCCATAAAACATAAATTTAAGTATTTTTAGTTCCAAAAAATCATATGCCTTGTACATATCGGTTAACAGTCGTTAACTCCCACAGACGACCATTAATTGTTCTTTTGGGAGGGAAAATTGCACGTGAGGCAGCCAAATTAGGGGGGTGTTTTTTGGGGGGGGGGGGGGGGGGAGTTTGGAGGGTTATTCTTTTTAAAAAAAATTTATTATATTATAGCTTTTTGGGTTTTGAAATGGTGAAGTGTGGAAAAAAAATTAATTTGTTTTCTCCTATTTTCACGTGACTAAACAGACGTTAACGGTGTTGTTGCACATGGTCACTTTCGTTAACTTAAGATTAAATACTTGAATTCATATTTTATTGGGATTGAAATCATCACATGTCTAAATTATGATAAAAAAATAATAACCCAATTTTATAGCACTAAAGATTTTGCTCGTAAATATCTGTACAAGATAACTACCTTACACTGATCTTTCTACAAAATGGGTGTGGAATTAACTACCTTACTCTCCTAATTAACAAGCTTAGATAAAGCCCTACCCATTTATAGTCCTAAAATATCGTATCAAGAATGTTATGGTTTTTAATAACATTTGGTGCTAGCGGAGACAAATATAATTTTTTAAATCTAAAAGGATTTATGCACAATTACAACAAGTCGCAAAGAAGGACACCACAATTCTCCTATAAAATAAGGGTAAATTGCAGACACCTCTCCTAAAGTTTGACATAATTCAAAATCTCTCGTTGTTTGAAAAAATACAAATATCCCCGTAAGGTTTGTAATTTTTAATCAAAGGCCTGAAATTGACCATTTTGCCCATAAATTTTTAGTTAAAATTGTAGAAAAAGCAATCGAGGCAAATTGCATATATTGTTCCTCTGTGTCAAAAACATAAAAAACCTCTCTCTGTACATTCTAGTCTAAAAAATTTCAAAAAACTTTTAAGAATAATTCAATTTGCATAAGGGCATTTTGATCAGTTATTTGCATAAGAATAATTCACCCATAAAAAATGGATGGAAATAGGTTATTTGTTAGACGGTTACAACCTCAGGGGGATATTTATAATTTTCAAACAACGATAAAGTATTTGTAATTATGTTAAACCTCAGGAAAAGTAACTATAATTTACCCTTAAAATAATGAACATGTGTTTCATTTATGGGCTTTGTATCAATACCTTTCGATGAAATTCGAAACCTAAAATCCTTTTTTATAATTTAAAGCTTCAATTTCTTATCACTTGAAAAAAATTTAGTATTGTTGGTTTTATATTTGTTAATATCTTATTAATTATTGTTTTTAATTAATATACAAATCCATTTTATTTGAAAAACAATACGTATCGCTGGCTTCTTGACCCCAATGGAATGCAACTTGACGAGGGCAGTAACAACTTGCAAGTTCAAGAAGGGTCGAAACACTATAAAAAAAATTACTATTGTACGGTATGGTTAAAAATCATGATAAATAATAATTAATAATATTTTTTTAATAAAATTAATATTAAATATTAATTTTTTCACTATAAAAAAATTATTTGCAAAAATTAAGAATCATGATAAAAATATTTGTCATAGCTTTTAGTCACCCTTGCAAAAATTACGCCCAACAATCGTTGCGTTGTCATGATTATTGATTAGTTGCTACGACTGTTTATTATTTACTATGACAATTAATCGTGATTAAATATTATATTTCTTATAGTGAAAGTTCTTTTTCCTGTGCTACTGTTAATTGTTTTCCAGGCCAAATCTTACTTAGTTTCTCAACAATATATATTAGCTGTCAAGTATATTTATGTTATGTAATTATAGGCAAGAATTTATTTTGAATTTGTAATCAAGGACTATAATAAAAAAAAAAAAAAAAAAGTTAGCACATTTAACAATATGTTCCATAAAATGGTAAATTGACCAAAAATTAGCACATATTTTGCACGTGATCCTTTTAATATAGGTATTTTTAATTTTTCAACCAGTTTAATTTGTTGTTGTGGTATTTTTGTCTTAACCCTTTTGTGAAGAATGCAAGGGAAAACTAAAATTTCAATCCTATAGCTGTAGCGATTGGCATTTTTAGTACTCTTTATATGTTCATTTTGCGATAAAGGATTATAATTAGAAATTTTTTTTGGCACATTTAGTTCGAATGTCAGTAAACAAAAATGTCACAACAGTAAAAATGATCAAAAAAAAATCCCAAAATAAAAATAATCACGTTCCACTTGTGCTAATTTTAGGCAAACTGAACATTTTTTTTTTGGATCATATTTCGTCTATAAACAATATTTTTTTTAAAATTATAATCTTCAATTACAAATTTAAAATCGAAGCTAACCAAAAATATCATTATTGAACTAATATTTATATCTTTTTTTGTGAAATAATTTATAGGAAAAAACACAAATTTTTTGAATGATTGAGAGAGAAGTGTCGAGACACGACGAATGGCCACTCACTGCTCACTGTCTTATTCTTTTCTGCAGTTCGTTGTCCATATGTGTGTGAAAAAAGCAGATTAGTGTATCGACTCCAATGAGTGTAATCTATACTATATAAAAGAGAAGGTCTTTGTGTCTAAAATGATAGTTTTTTTATAATTTTTACAAATTTGTCCTTACCTTTTCAATAATTCTTCATCAACTTATTTTTATAAAATGGATTAATAAATTTGTAAAGGACAAAATTAACAATTTATGCTATTTGTGACTGTTCTCGTAACAAATTATTAGAATATCAAAAATATCCTTAATTAAACTTTATCGACAAAGAGCTTCCACCTCAGATTTTTTCCCCCACTATCTCACGTCTCTCTCCTTCTCTCTCACACACACACACACTCACACACACACAACCCACTTCCATATTGAAAGCCCCTCCTTCCTCCTTCCTCCTCTCTTTTAAAAATTCCACAAAAGCTTATTACGTTTCGTTTCCATAAAAGTCCGGATAACCAAGAAATCCCGAGTCTCCTGAATACTCCATTGAGGAAACCTATCTCCACTACGACCCACATCAATACCCATAGAGTAGTGGTGATGGAGCTGCTGATGAAAAATTAAAGAGAAAGAGAAGATCAAAGATTTGGTGGAAAGGAAAAGTTGAGAAAAAGAGTTTGGTGTTATTATTGTATGATTTTGTGGTGTGAAAAAGAAGAGCAAATATTTTTCTCTTTCTCTATCATTCTTTTTTCTTCTCCGACACAGTTTCCTCTTCCCCTGTCTGTCTATCTCATCCCAAGTTTAATTGGTGAATCTTAGGGCTAATAAAAGCCAATTTCAATTTTCATTTGAGGGACATTGTTCTTGATTTTCTTCATGTTCTATCCACAAATGAATGAGATTAGTGATAGTCAGCTTTTAATCTATTTTACTTGCTGTTTGAGTGTTTTTAATTGTGTTCATTTTTCTGTTTGAGTGCTTTAAATTCTTTCACTTTTTGTCCCCATTGCAACCCCTGCTCATGCTCCTTAAATTATGCACATACTTCGAAAATAAATTGCAAACAAATGTGACGAGAATTGTAATAGACTTATTTTACTATTAGTTAAATAATTTCTAATAACATGGTTTATATTAATTCTGACAATTGAGTTATTTTACTATTAGTTAAACTAATTCTAAGAACATGATTTATATCACAAGTCTCTCATAGTGCATTGCAATTTGTTTTAGAAGAAGCAAAAACATAATTCTAAAACAATGGTTTATATTAATTTTGATGAGAAGTATGATAGACTTATTTTACTATTAGTTAAACAAATTGGAAAAGAATTATGTTAATAACCTATGTGCACTGTTAAAGAATGTTGATATTATATGTTCAACGGCCTATTGGATGGATGACTTTTTGGCATGGAGTTGAAGGTAAAGGTCTAAGACATGGTGATATTAACCAAACTTAATGTAGTTGAGGGTAAGGGTAAGAGTAAGGGTAAACGTGAGTTACTTAATAAACCAAAGAAAATAGTTGGCTATCACTAGCCATAGTTTTATACTTCAAATGCTTGACGTTATGTTTGATATATGCACATTTATGAAAAAATAAAATAAAAATGCTTATAATTTGGTAACCTTTCAGTTGAGTGCGAGTTGATCGGCAAAAGAACGGGTTCAAGCTAGCTTTCTTCGAGTTTTTTGGAAATTTTATTGAGTTCCAGGTTTGAAAAGATCTTTAAAATTACTAAATTTCTTTTTTCAAAATACAGATTGTGGAGACTGTTATAATTCGGATGCTCAAGCACCAAGCGAAAAGAAGCAATGCGCAAATGTGTTGAATTTCTATTATTCTTCTTGGAATTTTTTAGTGCTTTATATCAAACCATGTCTAGATGGGGCTTTTGTTGTTTTATATCACACGTCATGAATATTAGTTCAACAAATGAATTAGATTTAAAGAATTTATGAGTGTGCAAATCATGTGCACTTAAATTAGAATTGTACACTTTTTATTTTATTTACAAGTAAACAATATTTTTGTTTCTTCTAATAAATACACTTCTTCAACTTAAAATTTAATGTTATTTTGGAGGAAAAAAATTGAAAAAAAAAAAGTCCTAAAAATATGAGATAACCATCATTTATTAGAGGAAAACAATCTTTTCTTTTATCATGATAGAGATAGATTACACTCATAGTATCATTCGCTAAGTGTTTTTGTAAACTAACTTCATAAAGCTTTAACTTGATTTTTTTCTATAATATCATTTTAAATCACTTTAACAAATATAATTATGTGGTTTATGATCTACTAAATTTTTATCTAAATTAAGTTATATATTAAAATTGACCAAGTATATAGTTTAAATACATTAATTAATGTACAGTAATATTTTTACCATAATTTATTTTATTTGCCCACGCATCGTGTGTGCGTGACTGCTAGTTAATTAAATAAAAACTTTAAAAAGTAATTTATATTTTTAAAATATATTGTAATTAAAAAAAATTAAAAATATTAAAATATATATATATATATAAAGAGTTAATAGAAGTTGAAAAGTGGGCAATTTGAGGGTTTTAGAAGAGTGGTTTGGAGGCGTGGAAGGATGGGAATGTGAGATTTGGAAAATTAATAAATTAATTAATTAATTAAATTAAATACTAAAAAATAAAAATAGCAGACCAAAAAATAGTGAGATACCAAAGTGGTACTATCACTTAATAATAAGGTATAGATAACGATAATGCACTTTATATTACTTTAATTGTCTCCTTATTGTTAAGTGTTGGTGTGAATATAGACTTACACTATTTCATAAAGAAGGAAATCATAAAGCCCCACAAAACGAAATAGTAATAAATTATAGCGGTGTAATAATTAAGGATCATTGCTCCGGCAAATAATACCGAAAATATTGATTACAGTTGAAAATTATAATAATATTTATACTATAATTAACAATTGCAGTAAATGTTTTTGTTATAGCGAGATTTAGAGTAAATACTTTGGTCATAGCTGAGGTTATTATGGCAAACTTTTATTAGCTATAATTAAAAAGTAAAAAATCTTATATTGATTTAACTTATCGTGATGGATAGTATTGATTTTATCATTATTTATATGTAACACAGTATTTATGATGTAGATGCATATTGAAAGTGTTTGTATAGGCGTAAGTTGAAATTCTAATGCTTTCTTTGCATGATTTGACGTTGGAACTTCAAATGACCATATTTTTTTATTCAAATATACCTATCATTTAGATCATCTTCAATAGGATAACCCAACCCCTGACCATTGTAGTTGGAAAGAGCCACCGTTAATCGCAAAAATCCATCGTGTCGACCACCAGTTGGGCCATTCTTTATTTTTTTCTATTTTCAGTCGACTTTAATTATTTGGAATTTTCTATAGTTATCTTTTGGACCCTAATATTTTTTCAAATTATTGCTAGCATGTCAAGGTATTTTTGGACCGAAGTTCATCGGCTTCTGATATATTTCAAATTTTAACCAGTTTCAGACCTATTTTACCTAGACAAGGATTATGACTTTTTCTTTTAAATAGATGCAACTCTATTAAGAGAGTGTGAAGATTGGTAAAGTTTAAAGAAGATAACAGCCATGGGGGAATTTTCTCTCTTGTTTTGAAATATTGTGAGTGGCCTTGTTAAATAGAGGCCCTAACGCCAGTAAAAGGAATCTAAAATGTACCAACCTACAAATCTAGTGCTAGTTGTGCTACAAGACAAAAAAGGGAGAAAGTGCTATTCTACAAAGAGAAGTGTTACTCTATAAACACAGAAATGAAAAAAACGCTAGCAATATATTTACAAAGGAGAAAACGTGAAGGCGTTTCTTCCAACTGAAAACGATTCTTCTCTCCAGTATTCTTAACATCCTCCCCTCAAGTTGGCACTGGGTGAAGGTGTACCAAGCCCAACTTGGACAGCAAATCTAGGAAGCTACTAACTGGAAGGATCTTGGTGAAAAGATCTGCAAGTTGTAACTTGCTGCGAATGTAAGAAGGTTGAATGAAACCTTCTTTGTACTTATTTCTGACCACATGGCAGTCTATGTCCAGATGCTTTGTTCGCTCGTGGAATACTGGGTTAGCCGTAATGTGTAAGGCAGCCTGATTATCACACCAAAAGGGAATAGGTGTGTGAATTGTAATTCAAAAGTCATTCAGCAGATAGGACAACCATTGGAGCTCACAAACTGTAGAGGCCATAGCTCGGTAACTCTGCTTCTGCTGAAGATCGAGATACTGTATTTTGCTTCTTTGTTTTCCACGAAATAAGAGTGGAGCCAAGAAAAATACAATAGTTAGTGACTGATCGCCTAGTTTCAATGCAAGAAGCCCAATCTGCATCCGTGTAGGCTTCCAGCTGAAAAGAGTTAGATGCAGGAAAAAAGAGTCCTGTATGTGGGGATCGTTTGAGATATCTTCCCACATGCAATGCTACATTTAAATGCTGAGCAGTGGGTCTTGTGAACCCCAAGTATAAAAGGCGTCCGACCAGTCTTCTGTACTGTGATGGGTCTGGGAGAAGAGCTCCTTCATCAGCTTTGAACTTAAGCCCCTGAGGTAGAGGAGTGAGGACTGTCTTTGCATCATTCATACTAGTGTCAGTAATGATATCCTCAATATATATTCTTTGTGTAATAGAAGTTCCATCCTGTGATCTAGCAATCTCAAGACCTAGGAAATACTTAGCATATCCAAGGTCCTTAATAGTGAATAAGTCATATAGGTACTTCTTGACATCAACAATAGAACTTTCTGAAGGCCCGGTGATCAATATGTCGACTACGTACACAAGTAGAGCCAAATATCATATTTTTGCAGTCTTGAGAAACATACAGTTATCATGAGCTGACTGTATGAATCCATAGGCTGCAAGCCTTGAAGTAAACTCGTATTCCACTGTCTTGGTGCATGTTTCAGCCCACATAATGACTTCTTCAATCTGCATACCATTCCAGCATCTACTGCATATCCCTCTGGTGGCTACACATAAACTTCTTCCTCAAAATTCCCATGGAGAAAGGCATTATTTATATCGAGTTGATAAATGGGCCAGGAATAAGCTGAAGCAATAGCAAAGAAAACTCTTACAGTTACTATTTTTGCCACTGAGGAGAAACTGTCTGTGTAGTCTATGCCTTCTATTTGGTTGTTGCCTTTGGCTACGAGCCTTGTCTTGTGTCTATTTACACTCCCATCTGGATTAAGCTTCAGTTTGAACACCCACTTTGATCCTATGGCCCTTTTCCCAACTGGTAGGGGGCATATATCCCAAGTTTTGTTCTTCTCAAAGGCCTCAATTTCTTCTTTCATAGCCTGATGCCACTCCACTGCTTTCTGAGCCGGAGAAAATGTCTTAGGTTCTTGCTGGTTAAATAATTGAGCCACAAAACACATATGTGCATCTGAATAAGTGGAGGTATGATTACATATGAAATCAGTCAACCAGGCAGGCTTTGAATGGTTCTGCCAGATTTTCTGATGGGAAGAATGGGTTGAGGTGACTGAGTAGGTGGAGATTCTTCAGGTGTGTTTGGAGTTTCAATTTATGGGGTATGATTGTGATCAGGTACATCATTGTCCAAAGATAGAGGAACAACAGGTTGTGGGGTTGGTTCTGGCACGGTGTAGGATTAAAAGGAAAGACCTTCCTGGCACAAAAGGTTGGACTTAAAAGAGGGCACATAAAGCACTTCCTTAATGATTAGTTTTTGATGTAATTGAATGCTACCAGATTGTGTGACATGAGTAATGGATCCTTCAGGTAAGTATATGCTGGATGTGTTTGTGGATGGATTCAGAGCACAGAAAAAAGAGGAATGTGCACACATATGGTTTGGTGCCCCGCTATCTAAAATTCAGGAATTTAAGTTCAAGTTCTCAAAACCAGAAAGGGCAGTGTTCATACCTGCATACTCATCAGTTTGAGCATAATTCACCTGGATGGGATCTGTAGGAGTTCTGCTCTTCATGAGCCTCATCACCTCCATGACTACCTCAGAAACAAATACAACATCATCCATGTTGACATCTCTGTGAGCCTTCTTTTCCACGCTGGCCTGTGCAGAAAAGGCCCCCTTGCCATCACTAGCATTCTTTGTCTTTTCCTCATTAAGCTCTTTGTACCAATCAGGTACTCCGTGCAATTTAAATTATGTGGATTTGTCATGTCCTGGATTATCACAATGGTCACATTTTAAGTTGTTCTTATCAACCGTTCCTTTCTTCTTAAAGCTCCCCTTGTTCTAATTGTCATTTCTTTTCTCTACACCTTTTGTGAATAATGCCATTCCTCCTGTACCTCTCCTAAACCTACATTGACTTGCTTTTGTTTTTCTACACGAAGTATCATTGAGTAGTCTCTATTTACACTCGGCAGGGGATCCATTACAAGAATCTGATTCCTCACGTGGTCATACATATCATTCAGACCCATCAAAAATTGCATTAAGTGATTTTGGTTTGTCAGTTCAGCAACAGCTCTAGCAGCCCCATATGTGCAATCAGGCAATGGTGTTAGTTGAACTAGCTTATCCCAAAGCATTTTAAGTTTTGTAAAATATTCAACTATGGACAAATCCCTTAGTGAAATAAAAGCTATTTCCCTCTGCAGTTGATATAAAATAGGCCCATTGCACTCATCAAATCTCTCCTCCAGTTCTACCCATAATTCTCTAGCAGATTTCGCATAAAGAAAGGCATCAACTATATTCTTAGCAATTGAGTTTAGTGGCCAAGAAGTTACCATACAATCCACGTGAATCCAGTTCCTGTATTACTCTGAATCTGCGGCTGGTTTCTTGTATTCCCTAGTAATAAATCCCAATTTCAGCTTTGCCCCCAAAGCTATCTTGACCGCTCTGCTCCAAGCCAGAATACTTCTCCCATTAAAGGAAGTGATGACCAAGACCATACCTGGATGGTCAGAACTCTAGAGCTGCAGAGAATCATCTCATTCGCTAGCTCGTGCTCCATCTGAGCTAGCCCCAGCCATCCCTAATCAGCCCCAAAAAAGCAGAAATAGCTGCAGAAGCTGGTATTTAGAGACCTTCAAATGAAGGCTCTGATACCATGTGAAGACTGGTAAAGTTTAAAAAAGATAACAACCATGGGGGAATTTTCTCTCTTATGTTGAAATAATGTGAGTGGCCTTGTTAACAACCTAACAAATCTAGTGTTAGTTGTGCTACAAGACAAAAATAGGAGAAAGTGCTATTCTACAAAGAGAAGTGCTACTCTATAAACACATAAATGAAAAAACGCTGGCAATATATTTACAAAGGAGAAAAACTGAAGGCGTTTCTTCCAACTAAAAATGCTTCTTCTCTCCAGTATTTTTGACAGAGAGTCATTCAACAAAAAAATATTTTACTTTCAATTTCAAGGTTCTCAAGAATATTGGAGAAGTGTTCTCATTATTCTTTACTTTTCAATCGCTTGCAATCCATCAAGTGGTATCAGAGCCTCGGTTGTGCATGGGACGAATTGTGTTAGTCAACGAACTCATGGCGACTTTTGTTGATTCTTAATTGGATTTGTGTTAGTTGATGACAAAATTCACATTGGCAATAGCGAAAATATTTGTGTCCAGATCTCCCATTCAGAAATTGAAGCTCAAAAAAGAAAAACATGCCTCACCCTACAAAATTGACTGGATAAAGAACGATACTCAGACTAAGGTAACAGAGGTCTGTTGTGTTCCTATAGTTATTGGTGACCATTATAAAGATGAGGTTGCATGTGATGTTATTAATATGGATGCATGTCTGATTTCATTGCGTAGGTCATGGCAATTTGATGTCAATGTTGTTCATGATGGTAAAAATAATACGTATGAGTTTAATTTTTATGGGCATCATATCGTATTACTATCGTTTACTGAGAGGGTTAGGACGCCTAACGCTTATAAAGCGGAAGGCGAGATGTTTCTCACCATCTCTAAGGATGATTTTGAAGATGATATGAAAGAGGCTGATGAAATATGGTCCTAGTTGTGAAGGGTGTTGTTGGAAACATAAATCTAAGGCTCCTGATGTCATTCAACCAATATTAGAAGAATTTTAGGATGTGTTCCCCGAGAAGTTGCTGAAAGAACTGCCTCCTATGAGAAATATCCAACATCATATTGACCTGGTACCGAGGGCGAGCTTCCCAACCTACCCCACAACAGGATCAGCAAAGGAGAACCAAATTTTGCAGTAGGAACTAGTTAGAAGACTTGTTGTATACTGGGAAGATTCGTGAAAGCATGAGCCCATGCGCAGAAACCCGTGTTACTCACTCCAAGAAGAGAGGGTAGTTAGAGGATGTGTATAGACAGTAGGGCGATCAACCGCATTACAGTGAAGCATAGATTTTCTATTCCCGAATTGAATGATATGCTTGATGTTACCTGCTGATTATTGTATTTACAATAATGTTGATCTGAAGAATGGATACCATCAGATTTGTATCCGATATGGTGATGAATGGAAGACTGCATTTAAAATTAATGAGGGATTATACAAGTGGATGGTCATGCCATTTGGGATTTCGAATGCACCTAGCACCTTCACGAGGCTTATGAATTCAGTTTTAAGGCCCTTTATAAATAAGTCTATTATGGTTTATTTTGATATCCAACAAGATCAAATTCAAGTATATTGAGCATCTTAAGGCAGATTTTACAACTCTATGGAAGAATCAGTTGTATGCAAACCTCAAGAAGTGACTTCAGGAAATCACATTTGATTTTCTTGGGATTCATGATAAGTGCACAAGAAGTGCAAACTGATGAGGCGAAGATTCGAGCTATACAAAAGTGGCCTACTCCTAAGACTGTTAGCGAGGTACGAAGTGTCCATGGTCTTTGAGATAATCTTTTAATTTAAATAAAAATAGACAAAAATACCCTTAACTATTACTAATATGATATATTCACTTTCATACGCTCTATAGTAAAATTATCAATCAATTTGACTTCAAATTTTATTCAACTGCGATGTTTATAAATTCATACTGGATTAGCATAAATTAATTGAATACAAAATAATTATTTCAAATTTAAGTGTATAGATAGTCGTATTGATTTAGCAAAAGTTTATAAATTCAATAAATTTAATTTCAATAGGCTCTACCTATACCCAAAAAAAAATTAGTTCAATAGGCTCGATGGCCACTTGGGATATTTTTTCATTAAAATTACATGTATTGTAATGCACAAACACAAATTTATAAATTTATTTTAATCCAAAGGTACTAACATTGATCTTATTAATATGTGACCAACCAATATTAATTTATTAACATTGTGCGTGAATAAAATTGAATTCAATTTGATTGATATATTTTACTATAGATGTATTAAAGTGAATATATCATATTATTAATAGTCACGGGTAATTTTGTATATTTTTCATTTAATTTAAAGGATTATCACAAAGATAGGGGGTAAGTGAAGGTTTCTTTAGCTTAGGGGGCTAATTGATGACGTGGCATACTTTAGCAATGAAAATTGTATTTAATCCTATTTAGTTGTGGAAATTAGCCATTATATTTTTTATAGGGGATAATTTCACTTTTGGTACCCTAACTATACCACTAATTCAGTTTTGGGTACCCCATGTTCTTGACTCACCAAACTTTGTACCTAACAATCTATTTTTCATCACTATTGCCCCCCGCCGTTAGTTTTGATCGTTAAAACAAACGATCAACCCCAATTTGGAAGGAAAAAGAGGCGAGATTTCCTCAATAGAAAGGCATGTTTGGTTGCTTTAGTATTCATATACAGGAGAGAGTTGAGAGAGTGTAATTGAGGAAAATTTAGCAAAATATGAGAGGAATGATGAGAAATTAGTTTCCATCTTTCTCAAATTCTAGTAGGGGTTCGTCTAGTGAGAATGTTTACTTAAAAAATTGTATTATGAGTGTAGAATCAAACCACCATTGAAGACTTTTTGGACCAAAAAAATTCGGGAAAAAAATTCTAGGCATGTTCTAATTACGGGGTAAATTTGAATTTTGTTCTTTTTTATTTTGTTTTCGGTATTATATACCAATTATTTTAATGTTTGCTTTTATTTCTCCTCATTCTCTCGTTTTTTGCTAAATTTCTCTCAGTTACACTCTCTCAACTCTTTTATTTGCAGTGAATACTATGTCAATCAAACATGCCCTTTTATTGAGGAAATTCTGCCTCTTTTTTCCCTCCAAATTGGGGTTGACCGTTAGTTTCAACGGTCAAACTAACAGTGGGTAGCAACAGTGATGAAAAATAGTAACGTTAGGTACCAAGTCTGATGAGTCGGAAATATGGAGTACCAAAACTAAATTAATGGTATAGTGGGAGTATCAAAAGTGAAAGTATCACTTTCTTCTAGTGATAATTTATTTACTAATATTTTCATTTAAATCATCTATTTATCATGATTAATCATCTATTTACCTAAATTTAAGTAAACAAGACCTTAGTGACTAACTTAGGGTGCCAAAATTGAAATTATCTCTTTATTACTTTTTTTTTTTTTGGAAGAAGGTAATTTGCATTGATAGGAAAAAAAACGTATAGATACAACAGGGACAATCTCTTGCCAACAAATCAACAAGCTAGTCTTTTGAAATAAACCATGAAGAACTAGGCCAGCAATCCTCCATATCTTATAAACTGAGATTACAACAATAGAGGAGGGGTCATAATGCTGAATAAGTTTCTGACGAATCTGCTCCAAAACCATCTCCGCCAATGCCGCTGGCTCGCGATACTTCTACTGAAACTTCCAAAGGTTGCGTTCTTGCCATATATGATAGACCAAATAGGCCAAGAGAGCCCGATTTGCAGCATTCACTAAGCGCTTACCACACCATCGTGCCGCTGCCCAAGTAACCCCATCCTGCCATTGTCGATGAGGCCAACACCACCGAATCCGACGCTGGATAAGAGCAAGACACCGTGCTGAGAATACACATTCAAAGAATAGGTGCGAATGCGTTTCCGGATGAACCCCGTGACAGAGCACACAAAGGTTCGCGTGTTCGTGCATCCAAGGCTTGTCCAACGTTGACAATTTCTCAAGGATGGCGAGCCACAAGACGAAAACATTCCGAGGAATTTTTAATGGAACCCTGAGCAAAGAGTTCTATCCAACCGCGGGGGGGGGGGGGGGTTCGGCTGTATGAGCCCTACACACCTCTTTCACAAACCCGCCACTGAAACCCCCTTTCCACAGAACCAGGTCTACGCCAGGCCCCAGTTTAGGAAGTCAGGCCGAGAGCTCTGGAGACGCCACAACACGTGACACAGGCCAACTCCATTCCCCATTCCGAATTACCGTCGCAAGTCTGGAGCTAGCAGGTAAGCCTGTCACACGAGGACCCTGCGGGAGACAATCCAAAAGTTGTTAGAATAGGTGACCATGTAAGCCAATTTTGGCAGGAATATGTAACCTATGTCTAGACAATTCTTTGGTATTTGATAAAATGTGTATGAATAAAGAAGTGAAAATTCATATGGCAATACTTTGTTTACGTTCACTTATCTGCATTTACATTTCTGTTCACTACGCAAACAAAGCCCACGGACTGAGAAACGATTTCGGGGACTGGGACTACGCTTGGAGGTAGGTCCATGAAATCAGTCTTACCGAATCAGTCCGGAAAATCTCCAAGTCAAGGAATCCCGAAAATGGGTACCGGGATTCCCTTTGAGACTTGCACTAAGCATCTGCTGTCGTATTTCATCGACGGGTGACGAAGGTCGTCTAAGCAGTGTTAGTGGGTCAGCATGCTAGGAAGCAGCTGACTGAGGTGACTCGCGGGAACCGTCTTACGAAGGACCTTGAGTATGGTCAGCAAGGTATGACGTGTATTCCCGGTTCCAACGGTACAGGCCAAGTCCTTTGACTTGAGGAACTGCTGAGTTTACCTGTGCATCAGGTCTGTATCTTAGATATGGTGAGAGATTGCCAAAATACTCTTGAGTAGTCATAAGCCATGTCTAGTGCAGCTCGGGTGTACAAAGTGACAGTAGTTTCCAAGAAAGGATCTGTCTCCTGTCAAAAGGTGTTGACAGTTGAGTCTCATATATGCTCTGTGTCTTGTCCCTAAAATCTGTGGCCACAGTGACTGAACAGAAGGGAAAAGGTTTCCCTTGCGGCGTTTTAGTGAGGACAGACCGACACTTAGGTTCAAAATGGGTACCTGCATCTTCCGTGCCCTAGACCCTAAGTGATGAGACCGAAGACAGAAGGACAAGTGTACTGTTAGAACCTAAATGTTCATCCCCGAATATTTCACCTAGTCTCTAGTGCCATGGACCGTTGCTAGATGGCCACCCATGGTAACGGACGGGTTCTAGGAATCCGACCAAGTCTAGCTGAATGGTGAACCTAAAGAGTCACACACTATCCACACACACTTAGTATTTAATTTGGAATTAAATATTGGAGTAAAGGAATGATTAAATTAGATTTAATCGGGTCCTATATTTTCTTGGAGAAATTAATTCCATCTATTTGATAAAAGGAATTAAATTAATAAATAGGATTTATTAAAAGGGTTGATTTAATGGGATTAGAATAAATAATAATATTTATTTATAATATTTATTCTTTTAGCCTTTTGGAATATTTAATAGGATTTAAATATTCCATTAAATTAAAATCAACGGTCGAGATGGAAAGGGGAGATGGAAGGCTAGGATTCGTTTGACTAGGTCAAACACTAGTTTGACTAGGACTTTGACTAGGTCAAAATCCTAGTCAAATTAGGTTACTTAGAGTTTGAGTTTAAAGAGGATTAAACTCTTCCTCTATATAAACCCCTAGCTTCCAACATTTAAGGAATTGATGATTCTTGAAAAACACACACCACACACACTCTCCCTCTCCTACCTCTCGTCCGCCCCTCTCTCTTTCTCTAGCAAGAATATTTTTCTTAGTTCTTTTTGTTCTTGGAACATCAAGAACTTAGACGAACCAATACCGTTAATTGATAACGAGTTATTGATTCGTCCACTCCAAAAATAAAACTTGTTCGTTGCTAGCACGACGTGCAAGATACGTGGGTGGATCGTGTGTCACGATTTGGAGGATCTCAAGAACGAGGTCTTGGTGCAAAACGGGGAACAACGCGAGTAGCAGTTGAAGACGAAAACGACAACGGGTAGGTCTCGTTTAAGATTTTCGTCCCTCTTTATTTTTAACTCTATGGCCTCCATGATTTATTTAATTGTTTTATGATCATGAGATACACCGAACGCCCGGGAACCTCAAGGCACACCCCTTGAGCGTTGTTCTATAATTAAAAGCATGCCTTTTATTTTAAATATGTTTATTTTTACCGCGCTTCCGCATTCGCGCAATTCCCGGGACGATCCATCGGATTCTCTTTCAGTGGTATCAGAGCCCGGTTCGGTGTATAGGCCTAGGATTTATGTGCGTTATAAGCATGAAACGTGAAATTGGCATGTTTTTATTAAATCTTGATTGTTCTTGATTTTAAGCATGTCGATTTTATTTTTTTGATTCGTGTGAATTTACGAATGTTGGTGATTTTCTGTTTTTCTTGGGAAACGGGGTGGAAAAATTGAACGGAAAACGAGAAACGACGCAGCCGGCCAGCCGGGAGGGCTGGCCGCGCGCAGCCGCACGCTGCCGGCAGGGCAGACGCGCGCAGGCAAGGAGGCCTGCGCGCGCCCGCCCAGCCGGACTGCGCGGGGCAAGCGCGCGCGCAGGGCAGCGACTCCAGGCGCGCGCGCACGCAGACAAGGGGCCTGCGCGCGGGCGCCCGGCCAAGCAGTGCCTGCGCGCGTGCCGGCGAGCCGCCGCCGCCGCCGCTGCTGCTAGGGTTTCAAAACCCTAGCAGTATTATTCTTTTATTTTTTAATTATTTTCAGTTTTAATTTTTAATTAATTCTGAAAAATCATTTTTTGGTTCAATTATGCCTATTTTTCTAAAGACATTATTTTAGGAGTAAAATAAATTGGATTCGGAATCCCGGGGTTATTTTACTTAAAATAATGAGGAAAGATTTTCCTAAAACGAGAAAATATTATTACCAATATTTGTGTTTTATTTTTCACACGTTGTGCACATATTCATTAATTATTTTGGATATTTATGATTGGAAATCATATGTTGTTGGTATTATGTAATTATGTGATTGGATCATGTGATTATGTGTGTTTGATGGAAATGGATGATCGCGAGCCCTAAGACCGGATGTATGGTTTATTTTCTGTTGGGCCTGTGTGCCTCTTTTACTGCTTTCTCCTTCTCTCTTTCTAGTTGCCTTGGAATAATAAGGCATTCTACCTCCCTCCTTATGTACTCCCCCCGGGTTTTTCGCTGGGGTTTCTATTTTTTAATATGTAATGAGAGTAGACTAGGAGTGAGGTTTCCTTTTTGTAATTGGTGGAGAAGAAGGAAGGACCACATGGAGAGCCCAAAACGGGAGGCCCCTTGGTGTTTTCCATGAAGTGAAGAAAGAGAAAAAGAGACCAAGGCCCATCAGCATGATGATTGGGTTACTATTAATGTAATAGTATAGGACCAACCCTAGATTGACCATAGATCCACTGCGGGCTCAGTGGATCGCATAGGATTCGGGCTCGTGATCATCCAACAGGGGCGTGCTAGGCTTTAATTTTGCATGTGGTTATGATGATGGATGAATGGATTATTTATTTATCGTATAACTGCTATGAATGGTTTATTTACGCATTATGGATGTATGTGTAGATATTTATTTGAGATCTCGGTCATTACTTACTCTCACATTGGTTGGACCAATGTCAAAATATTAGACCCTAGACAAAGTGGACAGAACTCTAGGAGTTTGTCCATGCCTTCCAATCCATGGCATAGTGAGGAAGCTACTTTAGGTCAATAGCGTGGTCTCACGAGTCGTGGCACGTTATTGTACTTAAAAGGAAGCTGCATTGTGTCATGAACGAAAAGCGGGCTGCTGCTACCTGTCTCACGAGTCGTGGCGGTACCAGTGGGTCCGTGTCTCGGTCGATTGGGTTGGGTCTAACGCCCAATTAACATTGATTTGCTTGGAGTCCTCGGGATCATGTGAAAGGGTGAGGCAATAATCTTGGGAATCTCGTGGAACGAGAATGGTATGGAATACCTCCCACAGGATCTTTTCCATGCGAATCGTAAAAGCGGGGTATGGGAAAAAATCGCTGTGGATCCCAAGCCCACTTGGAAAGGATTTCCCGAAAAATCACGTTTGAGAGTACCGTGTTTTCATATAAATAGTGGGAGGATTAAATGACTAAAGTCCATGCATTTAATTATTTTATCAAACACCGTCTTTTTATTTTCTTCTGATCGCGCGCTGTTTTCTAAAATGTAGATTTTAAAATATCTAAGAACCCACTTTCCACCATCCTTGAGACAAACAAATTCAATGGAACAAACTACAACGACTGTTGCGAAATCTCAGGATAGTCCTAGAGTACGAGAACCAAGGCTACGTCATGGACGAGCCTCTCCCTAGGACCTTACCGGAAGGATCCACGCCAGAAGAACGTGAGACGTTCGAGACTTGGCATAAGGATAACCGGAAGGTCCGTAGCATCATACTTGCTTCGATGACCAATGAGATTCAGAAGCAGTATGAAAGGCTAGACGATGTCCCTTCCATTATGGCTCGCCTAAATGATTGCTATGCAGTCCCGGACCGGCATACTAGGTATGTCGCGACCAATGCGTTCTTTGGAACTAAAATGACAGAAGGATCCTCTGTACAAGAGCACGGGGTTAAAATGCTTACCCTGGTGGAAAAAGCTCGAGGACCTAAAGGCAGGTCTCGATACTGAAACGTACATAGATGTGATCCTTCAGTCACTCCCACCCTCCTTTGACCAATTTATCGTCAACTACAACATGAACGCACTTGAGAAAGGCATTCATGAGTTGATCAATATGTTGGTGCAATACGAGGCAACGACTAAGAAGTCCACGCCTTCGGTATTGTTTGGAGGTGCTTCAACTTCTAATACGAAAGGCAAGGGTGCCGGACGTTGGAAAAAGAAGAAAGGGAAGGGAAAGGCCGTCAAAGCAGCTACGAACACTAAGAGTGTTCCCATTGCCAAAGAGGGGGGAAAGGCAAAGGAAAGGGAAAGGTTGTCTCCAAGCAACAGTCAAAGGCATATGACATATGTATCAACTGCCGTGAGAAAGGGCATTGGAAGAGAGAGTGCCCCAAACTCTTCTTGAACCAAGGTATATATGTGATTGAGGTTAATATGGTCACTAGTTCTGCCTCTTGGGTATTAGATACCGGCTGTGGAGCTCACATTTGCAATGACTTGCAGGTGTTGAAAAGAAGCAGAAAACTGGGTAGCGGGGACATGATCCTGAAGCTTGGGAATGGCAAGGCCATCTCGGCAGAAGCAGTAGGATCCGCCACTCTAGTGATTAGTGATAATATTAGCATAGATTTTAGAACAAGTTTATTTTGTACCCAGTATGATTAAAAAACATCATTTCCATTCCATTGTTGGACAATAGTGGTTATGAGTTTAGAATCAATAAAAATTGCTTTTATTTGATGAGGTGTGGAATTGCTCATCTACTTGGTACATTACATAACGGACTCTATATCTTGCAACAAACGAATTTCGTCCTCAATGCACAACACGAACGAAAATTAGATAAATAACGGGAACGCACGTCTGTGGCACGCTAGGCTAGGTCACATATCCCAAGATAGGATGAAAAGGTTGGTAGACTCAAAGAACCTAGAGGTTGGGGACTTGAACGATCTACCAACTTGTGAGTCCTGTCTAAGAGGGAAAATGACCAAGAGGCCCTTTGTAGGACAAAGCAGGCTTGTCACAGGTCTGTTGGACTTGGTCCATGCAGACGTATGTGGACCACTAAGGACGCAGGCCCGAGGTGGGTTCTCCTACTTCATAACCTTCACCGATGATCATTCACGGTATGGTTATGTTTACCTGATGAGGTACAAGTCTGAAGCTCTTGAGAGGTTTAAAGAATTCAGACTTGAAGTGGAGAACCAAACCAACTGCAAAATTAAAATCCTTTGGTCGGACCGAGGCGGTGAATACCTTAGTACGGAGTTCCTAGACTATCTAAAAGAACATGGTATAATATCAGAATGGACACCTCCAGGAACACCGCAGTTAAATGGTGTCTCTGAAAGGAGGAATCGAACCCTGTTGGACATGGTTCGGTCCATGATGAGTTTTACCAAATTGCCCTTATCGTTTTGGGGCTATGCACTAGAAACGGCGGCCAAATTATTGAATTTGGCGCCTACTAGCACATTGACCCAAACGCCATATGAGATATGGCACGGCAAGCCTGCATCCTACAACTACTTGAAAGTGTGGGGTAGCCCCGCATACGTCAAGAGGTTAGTGGGAGATAAGTTAGAATCTAGGTCTAGCTTATGCAGGTTCGTTGGATACCCTAAAGAAATTGCGGGTTATTACTTTTATGACCCCTTGGAACAAAAAGGTGTTTGTTTCAAGAAATGCAGTATTCTTGGAGCAAGGCTTCCCGGAGGATATCCAACCTGATGAGCTGATCCTTGAGGAATCAAGTGATGGAATCCAGCCATCAGAAGAAGCCGCAGAACCCTCACTTAGAGGATTCAGGATAGACAGCCAAAGGGCTGACCAACCTCGAGAAGTCCAACATGCTAGGCATGAAGGACAGCCTCAGGAACAGCCAGCCACGGTTCCTGAACCACCGGCTCCGATACAGTCAGCGCCCACAGTCACCACTGACGTTCCCGTTCTCCGTAGGTCCACTAGAGAGTCCAGACCTCCAATGAGATATGGCTTTCTAGGTGCGACCGATCTTTTGGATAACGATCCTAAGACTTATGGAGAAGCGATGTCTGACATCGACTCCGGGAAATGGCTTGAGGCCATGAAAGCCGAAATGGACTCCATGAGCGAAAACCAAGTTTGGAGTCTCGTAGATCCACCGAAAGGTGTTAAGCCAGTGGGCTGTAAGTGGTCTACAAGCGCAAACTTGGCGTTGATGGAGAAGTCACAACCTTTAAGGCTAGGCTTGTAGCTAAGGGATACACTCAACGACCCGGGGTCCATTTTGAGGATACCTACTCGCCTGTAGCCATGGCTAAGTCCATTCGGATTCTGCTCGCCATAGCAGCATGGTATGACTATGAGATATGGCAGATGGACGTGAAAACGGCCTTCCTCAACGATTTCGTTGAAGAAGAGATCTATATGGATCAGCCGCAGGGTTTCATGGTCACTAGAGAAGAACAGAAAGTCTGTCGCCTCCAGAAGTCCATCGATGGCCTCAAACAAGCCTCCCGAAGTTGGAACATTCGATTTGATGAAGTAATACGGGGATATGACTTCATCAAAAATGAATCCGACCCTTGTGTATACAAGAAGGTCAGTGGGAGCTCAATAGTGTTCCTAGTGCTTTATGTGGATGACATTCTGCTCATTGGTAATGACGTCAGAATGTTAGGAAACACAAAAGCATGGTTGTCAACCCAGTTTTCCATAAAGGACTTGGGTGAAGCCTCCTGCATCCTAGGCATCCAGATTGTCAGGGACAGATCTAAAAGGATGTTAGGACTCACCCAAAACTCGTATATGGAGAAAGTCCTAAAGAGATATCGAATGGACAACTCCAAACGAGGATTCCTTCCAATGAGGCATGGGATCAAGTTATCCAAGAAACAGTCCCCACAGACTGATGAGGAACTTGAAAGGATGAAGGTCATCCCCTATGCCTCCGCCGTAGGTAGCATACAATATGCGGTCCACTGCACTAGGCCTGACATTGCATACGCTTTGAGCGTAACAAGCATATATCAGTCCTGCGCAGGAGAGGCACATTGGAATGCTGTTAAGGGCATCCTTAAGTACCTAAGAAGGACTAAGGAAATGTTCCTAGTCTATGGCAATGGAGAACTAATTCTGGAAGGCTTTAGCGACGCTAGCTTCCAGTCTGATGACGATGATGCCAAGTCTCAATCGGGGTACGTGTTCAAACTCAATAGAGGAGTAGTAGCTTGGAAAAGTTCCAAGCAAGCAACCGTTGCTGACTCCACCACAGAGGCTGAATACATAGCAGCTTCAGAAGCTGCTAAGGAAGCGGTTTGGATGAGAAACTACATCCAAGAGTTGGGTGTGGTGCCTAGCATCGCCGAGCCCGTTGTCATCTTCTGTGATAACAATGGCGCTATAGCGCAAGCAAAGGAACCGAGATCTCATCACCGTTCCAAACATATTCTTAGACGCTACCATCTTCTTAGAGAAATGGTAGGAAGAGGTGACGTCCGGATGGACCGAGTCAACTCGACAGACAACACAGCAGACCCGCTGACAAAGCCTATGTCGCAGAGCGCTCATACGCAACATCTTGAGAAGATGGGGATTAAGCATATGGGCAATTGGCTTTAAAGGTCAAGTGGGAGATTGTTAGAATAGGTGACCATGTAAGCCAATTTTGGCAGGAATATGTAACCTATGTCTAGACAATTCTTTGGTATTTTATAAAATGTGTATGAATAAAGAAGTGAAAATTCATATGGCACTACTTTGTTTACGTTCACTTATCTGCATTTACATTTCTGTTCACTACGCAAACAAAGCCCACGGACTGAGAAATGATTTCGGGGACTGGGACTACGCTTGGAGGTAGGTCCATGAAATCAGTCTTACCGAATCAGTCCGGAAATCTCCAAGTCAAGGAATCCCGAAAATGGGTACCGGGATTCCCTTTGAGACTTGCACTAAGCATCTGCTGTCGTATTTCATCGACGGGTGACGAAGGTCGTCTAAGCAGTGTTAGTGGGTCAGCATGCTAGGAAGCAGCTGACTGAGGTGACTCGCGGGAACCGTCTTACGGAGGACCTTGAGTATGGTCAGCAAGGTATGACGTGTATTCCCGGTTCCAACGGTACAGGCCAAGTCCTTTGACTTGAGGAACTGCTGAGTTTACCTGTGCATCAGGTCTGTATCTTAGATATGGTGAGAGATTGCCAAAATACTCTTGAGTAGTCATAAGCCATGTCTAGTGCAGCTCGGGTGTACAAAGTGACAGTAGTTTCCAAGAAAGGATCTGTCTCCTGTCAAAAGGTGTTGACAGTTGAGTCTCATATATGCTCTGTGCCTTGTCCCTAAAATCTGTGGCCACAGTGACTGAACAGAAGGGAAAAGGTTTCCCTTGCGGCGTTTAGTGAGGACAGACCGACACTTAGGTTCAAAATGGGTACCTGCATCTTCCGTGCCCTAGACCCTAAGTGATGAGACCGAAGACAGAAGGACAAGTGTACTGTTAGAACCTAAATGTTCATCCCCGAATATTTCACCTAGTCTCTAGTGCCATGGACCGTTGCTAGATGGCCACCCATGGTAACGGACGGGTTCTAGGAATCCGACCAAGTCTGGCTGAATGGTGAACCTAAAGAGTCACACACTATCCACACACACTTAGTATTTAATTTGGAATTAAATATTGGAGTAAAGGAATGATTAAATTAGATTTAATCGGGTCCTATATTTTTCTTGGAGAAATTAATTCCTTCTATTTGATAAAAGGAATTAAATTAATAAATAGGATTTATTAAAAGGGTTGATTTAATGGGCTTAGAATAAATAATAATATTTATTTATAATATTTATTCTTTTAGCCTTTTGGAATATTTAATAGGATTTAAATATTCCATTAAATTAAAATCAACGGTCGAGATGGAAAGGGGAGATGGAAGGCTAGGATTCTTTTGACTAGGTCAAACACTAGTTTGACTAGGACTTTGACTAGGTCAAAATCCTAGTCAAATTAGGTTACTTAGAGTTTGAGTTTAAAGAGGATTAAACTCTTCCTCTATATAAACCCCTAGCTTCCAACATTTAAGGAATTGATGATTCTTGAAAAACACACACCACACACACTCTCCCTCTCCTACCTCTCGTCCGCTCCCTCTCTCTTTCTCTAGCAAGAAAATATTTTTCTTAGTTCTTTTTGTTCTTGGAACATCAAGAACTTAGACGAACCAATACCGTTAATTGATAACGAGTTATTGATTCGTCTACTCCAAAATAAAACTTGTTCGTTGCTAGCACAACGTGCAAGATACGTGGGTGGATCGTGTGTCACGATTTGGAGGATCTCAAGAACGAGGTCTTGGTGCAAAACGGGGAACAACGCGAGTAGCAGTTGAAGACGAAAACGACAACGGGTAGGTCTCGTTTAAGATTTTCGTCCCTCTTTATTTTTAACTCTATGACCTCCATGATTTATTTAATTATTTTATGATCATGAGATACACCGAACGCCCGGGAACCTCAAGGGCACACCCCTTGAGCGTGTTCTTTAAATTAAAAGCATGCCTTTTATTTTAATATGTTTATTTTTACCGCGCTTCCGCATTCGCGCAATTCCCGGGACGATCCACCGGATTCTCTTTCAAAAGTTTCCCTTTGGGGTGCCATGGATCTTTGCACAACCAAATCTGCTCTCCATTACCAATATGATATTCAACCGTTGGCTGAATGAGTGTACGCATCTTTACCAATTTTTTCCAGCTCCATGAAGCAACATTTCTCAGAACGTCCAAACTGTATGTTGTCTAAGCTGATAGCAACTCATCCATTGCACCCAAATCGACCTCTGATTACCTTTGATCACAGCCCACGGGGCTTTACACATGATTGCTCGATTAGTTACTCCGATGGACCAAATGCCCAAGCCTCCCACAGACTATGGCATACATACTTGAGTCCAACTCACTTTGGCCATGTAGTGTTCCCCACGCCCACTCCATAGAAACGCCCGAATTTTCTGCTCCATAGCTTTAACGACCGCATTAGGGAGCACAAAACTGGAAGACCAATACACATGATACGACAGAAGAATCGATTTTATAAGTTGCAGACGGCCCGCATAAGAGAAGTGCTTGGAACTCCAAGCAAGTATTTTTCTTTTCACTCTTCTGCAGCAGTGGCCAACAATCCGCGATAGTAAGTTTAGATGCAATGAGCGGCACACCCAAGTATCGTATGGGAAGGGAACCTACACTGAATCCCACCGCCTCATGCAATTCAGCCTTTACGTTTTCTGCCGATTTGGAAATAATACAAATTTTGGCCGCATTAGCACACAGTACAGAGGTCGCACCAAACTCCTCAAGTGCCCACTTCATCACCAATACGGAAGGTTTGTTTGAACAACAAAACAGGAGCAAATCATCGGTGAAGCTAAGCATAAAAAAGCCCATTTCCTTACATCGTCAATGGTAGGCGAAATCCCTCCAACCTTAGATTGTGTGTTTGCCAACCGCATGCAAGGCTTCCATAACTAATACAAATAAATACGGGGAGAGAGGATCGCCTTGCCTCAGTCCACGCGACCCAGGTAAAAAACCATACGGTTGCCCATTCAATAGTATAGAGTACTTGGTTGTCGAGACACATTGCTTAATCCATTCAATAAACACAGTTCAAAACCCTATCACAGATAATACCTCAAACAAAAAACCCCACTCCACTATATCGTATGCCTTTGGAATATCAATTTTCATTACACATCGAGGGGAGCTTTGGCGCTGATTCTAGCCGTGTAGGAGTTCCTGGGCTAGTAACACATTATCACTAATTTGGCGTCCAGGAACAAACGCATTCTGGTTAATCGCCACCAGTGAATCCATAATCAGTTTCATGCGGTTGACCAACACTTTGGATATGATCTTATAGAGCACATTACAACACGCAATGGGTCAAAATCTACCACTGTATGGAGTTGTTCCACCTTAGGAATGAGAGCAAAAAATGTAGCATTAATCTGTTTGAGCATCTTGCCTGTCAAAAAGAATTGGCGCACCGCGGAAATAAGTTCTGGCCCAATCACAGACCAAGCCTTCTTGAAAAAACCAGGCGAGTAGCCATCAGGGCCGAGGCCTTATCATCGTCTATTGAAAACACATCCATATTCTCCATCAGAGACTGGAGCTAGAAGTTGGGCACCCTGATGTTCCGCCAGTGTGCCCGTGAGGAAAGGCCTAAGATGGTCCAGCTGCCCTTCGAAGACACCCATCGGGCCGCTCAACAACTCCGTGAACCATCGAACTAGCTCACTAGCAACGTTGTCCTACCCGTGGAGTAGGTTGTCATTGTCGTCATGTATATGATGAATTTTACAGCGAGCCGATTGAGTCGCAAGTTTTTGAAAGAAAACTTTTGTGCATTGATCCCCTTCCATTAACTAATTCAGTTTTGCATGTTGTCGGAGCATCTCATGTTCCTGACACATCGCCTTGTCATACACAAGTCGGCAGAAAGTCTCCAGATCATGAAGCAAGCGCACCGCAGGATATTCCTGCACCAAAGTCTGAATGTGCCGCAGGAAGTCGGAAGCCTGAATGGATTTGGGAGCGAGATCTCCTTTGCGGCGTTTGAGAGACAAGAACATTGATTTCAGCCTTTTAAGCTTCTAACAGATAGCATACATGGGAACGCCATACATAGGCCGCTGCCACTCTCGAGCCACTGACGACAAAAAATCAGCACTATCCGTGAGGTAATTATCAAATCTGAAATATGGTATACCGGCCATTTTCACCCCCTTCCGCCAAAACTAAAGGGCTATTATTCGACGTTCATAGTGTAGAGCAAAGATAGGCCTGAGTACTATGCATGAACCACATCTCATTACCAAGCATTCGGTCAAGAGGCTTCCAAAGACTCCGTGATCCAAAGCTACGATTGAACCATGAGAACGGTTACCCCACCATATTAAGAGTCTGAAGACGTGCATAGAGGACGTCTGCACACGATCCACAAACTTCACTACTGTCGACAACACAATTAAAATCACCCATCAAAATCCACCGTTCGTCCTTGTGTACTGTTGCTAGGTCTTTATCCTCTCCCACAAAGGACGTCTACAAGTTGCATCATATGTCCGTAAATCATCGAAACATACAAGGTAATCAGATCGCATCGTCTCACAATGCAACAATGTAGCAATTGATCTGACGATTCCAAGATGGTAACATCAAGTTCACTATCATTCCATCCTATCCAGATCCTCGTACCCGGACTAGTGCCATAATCCGAGAACCACCTCCATCTCATGTTAAGACCTTGTTGAATCCTTGCTGCATTTCGTATGGTAACTCTAGTTTCATCAAACCAATCAACTCAAGTTTAAATTATGTGATGAGTGCCTGACTGCACTTTGATGGTCTCCCTTATTGAGACCTCGTACAGTCCACGACGCCATATTAATCATAATCACCGTCCAAGGGGCTGCTGTTGTTAGGACCCCGAGTTTCTGACTCATCCTCCAAAGAATCGAGCGCCGCAAAAGAATTATACACCACTATTTCCTTTACTTTCTCACTATTCCGGTCATTCTGATGCATTACATTTGTCGAAGGACCCCCCAAGATTTGAGGCCCATCCTGCTTCACTTTCTGGACAAATACTCTTACCGGGGGCTCTGAGCGCTTTCCAGCTTTCATCACTATGGGACAGTTGGTGTCCTTATGCCCTACCTCTTCACATTTCTTGTAAACTGGCGGTAACCATTCATACTCAATCCGAACCTTGCACGTTCCCTCAAGCCCTTCGTCAACCAGGTTCATAACAACTAGGTACTTAGGTTGTTCGGCCATAACATCCACAAGTACACAAACTCAAGCATAATCAATCCGCATGCAATTACGCGTCACCATGTCTGGATATAGAGGTCGACCAACTCCACTCGCCACGACACTGAGACCATCCTCCGTCCAATATTCCAGTGGAAGATGCCAAAATTTCACCCATACAGGGATTAGTTTGTGAGATTTACGTTCCAACTGCATACCCATAGTCCATCTTTGGAGAAATATGGGTTGTCCCTGAAAGAGCCAAGGACCTCCTTCAATGACATCCTCCATCGCGCCTTCATTCGTAAATGTGAAAAAGAAGAAGCCATTCGAAGAAGCAACAACCTCCTTCACCCCAGTCCAAGTAGATTTCACAAAGGCTTGAAGATGAGGGAAATACGGGCGACGGCCAACAAAATAGCCCACAACCATCGTCTGCCACCGCCGTGAACCACGGGTCACCATGTCCTTAGATGGGTGCACTATGATCGTACCATGTTGCCTTTCTGGCTCCACAAACTTAAGGAGCTTGCGAGAAGACTTAACGAAACCCTCCGTTATCGTATCAAGGATCATCCTAGGGTTAGAGTTTAATGGAACCGAACCCACAAAAATCGGCGGAGTGGGCAAGGAGGCAGTGGCTGCATGGGAGGACTCACAGGCTGTTCCTTCTCCTGTTCTACTGGTGGACTCAAGGGAACCTTCATCTGACGCAAATTAGTCTGCAATAAAACCCTAGGGGGCGGTAGGTTATATTCACACCCATTGCAAAGCCCTAGGCGAAGAAGAAGAGCGCACGTAATCGACTGGCCCCCTGAGAACGAGGCGGTAACTAGAGTACCAACTGTCGTTGACATCGACCTTGAAGTGCCCCCACCATACCGAGACGCCCATCGAGCTTTGAGGCGCTCAAGTGTGTGTAGCGACTACGTGTCTCCAGCCACTCGTTCCACGAGATGAGAGAAGGCATCAAATTTGAACGAATTTTGAACTCTTTCCACCTGCTCTGTACCGGCCGACTCATCCTCTTCCGCCGGCGCCGCCACGCCGTCACCTTCAGAATTAGGGTTCACTAGAGAGGTGGAGGAGAGAGATCGAGAGAGAGAGAGAGACATATTGACTTTCTTTTTTAAGTAATACTTTTATTATTCAGTATACTTATTTCATTTTATTAATGTAATTTTATTTTATTTTAAAAATTATATTGTTTTGCACACGCATCCGACAGGTAAGAAAAATAATTATGCTGATATATACGTGATATTGTCAGATATATTTGCCCCTGTATGATTACTGTACAACCGTACTATAAATGACTTTTAGTTCACATGCTGCGGTACTATAAATGACTTTACACACAAAAGATACAAATAATGATTTAGAATTATACTCGAATATATTTGAATTTCCATCCCTTTGTTTTTGGCTAATCTTTTAGAAAACAACACCAAATTCAATCCAAAATGCATTCTACTTAGGGGTGGCAATTCAACTCGAACTGAACAAAACCCGTTCCACAGGTCCAAAAAAATTGAAAGCGGTGCGGGTAAAATAAATTTTAATATATATATAATATTTCTTTTATTTTATCATGGTAGTATATATTTTAATAAATATTATATTAATTAATTAATTTATTGTTAGGTACTTGTTCAAGAATTGATGAATTGTAGAATTATCCCGCAATATTTAATGACGAGAAAATCAAAGAAGTTGTACTCATGTATAATGCATATGAATTGTTTGGGTTGTTCTATTATAAACAATTTCATTTGTACTTGAAAATTCTTTTCGACTTCAATTTAAGTTAGATCATGAACAATTTGATTTATAATTGATATATTAAATTTTCTTCTTTTTAATATGTAGAACAAATAAATACAATAAAAATAACCGGATCTACTAAGTTAGACACGTCCCGACGAGTTTTGTACCGGGGCGAGGCAGGGGGGGTCAAAAAAATTAACCGAGACGGGCCGGAGGTCCTTTCCGAATTTGGCTTGGTGTGGCGGGTCCCGAATCCACCCAACCCGCCCCGTTGCTACCCCTAATCATAGCTACCCCATCTCCCTATATTGTTCATATATAAAAAATATAAAATACCCACTATCAATGAATGGTTTAATATTTACAATAATTTTATCAGTCAAAAAGATAAGATTAATTAAAGACATTTTCATCAATTTTATACCCTTTTCAAATGCTGTCACAACAACAAAATATAATATTAGTGAAAAATATCAAGTGACAATTATAAAATTATCGCTAAAAATATATATTATGTGATAACAATTTTAGTATCACTATATCTATATATATATAGATAACAAAATTATGCATAAAGTTATCATTATAGATAGTTAGCGATACACGTATAACGAAAACTTGGTGAGAATATAATAAAGTGACGATAGTTATTTGTAGGTCACTAAAATTTTAGTGTATATGTATCACTAATTATCTTTAATGACAACTTCATGTACCATTTGTTTCACTAATTCTTGCTATAATAACTTTTAGAAAATAATATATAGTCACGATTAAATCTATAAAGTTCATTATTGGGGCAAAATAAAAGTTTTTTTTATTAAATATATATAATTAATGAAAATATTAAAACTATTAATGACAATATTAAAACTATATATATAGATAACAAAATTATGCATAAAGTTTTCAATATTTCTTGTCTCTCTAACTGCAATATCAACCACTCATCAAATTTTAAAATATAAATTTCAAAATTTTCAAAAACTTACTCATTTTCACAGATCTCCAAAAGTTTATCCAAGAACAATTCCAAACAAAAGCATTAACTTTTGGGGTAAATTACATTGACATTCTTGAGGTTAGATTTTGATCTAGGCTAGGAGATCGAAGGTTGCTCTCGTGGGTAAACAAGATGTAGTTTGGGACATGAGAAAAGAACAGATAATTAGCCTTGCTGGGAGGTCCCTAGTTAAGACACTCCGATGCATAAATCAGCCCAAGATTGAGATAGATATATGCAAACTTGATGTATTTAATGTTGGTTGAGTATAATAAATATCTTACCATAAATAGAGTATAATGAATTTATTTATAGAGGCAAATGTGCCCATTTGCCTTGTCCATATGTCATCATCTCGTGTTGAGTGTAGTCAGATAATCAACGACTTTGAGAGCGAGTTGTTGGAGCGAATCGGGTCGGACAACCCGATCTGAGATAAGGGGCATGGATCCTGTGCCTATAATGGCAATTCTTACTCCTTTTGAGGGGCACTTATGTCATTACAAGTGCATCTATTATAATCCCCTATCTAATTTAATTACACAAATTTTTTTGCCTTTTGCAAAAAGATAAATATATTCCTGGATATTATAGTTGTAATTATATATACATACATATTTATTTAGTGATAGAAAAACTAACAAAGACATCTTCAAATGGTATACCTATAATTTTATGGATTAAATACAATTCTCATCCCTGAAGTATCTACCCTACATTAATTACCCCCCCTAAAGTATTAAAACCTTCAAAAAAGTCTCTGACCTTCTAACACCTTCAATTTTAAAGTTCAAAAAGTCCATTTTACCCTTATTGAAAATTGATTTATGAAAAAAATTAAAGGGATTTTTAAAATACCAAAACCACTCTTTTATTAAGTTTTATCTAATTTTATTTTCACTTGTTCATCGAGCTCCTTTTATTTTTATAATTATAAAGAATTTGGAGCTTATTTTATTTTAGTTTCACTTATTTGTCAAACCAAGTTAAACATAAATTTATACATTCATATAATTTTCACATTTATATAATTACCATATATATATAAATATATATTAATTGTATATTTTTTTATTATTTCATGATCAGCTCTTTCGGTTTTATTAATTGTATATTTATTTAAGTAAATATATATATATATATATATGCATGTATAAATTTATTTTTAATTTGATTTGACAAATAAAGGAAACGAAAAAAAATGAGCTCCAAATACTTTAGGATTACGAAAACAAATAGAGCTCGAAGAATAAGTGAAACTAGAATTAGACAAAGTTTAAAAAAAGAGTGGTTTTGATATTTTAAAAATTCTTTTAATATTTTTTCAAAAAGCAATTTTTAGTAAGGATAAAATAGACTATTTGAACTTAAAAATGAAAGGAGTTAGAAGGCTAGGGAGTATTTTTGAAGATTTTAATATTTTAAGGGGGTAATTGATGTGTGGTGAATATTTCAGGAATGATAACTGTATTTAACCCTAATTTTATAAATAAACAAAATTATTTATGTAATTATCCCTAATATTAACTAGCGTTGATATAATAGCCCTTAACTTTTAACCTAACTCAGTTTTAAACTTGCCACGCCAACTGCCTCTAATTGTGGTGTAACTAAGATGCACTTTCCAGTTTACACATTTTCTGACTTGTGTTCTCACACTTTCTTTGGGAAAAGACAACCAAATCAAGATAGAAAGTGACTGAAAACTTGACCAAACAAATTTCTCCACATCACATGTCCAACACTTAATTAATTTACCAAAACTGAAACATCGGATAAAATTCATTTTAATCCTAGATATTTGATTACAATTTAAAAATAGTTTATGTCTTTTTAACTCATTTGGAATTAATTTTTTTAACAGGTGATTTTTCCATATTGCCCCTATTATTTTTTTCTTATGTTTTTATAGAATATAATTTTAGTCGTTCACTTTTTATTTCTCATTGCAATTTGGATCCGTGCACATAAACTTAGAAAAGTATTTTTTTTATTGAAAGAATTTACCGTTGTGCAATTATTCATATCAAGGGCAAATATAACAAACGAAATTTCTCCACATGTACATGTCCAAATCTTTATTACTTTAGTAAAATTGAAAGGTCCCCCATGTTATGTCTCTATCACTACAATGCAAGTGACTGAAATGTCCAAAGAGAACGTGGAAATTGATGATAATCTAGAAATTCACATACTTTTGCTCTCACGACGCCTGACCCCAACTGATCAATAGATCAAAATATATTAATTTAACACTATATTTTAATATAAAACACAATTCCATTAATTAATTTAAACATATTAATATTTCACACGAAAATCTATAAAGAATTGAAAACACATGTTTTCACTGAAAAACAAACAGACTCGAACTCTTAGTATTATATGTGTACCTACCAAATAGTTTCTCCGGGTACTTATAAAGTGCCAATGTTTCAGAAAACGTACATAACCACGAGTTGATTGTAATGGTCGCGCGAGTTTTCTACATCAATAGCTCCAGAGTGTGAGTTTTCGAGTTGGTCAGGCCAAGTCGTGCCCGACAAGAGTAAAAAAGATTTATATCCATGTCCTATATGTTTGATGATTTGACGTGTATTGTGAGTAGCTTAACCGAGGGTTTCTACTAATAACCCTATTACACACTGTAATTGAGTTATATTCAATGTTCTTTTGTACAGATTTCCAATACAAAATCGGTGGTGATATATCAGTTTTAATACTAAAAGACTAAAATGCCTTTCCCATAAGAACAAAATGATCAAACAGGCCTAAGATCTGGATGTTTTTCACCCAAGTTGGGTTGCGACCAATCCGATCCGACCCGTTGGTCCTAAACTCGGGCACATTGGTTTTTATACCTAGACATTAGGATCACACCATGTGGCCTGTCAAGTGGATTTATACATTTGAGTCTATAAATACGTTCAACCACTTCAGACATTGGTAAGCCTTTTATTACCTTCACACCCACAATTATTCTTTCCTTACGAATTGACTTAGGCATCGAAAAGTCTTTGATAGAAACTACCCAACAAGCCTAATGATCTCTTTGTTCTCAAATTTTCTAAAACACAGTCTAAACTATACCAAAACGACATTGATCTCTAACAACAAAAAAAAAAAAAACCTTTGTAAAGGATTGCTCATAAGTACATATCCTCACTATCCGCGGAGGCCTAGCTTAGTTGGCGAAACTGAAGCTCCATGATCTTAGAGGTCACGGGTTCGAACTCCTGCGTGGTTGATGTTATTTCTATTGTACAGTAGGTATGATTTACTGTTGTAATAGCTAGGTGTTAATTTATAAGATATTATTAATCTGATTGTTTGTAATTTTCTCTTGTTTGAATCTAATAGCTGACATATCTGAATATAATCACTTTACTTTCGATTAATAAAATTTATCGTTTCCAATTCAAAAAATTACATATCCCCACTAATTACGAGTTGGATAAAAAGAAGAAAATGGGTTGTCAGGAAATCTGAATTTTATCATCAAAACTTTTTGCTTGTCATCTCATCTCATGCCACACTCCAATACGCAAAGTGAGGGGTTACCAAAAGCAAGATTTTGCGTATCTCTTTAGTGCCTTTCTGTTTTCATCCACACATTGCCTTTGCCCTACTTTCTACATCATTGAAATGAACATCATTGGTATCAAATGGGAATAAACTTTTGTTGAACGTTTGCCTTTGTAAGTTGTAGTAGCTATTGGAGCACACTGAATGCGTGCGACTATCTAAATTTGAATTATATTTATTTAATTAATAAATGGAAAAATAAATAACTGTTTAGAATTTATATTTTGTTTAAACAAATTTTATTAATTTAAAATAATTGTGAATTTTTGGCTCAAAATAAAAAGAAATGAAAGATATTATTAATGGAAAAATTTTAAAATATGACGATAATTTTGTGTACAAATAAATATGTTTGAGGTTATTTTAACTTGCGAATCATTCATTGATCATATACACATAACTCTTTGAACAAGTGAGAGCTATATTTCTAATGCTATAAATCATGGGGGGTTGCATTCTTGAGAGGGTTTTATTTGATTTTAAAAGAAAATTGCAATTACCATTAACCAAAAAAAAATGAATTCCAAAAATTGCTTACTGTGCTTTGTATAAAATAAAAAGTAAAATCTTATAAAAATTAAGAAAAATAACGGACAGCATATTAGTTGTTATTATATGTTTAGTCATTAATTTAATTTCTTAATAATTAGTACAGCTATTATTATTTGTTTTAAGAAACTACATGAGGCAATTAATTGTTACATCTTATGGATAATTTCATTTTTACCTAATAAAATAACTTAGTGTACTTTTTGTTATTTAGTTATTGATAAAAAAATTAACAGCATCGCACGCCAATTCATTTAGTTTAATGTTGAATATTATATTAATAATTTAAAATTGTACTTTTGATCCACTAAATAAGTGTGTTCAAATTTAGTCCAACAATTTGTAGGATTAAACTACCAAAAACCCTACAAAATTGACAACTTAGTCCTCATTATTAAATATTTAACAGTAAAAGCACGTGTTCCGTGGAGGGGAAAAACAGACTGTAGACGCTGGAAGTTGGTTTGTGGAGAAATCTTTGGCTCCAAAAGATGATTTTTCCTCATTCCATGCACTTTATATAGAATAACATGGCAAAAATGTTGGACATCTTGACATAAATATCGGAGAGATTGTTGGGCTATCAAAAGGAGAAAAATAAAGAAAATATTAACATGAAGAACAAGGGGTGTAAATGTCACAATATCTAAAAATACCACAAATCTTGAATACTAATGTCACAAAGTGATTCATTTGAAGACCTCATGGACAAGTGACAATGAGGATTTATTGTGCCGATCGAATTCGCCAGAGGAAGAAATTTGAAAATTGCATAGAAGAAATCAGATTTTGTTGTCTGTACTCACCAGGGTTTTTTTGCAGCTACTATGTATGTTGGTTGCTTGAGGATGGGATTTAGATAGAAGAGGAAGAATTTGGTTATTGTTATGTATATTGATTGCTGATGTGTTATACTTACAATTACTAAATGACCTTTTAGTAATGACCAATTATGTGAAATGACTAACTTATGTCTTTTGTATGTCGATGGAATTAATAAAGTTATTAAAATCCTGTTCATGTAATGCACTTGTTAAAAATTTCATGATGAGTTTGTTGGCAGTGGATCTAAGTTGTTGCGCTTTCTTTGTGCATATACATGGATTGTCGATTAGGAAAATGATGAAGGAAATTGCGGCATATATAGGTAATAGGTTGGGTTAGTTTCTTGATACAGACCATGTGAATGATAACAAGCTTTGGACTTCATCAATGCGTGTGAGAGTTTTGTTACATGTTGGTAAACAATTGCTTAGAGTCATGAAGTTGAGACAGGAAGGTGGAGAGTTAACTGTCTCCTTCACTTACGAGCGACTCTCGAATTATTGCTATCTCTATGGTATCCTTGGACACCTATCAAAAAATTGTGAACTACGTCACCAACCAGGCTTCGTGGACCCGGGAGATAATACCCTGTATGGGGAGTGGCTCCAGGAGACGCTGTCATCCAGAAGTCCGGTGAGAGGTGGGTGAGAAATCATTAGGCAGCTTAGTCACGGGTGAGAAATCAACACTAACACAAGGAAAGGGTGGATATCTTTAGCGTAATTGGGATTGATCGTAAAGGCGAATTTTTAGGGAAAGGTCATACGGAGGGTTCGAAGTTTGCGGCTGATAGTGAGGAAAGTCAGCACTCCAATTTTGGTAATGATTTCAAGTATCTTGGGAGAGACAAAGTAACTTAAACTCCGGAGAAGGTTGTGGCTCCTATCCTGCTATTCCCAAATCAACCCGCGTATTGTCTCCCAACTCGAGGTAAGATTTCCCGTCTTTTCCAAATCCCGGATACTCATTGCCCTTTTTGTGATTTTCAGGAGGAGGACGTCGACCACCTTTTCTTCCGATGCCCTGTTGCGGAGCAGATTTGAATGCTCTCTAGGTGGCAAGTGAGACTTCACCAATGGTCCCACTTGTCAATTAGAATTCATGTTGATCCTAAAAGCAAAGGCGGATCTTTTCCCGCACCAGGAGTTACACCACCAGTTCATCACAACATGGGCTGTCACACTCGAGAGTATTTGGAGGGCCCGAAATGAGAAGGTTCATGGGAAACCAGCCCCAACACTGACGGAGTTGGCACGCACAATCATGATCAGAACTGAGGAGCATTGCAAAGCGAGGAAACCAAAAGTCACGAACCAATAAACACATTGCTTCTGGCATGCCCCACCCCCAGGTTGGTATAAAGTGAATACCGATATCTCCTTTGTTGATGGAAAGTCATTCGCTGCAATTGTGATGTGTGACCACAAAGCAAACATCATAACGCTGGCTGCCCATGAAATCTTTGCATATGATGTTGTAAGCGCTGAAATTAGAGCACTCAGACTGGCAGCCGTTAAAACTGACGCAATGCATGTGGATAAATGCATATTTGAATCGGATTCAACCTTGGCCATTGAATAGGTCACGAACAGAGATTTGGAGATTGACAGGAATGTTGTGGTTGATGTTATGGAAATCAGGAGGAGGTGGAATTTACATGACCGATGGTCCTTTAGGAAAATTCCGAGATTATGTAACAATTTTGCTCACAATGTTGCAAAATGGGCGCATAGGGCAAATTGGGACAGACCTATCCCACCTCCCCTACTCCCAAATGATGTATTCTGTGACCAAGGGCTTGACCCTTCGGACTGACTTTTGTTTTGGCAGAAATGAAATTTCTTACCTTATCAAAAAAAAAAAAAAAAAAAAAATCAACCCGCCTATCCAGCCTCAATTGTTTTCGTCCAATCTAGCCATGCACACCGCCCAACAAAACTTCCCAACTGATGAAACGTACCCAATCCCAACACCAAGGCATCCTGACACCTCTCATGGTAGGATAGAATTCCCTGATAATGCTAACCAAATACAGCTCCCACATTCCACTCCATCTGTTGTCCCAGAATAACCAAACCCTATTCCGACCCCTAACTTAGCCATGCATGCAAAAACCCTAACCCACCCCATGCAAGATGAACCCTATAGGGCTAATATAGAAGTTCATATTCAACACTAGGTGGTAAGCCAAAACGTAACCAACAAGTACCCATCACTTTTGCAGCTAATCTCCCCTCACCCTCTTCAATTGTTAAACCTAAACGCAAGTATACTCGTCGAGCTAAGCGCAAGTATACTCGTCGAGCCCTAGACCTATAGTACCTCAACGAAGAGAAAAGGCCAAATGCTCTCTGGTAGGATGGAGTGTGATGGAGAGTGCCCTACGGTGAAAAGAAGCAAACTGATCGATGAAGAGTTAACGACGGAGGTTGCCTCGCAACCCCACCGATCGTCATGAAAATTTTAAGCTGAACTGCTAAGGTTTGGGCGGACCTTGGACAGTTCATCGGTTGGACGACCGGGTTCTTCAATATCACCCAGGTTCGATATTTCTAATGGAGACGAAGTGTAACAATAGGGAGATAGAATGTTTCAAAGACAGGTATAACATGTTCAGAGTGTGTGTTGAAAGCAAATGTAAGTCTGGAGGTCTTACGCTATTATGGGAAAAGACAGTGTCAGTCTTTGTACAAAGCTACTCTAGCAGCTTCATTGGTGCAGACGTAGAAGGTGTTGAGGAGCAAGGAAAATGGTGTCTATACGATTTCTATGGGGAACCGGAAGTATCAAAACGACATGAATCTTGGAAACGATTACGATGGTTACATAGTTGGTTGTCCCATCCATGGCTATGTATCGAGATTTTAACGAAATTTGAACACCTCTGAGATGGAGCGTTGCTGTGGACGAACAATAAAATATATGGACTTCAAACAGGCATTAGAGGACTGCTCACTACATGATTTGGGATTTACTGGACCACGCTTTACATGGAGCAATAAAAGGGAACACCCCCACACTGTTAAGGGGAGACTTGATCGGGCTTGTTCTAACACTAGTTGGATGGATGCCTTTCCTTCTGCACGAGTGGACCACTTAGACATGCACGGATTGGATCACACTCCTCTTCTGTTGAGCACCTCCGTTCAACCTTTAGTGGACCAGTGCCGAGGCAAAAGGCCATTCCGCTTTGAAGCCCTTTGGCTTTGGTCAGATTTATGTCAGAAGATTGTCATAGATGCGTGGGTTGGATAGGGAATGGGCAGCAATGGAGATGATATTTTACATAAGTTGGATTCATGAAAAGTCGGTCTTATGCACTAGAGCAAGGAGGAATTTGGGGTCTGCATAAAAAGATTAAAACACTTGAGCAACGCCTAATAGAGCTGGAAAGGGACACGACCACAAGTGAAATGAATGCTGAAATTCAGGAATGTAGGAGAGAGTTGGAGAAATTGTTGAATGCGGAGGAGATTAAATGGAAATGAAGAGGAAGGAGACAAAAACATAAAATAATTTCATGCAAAGGTGTCGACTCGTAATAAATGGAATTGGATTGATCGATTGAAAGATGAGTTAGGTGATTGGTGGTATAAATTCCGAGAAATTTAGGACGTCATCCTCCGATTCTTTTCACATATGTTCTTGAGTACGGCTCCTAATTCTGATGTCGTTGATGAGGTTATAAGCATAATTTCCCCAAAAGTGACAGACGAGATGAATCAATCCTTAATGAACTAGTTTGGTCCGAATGAAGTCGAAAGGGCCCTCTTCCAAATGTTCCCCTCAAGTCTCTGGGACACGATGGTATGTTGCCTATCTTTTATCATAAATTCTGGCATATCATTGCCAAAGATGTCACACTTTCTGTTCTTGATATTCTTAATCATCATAAATTCGTTCAAAAATTGAATTATATCTATATCGTTCTTATTTATAAGTGTAACACCCTGAGACGATTAACCAGTTTAGTCCTATTAGCTTGAGTAATGTGCTTTGGGAATGTTTGCGAGAGCTTCTACTTTTAAAAAAGTGATTTCTGTAGAAAAAGTTGAAAGTTGTAGCAGAATCAAAAGTGAGTAATGTTTGTAAAAACAGATAAAAAGCAGATAAAAGCTAAATTGGGTAGTGTTTAGCAAAAAAACACTTCTAAAACAAGTTTAATTGATTAAAGACCATTTTTTCCCGATGTTAAAAACATGCTATTTTTGCTTAATATTTGCCCTTATCTCTTGATTATAATAATTTTTTCCTCAAAAATAATAAATTTTATTTCAATTAGTATATCTCATATTTAATTTTTTGCAAAATAATTATCATTTATATTATTGAAATATTCAACACTAATATAAAAATTAGATATTTAATTCAATAATGTTCCCATTATATAATATAATTATTCATTCATACACAGTAAATAAAATTGCAAGATTGATAAAAAAATTATTATTTTTAATTAATCATATCAATTTAATTTATATTTTTCTATGAGGAATAATATCATATAATATCACATGTTTCTTTCCGACAATATTTGCAAACTCCGTCGATTGAAGAACCAAAATCATCAAAAATTAAAAAATTATAGAACTTATTGCTATACTAAAAAAATAAAGATCTAAAATACCATAATAACTAACTTATAAAACCAAAAATGTATTTAACCCTCTAGCATTGCTGAGTCAGGTGTAAATATAATTAACCCTTCAAAGAAAAAAATTAGAACCAGCCCCATGTGATCATATCCACCCTCAGACCTTATAAATACACCCCCTCAGTGTAGTTCTCAACACACCCCATATTCACTTCTCAACTCTCTCTCTCTTTCTCTCACTCTCTATACTAAAAGAATATGGGGCGCCTCGCTACGGTTCTCTTCGTTCTTATGCTTGTCATGATCACTGGTTAGTGAATTAGTTTCTTCTTTGAGTTTTCTGATATATATATATATATATACTAACATGACCTCTTGATTGATGCCGAAGACAGTGAACGTCTTTTATAAGTATTTTTGTGTCGTGTTTGCTTTATTTATTTCTTTTAATTTAGTCGAGTTTTGTGGCTTTTGTTTGGGTAAATTACACCGATACTTTATGAGATTAGATCTACTTACTTACAACACATGATATTGTAGTTATAATTACACAACATCTCGTGTTTAGCAGCAAAAATTTAAAAATGTCCCTAAGTTAAATTCAATCAACACCTAATCAGGGGGTGTAGATACATATAATCGTACAAAAACATATGGAGTATTTGTGTAATTAAGCCTAAATTCAAAAATTATCGGTGTAAGTTACCATTAATATTTTTATAGGGGTATTTATGCAATTTACCCCCTGTGACATGAAAAATAAGCAAAAACATCGCTATGAAAAAAAAAATTAGTAATTTACCCCTTTGGATCTGGAAAATGAAGCAAATTATCTTCGGTGTTTGCCATTGATAGAGCAGTAATTTGCTTCATTTCCAAAAAGACTTAAATACAGTTTTCGTCCTGTATCTTTTATGTTTTGGCGTTTTAGTCCTTCATTTTTCTAGGTTAGCAAATATGTCCTGTAATTTTTTAATTTTTTACGATTTTGGTCCTTCAATAACCGGAGTTTGCAAATGTTACCGGATTTTTTTTTTTAATTTGGTGCTTTTGTTCACATTGGTCAAATTACTGTAGCATGGAACCAAATTTTCATCCTATATCATTTATATTTTGGCGTTGTAGTCTTTTATCTTTCTAGTGTAGCAAATAGGTCCTATAACTTACAATTTTTCGCGATTTTGGTCCATTAAATTGACCAATGAGAACAAAAGCTCCAAATTAAAAAAAAATCCCGGCAATATTTGCAAATTCCAACAACTGAAGGACCAAAATTGCGAAAAATTAAAAAATTACAGGACCTATTTACTACCCTAAACAGATAAAGGATTAAAATGCCAAAACGCTGCTACCCTAGAAAGATAAAGGATTAAAATGTCAAAACTCACAAGATACAGGACGAAAATTATATTTAATCGTTTCCAAAAACACAGGGGTAATTAATTTGCTAACTTATTTCATAGGGGTTTTTCGCTCATTTCTTATATCATAGGGAGTAAATTGCATTTAACCCTTTTTATAAGGGGTAAAATGCAATTAATGTTAAATATTACAAGTTATGATCTAAGTAGTGAATGAACCACAAAAAATTGTACACAGAAATAGGTCCAATGGTGGGAGAGGCAAGGACATGCGAGTCACCGAGCCATAGTTTCAAGGGAGCGTGCGTGAGTTCGACCAACTGCGCATCGGTTTGCAACACGGAAGGCTTCCCCAGCGGCAAATGCAGAGGGTTTCGTCGCCGTTGCTTCTGCACCAAACCTTGTTGATAGGTTTCATTCAAGCAATCATGTGTTTGATGGACTTTCATTTGCTGGAAAACTCGTCTCTTTTATGGATTTTACTGAGTGGAGTTAAAAGTCTCTCATGCTGAGACTTTAGTGATGGTGTAATGTTGTAATAATGGTAATAATTTGTGTGGGAATGTTATTAGTTCTATTTCTGTCTTTATTGGTTTATGTGGTCCGACATAGCTAGGAAAAGAATTACTGTTAAGACTATTATTAATCATACTTAAATAAAATCGATGGAAAAAATTAGTTTTTCCGCTATTAAAAAATTATTTATCACAACTAAGAGTTATGTTAAAAATATTTGCCATGACTAATGTGTTAGCCACCATCGTAAAAATTATGGCAACAACTGTTGCATGGCCATGGTCATAACTATTTCTTATGACTATTTATTATTAATCATGACAATCTGTCATGGTTAAATGTTATACTTTTTGTAGTGTGACTAATATTTTCAAGATCGAGGAATATTTGTAAATGATAAAAATAAACACTTATTAATGAAAATAAAGTGAAATAAGTACTTTTGTTTTATAATTTCTTCTTTAAATTATTTGAATTAAGTTGATTTAAATAATTTTTTTTGTAGTTTATTAAAATTGTAAATATCAAGTTGTTTTTCCACACACTAACTTCAATTTCTTTGTTTTTTTCACATTCAACTTTTACTTAGCTAACAATTTCTTTTACAACTTATTCTTCCCACAAAAATATAAATTATTGCAATCACCCTTTATATATGCTTAGGCCTTAGGGGTAACATAGGCAGTTTGCTCCAAAAACCTTCAGTACAACCCTTTATATTTTGTACTAATTATTTATCCTTTTCGTGTTCATGTAAAGAATATTTTTTTGAAATTTTAATGAATGGCTAGGGGTCGGTTAACTCCCATCTAGATATAGGCGGCTTTACTTGAAAAAAAAAAAAAGGATGGTCCTCTCTGAATCTAAGAAACATATACAAGTATACAACCAATCGATGGAATTCTATGATTAAGATCGAATGTCGGCACACCTACAATACAAGTTTAGTTTTTATCAAAGTGTTTGGTAGGACTAAATGTATACAGGAAAAAAAAAAAAGATTTAAAATTCAATTTTCAGTAGATTGTACAATTTTTGACTAAATTTGCTCCAATATGTGATTTTTTTAGTTCGTGTTTTTGATTGCCAACTCCTATATTTTTACATGGCTAAAACTGTCACTGTACTCTCATATTTTAACTGGACTAAAATTGAAATTAAGCCACAACTTACATTGTGCCCTTCACCATGCACGTAATTGCCTTATCCAGATTCAATTCTTGGACCACATGAACAATGAAGTGCTCTCTTGATCTCCATTCTGACCACATTCATCTCCTTGACATTATTGACTTATGATTGAAAATTACTGAGGTAATAAATCCCATTTTTCTTTAGAAGAAAATGTACTCTATAAAAATTTCGAAATAATATCAGCTTGACAAGCTGCAAGTACACTTATAGAAAGCGAGTCAGAAGGCCAAACAAAAAAAGCTAATGAATGTCCACTTTGTTGCCCCTGCGTTTAACCTGTTTTAGCTCATAATATGAAAACTATGAAGGATGTTGGATGTCTCATGTAGGATGGCACTGATGCTTGAATGATCCCTTCTAACATTTTCAACTGCTGAATGATAGTCCAACAATCTCCTTCCAAGTCCACATATGTCCATCCACTAATTGTGCAAGTTCAGTGGCAGATCGAGCAGCCAAGGCCCCAGTGTGCAAAGCATCGGTGATACCTGGGAAAAATCTGGCCAGGCACCCCAACACACTCTGCCTCACTGTTACATGCCACCATTCCAACTCCAATAATGTTCTTTTCCTTCGATACTGCACCATCAAAGTTCAGCTTGATCCTCCCAGCATATGGTTTGATCCACCTTGACACCATGTTCAACTACATATTCTTCTCATAAACCAAGTTAGCATCCTTATAGGCCTATAATGTCGTCGTGCATTCTGAACCAGTATCAGGGAACTTCCTTAGTATCGTCCATGAGTATGGAGTTACGGAAGTTCCTAATATTCCAGCAAACAAAAAAGAACCAGTTGAATTGATTGTTAGACACTCATATACATGGTTGCACAGGAGTCATTCTACGTATCAAGGATGTTCCAAGGAAGGTCTGAAAGCGCCTAGATTAAGCGAGATGACGGACACTGTAGAATGACATGTTCAATGTTTTCACCAGTGTTACTACAACGCGGACAAACTGGATCAAGGGGTGCACGTAGTTGCACAATGTTGTTTGCTGTAAGGATGGCATTCATACAAATCTTCCACTCAAGCAGTTGAACCTTGTGTGGAACCTTTGAAGACCAAATGAACTCCCAATTACTCTGTCCTCTATAAGTACTACAACTACCTTCGTCCAAAAGTCCATTTTCTTTGCCAAGTTATACCCCAATCGAACCAAATATTTGCCGTTCTTGGGAAGGTGCTTGACAATTTTGTCTTCGCCAACCTCTTCCCAAAGGGATAGTTAGTATAAGATCAACGTCCTCTGGTAAAAAAATTTCCCGCATGAGATCCTCTCTCCAGTTCTCATTTCTTCTTCAATCAAAGCAGCCACCCATGAGCCCTCATCAAGAATACTAGGTGGAGAAATCACTCTGAAGGTAATCTCCCTTGGAATCCATTTGTCGTGCCAAAACTTGAATATGTTTGCCATCTCCCACCATCCAGCGTGTTCCATGTTCAAGCAAAGGCCTAGCTCCAAGGATGATTTGCCAAGAGTGTGGTGCATTAGAAATTTTCTTGGCTTCAAAAGAACTTGTGGTAGGAAAGTACCTTGATTTGAGGAGTCGGCTGAAGAGGCAATGGGGGTGTGTAATAAGTCGCCAAGCCTGTTTCGATACTAGGGCAGCATTGAAACACCGAAAATCTCTCAAACCTAATCCACCATGCGATTTTTTAGGACATAATACATCCCATGCGAGCCAATGTAATTTTTTCCTTTCTCTGTTGTTCCACCAAAAATCCGAGGTAATTAATTTGACTGTGTTGAGTAGTGAATCTGGCAAACGGAAGCACGAGATCACATATTTTTGGATGGCCTGTAAAATAGATTTAACGAGAGCAGTTCGTCCAGCTTGTGATAGGAAATGCTCCTTCCACCTGAAAGAATTGGTACGGCCCGGGAACGCGGCAGAAGCGTAAAATAAATGAAATTTAAAATGATTTCAAAGAGGTGTTCCCTTTGAATTCTCGGGCGTTCGGTGTATTCAAAAGCATCATAACATAAAGAAAACCATGCTTGAACATGTGGCTAGAGGAGGAAACGAAAAAGTACAATAATTAAAATCGGAACATACCTTTTCTTTTGACATGTAGAACGGCAACATTTTTGATTCTCTTTTCATTCCTTTTCCGTTCACCTTAGGATTCAAATTAGAACCCTTCTAATTTGTCCACACCACACTTATGGAAGCAAATCTAGATCTACTGCTAGGTAGAAGCTAGATCAAGGAAGAAACGAAAAACGTATTACACTATTGATTAGTGTATACGTATTTCTCATGTTCTCATCTTGAATCTAATTCAAAGAGAACTCAAAAATGGAGAAAAATGGAGGAAATTTTCATAGCTTGTGTGCAAGAGAGCGGTAAGAAGAGTATGTGTGTAGTTGTGTAGTTGTAGGTAGTTTTCAAAACCACCTACACACTAATGCACAACTTGTGCTCAACCTCCAACCATGTTAACACAATATGTGGACCACCTAACCATCATGGCAAGCCACATCATTGCTTACGTGGAGCCACATCATTGCTTACATGGAGGACTTTCAACTCTTCGTAAACTTGCATCAAACCTTTGAGCTTTGATTTCAAGTCATGGACCGGTTTTGACCGGTCTTGATTTAATCAAATTAAATCAAGTGATCCATGGGTTTTAAATTAATCAAATTAATTTTAAACCTTGGAATCCAAAGTTTATTTAATCAAATTAAATAAACATAAGCCCAAATACTAAATAATTGATCCAATCAATTAACTAAACGAAATCCAATTAATTAATCTAATTAATTTAAAGGTATTAAGCCCAAAATTAATTGATCCAATTAATTTAAAGGTATTAAGCCCAACATTAATTAATTCAATTAATTAATTAATTATTGGGCTATGCATCCAATGAATTTTCCCAATAAGTGATCCAATCATTTATATTCTCCTTGAATTAATTTAATCCAATTAAATTAATTCACTTCTTCCAGAATTAATTCCACTATTTCCATAGTGATTTGTGTGTGACTCTTTAGGTTCACCCTCAGCTAGACTTGGACTTGTGTCCAACATAATTGATTAGTTACATCCAATTTAATTAATTATTTTTAATTAACCATTAATCAGAAATGCCCGTTACCATGGGTGGCCGCCTAGCAACGGTCCACGACACTAGAGACTAGGTGAATGTTAATGTGAACATTTAGGCTCCAAATTCCATACAGGTACAGTCCTTTTGTCGACCATCTCCTGGCCTTAGTCTAGGGCATAAATTGGGTGTCGGTTCCCATCCTGGACTAGGCAACTATGCTACAAACTCGAGACGCGTTTACTGTATTGGTCGACCTAGGGAACCATTCCCTACTCGACCAATCGCTACGGCCGTAGACTTAAAGAGTCAAAACTATCTTAGAGCGCATAGGAGACATAACTGTCAAATACTGACAGGGGACAGATTCCCTCTTGGAATCCACCATCCTCACTACATACTCCGACTGCAGTGGACAAGGCTTATAATGACCATATCAAAGACACGGTCACCTCTCACCAGATCTAAGATACAACTTTTATATGCATGCGACTGCCATGATTCCTCAAGTTTGAGGACTAATCCCGTACTATCGGAATCGGGAATTCCAGTCATACCGACCAAGCCTCCAAGGCTTCCATATGATGATTCCCGCGAGTCAGTTCAGTCAGTCGACTACCTTGCCAACTAACCCACTAAAATTGCATAGACGACCTATGTCTGGCACCGATGAAACTCGGCACTCACCCAGTGAATGCAATACTTAGTGCAAGTCTCTATAGGACACTCAAGGCCCAGTCTCGAGGTCCTCGACTTGGAACGTTTCAGATCGACCCTCAAGGAGTTGGTTTCATAGCCGCCAACCTATGCGCATCTCAACTCAATGGGTTTAACCAATCAGTCTGTGGGCATTTGTTGTGACATTGAAACGCCATTAATGTAAGTAGTAAGCACAACAAACAAATTTTGCAGTGATGAATACTTGCTTTATCCATCAGTATAATATTACTTTGATAAAGATCGATGAATAGTTCTAGAACAACAAATCTAATTGACTTTCTGGTCACCTATCTAACAATCTCCCACTTGGCCACAAAGCCAATTACCCATGTTGCTCAGAGCCTTCTGAGCACGAGCAATCTATGATACCGACTCGATCTAGTGGGTCTACTATATTTCTCTGTCGAAGTGACACGATCTAACCGTGTCACTTCTTCCTACCATTGCTGCCTGCAAATGGTGGTTGTCTAAGAATTTTCCGTGGATCTGTGATGAGATCTCGGGCCCAAAAACTTTTGCCAAAGCCTAGTTGTTCGCCTCCAAGGCAACTACTGGCTCGGCTGTGCTAGGCACCACATCCATCCTATGGATGCGGTTTTCAATCCAAACCACTTTCCAGAAACGACTTCCAAAGTCACTATAATTCAACTTTCATAATGACATGTCATGGCATCCTGCTTGAAACCTTTCCAGGCTAGCCCAAGAGCTAGTAGTAGACCTCCAGGCAAGACAGCCCAGCAGGCCAGGACCAGCAAGCCCAAAACAGTACCCTCACATTTTAAGCCCAGCTTCTAAACACTAATATGGCAGGTCCACGGAAAAGGCTCGTACAGCAAGCCTAGTCATCCAACAGCTCAGATTCCACATCACACAACTAGCCAACACATAAAGCCACGTCATACTAAAAAATCTCATCCAGATTCCCAGTGGATTGATCAAAATCTGGATCTTTCTCAGCAAGTAACTGTTCTCCTGAAAAATCTGGCAGATGTGGCAGTGTCAACCTAAATGACCATGTCTTCACCAATTCAAGTCCGATTCATACGCGGTTTATTGGGTTGAGAAACTAACTTTTCAGGGTTTCTAAAGGTATATGGCACTCAATCTAAATCCTCCAAAATCTAGTTCAACACCAGCTATAAAAGGAGCACACTGTGCGGTCATTTGGTACATCCTACATCTTACAAGTTACAACTTACAATTTTCAAGTAACATCTATACTCTCTTGGCACACACACACATGGATTTTTCTCCATTCTTCAGTTATTTTCAAAACATTTTCACACAAATTATGACTATAACATATCAGTTTACCATTATTCTCACTTTATTCAAGACTTCCCTTTATTTTAATTAGTCGAACATGACCGACTTAAGCATCAGAGTGCTAACCCGTCTCTGCAGGTTAGTTTCCCCAACAATCTTAGGACTTCCGTGAAGATCCCTCGACTATCTGTGGTGCTGCTGGACTCTGGTACGCATCGTTGGTGCCGTCTATGGGAAAATTTGAGCTTTGGCGTGAGAAATGGCCGATTCAAATAACGTTGGATGTTTCTCGGGAGATGCCTCTCTACCTGCTTCAGTAGGATCCACCATGCTACCTTCTAAACATATGAGGAGCGCTGCCAGCACCGTCACTCCAGCTAGCAACCAGCTCCTCCAGCTGGTGGCCTCCAAGGCCCAATTGTTAATTGCCCCGCTCCAGCTGGTGCCTTCCCTGCTCTGCTCCAGCTGGTGTCGTCCCTATTCCCGCTGTGCCGTCCCTACTCTAGTTGTAGCCTTCCCTGCTCTAACTGGTGCCGCTGCTGCTCTGAGTGGCGACCTTCCAGCCCTAGTGCCTACCCCATTGCTGCTCCTGCTGTCTTGGATCCGCTCCTGTATGAGCACCTCCGCCAGTTCATAATAGAGACCACCCATTCAACTTTCCGTGGCTCCCAAGCAAGTGGCGCATGACCCTCTTTCCAGTGGGAGCGAGGAGGAACGCCAGGAAGTCAAGCAATGGACGAACAGACCCCTGCTGGGCAACAACAAGGCAAAGAGCCCTACTGGCTCTGCCAACAAAGAGGCGACCCCTTTTCAGCTTCCTGAAATTTGGCAAGCCCTCAAGAAGGAGATGGTCGAGCTTCGCCAGCTGGTAACCAAGGATACTTTGCCGGTAGATCCTGGCATTCCTTTCAGTAGCGGAATCATGGCGGAAGAGCTCCCCGCTCACTTCCAAGAACCTTCCCATCTACCTGCCTACAATGACACTACTGACTCGGTTGAGCACATGCGTAAGTTCAAAAATGCAGCCCTGCTGCACAGGTATACTGAGGGTATTAAATGCCGTGTTTTTCTTACTACACTAACTTATTCTACTCAACAATGGTTCGACCAGCTCCCAGCTAGATGAGTTAGATCTTTTGCAGAATGTAGCTCCCTTTTCCTACATATGTTTGCTAGCAGCAAGAACTACTAGAAATCGGCTATCAGCCTTTTCAAAGTCAAGCAGGAGGAAAAGGAAATGCTAAGAGCCCACGTGCAACATTCCAACAATGTTGTCTTGGAAGTTTCTACTGCCCACCAGGAGGTGTTGATCAGTGCACCCCCAGGGACTCCAAGTAAGACCACTCTTTGAATCCTTGGCAAAGAAACCTGCAGCCAAATTCCATGAAGTACTAGCTCGTGCGGAGATGTACATGAATCTTGAGGATGCCCGGCTGGTCAGGAAGGGGGACAACAAGGACCGGACGAAAGAAGGAGAATCCTCCTCCATTCGATGGAGCAAAGGGGAACCCCGAGGGTGGTTCAACCCCCTCGACCCAAAGAATGAACACTACACCCTACTGATCGCCATCCCAGCACGGATGCTGATGGCCATAGGTCCCCGAAATGCGATTTCAGTCTGTGGGCTTTGTTTGTGTAGCGAACAGTTATAAAGTAGGTAAAGTGACCACAAACAAAGTATGCGCCATATGAATTTCACATTCTTATTCATTAATGTTTTATCAAAACTTCAAAATTGTTCAGACATAGGTTACAATTTGCCTACCAAGATTGGCTACATGGTCACCTATTCTAACAATCATGCCCCTTGGGCTGAAAAATGTAGGTGCCACATACCAACGCTTGGTGGACCGTATGTTCCGAGAACATCTCAGATGCAATATGGAAGTGTACGTGGACGACATGCTGGTGAAGAGCCGGCAAGCGGACCAGCAAATGACAGCCCTCGCTAAAACCTTCAGCATTCTCAGAAAATACCACATGAAGCTGAACTCGGCCAAATGCGCATTCGGTGTGCGAAGTGGTCGATTCCTTAGCTACATGGTGACATAGAAGGGCGTTGAGGTCAACCTGGAAAAGATATAAGCAATCTAAGAGATGAGACCTCCTGCCAACCTCAATGAAGTGCAGAAACTTGCTGGCCGCATTAATATTGCTGCCTTCAACAGGTTCATATGCGGCTCTGCTAAGAGCAACCTTCCTTTCTTCAAAGCTCTTAGAAAGGCCAAAGAATTTGCTTGGGATGAAGCTTGTCAGCAAGCCTTCCTGTACCCAAAGGTTTACCTTGCTGAGTTGTCTTTACTCACCAAATCCTCACCAGGAGAGACATTGTACTTGTACTTGGCTACAGGACAGCATGTTGTGAGCTCCGTGCTCACCAAGGAGGACGGAGTATAGAAACTTATATACTATGTTAGCAAGGTATTACATGGCGCCGACAGCGCTACCCTGAGATAGAAAAATTCGCATTTGCCCTGGTAACAACTGCTAGAAACTTATGCTTTTACTTTCTATCGCATTCCGTAACTGTGTGCACTAATACACCCCCGTGAACTATACTGGGGAAAGTTGAGACTTCTGGCAGGATGATTAAATGGGCTATTGAGCTTAACGAGTATGACATTGCCTACAAGCCTAGAATGGCTATCAAAGCCCAGACCCTCGCTGACTTCATGACAGAAACCACACCTGTTGAAGAGGATGAAGGGACATGGCTACTACATGTGGATGCCTCCCCCACCTATACGAGCAGTGGAGCAGGTGTCTTGTTGACTAGCCCAGAGGGAAATGAGCTAGAATTCACCCTGAGGTTTGACTTCAAGGCCTCGAACAATAAGGGCAAGCACGAAGCCCTCATAGCATGATTCAAGATGGCGCTAGATGTAGGAGCAAGGAACGTAATCACCTACTCCGACTCCCAGCTAGTAACCAACCAGGTAGGAGGTACCTAGGATGTCAAAGAGGACCGCATGAAGGGATACCTCCAAGAAATATGCGATCTCAAGAACAAGCTTAAAAGCTTCTAGCTCCACCAAATTCCCCGCACTGAAAACACCAAGGCAGATTACCTTGCTCGACTGGCTAGCTCCCTAGCCGATTACAACACTCGTACCATCACTATAAGGACCCATACTAAGTTTATTCCTGATACTAACGTGCATATCTTGTAGATTAGCACAGATTGGAAGAAGCCCCTCCTTGATTACTTGCAGGAAGGAATCCTTCCTACTAATGAAAATGAGCAGCCCGCTTGAGAAGCCAGGCAACCAGATTTACCATGCTGGGAGGAATCCTCTACAAGCGAAGCTTCTCATAGCCCTACCTCCGTTGCCTATCAACTGAGGAGGGCCAAACCGTGCTCCAGGAGATTCACGAAGAATCCTGCGGATCCCATATAAGTGGCATGGCCCTTGTAGGGAAAGCTTTAAGAGCTGGATATTTCTAGCCCACTCTTAGGAAAGATGCAATCAACTAGGTGAGAAGGTGTGAGCAGTGCCAGAAGCATGCCCCACTCATCCATATGCCAGCTGAGCCCTTCAAGGCCCTTTCAACATCTTGCCCATTTTCCTAGTGGGGGGTGGACAATGTAGGTCCTTTCCCCATCACACAAGGACAACGCAAATTCCTGCTGGTAGTAAATGACTATTTCAGCATATGGGTAGAAGCAAAACCCCTTGCAAAAATCACAGAGGATGAGTGATTAAATTTTTATGGAAACGCATCATATGCAGGTATGGCCTACCACATGTTATTATTTTTGACAACGTCGCCAGTTTCAGGGCTGGAAATTTGAGAACTGGTGTACCGACCTGGGCATCCAACAATGCTTCACTTCAGTATCCTACCCCCAAGCTAACGGGTAGGTAGAAATTACAAACAGGATCCTGGTGCAAGGTATCAAAACAAGGCTGGAGCAAGCAGGAGGGCAGTGGGTAGACGCCTTGCCCAGCGTGCTATGGTCTTACAGGACCACACCCAGATCTACTACAGGACAGACTCCTTTCAACTTGGTGTACGTCTCAGAGGTTGTAAGCCCTGTTGAAGAAGGACTATAATCCTTTCGGACCTGGACCTCCTTTACGAAAATGCCCTACGAGCAGGAGAGCAATAATGCCCTACTGCATACCAACCTGGACCTCCTTTATGAAATTCGAGAGGATGCTCAAACTCGTATGGAAAGGTACAAACAAAAAGTCGTTAATGCCTACAACAGGAGGGTAAAGAGGAGAGAATTCTAGGTGGGAGACCTTGTGTTGAGACGAGTCAGTACTTTAAAACCAGTAAAAAAACTGGCTCCCAACTGGGAGGGCCCCTATAAAGTGAGCTGGATTGTCAAATTCGGAGCGTACGAACTACAAGATGTAGATGGCAGAAAGCTCTCCCGACCTTGGAATACATAGAACCTCAGGAAGTTCTACTCCTAAATACCCTACTTTATGCTCATTATTTTACTACCTGCTTAATCAGCACTTACTGCTTGAATAAAAGGGCAATTTCTGCTCCTTTTCTATACTCTGCTTTATCAACAGGTTAAGCACTCTTACTGGCTTCGAGCCCTGATAAGCTGCCCTACTGGCGCACTCTTATTGGCTTCGAGCCCTGATAAGCCGCCCTTGCTGGCGCACACATCTCATAAGCCGCCTTACTGGCGCATTCCTACTGGCTGCAGAAGCATTAATAAATTGCCCCTGAAGGGCACATCATTGCTCATTTTATAGACTAAAAGTCTTAATAAATTACCTTCAGCAGGCATACTTATCTAGCTGTGATAACTCATACATAACAACATACATATGCTTACTTACTACTCGGATTATCCCTCTACTTGTTGTTTCTAGCACTTGCTTACTGCCCCTTGCACCAGGTCTTGTTTTGCTCCTAGTTCTGCTCCTGCTGGATAAAGCTACCAAGCCAGACCAGCACCTGCTTACTGACAATAGGAGGCTGTTGACGAACCTGCTCCGTCAATAGGGGGATTATGCGTAAAAAAGGCCATGGGCCAACAATCAGGCTTGCTACCTTGCTACAATAGGTGTTTTACTACCTAAGTTGGGAACTTCCTAATAGGTTAAATCCCTCTTGCACTTACGTGTATTTCTAGTCTGAAACATCTCTTTCTGATAAATTGATTTATGTCAAAACCTTTGCTTACAAAAAGCAGTATGAATGAAGCTCATTTTCACTATAAGACTGGAAAAGCCTCCCCTGTTCATTACTTGTATGCAGGAGAACACTCCACTTTTTGGGCATACTAAGCGCATACCAGCTAATAAGTTGGGACATTCCCAGCAAGTTATTACACTAACATGCAGAAAATCAGAAGCATAACAATAAGCACATTCAAAATGAGCAAACAACTTCTGTAGGAAAGCAAAAATAGTCATAAAAGCAAGGAGGAGGAAAAACAGAATTCTCGGCATCAAAGTGCCAACAAAGAAAAGTAAAAATATCCAAAGCCCACACCCGGGCACTTGCAAAACCTCACGCAGGAGGTACCAAATATTCAGCAGAAAAAAGATTAAATTGTTCTTCTAGCATAAAGGAGGACAGATTCAGTTACCACCAGGAGGAGGCACATTTCCTTCACCAGCTACAGCAGGAGGCTTCGATCTCAAGGGCTGCATCCTCTGCCACCTGCCCACTGAGGTCTAGAGATATAGGATCGTCCTTAGCAGGAAGGACCTTAGGCACTGGGGCAGTTCCATCATCATTCGGGTCTAGGTCCAGGGCTATGGCCAAGCCTGCATTTTGTGCAGGAATGAGGCATCAACACTGGCAGGAGGATAACCAGCTACAACAAATTGTTGGGTGCGGGTCTGGAATTCGTTGTAGTAGTGCTTCAGAGCCTTATCCACCAACACGCTCTGAAACTCCAGAGTCTTGGTATACTCAGCCAGGCGACTCCGCCAGATACCCACCAGCATATCTCGACCTTCCTCGATTTTGGGGTATCGGCGGATCAACTCCTTACTTTCCTTCTCGGCCTGCAAGACCATTTGCTCCAAACGGACGTGCAGAGCAGTGACCTCCTTCAACAGATGATGCAGGCTGTCAGCATCCTCCTGGCGAGCCTCATCCCTATTCCAAACGGCTTCCCTTAGCCTGTGGTTATCCTCCTACAGCTCTTCCACCCTCTTAAAGGAGCTCTCGAACAAGGGACCTCCCTGCTCCAGCCAGCTGAACGAGCTACCCCCCAACACACAGGCCTGCACGGCAGAAATAAAACAATCAGGTTACATCACTTTTCCATTAACCATCATGCACTAACTTGCTGTTAGAATAGGTGACCAGAAAGCCAATTGGATTGCCGATTTTGGGTACTATTTAGCAATCTTTATTCACTTGATGAATATAGTAAGTATTCATCCGTGGCACTATGTGTTTGTTGTGCTTACTGATTACGTTAAACGACGTTTTAACGTCACAACAAATGCCCACAAACCAATTGGATAACCCATGTAGTTGGGCTGCGCATTGGATGACAGCTATGAAACCAACTTTTGAGGGTTGGTCTTGAATGTTCCACGTCAAGGACCTCGTGACAGGGCATCGAGGGTCCTATAGAGATTTGCACTAAGGATTGCATTCATTGGATGAGTGCCGTGTTTTATCGCCGACAGATGTTGGATGCCTATGCAATATTAGTGGGTTAGTTGACAAGGGTGTTAGCTGACTGAACTGACTCGCGGGAATCGTCATATGGAAGTGTTGGAGGCTTGATCGGTATGACTGGAATTCCCGACTCCGATAGTACGAGATTAGTCCTCGGACTTGAGGAATCATGGTAGTCACATGCATATGAAGGTTGTACCTAGGGTCTGGCAAGAGATGTTCGTATCTGGGATACGTTCATCATAAGCCTTATCTAGTGCAGTCGGAATATGTATTGAGGACGGTGGATTCCAAGATAGGATCTGTCACCTGTCAGTATATGACAGTCAAGTCTCCTATGCGCTCTGAGACGGTTTAAGCTCTTTAAGTTTGTGGCCACAGCAATTGGTCGAGTAGGGAATGGTTTCCTACGTCGATGAATAGAGTAGATGTGTCTCGAGTTATTGAGCATAGTTGTCTAGTCCAGGATGGGAACTGACTCCCAATTCCATGCCCTAGACATAAACCGGGAGACGGATGATGGAAGGACCGTACTCGTATGGAACTCGGGGTCCTAAATGTTCACGCCAACATTCACCTAGTCTCTAGTGCCATGAACCGTTGCTAGACGGCCACCCATGGTGACGGGCGTTTTTTCGATTAATGGTTAATCAAAAAATAGTTAATTAAATTGGATTTAATTGACCAATTGTGTTGGCACAAGCCCAAGTCTAGCTGAGGGTGAACCTAATGACTCACACACAAATCACTTTGGATTTGGCGGAATTAATTTGGAATTAATTCTAGAAGAAGCAAATAAATTTAATCGGATTAAATTTATTCAAGAGAGAAAATAAATGATTGGATCATTTATTGAGAAATTCATTTGATGGATGGTCCAAAAATTAATTAATTAATTAGATTAGTTAATTTTTTGGACTAAGAACCTTTAACTTAATTGGATTAATTTATTGGGTTTTGGCTAGAATAATTGAGTGGATCAATTATTCTTAATTTGAACTTATGTTTATTTAATAGGATTAAATAAACTATTGGGATTCAATTAGATTCAAATTAATTAGATTAATTAATGCCCAATGGATACATGTTTGGACTTTATTTAATTTGATTAAATACAAGTCCAAAAACATAAAGATCCAAGTCTATTTTTCCATGCAAGTTGAAGCTAGTTAAAGAGGAGTTTCAACTTTTCACATATCACATGATGAGCATGAAAAATTTACTGATCTGTGTGTGGTTTTCTCTTGCTATCATGTGTGGTGGATGTGCTAGAAGTGTGTGTATGTGGAAGTTGCGTTGGAGGTTACTTATGTAGGTGGTTTTTTGAACTCTACATTCTACATACACAAAATAACTTTGCTAGACATTTGACTTACTAACTTGCTTCATTTTTTGCTGGAGATTTAAGCCATAAACATCTCTGAAATTTCTCTCTAAGTGTTTTTTCTTTTGGAAAGAAAAGAACTTAAAACATTCTAAAGATCACTAATTGATAGTGTTGCTTTGGAATTATTTTCTTCTTCTCTTCACTATATTTTATCTAGCAATAAACTATAGTTTGGATCCTTTGTGTGGTGTGGACAATACTTAGAGGAGTTCTAAGTTGAGCTCTCAAGTGGACAAACAAAGAAGGAAAAGAAGGAACAACGTTAGAAGCCGTTCTACGTAAAACGAACAAAGGTTGGTTTCTATTTACATTTTATGTATCTTTTGTTTTCTTTCTTTAGCCACTTGTCCAGTATATTCTCCTCCTTTTATTTATGCTATGACAAACACCAAACGCCCGGGAACTTCAAAGGGAACACCCCTTTGAATTCTTTTTATATTATGCCTTAAATTCACATTTTTTTTTACGCTTCCGTTGCGTTCCCGGGCCGTACCCGATGCTTTCGGTGGTATCGAAGCCCGTTTCGGTGTTGTGGCTATAGGATTTACATGTTATTATGTGTTGATCATGTAGAACATGTTTAAATTGCTTTTTGAAAGCATGTTTATGGCTTTAAAGCATGATAATAGGTGTAGAAAATATGTGTTAATTTTGCTTTTGAAATGATGGATATTCATGCATTTTTGAGAATTGGATTTTCTGTAAATGCATGCTTATGTTTCAAATTTATAGCAGAAATTAAAAAAAAAAGAGAAAAAGTGAAAAACGGTGCCGGCCGCCCGGCAGGGGCGCCTGCACGCGGGCGCGCGCGCGCGGCCGGCAGGCGTGCGCGGGCGTCCACCCGTGCGCGCGCACGGCTGTCTGTGACGGCCGGCCAGCAGCACTGTTTTGTGCCATTTTTGCCATTTTTTCCGAAAAATTGAATTTTCCTGATTTCTGCTAGTTTTATGAAATTATTAATTTTGGCATATTATAATTTTAGTTAAATTTGATTTTTTTAAAAGTATTTTTTATGCCTTGGATTATTTTGGAATTGGTTTCCAAACAAAAAAAAAATGGTTTTTACATTGGATGTATAGTTGATATCCATATTTTTAATTACATTGTTAATATGGTATTTTCTGCATTTTTTATTATGTTTATGGTTTTAGATATTGGATATCTATGAATATATACATGGGATGTATTTATTTGTTGGCATGTTTTTATTTGATATAAATGTGTTTTGTTGTTGTTTATTTGATAAACAATAAGGATGATCACTAGCCCATTGGCCTATGTATGGTTTAATTTATTGTTGGGTGAGGCCTGCGTGCCTCTTTGTTTTTATTCCTTCTTTCATTTTTAGCCTTGGAATAATAAGGCTTTCTTCCTCTCTTTTAATGTACTCCCCCCAACTTATGATTGGGGTTTCTTTTAAGTTGTAATGAGAGTAGATTAGGTTGTGAGACTTTATTTTATTAATGTAAGCTTCCAAGGAGATGAAGGTCCGATGGACGGAGCCCACGGTGGAAGGTCAAGAAGAACCAAGGAGGATTTTACAAGGCCCCATTAGAATGATAATGGGATGTAAAAATTGTAATAGTGTAGGCCTACCTTAGTTTGACCATTGATCCACTACGGGCTCAGTGGATCACTTAGGATTGGACTTGTGATCATCCTAACAGGGGTGTGCTAGGCTTATTTTGCATGTGTTTATGTTTTATGCTTTGATGTATGGTGTGTTGGGAATGCATCGTACTGCGTTTAATGTATGAAACTTGAGCATGCAAAACACTAATAATGATGAGGTCTCGGTCTTAATAAACTATAACTCTCACTTGGATGGTCCAAATAAATATTAGGCCTAAAATGGAATTAAATCAAATGGTTTGATTATTCCAAACCTTCCATCCATAACAATGTAGTAAGGAAGCTACTTTCACCCATTCGTGGTCTCACGAGTCGTGTCACGTTTAGAATGAAAGAAATTTGTGCTATTGTTATGAACAAAGGAATATGCTCTTGTTTCCCTATCTCACGAGTCGTGGGGGGCGACAGTTGAGATATTGATTTGGTTGATGGGTCGGGCCTAACGCTAAGTAACATGGTTTTCTTGGAGTCCTTGGGATCATGTGAAGAGGCGAGGCAAAATATCTTGGGAATCTCATTAGATGGGAATGGTATTGGATACCTCCCACAAAGCCTTTCCCATGTGAATCGTAAAAGCGGATCATGGAGAATTGCGTTTGTGGAATCCAAGCCTACTAAGAATTGGTTTTTCGAAAACCCCACTTGAGAGTGGTGAGCTTTTTGAAGAAATAGTAGGAGGGGTTAATGACCAAAGACCAAGTCTTAACTTGAATTCTATATTATTATAATCTACTAAATTTATGCTTTAAATTTTGAATGTAGATGTCTAAGAATCCACTCGCTGTAATTCTTGAGACTAATAAATTTGACGGAACAAACTATAACGATTGGCTGTGAAATCTGTGTTAGAATAGGTGACCATGTAGCCAATCTTGGCAGGCGAAATGTAACCTATGTCTAGACAATTTCAAGGATTTGATATATTATTAATGAATAAAGAAGTGAAATTCATTTGGCATTACTTTGTTTGTGTTCACTTTATCTACATTACGTATCTGTTCACTACGAAAACAAAGCCCATGGATTGAAAACGTATTTCGGAGACTGGGACTACGCTTGGAGGTAGGTCTATGAAATCAGTCCCTCCGAATCAGTCCGGAAATCTCCAAGTCAAGGAATCTCGAAAATGGGTACCGAGATTCCCCTTGAGACTTGCACTAAGCATCTGCTGTCGTATTTCATCAACAGGTGACGAAGGTCGTCTAAACAGTGTTAGTGGGTTAGCCTGCAAGGGAGTAGCTAACTGAGCTGACTCGTGGGAACCGTCTTACGGAGGACCTTGAGTAGGGTCGGCGAGGTATGACGTGTATTCCCGGTTCCAACTGTACAGGTCAAGTCCTTTGACTTGAAGAACTGCTGAGTTTACATGTATATTAGATTTGTATCTTAGATATGGTGAGAGATTGCCAAGAAGCACTTGAATACTCATAAGCCATGTCTAGTGCAGCTCTAGTGTACAGAGTGGCAGTAGTCTCCAAGAAAGGATCTGTCTCCTGTCAAAAGGTATTGACAGTTGAGTCTCACATATGCTCTGTGTCTTGTTCCTAAAATATGTGGCCACAGTAACTGAACAGAAGGGAAGGTTTCCCTTGCGGCGTTTAGTGAGGACAGACCGACACTTAGGTCCAAAATGGGTACCTGCACTCTCCGTGCCCTAGACCCTAAGTAGTGAGACCGAAGACGGAAGGATAAGTGTACTGTTAGAGCCTAAATGTGTTAGAATAGGTGACCAGAAAGCCAATAGGTTTGGCGATTTGTAACCTATCTGAAAACTTGATGTAAATGTAATATTATTATGTGATGAATAAGATGAGTGTTCGTCACCAATGGTACCTTCTTTGTTGCACTCATCTTACATTTGTTGAAACGGTGTTTAACTTATATCGCAACAAAGCCCACAGACCATAGATAACATCTCGTGCAGTTGGGCAACGCATTGGATGGTGGTCATGAAACCAACTGATTAAGAGTTGGGTCTGAAACGTTCCAAGTCGAGGACCTCGAGACAGGGCATCGAGAGTCCTATTGAGACTTGCGTCAAGAGTCGTGTTCATTGGATGAGTGCCGTGTTTCATCTGCGACAGGCGTGGGACGCCTACACGATCTTGATGGGTTGGTCGACTGGACTGACTCGCGGGATCATCATATGGAAGCCTTGGAGGCTTGGTCGGTATGATTGGTTTTCCCCGATTCTGATAGTACGGGAAAAATCCTCAGACTTGTCCCGCGAGTAATCCCCAGTCGCGTGCACATGACGGCTGTATCTTGGATCTGGCGAGAGGTAATCATTCTATAAGATGATTATCATAAGCCTTGTCCAGTGCAGTCGGAATGTGTAGCGAGGACGGTGGATTCCAAGAAGAGGATCCGTCCCCTGTCAGTATGTGACAGAGGTATCTCCTATGCGCTCGGAGACACGTTCATGCTGTTTAAAGCTGTGGCCACAGTGGTTGGTCGAACAGGGAATGGTTTCCTGTGTCGATGCAATGAAGCATGCGTGGTGTCGAGTATTAAGCATAGATGCCTAGTCAAGGATGGGAACCGACGCACAATTCCATACCCTAGACTAAGGCCGGGAGACGGTAAACGGAAGGATCGTACCCGTACGGAATCGGCGGCTAAATGTTCACGCCAATTCACCTAGTCTCTAGTGCCATGGATTGTTGCTAGACGCCCACCCATGGTAACGGGCCCCTGTGGGACACGGGCCCAAGTCTAGCTGAGGGTGAACCTAAAGGGTCACACACAAATCACCGAGGAGGTTGAGACATCGACTTGGAGTCAATCTCGAAGGATAAAATAAGTAATTGGATTACTTAAGGGAAAGTCCATTAGATGGACGGGCCGATATTGTATCAGGCTTTCGTTTAATCGATAAATTGCATTTAATGTTGGGTTCGTCGTAATTGAATTATGATAAAACCCGGTCCGTTAAATTATGCCCGAGAGGAGAAATAATTCCTATTTTGAAATAGGAAGAAGTTGGACTTCTTCCCTTAATTAAACATGGCTGATTTTGCTTCCTCCAAGGGAGCATGTCAACTCCAATCAAGCTCTTCCCTTTTGGTATGGTTTGATCATACCATAAATTTTGGTAGGCTTGATTGAAGAATTGATGGTGATTGATTGGAATGAATCTAGACATCCTTGGATGAACATAGACACATTCCAATAATCACATTAATTACGTATATATATTATAATATACAACACCAAGCATAAGTGATTCATTATTCATCTTTTTCTAGGAAAAAGAGAAGACAAAATCCCTCTCCTCTCTCTCAACACTGGGCCCTCTCTCCCTCTCTCACACTTGTGTTCTTCACTTGATTTTGAATCAAGAAGAAGAACAAAGTATGTTTAAGAGAGTACTAATTCATAGTGTTCTTCTCTTAAACCGATTCCTTCTTAAACCCGTTCTTTTCTAGCAAGAAGAACGTGTGTTACTTCCGGTGTGGTGTGGATCACCTTTGGAGAATCATACGTTTGGATTTCGTGAGCATTCCGGAGAAGGAACAACGCAAGTAGCCGGGAGCATACGCTAAACAATCAAAGGTAACGGTTTATTACGCTTTGATTGATTATTTATATTTATCTATGCCTATGTGTTTAGTATTCATTTCCAATATTTACACATCCTACATCAAACGCTCGGTTGAGCACCTAAGGGTACACCCCTTGGGATTCCCATATTTAAATTAGATTTAAATTTATGCACCATTTTCTCGCTTTCTCGCTTCCGCTCGCGCTCCCGGGCGGATCCGCTTGTCCTTCAAGTGGTATCAGAGCCCGGTTCGATGTAAGGGGCATAGATCTATGTATTTGGTATGATCTACTTGCTTTTAAATGGCTTTATTGACATGTTAGATTACATAGATATATGAATAATATGATGATTCAATTGTTTGGATTTTATGGACTTTTGGCATGCTTAATTATTTTAGATTGGATCTAAAATTGCATGCTTATTTTCAAAATAATATTACTGTTATTGTGCTGAAACAGTTTTGAAAAACAAAAAAAAAAAAAAATTTGATCGGGCCAGCAGTGGCCGCACGCGGAACAGCGCGCGCGCAGGCAGCGCGGCCGGCCGGCCAGCACAACGGCTGGGCCGTTTGGTGCCATTTTTCGACTTTTTCCGAAAATTTAATTTTCTGTATTTTCTGCACAATATTCTGAAAATATATTAATTTTGCATTTTTGATTTTGGAATAATTGGATTATTCCTTGAATTAAATTTGCTTAATTAATTTGGGATTAATACATGCATTGGATGCATTGTTTAAAATGTCCATTAAATTTGAAATTTGAATTTTGCATATTATTTGTATGTTTATGCTTTTGTGATGTTGGACATCACTTGGGTATTTGGAATATCCATTGGTTATTTATGCATGATTATTTGGAATAATTGTGTTATGTGAGTTGATGGAATCAACATGGGATGATCACAAGAGCCCTAGACATGTATGGATGAATATATGATTATTTATTTTCTGTTGGGTGGGGCCTGCGTGCCTCTTGTTTTTGGGACTATCATCTCCCGTATTTTTCAGCCTCATGATGTTAAGGCTTGTTTTCCTTATTACCAATGTATTACTTTCAGTTGTAATGAGAGTAGATAGGATAGGTGAGGTTTAATTTTAACAAGAAAATGGAGTCGGAGACCCCAAGGAGGAGCATCAAGGCGTGAAACAAGAAGCATCTCAAGGCCCATTGGAATGACAATGGGTTTATTATTATTGTAATAATTTAGGATCACCCTAGACAGACTATAGACTCACTGCGAGCTCAGTGGGTCACATAGGTTGGGCTTGTGATCATCCTAACAGGGGTATGCTATGTTTTCTGCATGCGGCGTATTTATTTATCGCTTTAAATATTGGATATTTATGCATGCTAAAACACAATAATGTGATGAGGTCTCGGTCATACACAAACTCTCATTTGGTTGGACCAAATTAAATATTAGGCCCAGAACGGACTTGGATCAAAATGGTATTTTGATCTGTCCGAGCCTTCCATCCACAGCGATGTGGTGAGGAAGCTACCACTACCCAAGTGTGGTCTCACGAGTCATGGCACACTTGGACTAGGGGAAAGCTGAACCATTGTTGTGAACAAAAAGACTGCGCTTGTTGTTTCCCTGTCTCACTAGTCGTGGGGGGCGACAGTTTGAGGCATGATTTGGTTGATGGGTCGGGCCTAACACTGAGTAACATGGTTCGCTTGGAGTCCTCGGAACCATGCGAATAGGTGAGGCAAAATATCTTGGGAATCTCATTGGATGAGAATGATATTGGATATCTCCCACGAGGTCTTCTTCATGTGAATCGTAAAAGCAGGGCATGGAGATTACGCTTGTGGATCCCAAGCCCACTAGGAAATGGTTTTCCGAAACTCCGCTTGAGAGTGGCGGACTTTCGTATAAATAATGAGAGGGTTAAAGACTAAAAGACCAAGTCTTCAACTTGAACAATAATATTACAATCATCTGCTAATTTTTGCTTTACATTTTCATTAATGTAGATATGTCTAAGAACCCATTAACCATGATTCTCGAGACTAACAAATTCAACGGAACGAACTACTCGGACTGGCTGAGAAACCTGAGGATTGTCCTCGGTTTCGAGAACCAAGGCTACGTCTTGGACGAGCCGCCACCAAGCGACTTACCGGAGGGGTCCACGCGTGAAGAACGTTTGACGTTCGAGAAATGGCATGAGGACAACCGAAAAGTACGCAGTATCATACTGGCTTCGATGTCTAACGACATCCAGAAGCAGTATGAGAAGCTGGACAACGTCTCCGCCATAATGCTCCACATGAACGAGGTATATGCGGTTCCGGATAGGCATATTAGATATGCCGCCACAAAAGCATTCTTTGGCACCAAGCTTGCTGAAGGAGCGTCTGTACAAAGTCATGGGGTCAAGATGCTCTCCCTAGTGGAGAAACTTGAGGACCTTAAAGCTGGGCTTAACAATGACACGTACATTGACGTGATCCTCCAGTCGCTTCCTCCATCCTATGACCCGTTTGTTGTAAACTACAACATGAACGGACTTGAAAAGTCTATTCATGAGTTGATCAACATGCTGGTCCAATACGAGGCAACGACCCACAAGTCGGCGCCGGCCGTATTGATAGGAGAGGTTTCGACCTCCAAGGTGAATGGCTAGAGGGCCAGACGCTGGAAGAGGAAGAAGAGCAAAGGGAAGACGGTTGCGGCCCCTGCTCGCGCGCCGGGCGTCCCTGTTGCTCTGGTTGGACCGAGCAAAGGGAAAGGGAAGGCCCGTGGTTCTCAGGGGTCCATGGCAAATGATGTCTGCATGCATTGCCAAGGGAAAGGGCATTGGAAGAGGGAGTGCCCACAACTCCTCTCCAACCCAGGTATGTTTGTGGTTGAAGTAAATATGATTACTAATTCTGCTTCATGGGTATTGGATACCGGGTGTGGTGCTCACATCTGCAATGATTTGCAGGCACTGCAAAGAAGCAGAAGGCTAACCAAGGATGAGATGATCCTGAGGCTAGGCGATGGCAAGGCCGTTGCTGCGGAAGCCGTAGGATCACTAGAGTTAGCCATTAGTAGTCATGTTAGGATTGTACTGAACGACTGTTTCTATGTACCTAGCATGATTAAAAACATTGTTTCCATCCCGGTCCTTGATAAGGAGGGATATGAATTTACCATCAATAAAAATGGTTTTTTCATTATCAAAGATGGTATTTCTCATCTGCTTGGTACATTGGTCAACGGTCTGTACATACTTCAACAGTCTAATTGGATTATGACTGCAGAACACAAACGAAAACGTGATGATCATTATAACGCACAAATATGGCATGCGAGGTTAGGTCATATCTCTAAAGATAGGATAAGAAGGTTGGTGGACTCAAAGAGTCTAGAAATAGACGATTTGGACAACCTACCGACCTGCGAATCCTGTCTGAAGGGAAAGATGACCAAGAAACCCTTTGTTGGACAAAGTACGCTAGCCAGTGGTCTGTTGGATTTGATCCATACAGATGTCTGTGGTCCACTAAATACTCAGGCTAGAGGTGGGTACTCGTACTTCATAACCTTTACCGATGATCACTCACGGTATGGTTATGTTTACCTGATGAGGTACGAGTCTGAAGCCTTTGGAAGGTTTAAAGAATACAGACTTGAAGTAGAGAACCAAACCGGTCGAAAGATCAAAGCCCTTTGGTCGGACCGAGCTGGAGAGTATTTGAGTGGTGAGTTTACTGATTATCTAAAAGAGAATGGGATTCTCTCTCAGTTGACCCCTCCTGGAACACCGCAGCTTAATGGTGTGTCTGAAAGGAGGAATCGGGCCTTGTTGGACATGGTCCGATCCATGATGAGTTTTACCGAACTCCCCCTTTCCTTCTGGGGATACGCTCTTGAGACGGCGGCCAAAGTTTTGAACTTGGCGCCATCTAAAAAGGTATCCCAGACGCCATATGAGATATGGCGTGGCAAGCCTGCCTCCTATAAATATTTGAAAGTGTGGGGTTGCCCCGCATATGTCAAGAGATTAGTGGGAGATAAACTGGACTCGAGGTCTAGTTTATGCAGGTTGATCAGCTATCCAAAAGAAACTGCGGGGTATTATTTCTATGATCCTCCGAGCAAAAGGTTTTTGTCTCGCGAAACGCAGTGTTCCTGGAAAAAGGTTTTTCCATCGGATAGTCGACGCGATGAGGTACTCCTTGAGGAATCAAGTGAGGTACCCCATGAGGCGGCAGTGACATCTGAGCCAGTGGTTCCCACTGATATTGTTCCAGTCCTCCGTAGGTTGGCCAGAGTATCCCATGCACCTGATAGGTATGGATTTCTGGGCTTGACCGGTCAGTTGGATAATGATCCAAAGACATACGGAGAAGCAATGTCGGACATCGATTCGGACAAGTGGCTTGAGGCCATGAAATCCGAGATGGACTCGATGGGTACAAACAAGGTTTGGACCCTAGTAGATCCACCCAAAGGGGTTAAACCCGTAGGGTGTAAATGGGTCTACAAACGTAAGCTTGGAGCTGACGGGGAGGTCACAACCTTCAAAGCCAGGCTTGTGGCGAAAAGTTACACTCAGCGACCCGGGGTCGATTTTGAGGAAAACTACTCGCCTGTAGCAATGGCCAAGTCCATTCGGATACTGCTTGCCATAACAGCATGGTATGACTATGAGATATGGCAGATGGACGTGAAAATGGCCTTCCTCAATGGTTTCGTAGAGGAAGAGATCTATATGGATCAGCCGGAAGGTTTCACAACTGTTGGAGAAAAGCAGAAGGTCTGCCGTCTCTAAAGGTCCATCTATGGCCTCAAACAAGCTTCCCGAAGCTGAACATACGTTTTGATGAAGTCATACGGGGATATGATTTCATCAAGAACGAGTCCGATCCTTGTGTATACAAGAAGATCAGTGGGAGCTCAGTCGCGTTTTTGGTGCTTTACGTGGATGACATCTTGCTCATTGGGAATGATGCAAGATGTTGGGTACCATTAAAGCTTGGTTGTCAACGCAATTCTTCATGAAGGATATGGGCGAGGCATCCTATATCCTTGGCATCAAGATCTACAGGGATAGATCTAGAAGGATGTTAGGAATGGCCCAGTCCTCGTATATTGAGAAAGTCTTGAAGAGATTCAAGATGGAGAACTCAAAACGAGGATTCCTTCCTATGAGGCATGGAATTAAGTTATCCAAGAAGCAGTCTCCTAAGACTGATGAGGAGCTTAAAAGGATGTTGGACATCCCTATGCTTCAGTCGTAGGCAGCATACAGTATGTTGTTCAATGCACTAGACCTGATGTGGCCTTCGCTTTAAGCGTAACTAGTCGATATCAGTAGTGTGCCGGGGAGGCACACTGGAGTGCAGTCAAGACTATCCTGAAGTACCTAAAAAAGGACTAAGGACATATTCTTGATCTACGGCGGTGGAGAGTTGATACTGGAAGGCTACAGCGACGCTAGCTTCCAGTCGGATGACGATGATGCCAAGTCTCTGTATGGTTTTGTATTTAAACTAAATGGTGGTGTGGTTACTTGGAAGGGTTCCAAGCAGGCTACCACAGCGGACTCCACCATAGACTTTTGAATACATAGCGGCTTTGGAAGCTGCTAAGGAGTGGTTTGGTTGATGAGCTGCATCCAAGGGTTGGATGTAGTACCTAGCATTGCTAGGCCTGTAATTATCTTTTATGATAACAACGGGGCGTTGGTGCTAGCAAAAGAACCGAGATCTCATCACGATCCAAGCATATTCTTAGACGCTACCATCTGCTTAGAGAGATGGATGGCAGGAGTGACGTTCGGTTGGACCGAGTCAGCTTCGCAGAAAACATAGCAGATGCACTCGCTAAGCCCATGTCGCAAGTTGCCCATACTCACCATCAGAATAAGAGGTTTGAGGTCAATGGGTGATTGGCTTTAGGTCAAGTGGGAGATTGTTAGAATAGGTGACCAGAAAGCCAATAGGTTTGGCGATTTGTAACCTATCTGACAACTTGATGTAAATGTAATATTATTACGTGATGAATAAGATGAGTGTTCGTCACCAATAGTACCTTATTTGTTGCGCTCATCTTACATTTGTTGAAACGGTGTTTAACTTATATCGCTACAAAGCCCACAGACCATAGATAACAACTCGTGCAGTTGGGCCACGCATTGGATGGTGGTCATGAAACCAACTGATTAAGAGTTGGGTCTGAAACGTTCCAAGTCGAGGACCTCGAGACAGGGCATCGAGAGTCCTATTGAGACTTGCGTCAAGAGTCGTGTTCATTGGATGAGTGCCGTGTTTCATCGGCGACAGGCGTGGGACGCCTACACGATCTTGATGGGTTGGTCGACGGGGGTTGAGCCGACTGGACTGACTCGGGGGGATCATCATATGGAAGCCTTGGAGCTTGGTCGGTATGATTGGTTTTCCCCGGTTCCGATAGTACGGGAGTAATCCTCAGATTTGAGGAATCATGGCAGTCGCGTGCAAATGACGGCTGTATCTTGGATATGGCGAGAGGTAATCATTCTGTAAGATGATTATCATAAGCCTTGTCCAGTGCAGTCGGAATGTATAGCGAGGACGGTGGATTCCAAGAAGAGGATCAGTCCCCTGTCAGTATGTGACAGAGGTATCTCCTATGCGCTCGGAGACACGTTCATGCTGTTTAAAGCTGTGGCCACAGTGTTTGCTTGAACAGGGAATGGTTTTCTGTGTCGACGCAATGAAGCATGCGTGGTGTCGAGTATTAAGCATAGATGCCTAGTCAAGGATGGGAACCGACGCACAATTCCATACCCTAGACTAAGGCCGGGAGACGATAGACGGAAGGATCGTACCCGTATGGAATCGACGCCTAAATGTTCACGCCAATTCACCTAGTCTCTAGTGCCATGGACCATTGCTAGATGGCCACCCATGGTAACGGGCCCCTGTGGGACACGGGCCCAAGTCTTGCTGAGGGTGAACCTAAAGGGTCACACACAAATCACCGAGGAGGTTGAGAGATCGACTTGAAGTCAATCTCGAAGGATAAAATAAGCAATTGGATTACTTAAGGGAAAGTCCATTAGATGAACGGGCCGATATTGTATCGGGCTTTCGTTTAATCGATAAATTGGATTTTCGATTAAATATGAAAAGTTGAGATGTTGAGACGTTGGATCTTTTAATTGGATCAAAAGATCAACGGGGATAATTTAAATGGTCATTAAATTGGATTTAATGTTGGGTTCGTCGTAATTGGATTACGATAAAACCCGGTCCGTTAAATTATGCCCGAGAGGAGAAATAATTCCTATTTTGGAATAGGAAGAAGTTGGACTTCTTCCCTTAATTAAACATGGCTGACATGCTCCCTTGGAGGTAGCAAAATCAGCCATGTTTCATGCTAGGTGGTATGTTGACTTGTCTCTTTTGGAAATAAACAAATCAACTCCAATCAAGCTCTTCCCTTTTGGTATGATTTGATCATACCATAAATTTTGGTAGGCTTGATTGAATAACTGATGGTGATTGATTGGAATGAATGTAGACATCCTTGGATGAACCTAGACACATTCCAATAATCACATTAATTATGTATATATATTAGAATATACAACACCAAGCATAAGTGATTCATTATTCATCTTTTTCTAGGAAAAAGAGAAGACAAAATCCCTCTCCTCTCTCTCAACTCTTGGCCCTCTCTCCCTCTCTCACACTTGTGTTCTTCACTTGATTTTGAATCAAGAAGAAGAACAAAGTAAGTTTAAGAGAGCACTAATTCATAGTGTTCTTCTCTTAAACCGATTCCTTCTTAAACCCGTTCTTTTCTAGCAAGAAGAACGTGTGTTTCTTCCGGTGTGGTGTGGATCACCTTTGGAGAATCCATACGTTTGGATTTCGTGAGCATTCCGGAGAAGGAACAACGCAAGTAGCCGGGAGCATACGCTAAACAATCAAAGGTAACGGTTTATTATGCTTTTGATTGATTATTTATATTTATCTATGCCCTATGTGTTTAGTATTCATTTCTAATATTTACACATCCTACATCGAACGCCCGATTGAGCACCCAAGGGTACACCCTTGGGATTCTCATATTTAAATTAGATTTAAATTTATGCACCATTTTCTCACTTTCTCGCTTCCGCTGGCGCTCCCGGGCGGATTCGCTTGTCCTTCAAAATGTTCATCCCCGAATATTCACCTAGTCTCTAGTACCATGGACCGTTGCTAGATGGCCACCCATGGTAACGGGCGGATCCTAGGAATCCGACCAAGTCTAGCTGAAAGGTGAACCTAAAGAGTCACACACAATCCACACACATTAAGTATTTAATTTAGAATTAAATATTTGGACAAATGGAACGATTAAATTGGATTTAATCGGGTCCTTTATTTTCTTGGAGAGAATTAATTTCTTTTATTAGATAAAAGGGATTAATCTAATAAATTAGATTTATTAGAATATTAATTCAGTGGGCCTAGGATAAATATTTATATTTATTATATTTATTTATTGCCCTTTGGAATATTTAAATAGGTTTTAAATATTCCATTAAATTAAATTAATGGTTGAGATTAAAAGGAGAGATGGATGGCTAGGATTAATTTGAGTAGGTCAAATACTACTTTGATTAGGACTTTGACTAGGTCAAAAAATCCTAGTCAAATTAGTCTTCTAGTGTTGGAGTTTGAAGAGGATTAAACTCTTCCTCTATAAATAGTCCTAGCCCTTCATCATTAGAGAGATGATTAATCTTGAAACACACACACCACACACACTCACTCGTGTGGCTCTCCTTCTCCCATCTCGTCCGCCTCTCTCTCTCACTCTCCAAGATTTGTTTCTTGTTCTTTTGTTCTTGGAACAATTGAACATAGGAGGATTAATCCCGTTAACCTAATAAAGTGTGATTGATCCATCCTCTCCAAAACAATTGTTCTTGGAACAATTGAACATAGGAGGATTAATCCCGGTGGCGGCGGCCAGCTGCCGGCTGTTAGGGTTTCCCTTTTATTTTATTTCAGTTTTAATTTTTTTAATTAATTCTGAAAAATTCGTTTTTGTTTAATTTTTGCCTATTTTCTAAGACGTTATTTTAGGAGGTGGAATTATATTGGATTTGTACCATATTTTCATACGTTACGCCTTTAGTTTTATCTTGGATAATTGTGATTGGTAATCATATGTTGTTAGCATGTATTTTATGTGATTGGATCATATGATTATGTGTGTTGGATGGAAATGGATGTATGGTTTAATTTTCTGTTGGGCCTGTGTGCCTCTTTTACTGCTTTCTCCTTCTCCCTTTCTAGTTGCCTTGGAATAATAAGGCATTCTACCTCCCTCCTTATGTACTCCCCCCGGGTTTTCGCTGGGGTTTCTATTTTTTAATATGTAATGAGAGTAGAATAGAAGTGAGGTTTTATTTTATGTAATTGGTGGAGAAGAAGGAAGGCCCACATGGAGAGCCCAAACCGGAGGTTCCAAGGCATTTCTGAAGGGAAGAAAGAGAAAAGAGACCAAGGCCCATCAGAATGATGATTGGGTTACTATTAATGTAATAGTGTAGGACCAACCCTAGATTGACCATAGATCCACTGCGGGCTCAGTGGGTCGCATAGGATTCGGGCTCGTGATCATCCAACAGGGGCGTGCTAGGCTTTAATTTTGCATGTGGTTATTATGATGGATGAATGGTGTTTTATTTATCATATAACTGCCATGGGATGCCATTTGTTTTCGCATTATGGATGAATGTGTTAATATCTATTTATGAGATCTCGGTCATTTCCTACTCTCACATTGGTTGGACCAATTTCCAAATATTAGACCCTAAACAAACTGGACATGGACTCTAGGAGTTCGTCCATGCCTTCCAATCCATGGCATAGTGAGGAGGCTGATTTAGGTCGATAGCGTGGTCTCACGAGTCGTGGCACGTCTATCGTACTTAAAAGAAGCTGCACCATGTCATGAACGAAAAGTAGACCGCTGTTACCTGTCTCACGAGTCGTGGAGGTAGCAGTGGGTCTATGGCTCGGTTGATTGGGTCGGGTCTAACGCCCGATTAGCATGATTCGCTTGGAGTCCTCGGGATTATGTGAAAGGGTGAGGCAATAATCTTGGGAATCTCGTGAAACGAGAATGGTATGGCATACCTCCCACAGGATTCTTCCCATGCGAATCGTAAAAGCGGGGTATGGGGAAATTCGCTGTGGATCCCAAGCCCGCTAGGAAAAGGTTTCCCAAAAACAACGTTTGAGAGTACCGTGTTTTCGTATAAATAGTGGGAGCATTAAATGACTAAAGACCAAGCATTTAATTATATATATCAAACCTTCGTCTTTTAAATTCAGCTGATCACAAACTCTGTTTTTTTTAAATATAGATTTAAAATGTCTAAGAACCCTTTATCAACCATTCTTGATACCAACAAATTCAATGGAACCAATTACAACGACTGGTTGCGGAATCTCAGGATAGTCCTGGATTATGAGAACCAAGGCTAAGTCATGGACGAGCCTCTCCTTAGGACCTTACCGGAAGGATCCATGCCGGAAGAACGTCAGATGTTTGAGACTTGGCATAAGGATAACCGAAAGGTCCGTAGCGTCATACTTGCTTCGATGACGAATGAGATTCAGAAGCAGTATGAAAGGCTAGACGATGTCCCTTCCATTATGGCTTACCTTAAGGATTGCTATGCAGTCCCGGACCGACATACTAGGTATGTCGCGACTAAGGCATTCTTTGAAACCAAAATGACAGAAGGATCCTCTGTACAAGACCACGGGGTTAAAATGCTTACCCTGGTGGAAAAGCTCGAGGACCTAAAGGCAAGCCTCGATAATGAGATGTACATAGATGTGATCCTTCAGTCACTCCGACCCTCCTTCGACCAATTTATTGTCAACTACAACATGAATGCACTTGAGAAGGGCATTCATGAGTTGATTAATATGTTGGTGCAATACGAGGCAACAACCAAAAAGTCCACGCCTTCGGTATTGTTTGGAGGTGCTTCCACTTCCAAAATGAAAGGCAAGGTGAAAGAAATTGTGGATCGTCCCGGGAAAAGCGCGAATGCGGAAGCGCGGTATAATTAAAATTAAATATGGAATTTAAACATGCTTTTAAATTAAATTTCAAAGGGTGTGCCTTTGAAATTTCCCGGGCGTTCGGTGTATCTCATGAACGAATAACACAAAATAAATCATGGAGGCCATAGGGTTGGAAATTAAAGAGAGGACGAAAAATTAAAACGAGACCTACCCGTTGTCGTTTTCGTCTTCAACGGCTACAAGCGTTGTTCCCCGTTTTGCACCAAGATCTCGTCTTTGAGACCCTCTAAATCGTGACACACGATCCACCCACGTATCTTGCACGTCGTGCTAGCAACGAACAAGTTTATGGTTTTTTTTTGGAGTGGATGAATCAATAACACATTATTGATTAATGGTATTGATTCATCAAGTTCTTAATGTTCCAAGAACAAAAAGAACCAAGAAAATATTTCTTAGAGAGGGAGAGAGAATCGGACGAGAGAGAGGGAGAGAGAATCCGTGTGTGTGTGTTGTAGTGTGTGTGTTGGAGTTTCATCATCATTCAACTTGTAGGATGCTAGGGGTTTATATAGAAGAGGAGTCTAATCCTCTTTAAACTCCTCTTTCAAGAACTCTATTTTGACTAGGATTTTGACCTAGTCAAAGTCCTAGTCAAAGTAGTGTTTTGACCTAGTCAAAACAATCCTAGCCATCCATCTCTCCCATTCATCTCACCGTTGATTTAATTTAATTTAATGGAATATTTAAAACCTATTTAAATATTTCCAAGAGGCTAAAATAAATATAAATATTATTTAAGCCTATTAAATAAATCCCTTTGATAAATCTAATTTATCAATTTAATTCCTTATGTCTAATAGAAGGAATTATTTCTCCAAGAAAAAATAAAGGACCCGATTAAATCCAATTTAATCATTCCTTCACTCCAATATTTAATTCCTAATTAAATATCTAAATGTGTGTGGATAGTGTGTGACTCTTTAGGTTCACCTTTCAGCTAGACTTGGTCGGATTCCTAGAATCCTTCCGTTACCATGGGTGGCCATCTAGCAACGGTCCATGGCACTAGAGACTAGGTGAAATATTCAGGGATGAACATTTAGGCTCTAACAGACACTTGTCCTTCTGTCTTCGGTCTCATCACTTAGAGTCTAGGGCACGGATAATGCAGGTACCCATTTTGGACCTAAGTGTTGGTCTGTCCTCACTAAACGCCGCAAGGGAATCCTTCCCTTCTGTTCAGTTACTGTGGCCACAGATTTTAGGGACAAGACACAGAGCATACATGAGACTCAACTGTCAATACCTATTGGCAGGAGACAGATCCTTTCTTGGAAACTACTGTCACTTTGTACACCAGAACTGTACTAGACATGGCTTATGACTACCAAAGAGAATTCTGGCAATCTCTCACCATATCTAAGATACAGCCCTAACGTACAGGTAAACTGAGCAATTCCTCAAGTCAAAGGACTTGGCCTGTACCGTTGGAACCGGGAATACACGTCATACCTTGCTGACCATACTCAAGGTCCTCCGTAAGACGGTTCCCGCGAGTCACCTCAGTCAGCTGCGTCCTAGCATGCTAACCCACTAACACTGCTTAGACGACCCTCGTCACCCGTCGATGAAACACGACAGCAGGTGCTTAGTGCAAGTCTCAAATGGAATCCCGGTACCCATTTTCGGGATTCCTTGACTTGGAGATTTCCGGACTGATTCGGGAAGACTGATTCCATGGACCTACCTCCAAGCGTAGTCCCAGTCCCCGAAATTGATTCTCAGTCCGTGGGCTTTGTTTGCGTAGTGAACAGATATGGAAAACAAATATGAGTGAACACAAACAAAGTGATGCCAAATGAAATTCACTTCTTTATTCATTAATGATTTATCAAACACCTGAAATTGTCTAGACATAGGTTACATATTCCTGCCAAAATTGGCTTACATGGTCACCTATTCTAACAATCTCCCACTTGACCTTTAAAGCCAATCACCCATATGCCTAATCCCCATCTTCTCAAGATGTTGCGTATGAGCACTCTGCGACATAGGCTTTGTCAGCGGGTCTGCTGTGTTGTCTGCTGAGTTGACTCGGTCCATCCGAACGTCACCTCTTCCTACCATTTCTCTAAGAAGATGGTAGCGTCTAAGAATGTGTTTGGAACGGTGATGAGATCTCGGTTCCTTTGCTTGCGCTATTGCACCGTTGTTATCACAGAAGATGACAACAGGCTCGGCGATGCTAGGCACCACACCCAACTCTTGGATGTAGTTTCTCATCCAAACCGCTTCCTTAGCAGCTTCTGAAGCTGCTATGTATTCAGCCTCAGTGGTGGAGTCAGCAGTGGTTGCTTGCTTGGAACTTTTCCAAGCCACTACTCCTCCGTTGAGTTTGAATACATACCCCGATTGAGACTTGGCATCATCGTCATCAGACTGGAAGCTAGCGTCGCTAAAGCCTTCCAGAATTAGTTCTCCATTGCCATAGACTAGGAACATTTCCTTAGTCCTCCTAAGGTACTTAAGGATGCCCTTAACGGCATTCCAATGTGCCTCTCCTGCACAGGACTGATATCTGCTTGTCACGCTCAAAGCGTATGCAATGTCAGGCCTGGTGCAATGGACCGCATATTGGATGCTACCTATGGCAGAAGCATAGGGGATGACTTTCATCTTTTCAAGTTCCTCATCAGTCTGCGGGGACTGCTTCTTGGACAACTTGATCCCATGCCTCATTGGAAGGAATCCTCGTTTGGAGTTGTCCATTCGATATCTCTTTAGGACTTTCTCCATATACGAGTTTTGGGTGAGCCCTAACATCCTTTTAGATCTGTCCCTGACAATCTGGATGCCTAGGATGTAGGAGGCTTCACCCAAGTCCTTCATGGAAAACTTGGTTGACAACCATGCTTTTGTGTTTCCTAACATTCTGACGTCATTACCAATGAGCAGAATGTCATCCACGTAAAGCACTAGGAACACTATAGAGCTCCCACTGACCTTCTTGTATACACAAGGGTCGGATTCGTTTTTGATGAAGTCATATCCCCGTATTACTTCATCAAATCGAATGTTCCAACTTCGGGATGCTTGTTTGAGGCCATAGATGGACTTCTGGAGACGACAGACCTTCTGTTCTTCTCCAGTGACCGTGAAACCCTCCGCCTGATCCATATAGATCTCTTCTTCAACGAAACCGTTGAGGAAGGCCGTTTTCACGTCCATCTGCCATATTTCATAGTCATACCAAGCTGCTATGGCAAGCAGGATCCGAATGGACTTAGCCATGGCTACTGGCGAGTAGGTATCCTCAAAATCGACCCCGGGTCGTTGAGTATATCCCTTAGCTACAAGCCTAGCCTTAAAGGTTGTGACTTCTCCATCAACGCCGAGTTTGCGCTTGTAGACCCACTTACAGCCCACTGGCTTAACACCTTTCGGTGGATCTACAAGTCTCCAAACTTGGTTCTCGCTCATGGAGTCCATTTCGGTCTTCATGGCCTCAAGCCATTTCCCGGAGTCGATGTCAGACATCGCTTCCCCGTATGTCTTAGGATCGTTATCCAGAAGATCGGTCGCACCTAGAAACCCATATCTCACTGGAGGTCTGGATTCTCTAGTGGACCTACGGAGGACGGGAACGTCAGTGGTGACTGTGGGCGCTGACTGTATCGGAGCCGGCGGTTCAGGGGCCGGGACTGGCCTTTCTTGAGGTTGTCCTTCATGCCTAGCATGTTGGACTTCTCTAGGTTGGTCAGCCCTCCGTGCGTTAATCCTAAATCCTCTTGGTGAGGTTTCCGCGGCTATTTCTGATGGCTGAGTTCCATCACTTGATTCCTCAAGGATCAGCTCATCAGGTTGGATATCCTCCGGGAAGCCTTGCTCCAAGAATACTGCATTCCTTGAAACAAATACCTTTTGTTCCAAAGGGTCATAAAAGTAATAACCCGCAGTTTCTCTAGGGTATCCAACGAACCTGCATAGGCTAGACCTGGATTCTAGCTTATCTCCCACTAACCTCTTGACGTATGCGGGGCTACCCCACACTTTCAAGTAGTTGTAGGACGCAGGCTTGCCGTGCCATATCTCATATGGCGTTTGGGTCAATGCACTGGTAGGCGCCAAATTCAACAACTTGGCTGCCGTTTCTAATGCATAACCCCAAAACGATAAGGGCAATTTGGTAAAACTCATCATGGACCGAACCATGTCCAACAGGGTTCGGTTCCTCCTTTCAGAGATGCCGTTTAACTGTGGTGTTCCGGGAGGTGTCCATTCTGATATTATACCATGTTCTTTTAGATAATCAAGGAATTCGGCACTAAGGTATTCTCCACCTCGGTCTGACCGTAGGATTTTAATTTTGCAGTTGGTCTGGTTCTCCACTTCAAGTCTGAATTCTTTAAACCTCTCAAGAGCTTCAGACTTGTACCTCATTAGGTAAACATAACCATACCGTGAATGATCATCGGTGAAGGTTATGAAGTAGGAGAACCCACCTCGAGCCTGCGTCCTTAGTGGTCCACATACGTCTGTATGGACCAAGTCCAACAGACCCGTGGCAAGCCTGCTTTGACCTACAAAGGGCTTCTTGGTCATTTTCCCTCTTAGACAAGATTCACAAGTTGGTAGATCGCTCAAGTTCCCAACCTCTAGGTTCTTTGAGTCTACCAACCTTTTCATCCTATCTTGGGATATGTGACCTAGCCTAGCGTGCCACAGACGTGCGTTCCCGTTATTATCTAATTTCCGTTTGTGTTGAGCGTTAAGAACGAAATTCGTTTGTTGCAAGATATAGAGCCCGTTGTGCAATGTACCAAGTAGATGAGCAATTCCACATCTCATCAAATAAAAGCAATTTTTATTGATTCTAAACTCATAACCACTATTGTCCAACAATGGAATGGAAATGATGTTCTTAATCATACTAGGTACAAAATAAACCTGCTCTAATTCTATGCTAATGGTATCACTAATCACTAAAGTGGCGGATCCTACTGCTTCTGCCGAGATGGCCTTGCCATTTCCAAGCTTCAGGATCATGTCCCCGCTACTTAGTTTTCTGCTTCTTTTCAGCACCTGCAAATCATTGCAAATGTGAGCTCCACAGCCGGTATCCAATACCCAAGAGGCAGAATTAGTGACCATATTAACCTCAATCACATATATACCTTGGTTTGAGAAGAGTTTGGGGCACTCTCTCTTCCAATGCCCTTTCTCACGGCAGTTGATACATATGTCATATGCTTTTGACTGTTGCTTGGAGACAACCTTTCCCTTTCCTTTGCCTTTCCCCTCTTTGGCAATGGGAACACTCTGAGTGTTCGTAGCTGCTATGACGGCTTTTCCCTTCCCCTTCTTCTTTTTCCAACGTCCGACACCCTTGCCTTTCGTCTTGGAAGTTGAAGCACCTCCAAACAATACCGAAGGCGTGGACTTCTTAGTCGTTGCCTCGTATTGCACCAACATATTGATCAACTCATGAATGCCCTTCTCAAGTGCATTCATGTTATAGTTGACGATAAATTGGTCGAAGGAGGGTGGGAGTGACTGAAGGATCACATCTATGTACGTTTCGTTATCGAGACCTGCCTTTAGGTCCTCGAGCTTTTCCACTAGGGTAAGCATTTTAACCCCATGCTCTTGTACAGAGGATCCTTCTGTCATTTTTAGTTCCAAAGAACGCCTTGGTCGCGACATACCTAGTATGCCGGTCCGAGACTGCATAGCAATCCTTAAGGCGAGCCATAATGGAAGGGACATCGTCTAGCCTTTCATATTGCTTCTGAATCTCATTGGTCATCGAAGCAAGTATGACGCTACGGATCTTCCGGTTATCCTTATGCCAAGTCTCGAACGTCTCACGTTCTTCTTGGCGTGGATCCTTCCGGTAAGGTCCTAGGGAGAGGCTCGTCCATGACGTTAGCCTTGGTTCTCGTAATCTAGGACTATCCTGAGATTGCGCAACCAGTCGTTGTAGTTGGTTCCATTAAATTTGTTTGTCTCAAGAATGGTTGATAGTGGGTTGATAGCCGTGCGCGCAGGGCAGCAGGCCCAGCCTGCCGCCCCTGCGCGCGCAGGCACTGCCTGGCCGGGCGCGCGCGCGCGCCTGGCCGGCAGCGCGCTGCGCGGCCTGGTGTTTCGGCAGGCCGTCGCGCGCGCAGGCTCCTCTGCCTCGCGCGCGCCGGCCTGCTGGTCGCCAGCCGCGTGCCTGCGCTGTGCGCAATGCGCGCGCGCAGACGCGCACTGGGCACGCCCGCCGGGCGCGCGCGCGCAGACGCCTCCGTCTGCGTGCGCGCGCGCCTGGCAGCGCGCCTGGTGCCGTCCGTGCGCCGGGCTCTCCGCCTGATAGCCTTGCGCGCGCGCGCGCAGACACCCTCGTCTGCCCGCGCGCGCGGCTGGAGGCGCCCCCTTGCGCCCGCGCCCGCGCGCAGCCATCCTGGCTGCGCGCTGCCCCTGCGCGACCGGCTGGGCGGGCGCGCGCAGGCTACCCTTGCCTGCGCGCGTCTGCCCTGCCGGCAGCGCTCGGCTGCGCGCGGCCAGCCTTCCCGGCTGGCCGGCTGTGGCGTCTCTCGTTTTCAGTTCAATTTTCCCCCCGTTTCCCAAGAAAAAACAGAAAAATACCAACATTCAGAATTTCACACACGAATTAAAAGGAATAAAACAACATGCTTTAATAATCAAGAAAATCAAGATTCAATTAAAACATGCTCAAAACACGTTTCATGCTTAAAAACGCACATAAACCCTAGGCCTATACACCGAACCGGGCTCTGATACCACTGAAAGGAATTGTGGATCGTCCCGGGAAAAGCGCGAATGCGGAAGCGCGGTATAATTAAAAAAAATAAATGCGGAATTTAAACATGCTTTAAATTAAAGAACACGTTTCAAAGGGTGTGCCTTTGAAATTCTCGGGTGTTCGGTGTATCTCATGAATAATAAAAACATAAAAGAATCATGGAGGCCATAGGGTTGAAGAATAAAAGAGGACGAAAAATCTAAAACGAGACCTACCCGTTGTCGTTTTCGTCTTCAACGGCTACACGCGTTGTTCCCCGTTTTGCACCAAGATCTCGTTCTTGAGACCCTCCAAATCGTGACACACGATCCACCCACGTATCTTGCACGTCGTGCTAGCAACGAACAAGTTTATATTTTGGAGTGGATGAATCAACAACACGTTATGAATTAACGGTATTTGATTCATCAAGTTCTAATGTTCCAAGAACAAGAGAACAAAGAAAAATAATTTTCTTGGAGTGTGTGAGAGAGAGAGAGGGCGGACGAGATAGAGGGAGAGAGAGCCGAGTGTGTGTGTGTGTTGTGTGTGTGTTGGAGATTCATCATCATTCAACTTGTAGGATGCTAGGGGTTTATATAGAAGAGGAGTCTAATCCTCTTTAAACTCCTCTTTCAAGAACTCTATTTTGACTAGGATTTTGACCTAGTCAAAGTCCTAGTCAAAGTAGTGTTTTGACCTAGTCAAAACAATTCTAGCCATCCATCTCTCCCATTCATCTCACCGTTGATTTAATTTAATTTAATGGAATATTTAAAACCTATTTAAATATTTCCAAGAGGCTAAAATAAATATAAATATTATTTAAGCCCATTAAATAAATCCCTTTGATAAATCTAATTTATCAATTTAATTCCTTATATCTAATAGAAGGAATTATTTCTCCAAGAAAAATAAAGGACCCGATTAAAATCCAATTTAATCATTCCTTCACTCCAATATTTAATTCCTAATTAAATATCTAAATGTGTGTGGATAGTGTGTGACTCTTTAGGTTCACCTTTCAGCTAGACTTGGTCGGATTCCTAGAATCCTTCCGTTACCATGGGTGGCCATCTAGCAACGGTCCATGGCACTAGAGACTAGGTGAAATATTCAGGGATGAACATTTAGGCTCTAACAGTACACTTGTCCTTCTGTCTTCGGTCTCATCACTTAGAGTCTAGGGCACGGAAAATGCAGGTACCCATTTTGGACCTAAGTGTCGGTCTGTCCTCACTAAACGCCGCAAGGGAATCCTTCCCTTCTGTTCAGTCACTGTGGCCACAGTTTTAGGACAAGACCTAGAGTATACATGAGACTCAACTGCCAAAACCTATTGACAGGAGACAGATCCTTTCTTGGAAACTACTGTCACTTTGCACACCAGAACTGCACTAGACATGGCTTATGACTACCAAAGAGAATTCTGGCAATCTCTCACCATATCTAAGATACAGCCCTGATGTACAGGTAAACTCAGCAATTCCTCAAGTCAAAGGACTTGACCTGTACCGTTGGAACCGGGAATATACGTCATACCTAGCAGACAAATACTCAAGGTCCTCCGTAAGAACGGTTCCCACGAGTCACCTCAGTCAGCTGCGTCCTAGCATGCTAACCCACTAACACTGCTTAGACGACCCTCGTCACCCGTCGATGAAACACGACAGCAGGTGCTTAGTGCAAGTCTCAAATGGAATCCCGGTACCCATTTTCGGGATTCCTTTGACTTGGAGATTTCTGGACTGATTCGGGAAGACTGATTCCATGGACCTACCTCCAAGCGTAGTCCCAGTCCCCGAAATTGATTCTCAGTCCGTGGGTTTTGTTTGCGTAGTGAACAGATATAGAAAACAGATATAAGTGAACACAAACAAAAGTAATGCCAAATGAAATTCACTTCTTTATTTATTAATGATTTATCAAACACCTATAATTGTCTAGACATAGGTTACATATACCCGCCAAAATTGGCTTACATGGTCACCTATTCTAACACCGTGTCCCACAAGGGCCCGTTACCATGGGTGGCCGTCTAGCAACGGTCCATGGCACTAGAGACTAGGTGAATTGGCGTGAACATTTAGGCGCTGATTCCGTACGGGTAGGACCCTTCCGTTCTACCGTCTCCCGGGCTTAGTCTTAGGGTATGGAATTGGGCGTCAGTTCCCATCCTTGACTAGGCATCTATGCTTAATACTCGAGACCACGTATGCTTCACTGCGTCGACACAGGAAACCATTCCCTGTTCGACCAACCACTGTGGCCACAGCTTCAAACAGCATGAACGTGTCTCCGAGTGCATAGGAGATACCTCTGTCACATACTGATAGGGGATGGATCCTCTTCTAGGAACCCACCGTCCTCGCTACACATTCCGACTGCACTGGACAAGGTTTATGATAATCATCTTACAGAATGAATACCTCTCGCCAGATCCAAGACTACAGCAGTCATGTGCACGCGACTGCCATGATCCCTCAAGTTTGAGGATTACTCCCGTACTATCGGAACCGGAGAAAACCAATCATACCGACCAAGCCTCCAAGGCTTCCATATGATGATCCCCGCGAGCCAGTCCAGTCGGCTCGACCCCAGTCGACCAACCCATCAAAATCGTGTAGGCGTCCCACGCCTGTCGCCGATGAAACACGGAACTCATCCAATGAACACGACTCTTGACGCAAGTCTCAATATGACTCTCGATGCCCTGTCTCGAGGTCCTTGACTTGGAACGTTTCAGACCCAACTCTTAATCAGTTGGTTTCATGACCACCATCCAATGCGTGGCCCAACTGCACGAGTTGTTATCCATGGTCTGTGGGCTTTGTTGCGATATAAGTTAAACACCATTTTAACAAATGTGAAATGAGCGCAACAAAGTAAGCACCAGAAGTGACGAATACTCATTTATTCATCACATAATAATATTACATTTATATCAAGTTATCAGATTGGTTAGAAATCGCGAAACCTATTGGCTTTCTGGTCACCTATTCTAACAATCTCCCACTCGACCCAAAGGTAATCACCCATTGACCTCAAACCTCTTATTCAGATGGTGAGTGTGGGCAATTTGCGACATGGCTTAGCAAGTGGATCTGCTATGTTTTCTGCGGAGCTGACTCGTCCAACCGAATGTCACTTATGCTATCCATCGCTCTAAGTAGATGGTAGCATCTAAGAATACGCTTGGATCGTGATGAGATCTCGGTTCCTTGCTAGCGCTATCGCCCCGTTGTTATCATAAAAGATAATTACAGGCTAAGCAATGCTAGGTACTACATCCAACCCTTGGATGTAGCTCATCAACCAAACTACTCCTTAGCAGCTTCCAAAGCCGGTATGTATTCAAAACTCTATGGTGGAGTCCGCCGTGGTAGCCTAATTGGAACTCTTCCAAGTAACCACGCCACTATTTAGTCTAAATACAAAACAATACTGAGACTTGGCATCATCGTCACCCGACTGGAAGCTAGCGTCGCCATAGCCTTCCAGTATCAACTCTCCATCGCCGTAGATCAAGAACATGTCCTTAGTCCTTTTCAAGTACTTCAGGATAGTCTTGACTGCACTCCAGTGTGCCTCCCCGACACACGACTGATATCGACTTGTTACGCTTAGAGCGAAAGCCACATCAGGTCTAGTGCACTGAACAACATACTGTATGCTGCCTACGGCTGAAGCACAGGGGATGTCCAACATCCTTTTAAGCTCCTCATCAGTCTTAGGAGACTGCTTCTTGGATAACTTAATTCCATGCCTCATAAGAAGGAATCCTCGTTTTGAGTTCTCCATCTTGAATCTCTTCAAGACTTTCTCAATATACGAGGACTGGGCCATTCCTAACATCCTTCTAGATCTATCCCTGTAGATCTTGATACCTAGGATGTAGGATGCCTCGCCCATATCCTTTATGGAGAATTGCGTTTGACAACCAAGCTTTAGTGGTACCTAACATCTTAGCATCATTCGCAATGAGCAAGATGTCATCCACGTAAAGCACCAGAAACGCAACTGAGCTCCCACTGATCTTCTTGTATACATAAGGATCGGATTCGTTCCTGATGAAATCATTATCCCCGTATGACTTCATCAAAACGTATGTTCCAGCTTCGGGAAGCTTGTTTGAGGCCACAGATGGACCTTTTGAGATGGTAGACCTTCTGCTCTTCTCCAACAGTTGTTGAAACCTTCCGGCTGATCCATATAGATCTCTTCCTCTACGAAACCATTGAGGAAGGCCATTTTCACGTCCATTTACCATATTTCATAGTCATACCATGCTGCTATGGCAAGCAGTATCCGAATGGACTTGGCCATTTACTACGGGCGAGTAGGTTTCCTCAAAATCGACCACGGGTTGCTGAGTGTAACCTTTCGCCACAAGCCTGGCTTTGAAGGTTGTAACCTCCCCGTCAGCTCCAAGCTTACGTTTGTAGACCCATTTTACACCCTACGGGTTTTACCCCTTTTAGGTGGGTCTACTAGGGTCCAAACCTTGTTTGTACCCATCGAGTCCATCTCGGATTTCATGGCCTCAAGCCACTTATCCGAATCGATGTCCGACATCGCTTCTCCGTACGTCTTTGGATCATTATCCAACTAACCGGTCAGGCCCAGAAATCCATACCTATCAGGTGCATGGGATACTCTGGCCGACCTACGGTGGACTGGAACAATATCAGTGGGAACTACTCGCTCAGATGTCACTGCCGCCTCATGGGGTGCCTCACTTGCTTCCTCAAGTAACCCCTCATCGCGGTCGACTATCCGATGGAAAACCCTTTTCCAAGAACACTACGTTTTGCGAGACAAAAAACCTTTTGCTCGGAGGAATCAGAGAAAAAATACCCCGCAGTTTCTTTCTGATAGCCGATGAACCTGCATAAACTAGACCTTGAGTCCAGTTTATCTCCCATTAATCTCTTGACATATGCGGGGCAACCCCACATTTTCAAGTATTTGTAGGAGGTAGGCTTGCTATGCCATATCTCATATGGCATTTGGGATACCTTTTTAGATGGCGCCAAGTTCAAAACTTTGGCCGCCGTCTCAAGAGCGTATATCCCCAGAAGGAAAGGCGAAGTTCGGTGAAACTCATCATGGATCGGACCATGATCCAACAAGGTCCGATTCCTCCTTTCAGACACACCATTAAGCTGTGGTGTTCCAGGAGGGGTCCACTGAGAGAGAATCCCATTCTCTTTTAGATAATCATTAAACTCACCCCTTAATTACTCTCCGCCTCGGTCCCGACCGAAGGGCTTTGATCTTGCGACCGGTTTGGTTCTCTACTTTCAAGTCTGTATTCCTTAAACCTTTCAAAGGCTTCAGACTTATACCTCATCAGGTTAACATAATCATACCCGTGAGTGATCATCGGTGAAGGTTATGAAGTACGAGTACCCACCTCTAGCCTAAGTATTTAGTGCGCCACAGACATCCGTATGGATCAAATCCAACAGACCACTGGCTAGCGTACTTTGTCCAACGAAGGGTTTCTTGGTCATCTTTCCCTTCAGACAGGATTCACAGATCGGTAGGTTGTCCAAATCGTCTATTTCTAGACTCTTTAAGTCCACCAACCTTCTTATCCTATCTTCAGAGATATGACCTAACCTCGCATGCCATATCTGTGCGTTATTATGATCATCACATTTTTGTTTGTGTTCTGCAGTCATAATCCAATTAGACTGTTGAAGTATGTATAGACCGTTGACCAATGTACCAAGCAGATGAGAAATACCATGTTTAACAATGAAAAAAACTGTTTTTTTATGGTAAATTCATATCCCTCCTTATCAAGGGACCGGGATGGAAACAATGTTTTTAATCATGCTAGGTAAATAGAAACAGTCGTTCAGTACAATCCTAAACATGACTACTAATGGCTAACTCTAGTGATCCTACGGCCTCCGCAGCAACGGCCTTGCCATCGCCTAGCCTCAGGATCATCTCATCCTTGGTTAGCCTTCTGCTTCTTTGCAGTGCCTGCAAATCATTGCAGATGTGAGCACCACACCCGGTATCCAATACCCATGAAGCAGAATTAGTAATCATATTTACTTCAACCACAAACATTACCTGGGTTGGAGAGGAAGCTATGGGCACTCCCTCTTCCAATGCCCTTTCCCTTGGCAATGCATGCACACATCATTTGCCTTGGACCGCTGAGAAACCATGGGCCTTCCCTTTCCCTTTGCTCGGTCCAACCGGAGCAATAGGGACGCCCGAAGCGCGAGCAGGGGCCACAACCGTCTTCCCTTTGCCCTTCTTCCTCTTCCAACGTCCGGCCTTCTTGCCATTCGCCTTGGAGGTTAAAGCCTCTCCTATCAATATCGCCGGCGCCGAGTTGTGGGTCGTTGCCTCGTATTGGACCAGCATGTTGATCAACTCATGAATAGACTTCTCAAGTCCGTTCATGTTGTAGTTTTACAACAAATGGGTCATAGCATGGAGGAAGCGACTGGAGGATCATGTCAATGTATGTGTCATTGTTAAGCCCAGCTTTAGGTCCTCGCGTTTTCTCCCCTAGGGAGAGCATCTTGACCCCATGACTTTGTACAGACGCTCCTTCAGCAAGCTTGGTGCCAAAAAAATGCTTTTGTGGCGGCATATCTAATATGCCTATTCGGAACCGCATAAAACTTCGTTCATGTGGACCATTATGCGGAGACGTTGTGTCCAGCCTCTCATACTGCTTCTGGATGTCGTTAGACATCAAAGTCAGTATGATACTGCATACTTTCCGGTTGTCCTCATGCCATTTCCTCGAACGTCAAATGTTCTTCAGGCGTGGACTCCTCCGGTAAGTCGCTCGGTGGCGGCTCGACCAAGACGTAGCCTTGCGTTCTCGAAATCGAGGACAATCCTCAGGTTTCTCAGCCAGTCCGAGTAGTTCGTTTCGTTTGAATTTGTCAGTCTCGAGAATCATGGTTAATGGGTTCTTAGACATATCTACATTAATGAAAATGTTAAAGCAGAAATTAGCAAAATGATGGTAATATTATTGTTCAAGTTGAAGACTTGGTCTTTTAGTCTTTAACCCTCCCACTATTTATACGAAAGTCCGCCACTCTCAAGTTGGAGTTTCAGAAAATCATTTCCTTAGTGGGCTTGGGATCCACAAGCGTAATCTCCATGCCCCGCTTTTACGATTCACATGAAGAAGACCTCGTGGGAGATATCTAATATTATTCTCATCCAATGAGATTCCCAAGATATTTTGCCTCACCTATTCGCATAGTTCCGAGGACTCCAAGCGAACCATGTTACTTAGTGTTGGGCCCGACCCATCAACCAAATCATACTTCAAACTGTCGCCCCCCACGACTCGTGAGACAGGGAAACAGCGAGCGCAGTCTTTTTTGTTCACAACAATGGTGCAGCTTTCTCTTAGTCCAAGTGTGCCGCGACTCGTGAGACCACACTTAGGTAGTGGTAGCTTTCTCACCACATTGTTGTGGATGGAGGGCTCGCACAGATCAAAATGCCATTTTATCCATGTCCGTTCTGGGCCTAATATTTAGTTTGGTCCAACAAAATGAGAGTTTGAGTGTGATCGAGACCTCATCACATTATGGTGTTTTAGCATGCATAAATATCCAATATTTAAAGCGATAAATAAATACGCTGCATGCATAAAACATAGCATACCCTTGTTAGGATGATCACAAGCCCAACCTATGCGACCCACTGAGCCCGCAGTGAGTCTATGGTCTGTCTAGGGTGGTCCTAAATTATTACAATAATAATATACCCATTGTCATTCCAATGGGCCTTGAAGTGCTTCTTTTTCACGCCTTGATGCTTCTCCTTGGGGTCTCCCGACTCCAATTGCTTGTTAAAATTAAAATCTCACCAATCCTCTCTCTACTCTCATTACAACTGAAAGTAATACATTGGTAATAAAGAAAACAAGCCTTAACATCATAAGGCTGAAAATACGGGAGCTGATAGTCCCAAAAAACAAGAGGCACGCAGGCCCCACCCAACAGAAAATAAATGATCATACATTCATCCATACATAAGGTCTAGGGCTTTTGTGATCATCCCATGTTGATTCCATCAACACACATAACATAATTAGTCCAAATAATCATGCATAAATACCAATGGATATTCCAAATACCCAAGTGATGTCCAACATCACAAAAGCATAAACATATAAATAATATGCAAAATTGAAATTTCAAATTTAATGGACATTTTAAACAATGCATCCAATGCATGTATTAATCCCAAATTAATTAAGCAAATTTAATTCAAGGAATAATCCAACTATTCCAAAATCAAAAATGCAAAATTAATAATATTTTCATAATATTGTGCAGAAAAATCAAATTTTCCGAAAAACATCGAAAAACGGCACAAAACGGCCCAGCCGTTTGTGCCGGCCGGCCACCCGCGCGCACAGGGAGCGCGTGTTGGCCTCGGCCGACAACGCACAGCGCGCGCGCGCCGCTACCGTCCGAACCAAATTTTTACTTTTTTTTGTTTTTCAATACTGTTTCGGCACAATAACAATAATATTTTTTCTGAAAATAAGCATGCAATTTTTAGATCCAATCTGACAAAATTAAGCATGCCAAAAGTCCATTAAATCCAAACAATTGAATCATCATATTATTCATATATTTATATATAATCTAACATGCCAATAAAGCCATTCAAAGCAAGTAGATCATGCCAAACACATAGATTTATGCCCCTTACATCGAACCGGGCTCTGATACCACTTGAAGGACAAGCAGATTCGCCTGGGAGCGCGAGCGGAAGCGAGAAAGCGAGAAAAGTGCGTAAATTTAAATTAAATTTAAGTGAACGAATCCCAAGGGGTGTACCCTTGGTGTTTCAACCGGGCGTTCGATGTAGGATGTGTAAATATTAGAAACATATATTTAAACACATAGGGCATAGATATATACAATAAATCAATCAAAGCGTAAGGAGACCGTTATCTTCGATTGTTTAGCGTATGCTCCCGTCTACTTGCGTTGTTCTTTCTCCGGAATGCTCACGAAATCTAAACGTATGGATTCTCCAAAGGTGATCCACACCACACCGGAAGAAACACACGTTCTTCTTGCTAGAAAAGAACGGGTTTAAGAAGGAATCGGTTTAAGAGAAGAACACTATGAATTAGTGCTCTCTTAAACTTACTTTGTTCTTCTTCTTGATTCAAAATCAAGTGAAGAACACAAGTGTGAGAGAGGGAGAGAGGCCGAGAGTTGAGAGAGAGGAGAGGGGATCCAAAAATTGTCTTCTCTTTTTCCTAGAAAAAGATGAATAATGAATCACTTATGCTTTGTGTTGTATATTCTAATATATATGCATAATTAATGTGATTATTGGAATGTGTCTAGGTTCATCCAACGATGTCTAGATTCATTCAAATCAATCACCATCAATTCTTCAATCAAGCCTACCAAAATTTATCGTACGATCAAATCATACCAAAAGGGAAGAGCTTGATTGGAGTTGATTTGTCTCTTTCCAAAAGAGATAATTCAACATACCACCTACCATAAAACATGGCTGATTTTGCTTCCTCCAAGGATGTTAGAATGGGTGACCAGAAAGCCAATAGGTTTGGCGATTTGTAACCTATCTGACAACTTGATGTCAATGTAATATTATTATGTTATGAATAAGATGAGTGTTCGTCACCAATGGTACCTTCTTTGTTGCGGCTCATCTTACATTTGTTAAAAACGGTGTTTAACTTATATCGCCAACAAAGCCCACAGACCATAGATAACAACTCGTGCAGTTGGGCCACGCATTGGATGGTGGTCATGAAACCAACTGATTAAGAGTTGGGTCTGAAACATTCCAAGTCGAGGACCTCGAGACAGGGCATCGAGAGTCCTATTGAGACTTGCGTCAAGAGTCGTGTTCATTGGATGAGTGTTGTGTTTCATCGGCGACAGGAGTGGGACGCCTACACGATCTTGATGGGTTGGTCGACTGGGGTCGAGCCGATTGGACTGACTCGCGGGGGATCATCATATGGAAGCCTTGGAGGCTTGGTCGATATGATTGGTTTTCCCCGGTTCCGATAGTACAGGAGTAATCCTCAGACTTGAGGGATCATGGCAGACACGTGCACATGACGGCTGTATCTTGGATCTGGCGAGAGGTAATCATTCTTGTAAGATGATTATCATAAGCCTTGTCCAGTGCCAGTCGGAATGTGTAGCGAGGACGGTGGATTCCAAGAAGAGGATCCATCCCCTGTCAGTATGTGACAGAGGTATCTCCTATGCGCTCGGAGACACGTTCATGCTGTTTGAATCTGTGGCCACAGTGGTTGGTCGAACAGGGAATGGTTTCCTGTGTCGATGCAATGAAGCGTACGTGGTCTCGAGTATTAAGCATAGATGCCTAGTCAAGGATGGGAACCGACACCCAATTCCATACCCTAGACTAAGGCCGGGAGACGATAGACAGAAGGATCATAGCCGTACGGAATTGGCGCCTAAATGTTCACGCCAATTCACCTAGTCTCTAGTGCCATGGACCGTTGCTAGACACGGGCCCAAGTCTAGCTGAGGGTGAACCTAAAGGGTCACACACAAATCACCGAGGAGGTTGAGAGATCGACTTGGAGTCAATCTCGAAGGATAAAATAAGTAATTGGATTACTTAAGGGAAAGTCCATTAGATGGACGGGCCGATATTGTATCGAGCTTTCGTTTAATCGATAAATTGGATTTCGATTAAATATGGAAAGTTGAGACGTTGGATCTTTTAATCGGACTAAAAATATCAACGGGGAGAATTTAAATGGACATTAAATTGGATTTAATGTTGGGTTCGTCGTAATTTGATTACGATAAAACCCGGTCCGTCGTAATTTTGGAATAGGAAGAAGTTGGACTTCTTCCCTTAATTAAACATGGCCGACATGCTCCCTTGGAGGAAGCAAAATCAGCCATGTTTCATGCTAGTGGTATGTTGACTTGTCTCTTTTGGAAAGAAACAAATCAACTCCAATCAAGCTCTTCCCTTTTGATATGATTTGATCATACCATAAATTTTGATAGGCTTGATTGAAGAATTGATGGTGATTGATTGGAATGAATCTAGACATCCTTGGATGAACCTAGACACATTCCAATAATCACATTAATTATGTATATATATTAGAAATATTACAAAACCAAGCATAAGTGATTCATTATTCATCTTTTTCTAGGAAAAAGAGAAGACAAAAATCCTCCTCTCTCTCAAACTCTCGGCCTTCTCTCCCCTCTGCACTTGTGTTCTTCACTTGATTTTAAATCAAGAAGAAGAACAAAGTAAGTTTAAGAGAGCACTAATTCATAGTGTTCTTCTCCAAAACCGATTCCTTCTTAAACCCGTTCTTTTCTAGCAAGAAGAACGTATGTTTCTTCTGGTGTGGTGTGGATCACCTTTGGAGAATCCATACGTTTGGATTTCGTGAGCATTCCGGAGAAGGAACAACGCAAGTAGCCGAGAGCATACGCTAAACAATCAAAGGTAACGGTTTATTACGCTTTGATTGATTATATATATTTATCTATGCCCTATGTGTTTAATATTCATTTCCAATATTTACACATCCTACATCGAACGCCCGATTGAGCACCCAAGGGCACAACCCTTGGGATTCGTATTTTAAATTAGGTTTGATTTTAATTTACGCACTATTTTCTCGCTTTCTCGCTTCCGCTCGCGCTCCCGGGCGGATCCGCTCCTCCTTCAAGTGGTATCAGAGCCCGGTTCGATGTAAGGGGCATAGATCTATGTGTTTGGCCTGATCTACTTGCTTTTAATGGCTTTATTGGCATGTTAGATTACATAAATATATGAATAATATGATGATTCAATTGTTTGGATTTAATGGACTTTTGGCATGCTTAATTTTGTTAGATTGGATCTAAAATTGCATGCTTATTTTCAGAATAATATTACTAATATTGTGCTGAAACAGTTTTGAAAAAAAATAAAAAAAAATTGAACGGGCCGGCAATGGCTCGCGCTCCCGGGCGGATCCGCTTGTCCTTCAAAGGGAGCATGTCGGCCATGTTTAAATAAGGGAAGAACTCCAACTTCTTCCTCTTCTAAAATAGGAATTATTTCTCCTCTCAAGTAAATTTAACGGACCGGGTTTTATCGTAATCCAATTATGACGAACCCAACATTAAATCTAATTTAATGTCCCATTCAAATGATTATCGTTGATCTTTTAATCCAATCAAAAGATCCAACGTCTCAACTTTTCATATTTAATCGAAAATCCAATTTACCGATTAAACGGAAGCCCGATACAATATCGGCCCGTCCATCCAATGGACTTGCCCTTAAGTAATCCAATTAGTTATTTTATCCTTCGAGATTGACTCCAAGTCGATCTCTCAACCTCCTCGGTGATTTGTGTGTGACCCTTTAGGTTCATCCTCAACTAGACTTGGGCCCGTGTCCCACAAGGGCCCGTTACCATGGGTGGCCGTCTAGGAACGGTCCATGGCACTAGAGACTAGGTGAATTGGCGTGAACATTTAAGCGCCAATTCTGTACGATTACGATCGTTCCGTCTACCGTCTCCCGGCCTTAGTATAGGGTATGAAATTGGGCGTCGGTTCCCATCCTTGACTAGGCATCTATGCTTAATACTCGAGGCCACGTATGCTTCATTGCGTCGACACAGGAAAACCATTCCCTGTTCGACCAACCACTGTGGCCACAGCTTCAAACAGCATGAACGTGTCTCCGAGTGCATAGGAGATACCTGTGTCACATACTGACAGGGACGGATCCTCTTCTTGGAATCCACCGTCCTCGCTACACATTGCAACTGCACTGGACAAGGCTTATGATAATCATCTTACAGAATGATTACCTCTCGCCATATCCAAGATACAACCATCATGTGCACGCGACTGCCATGATCCCTCAAGTCTGAGGATTACTCCCGTACTATCGGAACCGGGGAAAACCAATCATACCGACCACGCCTCCAATGCTTCCATATGATGATCCTTGCGAGTCAGTTCAATCGGCTCGACCCCAGTCGACCAACCCATCAAGATCGTGTAGGCGTCCCACACCTGTCGCCGATGAAACACGGCACTCATCCAATGAACACGACTCTTGACGCAAGTCTCAATAGGACTCTTGATGCCCTGTCTCGAGGTCCTCGACTTGGAACGTTTCAGACCCAACTCTTAATCAGTTGGTTTCATGACCACCATCCAATGCGTGGCCCAACTGCACGAGTTGTTATCCATGGTCAGTGGGCTTTGTTGCGATATAAGTTAAACACTGTTTTAACAAATGTGAAATGAGCGCAACAAAGTAAGCACCAGAAGTGACGAATACTCATTTCATTCACCACATAATAATATTACATTTACATCAAGTTGTCAGATAGGTTACAAATCGCCAAACCTATGGCTTTCTCTCGTCACCTATTCTAACACCTACTCGCCGGTAACCATGGCTAAATCCATTTGGATCCTGCTCGACATAGCAGCATGGTATGATTATGAGATATGGTAGATGGATGTGAAAACGACCTTCCTCAATGGTTTCGTCGAGGAAGAGATCTATATGGATCAGGCGGAAGGTTTCACGGTTGCTGGAGAAGAACAGAAGGTCTGTCGTCCCCAGAAGTCCATCTATGGCCTCAAACAAGCATTCCGAAGCTGGAACATTCGCTATGAAGTGATACGGGGCTATAACTTCATCAAAAACGAATCCGACCCAGTGTATATACAAGAAGGTTAGTGGGAGCTCTATAGTGTTCCTAGTGCTTTATGTGGATGACATTCTACTCATAGGTAATGATGTTAGAATGTTGGGTGACACAAAAGCATGGTTGTCAACCCAGTTTCCATGAAGGACTTGGGTGAAGCCTCCTACATACTAGGCATCCAGATTGTCAGGGACAGATCTAAAAGGATGATAAGGCTCACCCAACTTGTATATGGAGAAAGTCCTAAAGAGATATCGGATGGACAATTCCAAACAAGGATTCCTTCCCCTGAGGCATGGGATCAAGTTATCAAGAAATAGTCCCCGCAGACTGATGAGGAACTTGAAAGGATGAAAGTCATCCCCTATGCTTCTGCCGTAGGTAGCATCCAATATGCGGTCCACCGCACGAGGCCTGACATTGCTTACGCTTTGAGCGTGACAAGCAGATATCAGTCTTGTGCAGGAGAGACACATTGGAATGCTGTTAAGGGCATCCGTAAGTACCTAAGGAGGACTAATGAAATGTTCTTAGTCTATGGCAATGGAGAACTGATCCTGGAAGGCTTTAGCGACGCTAGCTTCCAGTCTGATGACCATGATGCCAAGTCTCATCGGGTTATGTATTCAGGCTCAATGGAGGAGTAGTGGCTTGGAAAAGTTCCAAACAAGCAACCACTGCTGATTCCACCACTGAGGCCGAATACATAGCAGCTTTAGAAGCTGCCAAGGAAGCGGTTTGGATGAGAAACTACGACCAAGAGTTGGGTGTGGTGCTAGCATCGCCGAGCCTGTTGTCATCTTTTGGGATAACAACCGGTGCAATAGCGCAAGCAAAGGAACTGAGATCTCATCACCGTTTCAAACACATTCTTAGACGCTACCATCTTCTAAGAGAAATGGTAGGAAGAGGTGACGTTCGGATAGACCAAGTCAACTCAGCAGACAACATAGCAGATCGCTGACAAGCCTATGTCGCAAAGCGCTCATACGCAACATCTTGAGAAGATGGGGATTAGACATTATGGCGATTGGCTTTAAGGTCAAGTGGGAGATTGTTAGAATAGGTTACCATGTAGCCAATCTTGGCAGGCGAAATGTAACCTATGTCTAGACAATTTCAAGGATTTGATATATTATTATACAAAGAAGTGAAATTCATTTGGCAATTACTTTGTTTGTGTTCACTTTATCTGCATTACGTATCTGTTCACTACGCAAACAAAGCCCACGGACTGAAAACGTATTTTGGGATTGGGACTACGCTTGGAGGTAGGTCCATGAAATCAGTCCCTCCGAATTAGTCCGGAAATCTCCAAGTCAAGGAATCTCGAAAATGGGCACCGAGATTCCCCTTGAGACTTGCACTAAGCATCTGCTGTCGTATTTTCATCAACAGGTGACGAAGGTCGTCTAAGCAGTGTTAGTGGGTTAGCCTGATAGGAGCAGCTAACTGAGGTGACTCGTGGGAACCGTCTTACGGAGGACCTTGAGTAGGGTCGGCGAGTTATGACGTGTATTCCCGGTTCCAACGGTACAAGTCAAGTCCTTAGACTTGAGGAACTGCTGAGTTTACCTGTATATCAAGTCTGTATCTTAGATATGGTGAGAGATTGCCAAGAAGCACTTGAGTAGTCATAAGCCATGTCTAGTGCAGCTCTGGTGTATAGAGTGACAGTAGTCCCCAAGAAAGGATCTATCTCCTCTCAAAAGGCATTGACAGTTGAGTCTCACATATGCTCTGTGTCTTGTCCCTAAAATCTGTGGCCACAGTAACTGAACAGAAGGGAAGGCTTCCCTTGCGGCGTTTAGTAAGGACAGACCGACACTTAGGTCCAAAAATGGGTACTTGCACTCTCCGTGCCCTAGACCCTAAGTAGTGAGATCGAAGACGGAAGGACAAGTGTTACTGTTAGAGCCTAAATGTTCATTCCGAATATTCACCTAGTCTCTAGTGCCATGGACCGTTGCTAGATGGCCACCCATGGTAATGGGCGGATCCTAGGAATCCGACCAAGTCTAGCTGAAAGGTGAACCTAAGGAGTCACACACAATATCCACACATTAAGTATTTAATTTAGAGTTAAATATTTGGAGAAATGGAATGATTAAATTGGATTTAATCGGGTCCTTTATTTTCTTGGATAAATTAGGATACCTACTGAAGGACAAGCGGATCCGCCCGGGAGCGCGAGCGGAAGCGAGAAAAGTTTGTAAATTTAAATTAAATTTAAATAAATAAATCCCAAGGGGTGTACCCTTGACTGCTCAACCGAGCGTTCGATGTAGGATGTGTAAATATTGAAAACGTATATTTAAACATATAGGCATAGATATATACAATTAATCAATCAAAGCGTAAGGAGACCGTTACCTTCGATTGTTTAGTGTATGCTCCCGGCTACTTGCGTTGTTCCTTCTCCGGAATGCTCACGAAATCCAAACGTATGGATTCTCCAAAGGTGATCCACACCACACCGGAAGAAACACACATTCTTCTTGCTAGAAAAGAACGGGTTTAAGGAGTCTGTTTAAGAGAAGAACACTATGAATTAGTGCTCACTTAAACTTACTTTGTTCTTCTTCTTGATTTAAAAATCAAGTGAAGAACACAAGTGTAAGAGAGGGAGAGAAGCCGAGAGTTTAGAGAGAGGAGAGAGGATCCGAAAATTGTCTTATGTTTTCCTAGAAAAAGATGAGTAATGAATCACTTATGCTTGGTGCTGTATATTCTAATATATATATATACATAATTAATGTGGTTATTGGAATGTGTCTAGGTTCATCCAAGGATGTCTAGATTCATTCCAATCAATCACCATCAATTCTTCAATCAATCCTACCACAATTTATGGTATGATCAAATGATACCAAAAGGGAAGAGCTTGATTGGAGTTGATTTGTCTCTTTCCAAAAGAGTAAGTCAACATACCACCTAGCATGAAACATGGCTAATCTTGCTTCCTCCAAGGGAGCATGTCGGCCATGTTTAAAATAAGGAAGAAGTCCAACTTCTTCCTATTCCAAAATAAGAATTATTTCTCCTCTCGAGTAAATTTAACGGACCAGGTTTTATCGTAATCCAATTACGACGACCTCAACATTAAATCCAATTTAATGTCCATTTAAATTATTCTCGTTGATCTTTTAATCCAATTAACAGATCCAAACGTCGCAACTTTCCATATTTAATCGAAAATCCAATTTACTGATTAAACGGAAGCCCGATACAATATCGCCGTCCATCCAATGGACTTTCCCTTAAGTAATCCAATTACTTATTTTATCCTTCGAGATTGACTCCAAGTTGATCTTTCAACCTCCTCGGTGATTTGTGTGTGACCCTTAGTTTCACCCTCAACTAGACTTGAGCCCATGTCCCACAAGGGCCCGCGTTACCATGGGTGGCCGTCTAGCAACGGTCCATGGCACTAGAGACTAGGTGAATTGGCGTGAACATTTAGGCGTCGATTCCGTACAGGTACGATCCTTCCGTCTACCGTCTCCCGGCCTTAGTCTTAGGGTATGGAATTGGGCGTTGGTTCCCATCCTTGACTAGGCATCTATGCTTAATACTCGAGACCACGTATGCTTCATTGTCTCGACACAGGAAACCATTACCTGTTCGACCAACCACTGTGGCCACAGCTTCAAATAGCATAAACGTGTCTCCGAGTGCACTGGACAAGGCTTATGATAATCATCTTACAAAATGATTACCTCTCGCCAGATCCAAGATACAGCCGTCATGTGCACGTGACTGCCATGATCCCTCTAGTCTGAGGATTACTCCCGTACTATCAAAACTGGGGAAAACCAATCATACCGACCAAGCCTCCAACACTTCCATATGATGATCCCCCTGAGTCAGTCCAGTCGGCTCGACCCCAGTCGACCAACCCATCAAGATCGTGTAGGCATCCCACGCCTGTCGCCGATGAAACACGGCACTCATCTACTGAACACTACTCTTGATGCCAAGTCTCAATAGGCTCTCGATGCCGTGCCTCGAGGTCTTCGACTTGGAACGTTTTTAGACCCAACTCTTAATCAATTGGTTTCATGACCACCATCCAATGCATGGCCCAACTGCACGAGTTGTTGTCCATGGTCTGTGGGCTTTGTTGCGATATAAGTTAAACACCATTTTAACACATGTGAAATGAGTGCAACAGAGTAAGCACCAGAAGTGAGAAATACTCATTTTATTCATCACATAATAATATTACATTTACATCAAGTTGTCAGATAGGTTACAAATCACGAAACCTATTGGCTTTCTGGTCACCTATTCTAACAATCTCCCACTTGACCTAAAGCCAATCACCCATTGACCTCAAACCCATCTTATCCAGATGCTAAGTGTGGGCAACTTGCGACATGGGCTTAGCAAGTGGATCTGCCATGTTTTCTGCGGAGTTGACTCGGTCCAACCGAACGTCACTCCTGCTATCCATCTCTCTAAGCAGATAGTAGCGTCTAAGAATATGCTTGGATCGTGATGAGATCTCGGTTCCTTTGCTAGCGCTATCGCCCCGTTGTTATCATAAAAGATAATTACAGGCTTAGCAATGCTAGGTACTACATCCAACCCTTGGATGTAGCTCATCAACCAAACCACTCCTTAGCAGCTTCCAAAGACGCTATGTATTCAAAACTCTATGGTGGAGTCTGCCGTGGTAGCCTACTTGGAACTCTTCCAAGTAACCACGCCACCATTTAGTCTAAATACAAAACCATACTGAGACTTGGCATCATCGTCATCCGACTGGAAGCTAGCGTCGCTATAGCCTTCCAGTATCAACTCTCCACCGCCGTAGATCAAGAACATGTCCTTAGTCCTTCTCAGGTACTTCAGGATAGTCTTGATTGCACTCCAGTGTGCCTCCCCGGCACACGACTGATATCGACTTGTTACGCTCAAAGCGAAAGCCACATCAGGTCTAGTGCACTGAACAACATATTGTATGCTGCCTACGGCTGAAGCATAGGGGATGTCCAACATCCGTTTAAGCTCCTCATCGGTCTTAGGAGACTACTTCTTGGATAACTTAATTCTATGCCTCATACGAGGGAATCCTCGTTTTGAGTTATCCATCTTGAATCTCTTCAAGACTTTCTCAATATACGAGGACTGGGCCATTCCTAACATCCTTTTAGATCTATCCCTGTAGATCTTGATGCCAAGGATGTAGGATGCCTCGCCCATATCTTTCATGGAGAATTGCGTTGAAAATCAAGCTTTAGTGGTACCCAACATCTTAGCATCATTCCCAATGAGCAAGATGTCATCCACGTAAAGCACCAGAAACGCAACTGAGCTCCCACTGATCTTCTTGTATACACAAGGATCGAACTCGTTCTTGATGAAATCATATCCCTGTATGACTTCATCAAAACGTATGTTCCAGCTTCGGGAAGCTTGTTGAGGCCATAGATGAACCTTTGGAGACGACAGACCTTCTGCTCTTCTCCAACAGCTGTGATACCTTCCGGCTGATCCATATAGATCTCTTCCTCTACGAAACCATTGAGGAAAGCCGTTTTCACGTCCATCTGCCATATTTCATAGTAATACCATGCTGCTATGGCAAGCAGTATCCGAATGGACTTGGCCATTGCTATGGGCGAGTAGGTTTCCTCAAAATTGACCCCGGGTCGTTGAGTGTAACCTTTCGCCACAAGCCTTGTTTTGAAGGTTGTAACCTCCCCGTCAGCTCCAAGCTTACGTTTGTAAACCAATTTACACCCTACGGGTTTAACCCCTTTGGGTAGATCTACTAGGGTCCAAACCTTGTTTGTACCCATCGAGTCCATCTCGGATTTCATGGCCTCAAGCCACTTGTCCGAATCGATGTCCAACATCGCTTCTCCGTACGTTTTTGGATCATTATCCAACTGACCGGCCAGGCCCAGAAATCCATACCTATCAGGTGCATGGGATACTCTAGCCGACCTACGGAGGACTAGAACAATATCAGTGGGAACTTCAGGCTCAGATGTCACTGCCGCCTCTTGGGGTGCCTCACTTGATTCCTCAAGGAGCACCTCATCGCGTCGACTATCCGATGGAAAACCTTTTTCCAAGAACACTGCGTTTCGCGAGACAAAAACCTTTTGCTCGGAGGGATCATAAAAATAATACCCCACAGTTTCTTTTGGATAGCCGATGAACCTGCATAAACTAGACCTCGAGTCCAGTTTATCTCCCACTAATTTCTTGACATATGCGGGGCAACCCCACACTTTCAAGTTCAAAACTTTGGTCGCCGTCTCAAGAGCGTATCCCCAGAAGGAAAGGGGGAGTTTGGTAAAACTCATCATGGATCGGACCATGTCCAACAAGGTCCGATTCCTCCTTTCAGATTTACCATTAAGCTGCGGTGTTCCAGGAGGGGTCCACTGAGAGAGAATCCCATTCTCTTTTAGATAATCAGTAAATTCACCACTCAAATACTCTCCACCTCGGTCCAACCGAAGGGCTTTGATCTTTCGACCGGTTTGGTTCTCTACTTCAAGTCTGTATTCCTTAAACCTTCCAAAGGCTTCAGACTTGTACCTCATCAGGTAAACATAACCATACCATGAGCGATCATCGGTAAAGGTTATGAAGTACGAGTACCCACCTCTAACCTGAGTATTTAGTGGACCACAGACATCTGTCTGGATCAAATCCAACAAAGGGTTTCTTGGTCATCTTTCCCTTTAGATAGGATTCGCAGGTCGGTAGGTTGTCCAAATCGTCTATTTCTAGACTCTTTGAGTCCACCAACCTTCTTGTCCTAACTTTAGATATATGACCTAACCTCGCATGCCATATCTGTGCTTATTATGATCATCACGTTTTCGTTTGTGTTCTGCAGTCATAATCCAATTAGACTGTTGAAGTATGTACAGACCGTTGATCAATGTACCAAGCGAATGAGAAATACCATCTTTGATAATGAAAACACCATTTTTATTGATGGTAAATTCATATCCCTCCTTATCAAGGACCAGGATGGAAACAATGTTTTTAATCATGCTGGGGACATAGAAACAGTCGTTCAGTACAATCCTAACATGACTACTAATAGCTAACTTTGGTGATCCTACGGCCTCCACAGCAACGGCCTTGCCATCGCCTAGCCTCAGGATCATCTCATCCTTGGTTAGCCTTCTGTTTCTTTGCAGTGCCTGCAAATCATTGCAGATGTGAGGACCACACCCGGTATCCAATACCCATGACGCAGAATTAGTAATCATATTAACTTCAACCACAAACACACCTGGGTTCGAGAGGAGTTGTGGGCACTCCCTCTTCCAATGCCCTTTCACTTGGCAATGCATGCAGACATCATTTGCCTTGGACCGCTGAGATGCACGGGCCTTCCCTTTACCTTTGCTCGGTCCAACCGGAGCAACAGGGATGCCAGGAGCGCGAGCAGGGGCCGCAACCGTCTTCCCTTTGCCCTTCTTCCTCTTCCAGCGTCCGGTCCTCTTGCCATTCGCCTTGGAGGTCGAAGCCTCTCCTATCAATACCGCCAGCGCCGACTTCTAGGTCGTTGCCTCATATTGGACCAGCATGTTGATCAACTCATGAATAGACTTCTCAAGTCCGTTCATGTTGTAGTTTACAACAAACGGGTCATAGGATGGAGGAAGCGACTGGAGGATCACGTCAATGTACGTGTCATTGTTAAGCCCAGCTTTAAGGTCCTCGAGTTTCTCCACTAGGGAGAGCATCTTGACCCCATGACTCTGTACAGACGCTCCTTCAGCGAGCTTGGTGCCAAAGAATGCTTTTGTGGCAGCATATCTAATATGCCTATCCGGAACCGCATAAACCTCGTTCATGCGGATCATTATGGCGGAGACGTTGTCCAGCCTCTCATACTGCTTCTGGATGTGGTTAGACATCGAAGCCAGTATGATACTGCATACTTTCCGGTTGTCCTCATGCCATTTCTGGAACGTCAAACGTTCTTCATGTGTGGACCCCTCCGGTAAGTCGCTCAGTGGCGGCTCGTCTAAGACGTAGCCTTGGTTCTCTAAACCGAGGACAATCCTCAGGTTTCTCAGCCAGTCCGAGTAGTTCATTCCGTTGAATTTGTTAGTCTCAAGAATCATGGTTAATGGGTTCTTAGACATATCTACATTAGTGAAAATGTAAAGCAGAAAATTAGTAGATGATGGTAATATTATTGTTCAAGTTGAAGACTTGGTCTTTTAGCCTTTAACCCTCCTACTATTTATACGAAAGTCCGCCACTCTCAAGCGGAGTTTCGGAAACCATTTCCTAGTGGGCTTGGGATCCACAAGCGTAATCTCCATGCCCTGCTTTTACGATTCACATGAAGAAGATCTCGTGGGAGATATCTAATATCATTCTCATCCAATGAGATTCCCAAGATATTTTGCCTCACCTATTCGCATGGTTCCGAGGACTCCAAGCGAACCATGTTACACAGTGTTAGGCCCAACCCATCAACCAAATCATACCTCAAACTATCGCCCCCCACGACTCGTGAGACAGGGAAACAGTGAGCGCAGTCTTTTTGTTTACAACAATGGTGCAGCTTTCCCCTATTCCAAGTGTGCCACGACTCGTGAGACTACACTTGGGTAGTGGTAGCTTCCTCACCACATTGTTGTGGATGGAAGGCTCGGACAGACCAAAATACCATTTTGATCTAAGTCCGTTCTGGGCCTAATAATTAATTTGGTCCAACCAAATGAGAGTTTTAAGTGTGATCGAGACCTATCACATTATGGTGTTTTAGCATGCATAAATATCCAATATTTAAAGCGATAAATAAATGCCGCATGCATACAACATAGCATACCCCTGTTAGGATGATCACAAGCCCAACCTATGTGACCCACTGAGCCCGCAGTGAGTCTATGGTCTGTCTAGGGTGGTCCTAAATTATTACAATAATAATAAACCCATTTTCATTCCAATGGGCCTTGAAGTGTTTCTTGTTTCACGCCTTGATACTCCTCCTTGGGGTCTCCGACTCCAATTGCTTGTTAAAAGTAAAACCTCACCCAATCCTATCTACTCTCATTACAACTGAAAGTAATACATTGGTAATAAAGAAAAACAAGCCTTAACATCATGAGGCTGATAATACGGGAGATGATAGTCCCAAAAAACAAGAGGCACGCAAGCCCCACCCAACATAAAAACAAATGATCATACATTCATCCATACATAAGGTCTAGGGCTCTTGTGATCATCCCATGTTGATTCCATCAACACACATAACATAATTATTCCAAATAATCATGCATAAATACCAAAGGATATTCCAAATACCCAAGTGATGTCCAACATCACAAAAGTATAAACATATAAATAATATGCAAAATTCAAATTTCAAATTTAATGGACATTTTAAACAATGCATCCAATGCATGTATTAATCCCAAATTAATTAAGCAAATTTAATTCAAGGAATAATCCAATTATTCCAAAATCAAATATGCAAAATTAATATATTTTCAGAATATTGTACTGAAAATACAGAAAATCAAATTTTTTGGAAAAAAGTCGAAAAACGGTACAAAACGGCCCAGCCGTTGTGCTGGCCGGCCGTGCGCGCGCACAGGGCAGCGCGCGTGCGCACGCAGGCAGCAAGTCTGCGCGCCCCTGCGCGTGCGCCTGTGTGCTGCATCCGCCCGCAACGTCCGGGCGCCTGGCGCGCGCGCAGGCACCCGCCTGCGCGGCCGCTACCATCCGAGCCAATTTTTTTTTTTTTTTTTTTTGTTTTTCAAAACTGTTTCAGCACGATAACAGTAGTATTATTCTGAAAATAAGCATGCAATTTTAGATCCAATCTAACAAAATTAAGCATGCCAAAAGTCCATTAAATCCAAACAATTGAATCATCATATTATTCATATATTTATGTAATCTAACATGCGAATAAAGCCATTTAAAAGCAAGTAGATCATGCCAAACACATAGATCTATGCCCCTTACATCGAACCGGGCTCTGATACCACTTGAAGGACAAGCGGATCCGCCCGGGGAGCGCGAGCGGAAGCGAGGAAGCGCGTAAATTATATCAAATCTCATTTAAAATACGTGCTCAACCGGGCGTTCGATGTAGGATGTGTAAATATTGGAAATGAATATTAAACACATAGGGCATAGATAAATATAAATAATCAATCAAAGCGTAATAAACCTTTACCTTTGATTGTTTAGCGTATGCTCCCAGCTACTTGCGTTGTTCCTTCTCCGGAATGCTCACGAAATCCAAATGTATGGATTCTCCAAAGGTGATCCACACCACAGCGGAAGAAACACACGTTCTTCTTGCTAGAAAAGAACGGGTTTAAGAAGGAATCGGTTTAAGAGAAGAACACTATGAATTAGTGCTCTCTTAAACTTACTTTGTTCTTCTTCTTGATTCAAAATCAAGTGAAGAACACAAGTGTGAGAGAGGGAGAGAGGGCCGAGAGTTGAGAGAGAGGAGAGGGATTTTGTCTTCTCTTTTTCCTAGAGAAGATGAATAATGAATCACTTATGCTTGGTGTTGTATATTCTAATATATATACATAATTAATGTGATTATTGGAATGTGTCTAGGTTAATCCAAGGATGTCTAGATTCATTCCAATCAATCACCATCAATTCTTCAATCAAGCCTACCCAAAATTTATGGTATGATAAAATCAAACCAAAAGGGAAGAGCTTGATTGGAGTTGATTTGTCTCTTTCCAAAAGAGATAAGTCAACATACCACCTAGCATGAAACATGGCTGATTTTGCTTCCTCCAAGGGAGCATGTCGGCCATGTTTAATTAAGGGAAGAAGTCCAACTTCTTCCTATTCCAAAATAGGAATTATTTCTCCTCTCGGGTATAATTTAACGGACCGGGTTTTATCGTAATCCAATTACGACGAATCCAACATTAAATCTAATTTAATGTCCATTTCAATTATTCCCGTTGATCTTCTAATCCAATTAAAAGATCCAACGTCTCAACGTCTCAACTTTCCATATTTAATCGAAAATCCAATTTGCCGATTAACGAAACCCCGATACAATATCGGCCCGTCCATCCTATGGACTTTCCCTTAAGTAACCCAATTACTTATTTTATCCTTCGAGATTGACTCCAAGTCAATCTCTCAACCTCCTCGGTGATTTGTGTGTGACCCTTTAGGTTCACCCTCAGTTAGACTTGGGCCCGTTACCATGGGTGACCGTCTAGCAACGGTCCATGACACTAGAGACTAGGTGAATTGGCATGAACATTTAGGCGCCGATTCCGTACGGGTACGATCCTTCCGTCTACCGTCTCCCGGCCTTAGTCTAGGGTATGGAATTGGGCGTCGGTTCCCATCCTTGACTAGGCATCTATGCTTAATACTCAAGACCACGTATGCTTCATTGCGTCGACACAGGAAACCATTCCCTGTTCGACCAACCACTGTGGCCACAGCTTCAAACAGCATGAACGTGTCTCCGAGTGCATAGGAGATACCTCTGTCACATACTGACAGGGGACGGATCCTCTTCTTGGAATCCACCGTCCTCGCTACACATTCCGACTGCACTGGACAAGGCTTATGATAATCATCTTACAGAATGATTACCTCTCGCCAGATCCAAGATACAGCCGCCCTGTGCACGCGACTGCCATGATTCTTCAAGTCTGTGGATTACTCCCGTACTATCAGAACCGGGGAAAACCAATCATACCGACCAAGCCTCCAAGGCTTCCATATGATGATCCCCGCGAGTCAGTCCAGTCGGCTCGACCCCAGTCGACCAACCCATCAAGATCGTGTAGGCGTCCCACGCCTGTCGCCGATGAAACACGACACTCATCCAATGAACACGACTTTTGACGCAAGTCTCAATAGGACTATCGATGCCCTTTCTCGAGGTCCTCGACTTGGAACGTTTTAGACCCAACTCTTAATCAGTTGGTTTCATGACCACCATCCAATGCGTGGCCCAACTGCACGAGTTGTTATCCATGGTCTGTGGGCTTTGTTGCGATATAAGTTAAACACTGTTTTAAAAAATGTGAAATGAGCGTAACAAAGTAAGCACCAGAAGTGATAAATACTCATTTTATTCATCACATAATAATATTACATTTACATCGAGTTGTATAATAGGTTACAAATCGCCAAACCTATTGGCTTTCTGGTCACCTATTCTAACACGAACAGGGAATGGTTTCCTGTGTCGACGCAATGAAGCATACGTTGTCTCGAGTATTAAGCATAGATGCCTAGTCAAGGATGGGAACCGACGCCCAATTCCATACCCTAGACTAAGGTCGGGAGACGGTAGACGGAAGGATCATACCAGTACGGAATCGGGGCCTAAATGTTCACTCCAATTCACCTTGTCTCTAGTGCCATGGACTGTTGCTAGACGACTACCCATGGTAGCGGGCCCTTGTGGGACACGGGCCCAAGTCTAGCTGAGGGTGAACCTAAAGGGTCACACACAAATCACCGAGGAGGTTGAGAAACCGACTTGGAGTCAATCTCGAAGGATAAAATAAGTAATTGGATTACTTAAGGGAAAATCCATTGGATGGACGGGCCGATATTGTATCGGGCTTTCGTTTAATCGGTAAATTGGATTTTCGATTAAATATGGAATGTCGAGACGTTGGATCTTTTAATTGGATTAGAAGATGGACGGGAATAATTTAAATGCACATTAAATTAGATTTAATGTTGGGTTCGTCGTAATTGGATTACGATAAAACTCGGTCCGTTAAATTATACCCGAGAGGAGAAATAATTTCTAGTTTGGGATAGGAAGAAGTTGGACTTCTTCCGTTAATTAAACATGGCCGACATGCTCCCTTGGAGGAAGCAAAGTCAGCCATGTTTCATGCTAGGTGGTATGTTGACTTATCTCTTTTGGAAAGAGACAAATCAACTCCAATCAAGCTCTTCCCTTTTGGTATGATTTGATCATACCATAAATTTTGGTAGGCTTGATTGAAGAATTGATGGTGATTGATTGGAATCAATCAAGACATCCTTGGATGAACCTAGACACATTCCAATAATCACATTAATTATGGATATATATTAGAATATACAACACCAAGCATAAGTGATTCATCATTCATCTTTTTCTAGGAAAAATAGAAGACAAAATCCCTCTCCTCTCTCTCTCAAATTCTCGGCCTCTCTCCCTCTCACACTTGTGTTCTTCACTTGATTTTGAATCAAGAAGAAGAACAAAGTAAGTTTAAGAGAGCACTAATTCGTAGTGTTCTTCTCTTAAACCGATTCCTTCTTAAACCCGTTCTTTTCTAGTAAGAAGAACGTGTATTTCTTCCGGTGTGGTGTGGATCTCCTTTGGAGAATCCATACGTTTTGATTTCGTGAGCATTCCGGAGAAGGAACAACGCTAGTAGCCGGGAGCATACGCTAAACAATCAAAGGTAACGGTTTTACTACGCTTTGATTGATTTAATATACATCTATGCCCTATGTGTCTAAATATATGTATCTAATATTTACACATCCTACATCGAACGCCCGGTTGAGCACCCAAGGCTACACCCCTTGGGATTCATTTATTTAAATTTGATTTAAATTTACACATCACTTTTCTCGCTTTCTCGCTTCCCCTCGCGCTCACGGGCGGATCCGCTTGTCCTTCACATTGGCCTTTGGTGATGATGAGGATGACACATTCCAAGAAGAAGAAAATCATATTGTGGAGGTTTACGAAATTGAAGAGGAAGAATGGCGACAACCGCTCGTTGACTACTTGAAGTATAAGAAGTTACCTGACGATCTACGACGAAGGGCCAAAATTCGACGGAGGGCATCTCGCTTCATCTACTTTAAAGACACGCACTATAGACGTTCATTTGATGGTATTTTCTTACGCTGCCTAAATGATGATGAGCGAATGCAAGCTATGGAAGAAGCCCACTCTGGAGTTTGTGGTGCTCACCAATCCGGACCAAAGCTGCACTTTCGTATAAAAAGGATGGTTATTACTGGCCAACAATGGTTAAGGATTACATGGACTACGCACGGAGATATCAAGCCTGTCAAATCCATGCCAATCTTATCCACCAACCACCTGAGCTTCCTGATCCTTCGATGCTTGGGGTTTGGATGTTGTGGGGCCCATGACAAAGTCCTCCGGTGGTCACTTATATATCTTGGCAGGAACTGACTACTTCTCTAAATTGGTTGAAGCAGTCCCCCTCAAAGAAGTGAAGAAAGAGAATGTTGCTGATTTCATCCGTACACACATTGTATATCACTAAGAAGTGCCTAGGTATATCATCACTGATAATGGAAAACTCTTCTGCAATAGCGTGATAGACAAATTGTGTCAGAAGTTTGGATTCAAGCAAAGAAACTCTTCTATGTACTATGCCGCTACCAACAGTCTTGCTGAAACTTTGAGCAAAACTTTGTGCAGCCTATTGAAGAAAAGTGGTGACCAAGTTAAAGCGGGATTGGAATGAAAGAATTGGAGAAGCTCTATGGGCATACAGAACCACTTTAGAACGCCTACGCAAGCAACTCCTTATGCCCTGGTTTATGCAGTGGAGGCAGTCCTCCCGCTTGAGCAGCAAATTCCTTCATTGAGGATAGCAATACAAGAAGGGCTTACTGAAGAAGAAAACACTCGAATACGGCTTGAAGAGCTAGAAGCTCTCTATGAGAACAGATTGGTAGCACAACAAAGGCTCGAGTGTTATCAAGCCCGACTATCCAAGGCGTTCGATAAGAAGGTTCGCCTACGATCTTTTCAAGTTGGTGATCTAGTACTCGCAGTAAGGAGGCCTATAGTCACAACGCATCGAACGGGCAACAAGTTCTTGTCAAAATGGGATGGTCCGTATGCCGTCAAAGAGGTCTACACAAATGGTGCATAAGCTGGTTGCTGAAGACGGCTTGAGGATAGGCCCGATAAATGAAAACTTCTTGAAGCAGTATTACGCCTGAAAAAAAAAAACAAAAAAAAACAAAAAAAAGGAAAAACAAAAAAAGAGAAAAAAAACTCAAAAAACAGAAAAAACTCCTGGCCCGCATGAGTATAAACTATGAACAACCCTCCCCTCTCCAAACAAATATTTTGTACCCTTGAACTACGTATTGACTTGATCCTCTTGATGAGGTACGTAGGCAGCTTAGATATTCTAAGTTCAATCATAACATTTAAATGAATTTTGTTTCTCATATGAAGTCATCGAGATAGGAAGTACTCAAACATGCTCAAAGATTGCAAGATAGAGAGAAAGAAAAAAGCTTCTATTACATAATCTCAAGAAAACATGGAAGTTCATGGAATTGAACACAGAAAAAGGGAATCAAATGCGATAAAATAAAAGGTCCTAAGAAAATCTCAAGCAAAGGGACTCAAGTCTTTCAATTCTTCCTTGAGGGCCTCCAAATTCACAACCACTTCATCATTGAGGGGGGTGGTATTCTCGAGCGCTGCAATTTCTTCCACAATTTCACGAACTCCGACTTGAGCACTGTGAAAAAGTTGTTTTTCTTCCTTCAGAGTAGCACACAAGTTCTTCCTTTGCTCCTTCAAATCCGCAAGCTCCTTCTCAACGCGCGTCAACCTGTCCGTAGTAGATTGAACCTTGAAAGCCTCTTCACTTTCTTTAGATCGAGCATCTTGAAGACGATCGTTAGCTTCCCTTAACTGTCGCTGGAGAAGACCTTTGGATAGCCTTTCAGAAGATGATGATCGTGCTTCATCATACGCATCAGCCTTGGTAAAAAACATGTTCATCGATTCTTCTACTTTTGAGATGTCAAACTTCTAAAAGCTCTTCATGGATTCAAGAACGAAGTAAACATCATCTTTGATTGAGGAGGCGATGTCAATTAGGGTGTTTGATATCTTCAGCAGAAGGTCACTCCACAACTTTTGAAGGAACTCCTTTTGATGATTAAGAATAAATCTCTCACCTTCAAATACCGACACCGCGGCATGACAAGAAGTTTGTTTCCTCTTAAGCCCCTTTCCAAGAGGACGAGTTGTGGCCAACAAGTTAGACCTAAAAGTCGATCATTGGCTGTCTTGAGAAGTCTCATCATCTTCGACGACTAATAATTCATCTTCGAGCTACGACAATGCATCAACTTGAGTTAGAAACAAACAAGACCTTGTCACTGGAAAAAAAAGTAATAAAAAGGAAATGGGTTGAAAAAAAATAACCTCCTTGACAAAATTCAACATCGATGGGTCATGAGTTGAGCTGTCACCATCGACGTCAATATTTGCTAGCTTTGAATCCCTCTTGGGCCTCTTCCAATGGCAATTAGGGTTTCTACTCCTACTTACTTCCTAGGAACAAAGAGCACTTTTGTTCTTATTCACTTCAAGAGGTTTGATCACTTGAGAATTCCGATTGGGAGGAGAGGTAACCTGTTCGCAAGGTTGATCTTGGGCAACTCTTTCACCACAATCCTTGCCTTTGGGAGAAGCTTGACTTGGGCCTAAGGCAAGCAACTTCGGCACGTTTTCTTCAAGATAGTCACCATGAACTTCGAGCCACCACCTTTTGTATCTCTCAGAGGAGAAGTTCTTCACATTTGGGGGCATGGGAAGGAACAACACTTTTTCCATAGTCTTGGACAAAATACACAAGCGCCAATAACGAATTCCACCTTCTAAAGAGGCTTTGCGAACGCCTTGTGAAAGAATCCCCAGCACTTCTTGAAAGAAACTAAATTAACGGCTAAATCGATGAGGGCTATAGGGCTTAACAACGAAATGATTGCCTTGCCGCAGAGGAAGATAGTTCGAATGGACGGTCATGAAATAGGTCTCTTCAGATTCTGTGGCGTGCACGTCGTCTGTGAATGAAAAATCCTTGTCCCTCACAATCATGTTGCAAGTGAAAGAAATCGGTGGATCGGCCCGGGAGATGAGCGCGTATAGCGGAAGCGCGGAATAGTGCGTAATAAAAATTACAAAGCATAATTAAATGGAATTTAAAATATGCATAATATTCATAAACGAATCAAGGGGTGTGCCCTTGATTCTCCCGGGCGTTCGGTGTATCTCATGTTCAATAAAACACAACATGGAGGCCATAGAATTGAAATCGAAAAAACGAAATTAAAGAACCTACCCGGTTGTAGTTTTGTCTTCGTTCGGCTACATGCATTGTTCCCCGTTTTGCACCAAGATCTCAAGAAGAGACCCTCTAAATCATCTCACTCGCTCCACCGAAAAGCAAACAACCCTTGTGCTAGCAAGAAATAATTTGGGGAGAAGAGACATCGATAGACGCTATGAATTAACGCAATCAATGTCTCTTATGTTCTTAACTTGAATAAATCAAGAAGAACAAAGTAGTATTCTTGGAGAGAAGAAAGAGGAGTGGACGAATTTGAGAGGGAATTTGAGAGATGAGAGTTGTAGAGAATAGTAGGTGTAAGTGTGTGTTTTTTTTTAAGTATTTATAGAAGATGGAATTCCTATTCCTTCTCAAACTCTTCCAAAGAGACACACTTTGACTAGGATTTTGACCTAGTCAAATCCTAGTCAAATTAGGCTTTGATTAAGTCAAATTAATCATGGCCCTTCATCTCATCATTCTCTAGATCAAATCTTGTCCATCCATTTTGATGGGCTTTATGGAATGGGCCTATTTAATTCTAAATTAAATATTCCCATGGACTTTATATTAAAATCCTATTTAATATACTAAGCCCATTAATTAATGGAATGGACTTTATTTAATTCCAAATTAAATAGTCCATGGACTTTATATTAAATCCTATTTAATATACTAAGCCCATTAATTAATTAATGGAATGGACTTTATTTAATTCCAAATTAAATAGTCCATGGACTTTATATTAAATCCTATTTAATACCAAGCCATTAATTAATTAATTCACCCTTTTAATCTAATTAAAAGGAAAGCCCATGCTTTGTAAAATTCATAAATCTAATTTATGAACTCAAGCCCGATTATTCCAAATAATACATCGAGGCTTGTATCTCCAAGAAGTATAATTTAATTCCATTAAATTAAACCTTCTCCCGGAATTAATTCCAAATTAATTCCCTTTCATTTGGTGTAGCGGGTGTGACTCTTTAGGTTCACCTTTCAGCTAGACTTGGACCTACTTTTCATTATTTCATAACTAAAGTAGTCCGTTACCATGGGTGGCCATCTAGCAACGGTCCATGGCACTAGAGACTAGGTGAATTTATGGTGTGAACATTTAGGCTCCAAGTTATACGCAGGTGCGGTCCTACCGACGCTCGATACGTACGGGTACGGTCCTACTGTCGCCTGTCTCCCGGCCTTTAGTCTAGGGGTCGGTTCCCATCGTTGACTAGGCAACTATGCATAATGCTCGAGATAGGTTTAACTCGACGTAGGAAATCCTTTCCCACTACATCAAGTGCTATGGCCATAGACTTTGTGAGTCTAAACCATCTCCGAGCGCATAGGAGATCTTGCTGTCATATCCTTTGACAGGGACAGATCCTATCTTGGAATTCACCGTTCTTACATACTCCGACTGCACTGGACGAGGCTTATGATGACCATGTGATATAATCGGTCAAATTTCACCAGATCCAAGATACAGCCTTAGTATGTAGGGGACTGCCGTGATCCTCAAGTCCGAGGACTAATCCCGTACTATCGGAACCGGGAATACGAGTCATACCGACCAAGCCCGAGTAGCTTCTATATGACGATTCCCGCGAGTCACCTCAGTCGGCCGCTCCCCAGCAGGCCGACCAACTAACACTGCTTAGACGATCCTCGTCACCCGTCGATGAAACACGACAGCAGATGCTTAGTGCAAGTCTCAAATGGATTCTCGATGCCCTGTCTCGAGATTCCTTTGACTTGGAGTATTTCAGACTGATTCGGTGAAACTGATTTCATGAACCTACCTCCAAGCGTAGTTCCAATTTCCCGAAATGTTATTTCAGTCTGTGGGCGTTTGTTGTGACATCGTATCGATGCAAGCAGTAAGTACAACAACTCTGCCTATGAATCCTTACTACATTCATTAACATAATATTACTTGTTCACAGATTGACGAATGGTTCTCAGAACAGCCAATACCATTGACTTTCTGGTCACCTATTCTAACAATCTCCCACTTGACCAATAAGTCAATTACCCACTTTGTTCAGAATCCTCTGAGTATGAGTAATCTACGATACCGACTAAGGTATTGTGAGTCCGCTTATATTTCCTTGCGAAGCAATACGGTCTAACCGTGTTACCTCTATCCACCATTGCCTCTTAGAGATGGTGGTTGTCTAAGAATATTTTCGTGGATCTTGTGATGAGATCTCGTGCCAATACTCCCATAGCCAAGTTGCCTGCCATATAGGCAAACATGGCTTGGTCGTGCTAGGCGCCACGTCCATCCTATGGACGCGGTCTTCATCAGTGACCACTATCCGATGCACTCGTCATTGGGCCTGACTGTGCATACCTTTGAGACTAACTGATTTTCACTTATGCTCTCGAAGCTAGTATCGCTTTAGCCTTCCAAAGCAACTCAACAGACGGTGCATCATGAACACATCTTTAGTCCTTATTCAGGTACTAAGGATCGTTCTTGATTGTTGTCTTCAACCCCTCAGTGCATTACCGATTTATGTTGAGCCATGCTAGAAGCACTCTCAACATCGGTTCCTATGCACCGAGTAAACATATCATATGTTTGCCTAGGGTTAAGACGTAGGGGATACTCAACATCCAAGCCTTCTCATTAGTCCACCGTGACTAAGTCTTGAATGGCTTGATGTTTTATGCATAGTATCCAAGTTTTCTCATCAGTCTAACTATGACTGAGTCTCGAACAACTTGTCCCTCTACATATATGAGTTTTCTCATCAGTCCACCATGACTGAGTCTTTGAAAAGCTCAATTCATGAAATGTATGTGGGATCCCTAAAATGTCATGGAGAATTTTCGTGAGTTACAGTTTGTGTTTTAGTGATTCCTAATGCCTTGAATTCATCCATGAATCAAGATATTACACACTTAAACACTTGGAACACCATTTCTACTCCCACTGATCACCTACGTCGTTTAAGACCGAGTCATGCTCCGTATGAGCTCGTCAAAAACGAATATTCCAATTATGCGGTGTTTCAAATCTTGTTTGAATTTCCTAGTGGATTCTATGGCTCCTCTCCATAAATCCTACTACGATGTCCAACATCACGTTCCGCAGGTCATTTGGATTACTATCCAAATTTGACCGAACATATCCCGATCACTCGTACCTCTTACGACATTCGGGTTCGTTCTTAAGGGGACTTGGAATATGATCAATTTAAGAAAGAAATGCAATTATAAGCAACGTTTTAGCATTATTCTGTCGTCAACCTACACAAACCAGACACCGAGTCTAATTTGCCTCCCACTAGTCCCTTGACGTATGTAGGATCCTTCTACATGCTCAAGAACTTTGTCGGGACATAGGCTTGCCAAACCATGGCTCCTTGTGCTTGACTCCTAGCAAAGTGCCATGTTCCTTACGTTGGCAATTTTGAGTCTACGTCTACACGGGCTAAGGTAATTGGGCGAAACTTCGATGGATCTTCGTCCAACGAGATTCGATCATTCCCTTTATCATAGACCGTCATATTTGGCCTTTATAGGAAATGTTTCATTGAGAATTCCATTCTCAACTTGGATGCTCAAGGGCTCCCACTAAATACACGGCCTTTTCGATCCTATCGAAACAGGTTTAATTTTGCAACCATTTATGGTTCACCTCCTTAAGTCTAATTCCCAAACCTCCTATGGGACCTTTAGACTTTTGAACCCTCTTATGGTTTTGTGTATTAGTAACCTACAGTTGTCTTATTGGCTCCCTTCCAATAGACTATTTGGCAAGCCTACTTTGTCCAACAAAGAGCTTTCGGACTTTCTTCTTCATAAAAGACTTGTAAATTTAGTCGATTCGAATCATCTATTTCTAGATTCATCGAACTTTCCAATTTACTTATCTTTTAATAAGAAGAAACGTCCTAGCTGTTGTAGATGCCAAATCTGTAAGTTGGTCTTGATTAATCCATTTTAGATAATTTGAATTTTGAGTATCCATAAACCTTTTATGGGATGGTATTTTAGGAATTTACGTACTAGCAAACATGAATCAATATTCAATAATTTTGTTTGATCAAATATGTATGTAATAAAACCTTTGTCCAACAAAGAGACATACTTTTGATCATGCTAGGTTACGTAATTCCTATATTATCCTAACATGATCACGATTATGGGCCTAACAAGTCTCTAGTCCTTTTCATCAATGGACCTTGCCATTGTTGAATCCTAGAACTGTTCTTGGCTTTTAAGTCCTTATTCACTTTCTGCAAACCACCCGCAGATTAGTGATAGGAATGGTATCAAATACAAAATAAAGTGATCATGTCAATACTCAATATCAAATTTTACCTACATTGGAGAGAGGTTTAGAATACTCCCCTTTCCAATGGCCCTTTTTACGACAGTAAATGCTTACGTTCTTAGAAACTATGAACTTGACTGCTGAACCTTTTGCTCTTTCCTTTACCTCCACCTTGTGTTGTAAAGGAACAGCACTTGAAGTGCTTAATAGTTGATGTCACCTTACCCTTCTTCCTCTTTTGGCGTCTGGCACCCTTGCCTTTCGCTATGGAGTTGAAGCCTCTCCTACTAGTACCGACGGTGCAGATTTTGCAATCGTTGCTTCGTACTAGACCAACATAATTACCAACCTATGAAGATCTTTTCTAAGCTCATTCATGTTGATAATTAATGGTTCGTAGGAGGGAGGAAGAGACTGAAGGATCATGTCAATGTACGTCTCTTTTTCAAGACTGACATGGAGGTCTTTTGAGCTTCTCCACTAGGGATTGCATCATCACTCCATGTTCTTTGTACCGACATCCCTTCCGTCATCTTAGCTCCAAACATGCCTTCGTTGCATTTTACCCCACATGCTGGTCCAAGACCATATAGACATGATGCAAGCGAAGCATAGTTTGAGCCAACATCATTATATCCTATTTGCCGGTGGTCATCCTTCAACTTTTGAACGCCAAGCGTTGCCTTAGTTGTCGACCCCTCCGGCAAGGGCTGAGGAACGCCCTCATTCCGGTATGTGAGTTAAGGTTCTGGAAATCTAAGACCATCTTAAGATTTCGCAGTCAATTCGTCTAATTGGTTCCTTTTTAATGAGCCTCTTAGTGATGTGTTTGGTGGATTCTTAGACATTCACAACATATATGAAACAGAAAATAATAAGCAGAATGAAGTAATATTTTGGTTAAGTCTCGGTCTTTAGTCCTTAACCTCTCCCACTATTTCTACGAAAACACGGCACTCTCAAACGTTGTTTTCGGGAAATCCTTTCCTAGTGGGCTCGGGATCCACAGCGATCTCCCCCATACCCCGCTTTTACGATTCGCATGGGAAAAGAACCCGTGGGAGGTATTCCATACCATTCTCGTTCCACGAGATTCCCAAGATAATTGCCTCACCCTTTCACGTGATCCCGAGGACTCCAAGCGAATCACGTTATTCGGGCGTTAGACCCGACCCAATCAACCGATTCATAAACTCACTGCTACCTCCACGACTCGTGAGACAGGTAACAGTAGTCTACTCATCGTTCATGACAAAGTGCAGCTTCTTTTAAGCACGATAGTCGTGCCACGACTCGTGAGACCACGCTATCGACCTAAAAGATCTTCCTCACTTTTGCCATGGATGGAAGGCTTGGACAGACTCCCAGAGTCCTAGTCCATTTATTAAGGGTCTATATTTAACTTGGTTTAACCAAGTGAGAGTTTTGATAGAACGAGACCTCATCACATATTAAGTATTTGCATTGCGTGCGTTATGGCAGAAATATTCTAAGCGTGAATGTAACCATACATAAAGCATATAGAATAATCATAAGCATAAAATACGCATCGCATGCAAAATAAAGTCTAGCACGCCCCTGTAGGATGATCACAAGCCCAAACCTATGCGACCCACTGAGCCCGCAGTGGATCTATGGTCAATCTAAGGGTAGGCCTACACACTATTACAAGTTTTAATAACCCATTACATGCAATGGGCCTTGTAAGTCCTCTTTATCTTCTTGGGCTCTCCATCGTGGGCCTACACGGGCTTCTTCTCCATGGATCTCCGTGGGCCATCTGATGGCTACCTCCATGGGCCTCCAACACCTTGGGCTTGTCTTCTCTTGCAGCTTTTATTTACAAAAAGAAATAAAACCTCACCACTAATTCTACTCTCATTACATCATAAAATAAGAAACCCCAATTAAACATTTGGGGGAGTACATTGGGAGGAGAGAGAAAACCTTATTATTCCAAGGCACTAGAAGAGAGACAGAGAGGAAAATAAAGAGGCACACAGCCACAACCCAACAAATAACTGTAAATAAACCATACATGCGGTCTAGGGGCTTTGTGATCATCCTTTATCAAATCAATTAACACAAATAGCATAAATACATATCCCACGTAAAATATGCTATACCAACATCCATGATAATCCATACCATAAAATAAATGCAGAAACTACATGTAAAATATCCACACCAAACATTGGATAATAGTGCAACCTATGCACAACGATTTTTGTTGGAAAAACCTTTTCCATAATTAACAAGGCAATATTAATTCTAATGAAATATAAAATCTCAACCAAAATTAAAATGCCCCAAGTTAATTAATTAAGAAAAATTCCCAGAATTATACAGAAAAATCAAATTTTTCTGAAACACAAAAATCAACAATTCAAGAATATGCCCATTTATTCAAGAATTCCAAAATCCAACATTCGTGCAATATTAATACATGTCAAGATCTACTCATACTCAAGCCATAAAATAACCATGATGTCCAACATCATAAAACGCAGAAATTATTGCGAAATTTCACATGTGAATTTTGATCATTGGTGCAACCATTGCAAAAATTAAATCTTGTTAGGAAACCCTTTCCTCATCAACCAAGCAATATTTATTTTAGAAAATTTCAAATCTCAAAAAATAAATATTCTAAGTCAACGGGTTCAGAATAATGCAGAAAATATCATAAAAATAATACAGTAAAAACAGTTTTGAAAAACGAGCCAAAAACGGGAGAGAAACGGAAAACGGCACAGCCGGCCGGCCAGGCGCGCGCGCGCGCGCAGGCTCCTCTGCCAGCGCGCCCCCGCGCCTAGCGCTTGCGCGCGCGCGCACGCGCGCAGGCGCCCATGCCTGCGCGCGCGCGCGCCGCGCAGCGGCCGGCACAACGCGCGCGCTGTCCGCGCACGCTGGGCGCGCTGGCCGGGCGCGCGCAGGCCCCTGCCTGCACGCGCGCCCGGCCGCGCCCCTGTGCGCGCGGCCAGCGTGCTGCTGCTGCCGGTTCGCCGTTTTTCACTCCTTTTCGATTTTTCATGCAATTTTTCTGAACCACAAGATAAATTAAACCCTAGAACATGTATAAACACATTCAAGAAAACCAAGATCCAAAATCCCATGCAAAATTAAACGCCAATATATATCTACGATAAACATGCTATAAACGTAAATTAAAACACGTTTATCATGCTTAAACGCACATAGCACATAGAATTCTAGGCCTATACACCGAACCGGGCTCTGATACCACTGAAAGAAATCGGTGGATCGGCCCGGGAGATGAGCGCGTATAGCGGAAGCGCGGAATAGTGCGTAATAAAAATTACAAAGCATAATTAAATGGAATTTAAAATATGCATAATATTCATAAACGAATCAAGGGGTGTGCCCTTGATTCTCCCGGGCGTTCGGTGTATCTCATGTTCAATAAAACACAACATGGAGGCCATAGAATTGAAATCGAAAAAACGAAATTAAAGAACCTACCCGGTTGTAGTTTTGTCTTCGTTCGGCTACATGCATTGTTCCCCGTTTTGCACCAAGATCTCAAGAAGAGACCCTCTAAATCATCTCACTCGCTCCACCGAAAAGCAAACAACCCTTGTGCTAGCAAGAAATAATTTGGGGAGAAGAGACATCGATAGACGCTATGAATTAACGCAATCAATGTCTCTTATGTTCTTAACTTGAATAAATCAAGAAGAACAAAGTAGTATTCTTGGAGAGAAGAAAGAGGAGTGGACGAATTTGAGAGGGAATTTGAGAGATGAGAGTTGTAGAGAATAGTAGGTGTAAGTGTGTGTTTTTTTTTAAGTATTTATAGAAGATGGAATTCCTATTCCTTCTCAAACTCTTCCAAAGAGACACACTTTGACTAGGATTTTGACCTAGTCAAATCCTAGTCAAATTAGGCTTTGATTAAGTCAAATTAATCATGGCCCTTCATCTCATCATTCTCTAGATCAAATCTTGTCCATCCATTTTGATGGGCTTTATGGAATGGGCCTATTTAATTCTAAATTAAATATTCCCATGGACTTTATATTAAAATCCTATTTAATATACTAAGCCCATTAATTAATGGAATGGACTTTATTTAATTCCAAATTAAATAGTCCATGGACTTTATATTAAATCCTATTTAATATACTAAGCCCATTAATTAATTAATGGAATGGACTTTATTTAATTCCAAATTAAATAGTCCATGGACTTTATATTAAATCCTATTTAATACCAAGCCCATTAATTAATTAATTCACCCTTTTAATCTAATTAAAAGGAAAGCCCATGCTTTGTAAAATTCATAAATCTAATTTATGAACTCAAGCCCGATTATTCCAAATAATACATCGAGGCTTGTATCTCCAAGAAGTATAATTTAATTCCATTAAATTAAACCTTCTCCCGGAATTAATTCCAAATTAATTCCCTTTCATTTGGTGTAGCGGGTGTGACTCTTTAGGTTCACCTTTCAGCTAGACTTGGACCTACTTTTCATTATTTCATAACTAAAGTAGTCCGTTACCATGGGTGGCCATCTAGCAACGGTCCATGGCACTAGAGACTAGGTGAATTTATGGTGTGAACATTTAGGCTCCGAGTTATACGCAGGTGCGGTCCTACCGACGCTCGATACGTACGGGTACGGTCCTACTGTCGCCTGTCTCCCGGCCTTTAGTCTAGGGGTCGGTTCCCATCGTTGACTAGGCAACTATGCATAATGCTCGAGATAGGTTTAACTCGACGTAGGAAATCCTTTCCCACTACATCAAGTGCTATGGCCATAGACTTTGTGAGTCTAAACCATCTCCGAGCGCATAGGAGATCTTGCTGTCATATCCTTTGACAGGGGACAGATCCTATCTTGGAATTCACCGTTCTTACATACTCCGACTGCACTGGACGAGGCTTATGATGACCATGTGATATAATCGGTCAAATTTTCACCAGATCCAAGATACAGCCTTAGTATGTAGGGGACTGCCGTGATCCTCAAGTCCGAGGACTAATCCCGTACTATCGGAACCGGGAATACGAGTCATACCGACCAAGCCCGAGTAGCTTCTATATGACGATTCCCGCGAGTCACCTCAGTCGGCCGCTCCCCAGCAGGCCGACCCACTAACACTGCTTAGACGATCCTCGTCACCCGTCGATGAAACACGACAGCAGATGCTTAGTGCAAGTCTCAAATGGATTCTCGATGCCCTGTCTCGAGATTCCTTTGACTTGGAGTATTTCAGACTGATTCGGTGAAACTGATTTCATGAACCTACCTCCAAGCGTAGTTCCAATTTCCCGAAATGTTATTTCAGTCTGTGGGCGTTTGTTGTGACATCGTATCGATGCAAGCAGTAAGTACAACAAACTCATGCCTATGAATCCTTACTACATTCATTAACATAATATTACTTGTTCACAGATTGACGAATGGTTCTCAGAACAGCCAATACCATTGACTTTCTGGTCACCTATTCTAACAGCAAGTCCAAGAGATAAAGTTGCCTCTGTGTAGTCGCTTTCTCGCCTCTTGCGAATCATAGTATTTTGCGCCTCCTTCGCCAGAGAAGAGCGTCATCTCGGGCCCATGAATAGTTTGCACAAGTTGATAATGAGTCTTGAAATAATAAGCTATCCAACTATAAACAAAGTGAATCGGAAATGGAGAGTGTAAATGCTAGCTAAGATGGGAACGACAAGACCAATCCTTAGACCGGCTTCCATCACTACCAAAAAAATGCGGGAATAGGAACGGTAAGGTGCGACCGTTTCAGTTACCGTTCCACGTAAGAACGGTGGTAGGAACTGTTGTGGAATGGTAAACCGTTGATGACGTCAGAGTCGTGCTAATAGAAATACAAATTAATAGGAACGGTCGGACCGTTCCTATTGGAGTGCCGAACGTAGAGTGCCAATTGTACACCTATAACCGTTCCTAAAAGGGACCTGATATATTTTGGACCTCAATTTGGAACACATGTGTGAGATTTGAACGGTAGGCAGACCGAGAAAACGAATCGTTACTGACTTGTTCCGAATACCATGTCAATTTTAGATCGGTTGGCTGACCGTTCCAACATGTAGTCCTACAGGAGGCCCTTTTACACCATGGGAAAAAATGTGATGCAATTACGGTTCCAAATTATGGGTATATAGTAAGTGAAGTTGTGTTACAAGTACCGGTCCTAAATGTACTCCAAGTAGGAACGGTACGTTTTGGTTGTGCCTGATACCGTTCCTAATATGCGCTAATGGCTATATTACAACGGTAACTTTGCCGTTCCTGTTACCTCTCCAGAGACCATCCCTACAGATGGAACAACGGCTATATTTTAACGGCTATTTTTGTGTTCTAAATAGTAATCCAATGACCGTCCCAATGATTTCTATATATATGTCCCCCTTGTTTGTCATTGTTCTTATACTTATTCTCCAACTCATTTTGTATTTTGAAACCCCCCCCCCTTGATTCTTTATACGAAAAATCGAACATATCAACTAACGAGCGCGAATTTTGGATTGATATTGATAGGTGTTTTGTTCAGGTAAGTATGCAAAATTCTATTATTTTTGCCATATATATAATTTACTCTCGTCATTTAATTTGTTGTTGTGAATTATACGTAGGACCAATCATGTTAAGACAGTTGAGGAAATGGATGTATGATCGAGACGTCCTGGGTGTGACGCCGGAGTTTGAGGATGGTGTTACAATATTTTTAGAATGGGCCCAGTCTCAGCATGCATATATGGACGGGGAAAAGATTAAGTGTCCCTGCCGGAAGTGCAAAAACGAACAGTTTCAAAACACCAGACAAGGTGAATTTTGATTTGTGTATGAAAGGTTTCATGCCAGAGTATTACAATTGAACTTCGCATGGTGAGGAGAGGGTGCAGGAATACTTTGAAGCATTGACAGCGCCCCCTGTGCAGCATCAGCAAACGCCACCCGTTCAGGGAGGAGGGTAGTTCGCATTGGGGTGATGCGACTCAGATGGATTGGGCGCAGAGGATGGTATTCGATGCCGCCGAGCCGTCATTCTAGTCTTCGTAAAACCAGGAAGGACCGACTGATGATGGTACTGAGTATTGTCCATCTAATGTGGGTCCTAGTTCATATTACGATTCGGGGCCCTATGATTATGTGTCTGGCTTGTCAGACCATTTCTTTTTATGTAGTTCATGCTGTGGACCAACCTTTGTGGAATGGCTGCACCACCTCTCAGTTGGCGTCAATTGCCTCTTTGGTGAATATCAAGGCCGAAGGGGGTTTTTTCGAGCATACATATGATTGGTTATGCCAGTGGGCTGATACTGTAATACCCCGTGATCACACTTTCCCCGTCGATTATTACAATACGAAGAAATTGATAAGAAAATTGGGTTTACCAATTCAGAAGATTGATGCTTGCAAAAACGGTTGCATGTTGTACTGGAAGGACGATATTGATTTGGAATATTGCAAGTTCTGTGGAGACGCTAGCTACAAGCCCACGAGGGACAGAAATCCTAAACGCAAGAAGTCCCCGTATGCCATTCTTAGGTATCCACCGATTACCCCTCGGCTGCAGAGGTTGTATGCGTCGGAGGTCACAGTAGAGCATGTGACTTGGCATGCGAAGCCATCAGACGGAGGAAGGATCCATGTGTCATCCGTCGGATGCAGAGGCTTGGAAGCATTTTGACCCGACGTATCCTGATTTTGCAGTTGAACCGAGGAATGTTAGACTTGGGTTGTGCACGGATGGGTCTGCACCGCACGGTCAGTATGGTAAAACATACTCATGTTGGCCCGTGATACTTACACCGTACAATCTCCCACCGAGAATGTGCATGAAGTCTGAGTATATGTTCCTAACAATGGTGATCCCTGGCCCATCGAATCCCAAACATCTTACGATGTCTACTTGGAGCCGTTGATCGAGGAGTTGCAAAATTTATGGCATGTGGGTGTACGTACGCACGATACTGCGACAAACCAGGCATTCATGATGCATTGCCGCATTGATGTGGACAGTGAACGACCTTCCTGCTTATGGTATGGCGTCTGGATGGAGTACCGTCGGTGTTATGGGGTATCCAGTTTGTATGGAGGACACATGGGCATTCTATTTACAGCACGGTCGAAAGGCATCCTATTTTGACTGCCACAGGCAATTCCTACCACCGGGTCATCCTTATCGCAGGAACAAGAAAGCCTTCACTAAAAATCGAATGGAGAGGAAGGTTGCACGTCCGAGGCTGACTGGAGAACAGATCCGAACCCGTGTCGATGCATTTAGTGTTGCTGTCGAACAACCGTTGAGTGAACCAGAAGGCTACGGCGGTCGACCATAAGTGGACGAAGAAAAGCATATTCTGGAAGCTTGAATACTGGGGGGCGCATCTGATACGACACAATCTTGATGTCATGCATATTGACAAGAATGTGTTCGATAATATATTCAATACTGTGATGGACATCAAGGGAAAAACGAAGGATAATCTGAATGCACAGAAGGATCTGAAGATCATATGTAATCAGCCGGAGCTTGAGGTGGACGAAAGGAGACCGAACGTGATGCCCAAAGCGATATATACACTGACGAAGGAGCAAAAGAAGAAGATATATGAGTGGATTCGTTGTCTTAGGTTTCCTGATGGGTATGCCTCTAACTTGGCCCGTTGCGTCGACCTGAAGGAGTTGAGGATGAACGGCATGAAGAGCCATGATTATCATGTTTTCATGCAGAAATTGATTCCGGTTGCTTTCCCGAAATGCTTCCAGAGCACGTGGGGGGGGGGCCTTGACGGAAGTCAGCCTTCTATTCCAGATCCTATGCTCAACAACACTAAATGTGCCCAAGGTAAAAGAATTTGAAGATAGTGTAGCCGTCATCATGTGCAACCTCGAGAAAATTTTTCCTCCTTCATTTTTCGACTCAATGGAGCATCTAATTGTTCACCTTCCATATGAGGCGCACGTTGGGGGCCCCGTGCAATACAGGTGGATGTACCGATTTGAAAGGTAATTAAATAATTAATACTATTAATTATATACTTATTATTTGCATTTTAATAAATTGTCATATGAATAGATTCCTACGCGATTTGAAGAAAAAGGTGAAAAACAAAGCACACGTCGAGGCGTCAATTGTAGAGGCTTATATTGTCGAAGAAATAGGACTTTTCTCCTCGCACTACTTTGAATCACACATTCTGTGCAAGCGAAACAAACCCGATCGGAACGATGATCTCACGAGCAATGATGATCGAATTGTTCGGTCCATTTTCAATTACCCAGGCCGAGCAACTGGAGCGTCGAAGAAGAGATGGCTGAGTGGGGAGGAACTTCATGCTATCGAGACATACGTCTTGTGTAATTGTGAAGTAGTTGCACCATACTACGAGTAAGTGTCTTATACAAACATAATTATCTCGTACGAATTATTTCAATCTCAATTACATGTATATTTATAACTATCAGTTTTACTATGACAGGTTATTCCTGAATGAACTGTTCGAGCAACACAATTCGGAGGACCCGATAATTGATCAACTAGTGGTGACACAATTCAAGAATTGGTTCAAGGCTCGTGTAAGTATCATCGATTTCTTGTAAATGCGATATGCTCATTAATTTGTAATGATTGGTTCAATTACTATATATATCATTAATTGCAGGTGAAACCCGAATTGAATCACACAAACAAGGAATTGTTGAAGTTGCATTATTGGGGGCCAAGTGCAGAAGTGACGACATACCCATCTTACTTCGTCAATGGCTTCAATTTCCACACTGAACGTCACAATGTCGGGAAGTCAACAATGAATTGTGGTGTTTGTGTCAAAAGCTCATCATATACAGACACGGATTCTGACTTCTATGGAATTTTGGAAGAGATAATTCAGCTAGATTACCCACTAATTCCGAACATGCACATTGTACTGTTTAATTGTCGTTGGGTCGATTCGGTTAGAGGCATGAAGATACACCCTCGTTATCACGTCGTTGATGTCAACTTCAAAAAGCTCTACCAAAAGAATGAACCATTCATACTGGCACAACAAGTAGTACAAGTATACTACGCGGATTACCCGAGCATGAAGAAGGACAAAGTCGACTGGAAAGCTGTTTGCAAAATCAAGGCTCGAAGAGTTATCGATGACTCGCGATGGACTGAGGTCGCCTATCAGATGGATGAAGTCGTACCTAATCCAGATGTTGTAATAAATAACCAAACATTTGAACTGCATGACCTAACGGGGTTACAATTGGTCGTTGATCATGGAGCAGTGCCATCGCGCTCGCCAAACAGTGAATCCGAAGATGAAGATGAAGATAGCTTTGACGAGGCTGAGTCCGATGAATAGACTTTTTGAATTTTCCAAAAAATTTCTGTAATTTTTTATCATAGTTATTATTAATATTTCAAATATGATGGCTACTTTATAAAAAAAAAATAGACGAAAAATTTGAATTAGGAACAGTCCAAATTTATAACTACCGTTCCTATTTGAGGTACAATATTTTAAATATGGCGGCTCATTAAAAAAAATGAGAAAAATTTGAATTAGGAACGGTACTAATTTATACATACCGTTCCTAGTTGAGGTACAATATTTCAAAAAATGGCGGCTAATTAAAAAGAATGAGGAAAATTTGAATTAGGAACGGTACGTATTTATTATGACCGTTCCTATTTGAGGTACAATATTTCAAATATGGCGGCTAATTAAAAAAATGTGGGAAATTTTAATTAGGAATGGTACGTTTACACGTGACCGTTCCAGATTGTAATAGGAACGGTGACTGTATTAGTGCTTTAAAACGGCATCGTTTTTTAGAGTAGGAACAGTATTAGAACCACACTGTCTATTAGGTACCCGTTCCTAGTATTATAACTCCAACCAATTTGTCCGATATCTCAACATCCGTCAGTCGGATCGACATTATTTTTTAACACGTACAAAGTTATGGATATGAATTGATGTCCAACAGTCGGATTTCCAATTAGTAACCCGGATTTAAGGATGCATCTATTTTTGTTACGATGAATATTGACCGGATACGATAACTCAAGATCCGCACACCGAAATATTTCAAAACGACATATATTGTATTCTTTTGTGTTATATCATATCTAACGGTCTGATTGGAATTTTGACGGTCTGATTATGCCGTGCAGTACAACAATATAGGATGCTAGTTACATCTGTGAAATACTAACAAAAAAATATTTACAAATATACTTCATATTGTGAGCATGTGTCTATTGTTTGGAAATTATTATAGATTTTTATAATCTTTAAACATCGAATTGTATACATTTATTTAACAAAATAAGTGTTCAGAACGTGTTTTTTCTTAATTTATATTTATTATCTAAGAAGATAAAAAAAAAAATAATTGCAATACATATAGGAACGGTAATGTATGAAAACAGGAACGGTAACTAAATGTGTGTCTAAAAACGACGTCGTTTCTTTAGTTAGGAAAGGGGTTGGGAACACATATTGTATTATGTGACCGTGCCTATTAGTACAATTCCAAGTACTAAGTATTTGGAATTGATATGGGAATGGTAATTTTTTATTTAGGAACGGTCCGTATTGGGAACGGTTATGGGAATGGCTGTACTACTAAGTGACCGTTCCTATTTAGGTCAACATCATCAAAACGATATTGTATTGTGGCTAATACGACGTCGTTTTCTTTATTTGGACCGGTAATAGGAACGGTCAGGGAAAAAATGACCGTTCCAAAATATTATATAAATTAAACCATTGGCTGAATTTTTCTCACTTTCTCCTCTCTCACTCTCTCTCTCTCTCTCTCTCTCTCTCTCTCTCTCTCTCTCCCTCAGAATCTCTCTTTGCCCCTTCGCGTCTCTCAATCTCTCCATCGCCGCCGTCGCCTCCGCCTGCACTTCCGCCTCCGTCGTCGCCGCCGTACACCACCACCACCACCACCACCCTCTCTCTCTGACTCTCGCCTCCACTTACGCTTCTGCCTCCGTCGTCAGAGCACGTCGCCTCCGCCTCTGCCTCCATCATAGGTTTTTCGATAATACCCTTTTTTTTTTTCCTCTTTTCTGAATTGTAATTTCTGAAATTTTTGAAATATGTATTTTTGGGCTGTAATTTCTGATAGTTTTTGGGCTGTAATTGTAATATTTTTTGGGATGTAATTGTAATTTCTGATATATGTATTTTTGGAATTTTTTTTATAATTTCTGTAAATATTGGGCAGTAATTGTAATTTCTGTAAATGTAGGGCTATAATTGTAATATCTGGAAATATTGGAAATGTACATGTAATCTATAATTTCTGAAATTTTTGAAAATTTTCTGATTATTTTCTGTTATTTGTGTGAATTTTCTGCAATTTTCAAATGTTGTAATTTTTGTAATTTGTGTTGTAATTTTATGTTGTGTAATAATTTCATAAATTGATGTTGTATTTTCTATTAAGTTATTTAAATGTTGGTTAATTTTAGTAATTTGTGTTGTAATTTTACAAATTTATGTAAATGTTGGTATTTTCAGAAAATTGGTGTAATTATGCAATTTTCTGTAATTATTAGAAAATTCAGAAAAAATGTATATAATTTTCTCCAAATTTTAAAAAAAATTTGGGTAATTTTCTTTGATATATGAATTTCTGAAATTTGTTAATCTGGAAATTTGAATTTTTGGGGAATTTTTAATTTTTTAAAAATTTGAAAATTTTGAATTTTTTAAAAGTTTGGATTTTTTAATTATTTAAAATCTGGAAATTTGAATTATTTAAAATCAGGAAATTTTGAATTATTTAAAAACTTTTAAAATTATGAAAATTTTCTGTAATTTTAAAAAAAATTTCTGATTTTTTTGTAATTTTAAATTTTTTTATGTCATTTTCTATATATTATAAAAAAATTCAGAATTTCAAATATTTCAAATCTGGAATTTTGAAAATTTTAAAAATCTAGAAATTTAAAATATTTAAAATCTGGAATTTTGTATAAATATTTAAAAGCTGGAATTTTAAAATATATAAAATCTGGAATTTCAAATATTTATAATCTGGAAATTTAAAATACTTAAAATCTGTAATTTGAATTTTTTAAAACTCTGTAAATTGAAAATATTTAAAATCTGGAATTTTAAAATATTTTAAATCTGGAATTTTGAATTTTTTAAAAATCTGGAAATTTAAAATATTTAAAATCTGGAATTTTGAATTTTTTTAATATCTGGAATTTTGAATTTTTTTAAAATCTGAAATTTTTAATTTTTTAAAAATCTGGAATGTTTATTTTTTTAATAATCTGGAAATTTTAATTTTTCAATAAATTCAATAATTAAAAATATGATAATTTGAAGGAATTAGTGCAATTTTAGGGTAAAATTATGGTATTTAGTATAAATATTTACAGTTGTAGAATTTAGTTTGCATATATATTAAATACATTAGAAAATCTTCATTATTGAAATAAATTGATACTTATGTGTTTTTTTTAGATAATGTCTAGTCGGGATTTTCCACCCCGAGGAGGTGGACGTGGCCGTGGTCGTGGTCGTGGTCGCTGTCGCGGCGAACCGGCTATACCGCCACCACCACCGGCAGAGCAAGCACCCGCACCACCTGCGCCGGATCAGCAGCCCGATGCGTCTACTGCTGCGCCGGATCAGCAACCTGGACCATCCACTACCGCACCGGCGGTCGATCCGGCCTGTCCATGGGCTGCCCCACCACCACCACCCCCCACCGGCCCCACCACTCCCACCACCATCCGCGCTCCAGTACATCACACTCGCCGATGCGAGGTGCAATTTATGTTTTTAATGTTTGTTTTGTAATTTAAATTAATATTTTTATGACATACTAATTATTTGGTAATTTCAGTCGTGATCGGAAGATCCACGAGCGCATGTACGCGGTTGTGCGAAGACACTATCCCCACCCTTGGGGCTGTTTGCGCCAGGTGCCGCTAGAGCACCAGCATTTTTGGTTCGAGAGCTTGAAGGTAACAGGAATTAATTTTTTTTTAAATATTTTAACAATCTAAGTTAAAAAATATTTATATATATATATTTTTTAATACAGATGACGTACTGGTGGGATGCCGACGACGAGTCGATGTTAAAGATCTTCCATGTCTGGGTGGGGAAGTTCTTGAGGAAGAAGTTTGTCCTCGCCAGACAGTCGCTGCAGAAGCCTCTATGACTGGCGAACGAGGTGTGGCGGCAGCTCCTCTTGTACTGGGCTTCCCCAGAGTTCCAGAAGGAGTGCGAGAAGAACAAGGCGAACCGGAACGCCAACCCAGCCGCATCCACTACTGTGTACCGCGGGGGATCTGTCTCCGTCCGTATGCACAAGCGGAAAATGGTAAGATATCTAATGTTATTTCAATTATTTATTACTATTAAATTAAAATTGTAATAACTATTTCCCATTTCTTTTTACAGGAGGAGCAGCTCGGTCGGCCAATGAAGCAGATGGAGTTATTCTCCAGATGCTACAAGAAGAAGACTGACGGCGGCTGGAGCAGGTCGAGGGCAGCGGAGGTGGCGGTAAGTTGTAATTAATACATTCTACAGTATTTTTTTAAATATTTTAAAATTTTCTAATTTATTGTAATTATTTTTGCAGGAGATGTTCCACAAGATGATGGAGGATCATCAGTCTCAGGCCCCTGAGGATCCTACTTCCGAATCAGAGGCCTCGGTGGCGCAGCAGACCGAGCAGCAGATGCGGCTGAGTTGTGTTAGGGGCAAGAACAAGGGCCGGGTATTTGGTCTTGGTTTTGAGGCCCTGGCGCTCAGCCAGGCCGTTACTCGCCACCGCCACCGCCCGCGCCAGAGCCACCGCCTCCGTCAAACATGGCCCTCGAGGAGATGATGGCGGACCTGATGGGCATGGTCAAGGACATGCAGACCAGTCGCTCCGGCGCCGGCCCGTCATAGCCTCCTAGAGACCCCACCCATCCAGACATTGACGAGATGGACGAGGCCGATGGGGACGAAGAGTAAATTATGTAATTTTTTTTCTTTTCTAATCAAATCGGATAATATTCGTATTTAATATAATTTTTATTTCTAAATTATGCATTTTTTCATATTTAAATATTTAATTATATAATCAAAATATTATTATTAATTTAAATGATAAAAACTATTAATATAAAATAAATAAATCATAAATTAGGTACGGTACTTTCGACGGTTCGTATTCGCAACGTACCGTTCCTATATTTGACTTTTTCAAGAGACTTACCGCTCCCAACGCCGATGACAAAACCATTCCAACTCTATACGTGAACCGTTCCTAAAAGACGGAACCCCCCGTGGCTAATTGTATTCCAAAATCAATCCTTTCGTGGTTAGACTTTCGTTCTAAAGACAATACCAAAAATCGGTCCAAAATGTTATTCCAAAATTTGAATGCAAACACCATTCCTAATCTCTACAATACACTATTCCTATATGTATTCCAGACACCATGCTAAATTTTATCTACAACATAATCGGACTGTTCCAAACAAAGTTCTAAACATCGTTCCTAATTGCGCGATTTATTTTCGATGATACCGTTCCTAATGTTTATAAAGTGTTCCAAATGCAAAAAAATGAAAATTATACGTACAAAGGTAATTAGGAACGGTAGAACCATATAGTGCCAAACACCATTCCCAAATAGGAACGGTAATCTCGTTACCGTTCCTAATAATTAGGATCGCCTCTTATTGCCACGGATATCCTCCCGTTCCTCAACTGTTCCTAATTGCAGTCCAAAAGGTTCAAATGAATTATTTACCATTCCAAATAATAAAAAAACCGTTCTTGTAACCGTCCCAATCACCATTTTTTCTTGTAGTACATAGCACTCGCCACCTTGAAAACACTTGCACGTATTGAACCAACATCTTGAATGGGAAGGGAAAAGGTACAAAGTCAACATGCCAAATACGCCCCCAAGAATGTCTCTTCCTTTAAACTCCCTTCGATACCAAGCTTCGAGAACAATGCCTCGTCTGCCGTGGACCACTTGCCATGTACCCCAAAGGTTCCAGAAGGGTTATGAGTTGATGTAGGACGAACTGTCTTTTTCTCTTTACGTGAAGGGGGCTCGCAGTACCTCGTGGCTCGTCTAAACCAAAATTTGACCCACTAGTCGATAGAAACTTGGGAGGATTGACCACCGTTGCTACTCTTTCGAAGCAAATGTTAAGTGTGGAGAAGAAATTTGCAAGAACGAGGCACAAGTCTTCGTCCCGTCTCGTCAACACTGTTACCCTCCTTGGCACTTGGGACGACTTCGTCATAAAGGAGTCCGGCCATAGGAAGTTCGGCAACGGTATGCACGTCCCACAACGAAATGGACAACTCTCCGAAGAACGAGTGTTAGTGGATGGGCACCATGCTTCGCAGAACGCCTTAATAATGTTGGAGTTACAATCGTAAGTGAACAACGAGGCGTACACGACATCATATACTTGAGCTGCAACTAGCTTGTGCTCGCATCAGCTGAGTACGTCTTCCATCCACTCCCAAAATCCTTTGATGTAGCGGAACTCGCCGGCAAAATGAATGTTGTTGCCCCACTTGGCTTTCCCTTCAATGATGCTGCGGCCTAATGCTGGTAGAAAACTTGGTTCGTCAGAACAACCGTGGTGAGTCGCTTGCAAAGACCACACCTTGGAAGTCTTGCTCAATAAAACTTCTCGAGACCATTGCTCTGTGTGAAGTGGAGTCGTCAACCTCGGCCATTGCTTCGCATATTGACCGATGAGAGGAGTATGAGTTGCCAAAGTTGTTCCTTTCTCCAAGGGTTGACTTTCATCATCAAGAATGATCAAGTTTTGTTGACTGGAGGGAAGGAACTCGTCTTTGAAATAAACCATGCTACAACCCTACCAAAGCACAAAAAAATATATATTTAATTGAGTTAGCAAAAATATATATCTCAAATAAACCATAAAATGAAAAAAATAAGGAACATGATTGACTTACTCAGAATACTTTGGCAATAGTGGCTTACTCACCTTAAATCGGTGCAAGTGAAGAACTTAATTGATTCCACAAAAAAATGTGACCACAATCAAGTCGTGCTTTTGCAGAAAAATAGACAATTGTGTTAGAATAGGTGACCATGTAAGCCAATTTTGGCGGGTATATGTAACCTATGTCTAGACAATTTCAGGTGTTTGATAAATCATTAATGAATAAAGAAGTGAATTTCATTTGGCATCACTTTGTTTGTGTTCACTTATATTTGTTTTCCATATCTGTTCACTACGCAAACAAAGCCCACGGACTGAGAATCAATTTCGGGGACTGGGACTACGCTTGGAGGTAGGTCCATGGAATCAGTCTTCCCGAATCAGTCCGGAAATCTCCAAGTCAAGGAATCCCGAAAATGGGTACCGGGATTCCATTTGAGACTTGCACTAAGCACCTGCTGTCGTGTTTCATCGACGGGTGACGAGGGTCGTCTAAGCAGTGTTAGTGGGTTAGCATGCTAGGACGCAGTTGACTGAGGTGACTCGCGGGAACCGTCTTACGGAGGACCTTGAGTATGGTCAGCAAGGTATGACGTGTATTCCCGGTCCAACGGTACAGGCCAAGTCCTTTGACTTGAGGAATTGCTCAGTTTACCTGTACGTTAGGGCTGTATCTTAGATATGGTGAGAGATTGCCAGAATTCTCTTTGGTAGTCATAAGCCATGTCTAGTACAGTTCTGGTGTGCAAAGTGACAGTAGTTTCCAAGAAAGGATCTGTCTCCTGTCAATAGGTTTTGGCAGTTGAGTCTCATGTATACTCTAGGTCTTGTCCCTAAAACTGTGGCCACAGTGACTGAACAGAAGGGAAGGATTCCCTTGCGGCGTTTAGTGAGGACAGACCGACACTTAGGTCCAAAATGGGTACCTGCATTATCCGTGCCCTAGACTCTAAGTGATGAGACCGAGGACAGAAGGACAAGTGTACTGTTAGAGCCTAAATGTTCATCCCTGAATATTTCACCTAGTCTCTAGTGCCATGGACCGTTGCTAGATGGCCACCCATGGTAACGGAAGGATTCTAGGAATCCAACCAAGTCTAGCTGAAAGGTGAACCTAAAGAGTCACACACTATCCACACACATTTAGATATTTAATTAGGAATTAAATATTGGAGTGAAGGAATGATTAAATTGGATTTAATCGGGTCCTTTATTTTTTCTTGGAGAAATAATTCCTTCTATTAGATATAAGGAATTAAATTGATAAATTAGATTTATCAAAGGGATTTATTTAATGGGCTTAAATAATATTTATATTTATTTTAGCCTCTTGGAAATATTTAAATAGGTTTTAAATATTCCATTAAATTAAATTAAATCAACGGTGAGATGAATGGGAGAGATGGATGGCTAGGATTGTTTTGACTAGGTCAAAACACTACTTTGACTAGGACTTTGACTAGGTCAAAATCCTAGTCAAAAATAGAGTTCTTGAAAGAGGAGTTTAAAGAGGATTAGACTCCTCTTCTATATAAACCCCTAGCATCCTACAAGTTGAAGGATGATGAAACTCCAACACACACACAACACACACACACTTTTCGGCTCTCTCTCTCCTTCTCTCGTCCGCCCTCTCTCTCTACACACTCCAAGAAATTGTTTCTTTGTTCTCTTGTTCTTGGAACATTAGAACTTGATGAATCAATACCATTAATTCATAATGTGTTATTGATTCATCCACTCCAAAATATAAAACTTGTTCGTTGCTAGCACGACGTGCAAGATACGTGGGTGGATCGTGTGTCACGATTTGGAGGGTCTCAAGAACGAGATCTTGGTGCAAAACGGGGAACAACGCGTGTAGCCGTTGAAGACGAAAACGACAACGAGTAGGTCTCGTTTATGATTTTCGTCCCTTTTAATTTTCTACCCTATGGCCTCCATGATTCTTTTATGTTTTATTATTCATGAGATACACCGAACACCCGGGAATTTCAAAGGCACACCCTTTGAAACGTGTTCTTTAATTTAAAAGCATGTTTAAATTCCATATTTAATTTTAATTATACCGCGCTTCCGCATTCGCGCTTTTTCCCGGGACGATCCACAATTTCTTTCAAATTGCCTTTGGGCTAGGCCCAAATCATATTGAATAAAGCAAGCTTTGGACCAAACAAAACGAGCCCCTTTGGATGGATGCATTAAAGAAATCAGTTAAAAGATGGACAAAGAAATCCGAAAAAAAGGGCATGTGTTTACAGACATTATGACACAAAACTTGGCATTCGGTAACAAACGTCCGCCCGAAGTGGCGCTACTTGTTACTACCGTATGTGGTAAGGTTCGTCACTCAAGCAAGGTAACAAGCTTAGCGCCACTCAAGTTTAAAAGGTGGTGGTTGTTAGAATAGGTGACCATGTAGCCAATCTTGGTAGGCGAATTGTAACCTATGTCTGAACAATTTCGAAGTTTTGATAAAACACTAATGAATAAGAAAGTGAAATTCATATGGCGCATACATTGTTTGTGGTCACTTTATCTACTTTATAACTGTTCTCTACACAAACAAAGCCCACAGACTGAAATCGCATTTCGGGAACTGGGACTACGCTTCGAGGTAGGTCCATGAAATCAGTTCCGCCGAATCAGTCTGGAAATCTCCAAGTCAATGAATCTCGAAAAATGGGTACCGAGATTTCCCTTGAGACTTGCACTAAGCATCTGCTGTCGTGTTTCATCGACGGGTGACGAGGATCGTCTAAGCAATGTTAGTGGGTCGGCCTGTTGGGGAGCGGCTGACTGAGGTGACTCGCGGGAACTATCTTACGGAGGACCTTTAGTAGGGTCAGCTAGGTATGACGTGAGTTCCCAGTTCCAACGGTACAGGTCAAATCCTTTGACTTGAGAAATTACTGAACAGAAGGGAAGGATTCCCTTGCGGCGTAAGGTAAAAAGGACAGACCGACACTTAGGTCCAAAATGGGTACCTGTATAATCCGTGCCCTAGACCCTAAGTGGTGAGACTGTAGACGGAAGGATAAATGTACTGTAGAGCCTAAATGTTCATCTCCGTATATTCACCTAGTCTCTAGTGCCATGGACCGTTGCTAGACGGCCACCCATGGTGACGGGCGGGTTCTAGGAATCCAACCAAGTCTAGCTGAAGATGAACCTAAAGAGTCACACACAATCCGTACACATAACGTGTTTAATTTGGAATTAAATATTTGGAGAAATGGAGCGATTAAATTGGATTTAATTGGGTCCTTCTTTTCTTGGGAAGAAATTAATTCCTTTTATTAGATATAAGGAATTTATCTAATAAATTAGATTTATTAGAAATTAATTTCATGGGCTTGGAATAAATATTTATATTTTATATATTTATTTATTGCCTTCAGGATTATTTAAATGAGATTTAAATATTCTATTAAATTAATCAACGGTTGAGATTAAAGAGAGGAATTGATGGCTAGAATTGGTTTGAACGAGAAGCTAGCAATTGACTAGGATTTGACTAGGTCAAATCCCATTCAAGAAGGAGTCTTCAATGTGTAGGAATTAGAAGAGGAATAGGATTCCTCCTCTATAAATATTCCTAAGTGTCCTCATAAGAAAAGATGATGAAATTTTGAAGCACACACACTCGGCCTGTTAGAATAGGTGACCATGTAAGCCAATTTTGGCGGGTATATGTAACCTATGTCTAGACAATTATAAGTGTTTTGATAAATCATTAATGAATAAAGAAGTGAATTTCATTTGGCATTACTTTGTTTGTGTTCACTTTTCTATATCTGTTCACTATGCAAAACAAAGCCCACGGACTGAGAATCAATTTCGGGGACTGGGACTACGCTTGGAGGTAGGTCCATGGAATCAGTCTTCCCGAATCAGTCCGGAAATCTCCAAGTCAAGGAATCCCGAAAATGGGTACCGGGATTCCATTTGAGACTTGCACTAAGCATCTGCTGTCGTGTTTCATCGACGGGTGACGAGGATCGTCTAAGCAGTGTTAGTGGGTTAGCATGCAAGGACGCAGCTGACTGAGGTGACTCGCGGGAACCGTCTTACGGAGGACCTTGAGTATGGTCAGCAAGGTATGATGTGTATTCCCGGTTCCAACGGTACAGGTCAAGTCCTTTGACTTGAGGAATTGCTGAGTTTACCTGTACATCAGGGCTGTATCTTAGATATGGTGAGAGATTGCCAGAATTCTCTTTGGTAGTCATAAGCCATGTCTAGTGCAGTTCTGGTGTGCAAAGTGACAGTAGTTTCCAAGAAAGGATCTGTCTCCTGTCAATAGGTTTTGGCAGTTGAGTCTCATGTATACTCTAGGTCTTGTCCCTAAAACTGTGGCCACAGTGACTGAACAGAAGGGAAGGATTCCCTTGCGGCGTTTAGTGAGGACAGACCGACACTTAGGTCCAAAATGGGTACCTGCATTTTCCGTGCCCTAGACTCTAAGTGATGAGACCGAAGACAGAAGGACAAGCGTACTGGTAGAGCCTAAATGTTCATCCCTGAATATTTCACCTAGTCTCTAGTGCCATGGACCGTTGCTAGATGGCCACCCATGGTAACGGACGGATTCTAGGAATCCGACCAAGTCTAGCTGAATGGTGAACCTAAAGAGTCACACACTATCCACACACAATTAAATATTTAATTTGGAATTAAAATATTGGAGTGAAGGAATGATTAAATTAGATTTAATCGGGACCTTTATTTTTCTTGGAGAAATAATTCTTTCTATTTGATAGAAGGAATTAAATTGATAAATTGGATTTATCAAAGGGATTTATTTAATGGGCTTAAATAATATTTATATTTATTTTAGCCTCTTGGAAATATTTAAATAGGTTTTAAATATTTCCATTAAATTAAATTAAATCAAATCAACGGTTGAGATTAATGGGAGAGATGGATGGCTAGGATCGTTTTGACTAGGTCAAAACACTAGTTTGACTAGGACTTTGACTAGGTCAAAATCCTAGTCAAATTAGAGTTCTTAAAAGAGGAGTTTAAAGAGGATTAAAACTCCTCTTCTATATAAACCCCTAGCATCCTACAATTTACATGATGATGAATCTCCAACACACACACTACAACACACACACACACGGATCTCTCTCTCCCATCTCTCTCGTCCGCCCTCTCTCTCTCTCAAGAAAATTATTTTCTTGATTCTTTTGTTCTTGGAACATTAGAATCTTGATGAATCAATACCATTAATTGATAATGTGTTATTGATTCATCCACTCCAAAATTATACACTTGTTCGTTGCTAGCACGACGTGCAAGATACGTGGGTGGATCGTGTGTCACGAATTAGAGGGTCTCAAGAACGAGATCTTGGTGCAAAACGGGGAACAACGCGTGTAGCCGTTGAAGACGAAAACGACAACGGGTAGGTCTCGTTTATGATTTTCGTCCTCTTTTATTTTCCAACCCTATGGCCTCCATGATTTATTTTATGTTATTCGTTCATGAGATACACCGAACGCCCGGGAAATTTCAAAGGCACACCCTTTGAAACGTGTTTTAATTTAAAAGCATGTTTAAATTCCGCATTTATTTTTTAATTATACCGCACTTCCGCATTCGCGCTTTTCCCGGACGATCCACATAATCTTTCAGTGGTATCAGAGCCCGGTTCGGTGTATAGGCCTAGGGTTTATGTGCGTTTTAAGCATGAAACGTGAAATAGCATGTTGTAATTAAATCTTGAATTTCTTGATTCTTGAAGCATGTTATTTTATTGCTTTTAATTCGTGTGAATTGCTGAATATTGGTATTTTCTGTTTTTCTTGGGAATCGGGATGGGAATTAATCTGAAAAAACGAGAAAAACGTCACAGCCGGCCAGCCGGGAAGGCTGGCCGCGCGCAGCCGAGCGCTGCCGGCAGGGCAGACGCGCGCAGGCATGGGAAGCCTGCGCGCGCGCGCGCTGCCGGCCGCGCAGGGGCAGCGCGCAGCCGGGTTGGCTGCGCGCGGGCGTGCGCGCATGGAAACGCCTCCAGGCGCGCGCGCGGGCAGACAGAGGTGTCTGCGCGCGCGCGCCCGGCAGGCGCGCCCATGCGCGCGCGCGCGCAAGGCTGGCGGGCGGAGGAGCCCGCGCGCGGACGGGCACCAGGCGCGCCGCCAGGCGCGCGCGCACGCAGACGGAGGCGTCTGCGCGCGCGCGCCCGGCAGGCACGCCCAGTGCGCGCCTGCGCGCGCGCTCTGCGCGCGACGCAGGGACGCGGCCGGTGGCCAGCAGGCCAGCGCGCGCGCACAGGCAAAGGAGCCTGCGCGCGCGTCGGCCTGCCGGAACACCAGGCCACGCAGCGCGCTGCCGGCCAGGCGCGCGCGCACGCAGGCAAGGGGCCTGCGCGGCGCGCGCCCGGCCAGGCAGTGCCTGCGCGCGCAGGGGCGGCAGGCTGGGCCTGCTGCCCTGCGCGCACGGCCTGCCAGCTGCTGCCGGGTGGCGGCGGCCGGCGGCTGCTGCAGCTAGGGTTTTTTGAAACCCTAGCATTATTATTTTATTTTTTTAAATTTATTTTCAGTTTTAATTTTGAATTAATTCTGAAAAATTCGTTTTTTGGGTTCAATTTTCCTAAATTCCTAAAGACATTATTTTAGGAGTAAAATAAATTGGATTTAGAATCCCAGGGTTATTTTACTTAAAATAATGAGGAAAGGTTTTCCTAAAACGAAAAATTTTACATTACCAATATCTATATTTTATTTTCACACGTTACGCACATGTTCATTTATTTTCATCTTAGATTGATGTGATTGGAAATCATGTGTTGTTGGAATATTATGATTATGTGATTGGATCATGTAATTATGTGTGTTGGATGGAAATGGATGATCACGAGCCCTAGACCGAATGTATGGTTTAATTTACTGTTGGGCCTGTGTGCCTCTTTAACTGCTTTCTCCTTCTCTCTTTCTAGTGCCTTGGAATAATAAGGCTTTCTACCTCCCTCCTTATGTACTCCCCCCGGGGTTTCGCTGGGGTTTCTACTTCTTTTATATGTAATGAGAGTAGACTAGGAGTGAGGTTTCCATTTTTTGTAATTGGTGGAGAAGAAGGAAGGACCACATGGAGAGCCCAGACCGGAGGTCCCTTGGCGTTTTCCATGAAGTGAAGAAAGAGAAAAAGAGACCAAGGCCCATCAGAATGATGATTGGGTTACTATTATTGTAATAGTATAGGACCAACCCTAGATTGACCATAGATCCACTGCGGGCTCAGTGGATCGCATAGGATTCGGGCTTGTGATCATCCAACAGGGGCGTGCTAGGCTTTAATTTTGCATGTGGTTATTATGATGGATGAATGGGTTTTTATTTATCATGTATAACTGCTATGGATGGATTTCATTTATGCATTATGGATGAATGTATGGATATAGTATGAGATCTCGGTCATTATTACTCTCACATTGGTTGGACCAATGTTAAAATATTAGACCCTAGATAAAGTGGACATGAACTCTAGGAGTTCGTCCATGCCTTCCAATCCGTGGCATAGTGAGGAAGCTGTTTTAGGTCAATAGCGTGGTCTCACGAGTCGTGGCACGTTATTGTACTTAAAAGAAGCTGCACTATGTCATGAACGAAAAATGGGCTGCTGCTACCTGTCTCACGAGTCGTGGGGGTACTAGTGGGTCCATGGCTCGGTCGATTGGGTCGGGTCTAACGCCTAATTAGCATGATTCGCTTGGAGTCCTCGGGATCATGCAAAAGGGTGAGGCAATAATCTTGGAATCTCGTGGAACGAGAATGGTATGGAATACCTCCCACAGGATCTTTTCCATGCGAATCGTAAAAGCGGGGTATGGGAAAAAATCGCTGTGGATCCCAAGCCCACTAGGAAAGGATTTCCCGAAAACTACGTTTGAGAGTACCGTGTTTTCGTATAAATAGTGGGAGGATTAAATGACTAAAGACCAAGCATTTAATTATTTTTATCAAACCACCGTCTTTACTTTCTGCTGATCGCGCGTTGTTTTTCAACATGTAGATTTTAAAATGTCTAAGAACCCACTTTCAACCATTCTTGAGACAAATAAATTTAATGGAACCAACTACAACGACTGGTTGCGCAATCTCAGGATAGTCCTGGATTATGAGAACCAAGGCTACGTCATGGACGAGCCTCTCCCTAGGACCTTACCGGAAGGATCCACGCCAGAGGAACGTGAGACGTTCGAGACTTGGCATAAGGATAATCGGAAGGTTCGTAGCATCATACTTGCTTCGATGACCAATGAGATTCAGAAGCAATATGAAAGGCTAGACGATGTCCCTTCCATAATGGCTCGCCTTAAGGATTGCTATGCAGTCCCGGACCGGCATACTAGGTATGTCGCGACCAAGGCGTTCTTTGGAACTAAAATGACAGAAGGATCCTCTGTACAAGAACATGGGGTTAAAATGCTTACCCTAGTGGAAAAGCTCGAGGACCTAAAGGCAGGTCTCGATAACGAAACGTACATAGATGTGATCCTTCAGTCACTCCCACCCTCCTTTGATCAATTTATTGTCAACTACAACATGAATGCACTTGAGAAGGGTATTCATGAGTTGATCAATATGTTGGTGCAATACGAGGCAACGACTAAGAAGTCCACGCCTTCGGTATTGTTTGGAGGTACTTCTACTTCCAAGACGAAAGGCAAGGGTGCCGGACGTTGGAAAAGGAAGAAAGGGAAGGGAAAGGCAGTCATAGCAGCTACGAACACTCAGAGTGTTCCCATTGCCAAAAGAGGGGAAAGGCAAAGGAAAGGGAAAGGTTGTCTCCAAACAACAGTCGAAGGCATATGACATATGTATCAACTGCCGTGAGAAAGGGCATTGGAAGAGAGAGTGCCCAAACTCTTCTCAAACCAAGGTATATTTGTGATTGAGGTTAACATGGTCACTAATTCTGCCTCTTGGGTATTGGATACCGGCTGTGGAGCTCACATTTGCAATGATCTGCAGGTGTTGAAAAGAAGCAGAAAACTAAGTAGCGGGGACATGATCCTGAAGCTCGGAAATGGCAAGGCCATCTCGGCAGAAGCAGTAGGATCCGCCACTTTAGTTATTAGTGATACCATTAGCATAGAATTAGAGCAAGTTTATTTTGTACCCAGTATGATTAAAAACATCATTTCCATTCCATTGTTAGACAATAATGGTTATGAGTTTAAAATCAATAAAAATTACTTTTATTTGATGAGGTGTGGAATTGCTCATCTACTTGGTACATTACATAATGGGCTCTATATCTTGCAACAAACGAATTTCGTTCTTAACGCTCAACACAAACGGAAATTAGATAATAATGGGAACGCACGTCTGTGGCACGCTAGGCTAGGTCACATATCCCAAGATAGGATGAAAAGGTTGGTAGACTCAAAGAACCTAGAGGTTGGGGACTTGAGTAATCTACCAACTTGTGAATCTTGTCTAAGAGGGAAAATGACCAAGAAGCCCTTTGTAGGACAAAGCAGGCTTGCCACAGGTCTGTTGGACTTGGTCCATACAGACGTGTGTGGACCACTAAGGACGCAGGCCCGAGGTGGGTTCTCCTACTTCATAACCTTCACCGATGATCATTCACGGTATGGTTATGTTTACCTAATGAGGTACAAGTCTGAAGCTCTTGAGAGGTTTTAAAGAATTCAGACTTCAAGTGGAGAACCAGACCAACTGCAAAATTAAAGTCCTACGGTCAGACCGAGGCGGTGAATACCTTAGTGCCGAATTCCTAGATTATCTAAAGGAACATGGTATAAATATCAGAATGGACACCTCCCGGAACACCACAGTTAAATGGCGTCTCTGAAAGGAGGAACCGAACCCTGTTGGACATGGTTCGTTCCATGATGAGTTTTACCAAATTGCCCCTATCGTTTTGGGGTTATGCATTAGAAACGGCAGCCAAGTTATTGAATTTGGCGCCTACTAGTGTAGTGACCCAAACGCCATATGAGATATGGCACGGCAAGCCTGCATCCTACAACTACTTGAAAGTGTGGGGTAGCCCCGCATACGTCAAGAGGTTAGTGGGAGATAAGCTAGAATCCAGGTCTAGTCTATGCAGGTTCGTTGGATACCCTAAAGAAACTGCGGGTTATTACTTTTATGACCCTTTGGAACAAAAGGTATTTGTTTCAAGGAATGCAGTATTCTTGGAGCAAGGCTTCCCAGAGGATATCCAACCTGATGAGCTGATCCTTGAGGAATCAAGTGATGGAACTCAGTCATCAGAAACAGTCGCGGAAACCTCACCTAGAGGATTCAGGATAGACACTAGGAGGACTGACCTACCTAGAGAAGTCCAACATGCTAGGCATGAAGGACAACCTCAAGGCAGGCCAGCCCCGGCCCCTGAACCGCCGGCTCCGATACAGTCAGCGCCCACAGTTACCACTAACGTTCCCGTTCTCCGAAGGTCCACTAGAGAATCCAGACCTCCAGTGAGATATGGATTTCTAGGTGCGACCGATCTTCTGGATAACGATCCTAAGACATACGGGGAAGCGATGTCAGACATCGACTCTGGGAAATGGCTTGAGGCCATGAAAAACCGAAATGGACTCCATGAGCGAGAACCAAGTTTGGAGACTTGTAGATCCACCGAAAGGTGTTAAGCCAGTGGGCTGTAAGTGGGTCTACAAGCGCAAACTCGGCGTTGATGGAGAGGTCACTACCTTCAAGGCTAGGCTTGTAGCTAAGGGATACACTCAACGACCCGGGGTCGATTTTGAGGATACCTACTCGCCAGTAGCCATGGCTAAATCCATTCGGATCCTGCTTGCCATAGCAGCATGGTATGACTATGAAATATGGCAGATGGACGTGAAAACGGCCTTCCTCAACGGTTTTCGTTGAAGAAGAGATCTATATGGATCAGCCGGAGGGTTTCACGGTCACTGGAGAAGAACAGAAGGTCTGTCGTCTCCAGAAGTCCATCTATGGCCTCAAACAAGCTTCCCGGAGTTGGAACATTCGATTTGATGAGATAATACGGGGTTATGACTTCATCAAAAACGAATCCGACCCTTGTGTATACAAGAAGGTCAGTGGGAGCTCCATAGTGTTCCTAGTGCTTTACTGTGGATGACATTCTGCTCATTGGAAAATGACGTCAGAATGTTAGGAAACACGAAAGCATGGCTGTCAACCAAGTTTTCCATGAAGGACTTGGGTGAAGCATCCTACATCCTAGGCATCCAGATTGTCAGGGACAGATCTAAAAGGATGTTAGGGCTCACCCAAAAACTCGTATATGGAGAAAGTCCTAAAGAGATATCGAATGGACAACTCCAAACGAGGGTTCCTTCCAATGAGGCATGGGATCAAGTTATCCAAGAAGCAGTCCCCGCAGACTGATGAGGAACTTGAAAAGATGAAAGTCATCCCCTATGCTTCTGCCGTAGGTAGCATCCAATATGCGGTCCATTGCACCAGGCCTGACATTGCATACGCTTTGAGCGTGACAAGCAGATATCAGTCCTGTGCAGGAGAGGCACATTGGAATGCCGTTAAGGGCATCCTTAAGTACCTTAGGAGGACTAAGGAAATGTTCTTGGTCTATGGCAATGGAGAACTAATTCTGGAAGGCTTTAGCGACGCTAGCTTCCAGTCTGATGACGATGATGCCAAGTCTCAATCAGGGTATGTATTCAAACTCAACGGAGGAGTAGTGACTTGGAAAAGTTCCAAGCAAGCAACCACTGCTGACTCCACCACTGAGGCTGAATACATAGCGGCTTCAGAAGCTGCCAAGGAAGCGGTTTGGATGAGAAACTACATCCAAGAGTTGGGTGTGGGTGCCTAGCATCGCCGAGCCCGTTGTCATCTTCTGTGATAACAACGGTGCAATAGCGCAAGCGAAGGAACCGAGATCTCACCACCGTTCCAAACACATTCTTAGACGCTACCATCTTCTTAGAGAAATGGTAGGAAGAGGTGACGTTCGGATGGACCGAGTCAACTCAGCAGACAACACAGCAGACCCGCTGACAAAGCCTATGTCGCAAAGTGCTCATACGCAACATCTTTGAGAAGATGGGGATTAGGCATATGGGTGATTGGCTTTAAAGGTCAAGTGGGAGATTGTTAGAATAGGTGACCATGTAAGCCAATTTTTGGCGGGTATATGTAACCTATGTCTAGACAATTATAAGTGTTTTGATAAATCATTAATGAATAAAGAAGTGAATTTCATTTGGCATTACTTTGTTTGTGTTCACTTTTCTATATCTGTTCACTATGCAAACAAAGCCCACGGACTGAGAATCAATTTCGGGGACTGGGACTACGCTTGGAGGTAGGTCCATGGAATCAGTCTTCCCGAATCAGTCCGGAAATCTCCAAGTCAAGGAATCCCGAAAATGGGTACCGGGATTCCATTTGAGACTTGCACTAAGCATCTGCTGTCGTGTTTCATCGACGGGTGACGAGGATCGTCTAAGCAGTGTTAGTGGGTTAGCATGCAAGGACGCAGCTGACTGAGGTGACTCGCGGGAACCGTCTTACGGAGGACCTTGAGTATGGTCAGCAAGGTATGATGTGTATTCTCGGTTCCAACGGTACAGGTCAAAGTCCTTTGACTTGAGGAATTGCTGAGTTTACCTGTACATCAGGGCTGTATCTTAGATATGGTGAGAGATTGCCAGAATTCTCTTTGGTAGTCATAAGCCATGTCTAGTGCAGTTCTGGTGTGCAAAGTGACAGTAGTTTCCAAGAAAGGATCTGTCTCCTGTCAATAGGTTTTGGCAGTTGAGTCTCATGTATACTCTAGGTCTTGTCCCTAAAACTGTGGGCCACAGTGACTGAACAGAAGGGAAGGATTCCCTTGCGGCGTTTAGTGAGGACAGACCGACACTTAGGTCCAAAATGGGTACCTGCATTTTCCGTGCCCTAGACTCTAAGTGATGAGACCGAAGACAGAAGGACAAGCGTACTGTTAGAGCCTAAATGTTCATCCCTGAATATTTCACCTAGTCTCTAGTGCCATGGACCGTTGCTAGATGGCCACCCATGGTAACGGACGGATTCTAGGAATCCGACCAAGTCTAGCTGAATGGTGAACCTAAAGAGTCACACACTATCCACACACAATTAAATATTTAATTTGGAATTAAATATTGGAGTGAAGGAATGATTAAATTAGATTTAATCGGGACCTTTATTTTTCTTGGAGAAATAATTCTTTCTATTTGATAGAAGGAATTAAATTGATAAATTGGATTTATCAAAGGGATTTATTTAATGGGCTTAAATAATATTTATATTTATTTTAGCCTCTTGGAAATATTTAAATAGGTTTTAAATATTTCCATTAAATTAAATTAAATCAAATCAACGGTTGAGATTAATGGGAGAGATGGATGGCTAGGATCGTTTTGACTAGGTCAAAACACTAGTTTGACTAGGACTTTGACTAGGTCAAAATCCTAGTCAAATTAGAGTTCTTAAAAGAGGAGTTTAAAGAGGATTAAAACTCCTCTTCTATATAAACCCCTAGCATCCTACAATTTACATGATGATGAATCTCCAACACACACACTACAACACACACACACGGATCTCTCTCTCCCATCTCTCTCGTCCGCCCTCTCTCTCTCTCTCAAGAAAATTATTTTCTTGATTCTTTTGTTCTTGGAACATTAGAATCTTGATGAATCAATACCATTAATTGATAATGTGTTATTGATTCATCCACTCCAAAATTATACACTTGTTCGTTGCTAGCACGACGTGCAAGATACGTGGGTGGATCGTGTGTCACGAATTAGAGGGTCTCAAGAACGAGATCTTGGTGCAAAACGGGGAACAACGCGTGTAGCCGTTGAAGACGAAAACGACAACGGGTAGGTCTCGTTTATGATTTTCGTCCTCTTTTATTTTTCCAACCCTATGGCCTCCATGATTTATTTTATGTTATTCGTTCATGAGATACACCGAACGCCCGGGAAATTTCAAAGGCACACCCTTTGAAACGTGTTTTAATTTTAAAAGCATGTTTAAATTCCGCATTTATTTTTTAATTATACCGCGCTTCCGCATTCGCGCTTTTCCCGGGACGATCCACATAATCTTTCACGGCCCTCTCTCCCTCTCTCTCTCGGCCGACTCCCTCTCCCTCTCTTCCAAGATATCTTTCCTTGTTCTTTTGTTCTACAATTGAACATCAAGGAGGATTGATCTCGTTAATCAATAACGTTTGATCGATCCGTCCTCTCGCAATATAATATACACTTGTTCTATCGCTAGCACGAGGAGCAAGGTACGTGGACGGATTGCGTGTACGAATTAGAGGGTCTCCCGTTCGAGATCTTGGAGCAAAACGGGGAACAACGCGAGTACCGATTTGAAGACGAAAACGACAATCGGTAGGTTCCGATTTACAATTTTCGTCCCTCTTTACTTTAAACCTTATGGCCTCCATGATTGTTTCATATGCCTTTATTATTCATGAGATACACCAAACACCCGGGAGTTTCAAGGGAACACTCCTTGAACGTATTTATTTTATATTATAGATGCATGTTTAAATTCTTGTAAATTTTAATTATACCGGTCTTCCGCATTCCCGCTTCTCCCGGGACGATCCACACGCCTATCCCAGGCTTTCAGTGGTATCAGAGCCCAGTTCGATGTATAGTCCTAGGATTTTGTGTGCGTTTTAAGCATGAAAACGTGTATGACATGATTTATTTAATTCTTGATGTTTTAATTATAAAGCATGTCGTTTTCTTGCTTTTAATTATGTATGAATTTTTGGTGCTGTTGGTTTCTTATTTTTCTTTGGAAACGGGGGGCAAAACAAATAAAAATGGGAGAAAACGGCACACACGGCCAGCCGGTGGCTGACTGCGCACGCTGTGCACCAGGTGAGGCACGAACGGGCAGGCAGGGGAGCCTACGCGCGGCTGCTTTCGCCAGGCGTGCACAGCGCACGCGGATCCAGCCGGCAAGTGCGGCCGGACGCCAGGCGCGAACGGATGGCCGGGTGCGCGCACACGCAGGCAACAGAGCGCGCGCGCGCACCAGGCGAACACGTTGGAGCGCTTGCGGGCCCGGAGCACGGCCAGGGGGGCCGTGGGTGCACGGGCATAAGGTGGCGCTGCCAGGCGCGCGCGCGCGCAAACAACGGAGTCTGCGCTCAGGAGTCGCACGCAAGCAGCATGGCAAGTTGGCACGCGCGGGCAGAGGTGCCTGTGCGCGGCAGCCTGCCAGCGCGCGCAGGCACCGCAGGCTGGGGCTGCTGGCCTATGTGCCCCGGCAGAATGCCGCCGGTGGCGGCAGCCGATTAAAATTTACGTTATCTCATTATTTTAATTTTTTTGGACAATTCTGAAAAATTAGTTTTATTTAATTTTGCATGTTTTTTTTTAAGAACATTATTTGGAAGGTTGTTGTATTGGATTTGGAATCTCGGGGTATTACTCACCTTCAAATAATGAGGAAGGGTCTTCCTAAACAGGAAAGGATATTACCAATGGTTGTACCACGTTTTTCATACGTGACTCGTTTATTTATCATGGGATGATGTGATTGGTAATCATGAATTATATATGTTTATGTGATTGGAAATCATGTGATTACGTGCGTTTATTGAGAATGGATGATCACGAGCCCTAGACCAAATGTATTGTTTAATTTATGTTGGGCCTGTGTGCCTCTTTTGCTTTCTCCTTCTCCTCTTCTAGTTGCCTTGGAATAATAAGGCATTCTATCTCCCTCCTATTGTACTCCCCCCGGGTTTTCGCTGGGGTTTCTTTTTACATATGTAATGAGAATAGTGTAGGAGTGGGGATTTCATTTTTATGTACTTGGTGGAGATGAAGGAAGGTCCACATGGAGAGCCCAGAATGGAGGATTTAAGGCGTTTTCATGGAGACTTGAAAGAGAAAAAGAGACCAAGGCCCATCAGCATGTTGATCGGGTTACTATTAAATGTAATAGTGTAGGACCCACCATAGATTGACCATAGATCCACTGCGGGCTCTGTGGATCACATAGGATTTGGGCTTGTGATCATCCAACAGGGGGCGTGCTAGGCTTTAATTTTGCATGTGGCTTTTTATGGTGAATGAATAGTTTTATTTATCATATTACTGCTATGGGATGAAAATTTTAATTACGCATTTTGGATGAATGTGTTCATGTATGGCATCTCGGTCATTTACAACTCTCGATAAATGGACATGAACTCTAGGAGTTCGTCCATGCCTTCCAATCCATGGCTTAGTGAGGATGTTGATTTAGGTCGATAGCATGGTCTCACGAGTCGTGGCACGACTATCGTACTTAAAAGAAGCTGCAATGTGTCATGAACGGAAAGTAGACCACTGTTATCTGTCTCACGAGTCGTGGAGGTAGCAAGGGGTTTGTGATTCGGTCGATTGGATCCGGTCTAACGCCCATATAATGTGATTTGCTTGGAGTCCTCGGGATCACGTGAAAGGGTGAGGCGGTTATCTTAGGAATCTCGTGGAACGAGAATGGTATGGTATACCTACCACAGATTTTTCCCCATGCGAATCGTAAAAGCGGGGTATGGGGAAGATCGCTGTGGATCCCGAGCCTACTAGGAAAAGGTTTTCCCGAAAACAACGTTTGAGAGTATCGTGTTTTCGTATAAATAGTAGGAGCATTAAATGACAAAAGTCCAAGCATTTAGTTGTTTATCCAACTTCCATCTTTTAAAATTCTGTTGATCGTAGTTCTGTTTTAAAAATGTAGATTTAAAATGTCTAAGAACCCATTATCAACCGTACTTGAGACCAACAAGTTTAATAGAACCAATTACAACGACTGGTTGTGCAATCTGAGGATAGTCCTCGATTACGAAAACCATGGCTAAGTCATGGATGAGCCGTTCCCTAGGACCTTGCTGGAAGGATCCACGCCAGAAGAACGTGAGATGTTCGAGACTTGGCATAATGATAATCGGAAAGTCAGTAGCATCACACTTGCCTCTATGACAAATGAGAATCAGAAGTAGTATGAAAGGCTAGACGATGTCCCTTCCATTATGGCTCGCCTGAAGGATTGCTATGCAGTCCCAGACCGGCATACTAGGTATGTCGCGACGAAGGCGTTCTTTGGAACTAAAATGACCGAAGGATCCTCTGTACAAGAGCACGGGGTTAAAATGTTTACCTTGGTGGAAAAGCTCGAGGACCTCAAGGCAAGGCTCGATAAGGAGACGTACATAGATGTTATCCTTCAGTCTCTCCCACCTTCCTTTTGACCAATTCATTGTTAACTATAACATGAACACACTTGAGAAGGGTATCATGAGTTAATCAATATGTTGGTGCAATACAAGGCAACAACCAAAATTCTACGCCATCGGTGTTGTTTGGAGATGCTTCGACTTCCAAGACGAAAGGCAAGGCTGTCGGACGTTGGAAAAGGAAGAAGGGAAAGGGAAAAACCATCAAAGCAGCTACCAACATTAAGAGTGTTCCTGTTGCCAAAGTGGGGAAAGGCAAAGGAAAAGGGAAGGTTGACTCAAAGCAACAGTCGCTGGCATATGACACATGTATCAATTGCCGTGAGAAAGGGTATTGGAAAAGGGATTGCCCCAAACTCCTCTCCAAACAAGGTATTTTTGTGATTGAGGTCAATATGGTTACTAACACTGCCTCTTGGGTATTAGATACCGGCTGTGGAGCTCACATTTGCAATAATTTGCAGGAGCTAAAAAGAAGCAGAAAACTGGGTAGCGGGGATATGATCCTGAAGCTTGGGAATGGCAAGGCTATCTCGGCAGAAGCAGTAGGATCCGCCACTCTAGTAATTAGTGATCGCATTAGCATAGAATTAGAGAAAGTTTATTATGTACCTAGCATGATTAGAAACATCATTTCCATTCCGTTGTTAGACAATAGTGGATATGAGTTTATGATCAATAAAAAATTGCTTTTATTTGATGAGGTGTGGAATTGCTCATCTGCTTGGTACGCTTAATAACGGCCTCTATATCTTGCAACAGACGAACTTCATTCTAAACACCCAACACAAACGTAAAATAGATAATAACGGGAACACACGACTGTGGCACGCTAGGCTAGGTCACATTTCCAAAGATAGGATGAAGAAATTGGCAGACTCAATAAACCAGAGGTAGGGGACTTGAGTGAGCTACCAACTTGCGAATCCTGTCTCAGAGGAAAAATGACCAAGAAGCCCTTTGTAGGACAAAGCAGGCTTGCCACAAGTCTGTGGTCCATACAGACGTATGTGGATTACTAAGGACGCAAGCCCGAGGTGGGTTCTCCTACTTCATAACCTTCATCGATGATCACTCGCGGTATGGTTATGTATACCTAATGAGGTACAAGTCTGAAGCTCTTGATAGGTTTAAAGAATTCAGACTTGAAGTTGAGAACCAAATCGGCTGCAAAATTAAAGTCCTACGGTCAGACCGAGGTGGAGAGTACCTTAGTACTAAGTTCCTGAATTATCTTAAGGAAAATGGTATAATCTCTGAATGGACACCGTCCGGGACACCGCAGTTAAATAGGGTCTCTGAAAGGAGGAATCGAACCCTGTTGGACATGGTACGATCAATGATGAGTTTTACCAAATTGCCCTTGTCCTTTTGGGGCTACGCATTGGAAACTGTGGCCAAGTTATTAAATTTGGCGCCAAACAGTGTATTGACCCAAACGCCATATGAAATATGGCACGGAAAGCCTGCGTCCTACAACTACTTGAAAGTGTGGGGTAGCCCCGCATACGTCAAGAGGCTAGTGGGAGACAAGCTAGAATCAAGGTCTAGCCTATGCAGGTTCGTTGGATACCCCAAGGAAACTGCAGGTTATTATTTCTATGACCCCTTGAAACAAAAGGTATTTGTTTCAAGGAACGCAGTGTTCTTGGAACAAGGCTTTCCAGAGGATATCCAACCTGATGAACTGATCCTTGAAGAGTCAAGTGATGGAAACCAGTCATCAGTGAAAGACGTGGATTCCTCACTTAGAGGATTCAGGATAGAAACCCGAAGGGCTGACTAACCTCCAGAAGTTCAGCATACTAGGCATGAAGGACGACCTCGGGAAGGGCTAGCCTCGGTACCTGAACCGCCGGCTCCAATACAGTCAGTGCCCACAGTCACCACTGACGTTCCCGTTCTCCGTAGGTCAACTAGAGAGTCACGACCTCCGATGAGATACGACTTTCTAAACACGACCAGTCTATTGGATAAGGATCCTAAGACATACGGGGAGCGATGTCTGACATCGACTCCGAGAGATGGCTTGAGGCCATGAAAACCGAAATAGACTCTATGAATGAAAACCAAGTCTGGACTCTTGTAGAGCCGCCCAAATGGGTTAAGCCAGTTGGCTTTAAATGGCTGTAAACTTGGCATTGATGGAGAGGTCAAAACCTTCAAGGCTAGGCTAGTAGCAAAAGGGTACACCCAACGACCCGGGGTCGATTTTGAGGAGACGTACTCGCCAATAGTCATGGCTAAGTCCATTCAGATCCTGCTTTCTATAACAGCATGGTATGACTACGAGATATGGCAGATGGACGCCAAAACGGCCTTCTTTAATGGTTTCGTTGAGGAAGAGATCTATATGGATCGGCCGAAGGGTTTCACGGTTATCGGAGAAGAACAGAAGGTCTGTCGTCTCCAAAAGTCCATCTATGGCCTCAAACAAGCATCCCGAAGTTGGAACATTCACTTTGATGAATTCATACGGGGTTATGATTTCATCAAAAATGAATCCAACCCTTGTGTATACAAGAAGGTCAGTGGGAGCTCTATAGTATTCCTAGTGCTTTATGTGGATGACATTCTACTCATAGGCAATGATTTGAGAATGTTGGGTGACACAAAAGCATGGTTATCAACTTAGTTTTCTCTGAAGGATTTGGGTGAAGCCTCCTACATTCTAGGCATCCAGATCGTCAGGGAAAGATCTAAGAGAATGTTAGGACTAACCCAAAACTCGTATATGGAGAAAGTCCTAAAAAGGTTTCGGACGGACAACTCCAAACGAGGATTCCTTCCCATTAGGCATGGGATCAAGTTGTCCAAGAAACAGTCTCCGCAGACTGATGAGGAACTTGAAAAGATGAAAGTTGTTCCCTATGCTTCTGCCGTAGGAAGCATCCAATATGCGGTCCACTGCATAAGACCTGACATCGCTTACGCTTTGAGTGTAACGTGAAAGATTGTGGATCGTCCCGGGAAAATAGCTCGAATGCGGAAGCGCGGTATAAAATTAAATACGAAATTTAAACATGCTTTAACGAAAAATTAAAGAACACGTTCAAGGGGTGTGCCCTTGAGCTTTCCCAGGTGTTTGGTGTATCTCGTGAATTAAATACATACAAACAATCATGGAGGCCATAGGGATTAAAATTAAAAGGGGCGAAAACGTAAACCGAGACCTACCCGTTGTTGTTTTCCGTCTTGAATGGCTACTCACGTTGTTCCCCGTTTTGCACCAAGACCTCGTTCTTGAGATCCTCCAAATCGTGACACACGATCCACCCACGTATCTTGCACGTCGTGCTAGCAACGAACAAGTATAATTTTTGGAGAGGATGAATTAATAACACGTTATTGATTAACGGTATTAATTCTCCTAAGTTCTAATGTTCCAAGAACAAGAGAACAAGAAAGATATTTTCTTGGGAGAGTGGGAGGGGGCGGACGAGAGGGAGAGGAGAGAGCTCGAGTAGTGTGTGTGTGTGTGTGTGTGTGTGTGTGTTGGAATTTCAAGATTCATCAATCTTTGAATTGTAGGAGGCTAGGGGTTTATATAGAGGAGGAGTTTAATCCTCTTTAAACTCCAACTCTAAGAGGTCTATTTTGAATCCTAGTCAAAGTAGTATTTGACCTAGTCAAATCAATCCTAGCCATCGATCTCTCCTTTCCATCTCAATCGGTAATTTAATTTAATGGAATATTTAAAACCTATTTAAATATTCCAAAAGGCAAAATAAATAAAAATATTTATTTTAAGCCCATTAAATTAATTCCCTTAATAAATCTAATTTATTAATTTAATTCCTTTTATCAAATAGAAGGAATTGATACTCCAAGAAAATAGAGGACCCGATTAAATCAAATTTAATCATTCCTTTTTCTCCAATAATTAATTCTAAATTAAATACTAAATTTGTGTGTGGATAGTGTGTGACTCTTTAGGTTCACCTTTCAGCTAGACTTGGTCGGATTCCTAGAATCCGTCTGTTACCATGGGTGGCCATCTAGCAATGGTCCGTAGCACTAGAGACTAGGTGAAATATTCGAGGATGAACTTTTAGGCTCTAACAGTACACTTGTTCTTCTGTCTACGGTCTTACCACTTAGGGTCTAGGGCACGGAAAATGCAGGTACTCATTCTGGACCTAAGTGTCGGTCTGTCCTTACTAAACGCCGCAAGGGAAACCTTCCCTTCTGTTCAGTTACTGTGGCCACAGATTTTAGGGACAAGACACAGAGCATACGTGAGACTCAACTGTCAATGCCTTTGACAGGAGACAGATCCTTTCTTGGAAACTACTGTCACTTTGTACACCAGAGCTGCACTAGACATGGCTTATGACTACTCAAGTGCTTCTTGGCAATCTCACCATATCTAAGATACAGACCTGATATACAGGTAAACTCAGCAGTTCCTCAAGTCAAAGGACTTGGCCTTTACCGTTGGAACCGGGAGTACACGTAATACCTTGCTGACCCTACTCAAGGTCCTCCGTAAGACGGTTCTCGCGAGTCACCTCAGTCAGCTGCTCCCCAGCAGGCTAACCCACTAACACTGCTTAGACAACCTTCGTCACCCGTCGATAAAATGTGACAGCAGATGCTTAGTGCAAGTCTCAAAGGGAATCCCGGTACCCATTTTTGAGATTCCTTGACTTGGAGTTTTCCGGATTGATTCGACGGGACTAATTTCATAGACCTACCTCCAAGCGTAGTCCCAGTCCCCGAAATGGGCTTTCAGTCCGTGGGCTTTGTTTGCGTAGTGAACAGATAGATAAAGCAGTAAAGTGAACGCAAACAAAATAAAGCCAGAATGAATTTCACTTCTTTATTCATTAATAGTTTTATCAAAACACTGAAATTGTCTAGACATAGGTTACATTTTGCCAGCCAAGATTGGGTACATGGTCACCTATTCTAACATAACGAGCAGATATCAGTCCTGTGCAGGAGAGGCATATTGGAATGCGGTTAAGGGCATCCTTAAGTACCTAAGGAGGACTAAGGAAATGTTCCTATTCTATGGCAATAGAGAACTGATCCTCGAAGTCTTTAGCGATGCTAGCTTTCAGGCGGATGACGATGATGCCAAGTCTGAATCGGGTTATGTATTCAGGCTCAATGGAGGACTGGTAGCATGGAAACGTTCCAAGCAAGCAACCACTGCTGATTCCACCACCAAGGCCGAATACATAGCAGCTTCAAAAGCTGCTAAAGAAGCAGTTTGGATGAGAAACTACATCCAAGAGTTGGGTGTGGTGCCTAGCATCGCCGAGCCCGTTGTCTACCACCTTCTAAGAGAAATGATAGGAAGAGGTGACGTTCGGATGGACCGAGTCAACTCAGCAGACAACACAGCAGATCCGCTGACAAAGCCTATGTCGCAGAGCGCTCATACGCAACATCTTTGAGAAGATGGGGATTAGGCATATGGGCTATTGGCTTTAAATGTTAAGTGGGAGATTGTTAGAATAGGTGACCATGTAGACAATCTTGGTAGGCGAATTGTAACCTATGTCTGAACAATTTCGAAGTTTTGATAAAACATTAATGAATAAGAAAGTGAAATTCATATAGCGCATACTTTGTTTATGGTCAGTTTATCTGCTTTATAACTATTCGCTACACAAACAAAGCCCACAAATTGAAATCGCATTTCGGGACTGGGACTACGCTTGGAGGTAGGTCCATGAAATCAGTTCCGCTGAATCAGTCTGGATATCTCCAAGTCAAGGAATCTCGAAAAATGGGTACCGAGATTCCCCTTGAGACTTGCACTAAGCATCTGCTGTCGTGTTTCTGTTAGAATAGGTGACCAGAAAAGTCAATTAGATTGGTTGTTCTAGGAACTATTCGTTGATCTTTATCAAAGTTATATTATACTGATGGATAAAAGTAAGTATTCATCATTGGCAAAATGTGTTACTACTTACATTGAATGTGTTTCAATGTCACAAGAAATGCCCACAGACCGATTGGTTAAACCCATTGAGTTGAGTTGCGCATAGGTTGGCGGCTATGAAACCAACTCCTTAAGGGTCGGTCTGAAACGTTCCAAGTCGAGGACCTTGAGACTAGGCCTCGAGTGTCCTATAGAGACTTGCACTAAGTATTGCATTCACTGGGCGAGTGCCGAGTTTCATCAGTGCCAGACGTAGGTCGTCTATGCAATTTTAGTGGGTTAGTTGGCAAGATAGTCAACTGACTGAAGTGACTCGCGGGAATCATCATATGGAAGCCTTGGAGTCTTGGTCGGTATGACTAGAATTCCCAGTTCCGATAGTACGAGTTTAGTCCTCGAACTTGAGGAATCATGGCAGTCGCATGCATATGAAGGTTGTATTTTGGATTTGGCGAGTAGGGAATGGTTCCCTAGGTTGATCAATAGAGTAAACGCGTCTCGAGTTTGTAGCATAGTTGCCTAGTCCAGGATGAGAACCGACGCCCAATTCCATACCCTAGACTAAGGCCGGGAGATGGTCAATAGAAGGACTGTACCTGTATCGAATTTGGAGCCTAAATGTTCACGACAACATTCACCTAGTCTCTAGTGCCATGGACCGTTGCTATACGGCCACCCATGGTAATGGGCATTTCTGATTAATGGTTAATCAGAAATAATTAATTAAACTGAATTTAATTAATCAGTTGTGTTGGACACAAGCCCAAGTGTAGCTGAGGGTGAACCTAAAGAGTTACACACAAATCACTATGGAAGTAGGGAATTAATTTGGAATTAATTCTGGAAGAAGTGAATTAATTTAATTGGATTAAATTAATTCACGGAGAATATAAATGATTGGATCATTTATTGGGAAAATCCATTGGATGGATGGCCCAAGAATTAATTAATTGGATTAATTAATTTTTGGCATAATACCTGTAAATTAATTGGATTAATTTATTAGGTTTTGTTTAATTAATTGATTGGATCAATTAATTAGTGTTTGAGCTTATGTTTATTTTATTGGATTAAATGAACTTTTGGATTTAAATAAGGTTTAAAATTAATTGGATTAATTTAAAACCCATGGATCACTTGATTTAATTTGATTAAATCAAGACCGGTCAAAACCAGTCGATGACTTGAAATTAAAGCTCAAAGGTTTGATGCACGTTTAAGAGGATTTGAAAGTCCTCCATGTAAAAAATTATGTTGCTCCATGTAAGCAATGATGTGGCTTGCCATGATGGCTAGGTGGTCCACATATTGTGCTAATATGGTTGGAGGTTGAGCACAAGTTGTGCATTAGTGTGTAGGTGGTTTTGGAAACTACCTACAACTACACAACACATGTATACACTTTTCATCTCCCTAACTTGCACTCCCTAACACACAAGCCACGAAAATTTTCAGCTTTTTCTTCTTCTTTTGAGTTCTCTTTGAATTGGATTCAAGATAAGAACATGAGAAAGACGTATACACTAATCAATAGTGTAATACGTTTTTCGTTTCTTCCTTGATCTAGCTTCTACCTAGATGTAGATATAGATTTGCTTCCATTGCTGTTGTGTGGACAAATTAGAGGGGTTCTAATTTGAATCCTAAGGTGAACGGAAAAGGAACGAAGAGAGAATCAAAGCTTGTACATGTGTAACGAAAAAGGTATGTTTCTATTTAAATTATTGTACCTTTTTGTTTCCTCCTCTATTTAAATCGTTTTTAAATTTCTTTTATTTTACGCTTCCGCCGCGTTCCCGGGCCGTACCAATTCTTTCAGTGGTATCAGAGCCCGGTTCGGTGTTGTGGCTTTAGGAATAACATGCTTTTATGTGATGAGCATGTTCAACATGTTTAATTTGCTTTTGGAAAGCATATTTTATGGTTTCAAGCATGATTATGTGTTTAGAAGAATATGTGTTAATTTTGCTTTTAATTATGGATATCCATGCATTTTTGAAAATTGGATTTTCTGTAAATGCATGTTTTAGTTTCAGTTTTAAATGCCGATATTTAATAAAAAAAAATTTGGGTTCAAAACAGTGCAGCCGGCAGCAGCTGTCGGCCGCACAGTGCCAACGCGCGCGCGCGCACTGCCGGCCGGCCGGTTTCGAACGGCTGGGCCGTTTTTACCCAGAAAAATGGATTTTCCACATTTCTGCATATTTTCTGAAATGATTTATTTTGGCTAATTTTAATTTTAGTTAAATTGGATTTTTCTAGAATTAAATTGTGTCTTAGATTAATTTGGAAATGGTTTCCAAACAAAAAAATATTTTTTGGTACATTGGATGTATGATACTTGATATCTATTTTTAATTGCATTATTAATATATATATTTCTGCATATAATTATGTTGTTGTTTATGATATTGGATATCATTTTTATAAATGCATTGGATGTATTTATTTGTTGGGCATGTTTATATTTGATATAAATGTTTATTAATTGTTTATTGGATAAACAATGGGGATGATCACAAAAGTCCATGACCCTTATGTATGGTTTAATTTTTGTTGGGTGAGGCCTGCGTGCCTCTTTGTTTTATTATCTCTTTCTCTGTCTCGTTTTTAGCCTTGAAATAATAAGGCTTGCTTTCTCCCTCTTTTTTGTACTTCCCCCAACTTCTGATTGGGGTTTCTTATTTAAGTTGTAATGAGTGTAGTTAGGTTGGTGAGGATTTATTTTTTATAATAAATTGTAAGAAAGCATTTCCATGGCGATGGAGGCGCAAGAAGAGGCCCGTCGGATGGAGCCCGCGATGGAGAGTCCAAAGAATGAAGAGGCGTTACAAGGCCCATTAGAATGATAATGAGTTATAATTTTGTAATAGTGTAGGCCACCCTAGATTGACCATAGATCCACTGCGGGCTCAGTGGATCACATAGGATTGGGCTTGTGATCATCCAACAGGGGCGTGCTAGGCTTATTTTTTGCATGTGGTGTATGTTTTAATATTTGATGTATGTGAAAACAATGCGTGGATCTTCCCGGGAAATTGCACGAATGCGGAAGCGCGGTATAAAAAATAAAAATATGGAATTTAAAACATGTTTTATAAAATAAACAACACGCTCAAGGGGTGTGCCCTTGAGATTCCCGGGTGTTCGGTGTATCTCATGAAAAAATAACACATAATAAACATGGAGGCCATAGGGTTGAAAATTAAAAGGGACGAAAATATAAAACGAGACCTACCCGTTGTCATTTTCGTCTTCAACGGCTACACGTGTTGTTCCCCATTTTGCACCAAGATCTCGTTCTTGAGACCCTCCAAATCGTGACACACGATCCACCCACGTATCTTGCACGTCGTGCTAGCAACGAACAAGTATATTTTATGGAGTGGATGAATCAACAACACGTTATGAATTAACGGTATTGATTCATCAATGTTCTAGTGTTCCAAGAACAAGAGAACAAGAAAATATAATTTTCTTGGGGAGAGAGAGGGCGGACGAGAGGGAGAGAAACGAGAGAGGGAGTGTGTTGTGTGTGTATTGGAATTTCATCATCCTTCAAAAAGTGCAAGGCTAGGGGTTTATATAGAGGAGGAGTTTAATCCTCCTTAAACTCCACCTCTTTAGAAGCTTAATTTGACTAGGATTTTGACCTAGTCAAAGTAGAATTTTGACCTTGTCAAATTCAATCCTAGCCTTTCATCTCTCCCATTAAATCTCAACCATTAATTTAATTTAATGGAATATTTAAATTCTATTAAATATTCCAAAAGGCCAAATAAATATAACAAATAAATATTAATATTTATTCTAGGCCCATTATATTAATTTCCTTAATAAATTCAATTTATTAATTTTAATTCCCTTTATCAAATAGAAGGAATTAATTCTGCAAGAAACTATAGGACCCGATTAAATCGAATTTAATCATTCCTTTACTCCAACATTTAATTCCAAATTAAATACTAAGTGTATGTGGATAGTGTGACTCTTTAGGTTCATCTTTCAGCTAGACTTGGTCGGATTCCTAGAATCCGTCCGTTACCATGGGTGGCCATCTAGCAACGGTCCATGGCACTAGAGACTAGGTGAAATATTCGGGGATGAACATTTAGGCTCTAACAGTACACTTGTCCTTCTGTCTTCGGTTCATCACTTAGGGTCTAGGGCACGGAAAATGCAGGTACCCATTTTAGACCTAAGTGTCGGTCTGTCCTTACTAAACGCCGCAAGGGAAACCTTCCCTTCTGTTCAATTACTGTGGCCACAGATTTTAGGGACAAGACACAGAGCATACATAAGACTCAACTGTCAATGCCTTTTGACAGGAGACAGATCCTTTCTTGGAAACTACTGTCACTCTGTACACCAGAGCTGCACTAGACATGGCTTATGACTACTCAAGAGTATTTTGGCAATCTCTCACCATATCTAAGATACAGACCTGATGTACAGGTGAACTCAGCAGTTCCTCAAGTCAAAGGACTTGACCTGTACCGTTGGAACCGGGAATACACGTCATACCTTGCTGACCATACTCAAGGTCCTCCTTAAGACGGTTCCCGCGAGTTACCTCAGTCAGCTGCTTCCCAGCATGCTAACCCCCTAACACTGCTTAGACGACCTTCCCACCTATTGTCTAGACATAGGTTACATATTCCCGCCAAAATTGGCTTACATGGTCACCTATTTCTAACATCGTGGGGGGGCGGTAGTTGAGATACTCATTTGATTGATGGGTCGGGCCTAACGCTGAGTAACATGATTCACTTGGAGTCCTCGGGATCATGTGAAGAGGCGAGGCAAAATAACTTGGGGATCTCATTAGATGAGAATGGTATAGGTTACCTCCCACAAAGCCTTTCTCCGTGTGAATCGTAAAAGCGGGGCATGGACAATTGCGTTTGTGGACCTCAAGCCCACTAGGAAATGGTTTCCCGGAACCCCATTTGAGAGTGATGGGCTTTCGCAGAAATAGTGGGAGGGGTTAATGACCAAAGACCAAGTCTTAACTTGAACATAATATTACTATAATCTACTTAATGTTTTTCTGTTTACATTTTGAATGTATATGTCTAAGAATCCACTAACGCCTATACTAGAGGATAATATGTTTAATGGAACAAAGTACAACAACTGGCTGCGAAATTTTAAGATAAGTCTTACATTTCGAGAACCAGACTTACATTCTGGATAAGGATCTTCCTCAAGCCTTGCCGGATGGGTTAATGCCTCAAGAACGCTTGGCGTTTGAGAAGATGCATGTTGACCATCGGTAGGTCTGCAGCATTGTACTGGCCTCGATGACTAACGAGATCCCAGTAGCAGTTGAATTAATCGGTACGGCCCGGGAACGCGGCGGAAGCGTAAAATAAAAGAAATTTAAAAATGATTTCAAAGGGGTGTTCCCTTTGAATTCCCAGGCGTTCGATGTATTCAAAAGCATAATAACATACATAGAAATATGCTTGAACATATGGCTAGAGGAGGAAACAAAAAGGTACAATAATTTAAAAAGAAACATACCTTTTTCGTTTCACATGTTCAACGGCAACAAGCTTTGATTCTCTTTTCGTTTCTTTTCCGTTCACCTTAGGATTCAAATTAGAACCCCTCTAATTTGTCCACACCACAACAATGGAAGAAAATCTACATATACTGCTAGGTAGAAGCTAGATCAAGGAAGAAACGAAAAAACGTATTACACTATTGATTAGTGTATACGTCTTTCTCATGTTCTCATCTTGAATCCAATTCAAAGAGAACTCAAAAGAAGGAGAAAAAGCTATAAATTTTCGTGGCTTGTGTGCTAGGGAGTGCAAGTTAGGGAGTTGAAAAGTGTATACATGTGTTGTGTAGTTGTAGGTAGTTTCCAAAACCACCTACACACTAATTCACAACTTGTGCTCAACCTCCAACCATGTTAGCACAATATGTGGACCACCTAGCCATCATGGCAAGCCACATCATTGCTTACATGGAGCCACATCATTGCTTACATGGAGGACTTTCAACTCCTCTTAAACTTGCATCATACCTTTGAGCTTTAATTTCAAGTCATGGACCGGTTTTGACCGGTCTTGATTTAATCAAATTAAATCAAGTGATCCATGGGTTTTAAATTAATCCAATTAATTTTAAACCTTATTGAAATTCAAAAGTTCATTTAATCCAATTAAATAAACATAAGCTCAAACACTAATTAATTGATCCAATCAATTAATTAAACGAAACCTAATAAATTAATCCAATTAATTTAAAGGTATTAAGCCCAAAATTAATTAATCCAATTAATTAATTCTTGGGCCATCCATCCAATGGATTTTTTCAATAAATCATCCAATCATTTATATTCTCCTTGAATTAATTTAATCCAATTAAATTAATTCACTTCTTCCAGAATTAATTCCAAATTAATTCCATTACCTCCATAGTGATTTGTGTGTGACTCTTTAGGTTCACCCTCAGCTAGACTTGGGCTTGTGTCCAACACAATTGATTAATTAAATCCAATTTAATTAATTATTTCTGATTAACCATTAATCAGAAATGCCCGTTACCACGGGTGGCCGTCTAGCAACGGTCCATGGCACTAGAGACTAGGTGAATGTTGGCGTGAACATTTAGGCTCCAAATTCCATACAGGTACAGTCCTTCTGTCGACCATCTCCCGGCCTTAGTCTAGGGCATGGAATTGGGCGTCGGTTCCCATCCTGGACTAGGCAACTATGCTACAAACTAGAGACGCGTTTGCTCTATTGATCGACCTAGGGAACCATTCCCTACTCGACCAATCGCTACGGCCGTAGACTTAATGAGTCGAAACCATCTCAAAGCACATAGGAGACACAACTGTCAAATACTGACAGGGGACATATTCTATCTTGGAATCCACCGTCCTCACTACATACTCCGACTGCACTGGATAATGCTTACAATGACCATATCAAAGACACAGTCACCTCTCGCCAGATCCAAGATACAACCTTCATATGTATGCGACTGCCATGATTCCTCAAGTCCGAGGACTAATCCCGTACTATCAGAACCAGGAATTCTAGTCATACCAACCAAGCCTCCAAGGCTTCCATATGAAGATTCCCGCGAATCAGTTCAGTCAGTCAACTATCTTGCCAACTAACCCACTAAAATTGTATAGACGACCTACGTCTGGCATCGATGAAACTCGGCACTCACCCAGTGAATGCAATACTTAGTGCAAGTCTCTATAGGACACTCGAGGCCCAGTCTCGAGGTCCTCGACTTCGAACGTTTCAGACCGACCCTTAAGGAGTTGGTTTCATAGCCGCCAACCTATGCGCAACTCAACTCAATGGGTTTAACCAATCGGTCTGTGGGCATTTGTTGTGACATTGAAACACATTCAATGTAAGTAGTAAGCACAACAAATACATTTTTCAATGATGAATACTTACTTTATCCATCAGTATAATATTACTTTGATAAAGATCGACGAATAGTTCCCAGAACAGCCAATCTAATTGACTTTCTGGTCACCTATTCTAAAAATCTCCCACTTGACCACAAAGCCAATTACCCATGTTGCTCAGATCCTTCTGAGCATGAGCAATCTACGATACTAGCTCAGTCTCGTGGGTCTACTATAGGGGTGCAGGTTGAGCCGAGCCGGCTCGCGAGCTCGCGATCCGGCTCGAGTCCAAGTTCGACTCGAGCTCGAGCTCCTAGCGAGCTCAAGCTCGAGCTCAACCATTTATGTTCGTGAGCTCGCGAGCCGGCTCGCGAGCTCACACCTTTTTTTTTAATTTTTTTTTCAATTTTTTATTTATACATATTTTTATATATTTAAGTACATTTCAATATTATATTAAGTTTATACTAAAAATTCACTATATATTAGAATTATTAGACAATATATCTTTTATTTTAATTTTATATAATAAAAAAATATGGTATTTTTATTTATATTGTTTAAAAACAAGCTTAAGCAACATTTTAGTAAGTTTTGATATTCTTTTTGTAAATGAATATTTAGTATAATGCATATGAATTTTATTGTTATAATTTAAAATCCACTCCATAAAATGTATTTATTTCAAAATTCATCATATATTAGAATTATTAGTCAATAACTCATATTTCAGTCTTAGATGATATTAAAATATGATATTTTAGTTTATATTATCTAAAACTAAGTTTAATCAACAATTTAGTATGATTTGGTAAATATTGTGTAAATAAATATTTAATATAATGCATATGAATTATATCGTTATAATTTCAATATCTACTACAACAAAATGCATTTATTTCAAGATTTATCATATATTAAAATTATTAGTCAATATCTTATATTTTATTCTTAGATGATATTAAAATATGGTATTTTAGTTTATATTATCTAAAAACAAGATTAATCAAAAACTTAATACGATTTGATATTTTTTCTAAATAAATATTGAATACATTGCGTACGAACTTTATTGTTGTATTTCAATATTCACTACAACAAAATGCATTTGTTCGAAATTCTTCATATATTAGAATTATTAGTCAATATCTCATATTTTAGTTTTAAATGATATTAAAATATGGTATTTTAGTTTATGTTATCTAAAAAACAGGCTTAATCGACAACTTAGTACGATTTGATATTTTCTTGAAATAAATATTTAATACAATTCATACGAATTTTATTGTTGTATTTCAATATTCACTACAACAAAATGCATTTGTTTCGAAATTCATCATATAGTAGAATTATTAGTCAATATCTCATATTTTAGTTTTACATGATATTAAAATATGGTATTTTGGTTGATATTATCTAAAAAGAAGCTTAATCAACAATTTAGTACATTTCGATAATTTTTTTATAAATACATATTTAATACAATTCATATGAATTTTATCGTTATAATTTCAATATCTACTACAGCAAAATGCATTTATTTCAAAATTCACCATATATTAGAATTATTAGTCAATATTCATATTTTTGTTTTAGATGGTATTAAAATATGGTATTTTGGTTTATATTATCTAAAAATAAGCTTAATCAACAATCTAGTACAATTCATATGAATTTTATTGTTACAATTCCTACAATTTTTATTTTTATGTTATTTTAGGGGAAAAAATAACCAAACTCGAGCTCGGCTCGTGAGCTCGTGAGCTTGTGAGCTCGGCTCGTGAGCTCGTGAGCTCGGCTTGTGATCTATGAGCTTGAGCCTGTACGATGCAGGATCGCCGAGCTCGAGCTCAGATTTTTGGCCGAGCTCGGCTCGTTTGCACCCCTAGTCTACTATATTTCTCTGCCGAAGTGACATGGTCCAACCGTGTTACCTCTTCCTACCATTGCTGCCTACAAATGGTGGTTGTCTAAGAATTTTCCGTGGATCTGTGATGAGATATCGGGCCAAAAAACGCTTTTGCCAAAACCTAGTTGTTCCCCTCCAAGGCAACTACTGGCTCGGCCGTGCTAGGCACCACATCCATCCTATGGATGCGGTTTAATAAATAAAGAAATAAGTTTATAAATATTTTAAAATTTGAAATATAAAAATAAATAAACAATAAAGAATTTAAAACTTAAAGTTAAAGTAATTAATAAGTAGAAAACATACAAACGTGTATTGAATATAAAAATGAAGTTAAACTTTTTACTAAGTATCTTAAATGATAAGTGAATTTTTTTTGGATAAAGGTAAACAATGAATATGTGCTTTAAAATGATTAAAGAATATGTGCTTCAAAATAAAAAATAAATAAGGTAAACAATTATCTTTATAAAAAATACGTTATTTCATTAAGTGGTAAAAAAAAAATTCAAAAAAGGCTACCATAGAGCAGACATGTGCTTTAATAATAAATAAATAAATAATACAAATAATTTTAATTTTAAAACAAAATTAATATTTAATAAATAATTCAAAATTAAAATGATTAATAGAAGAGGACAAATAGGAGGAATTCGTGATTTTTAAAATGTCATAACAAATCATTGATTAATAATTTTTTAATTAATGCATTTCCCTGTGCAATAACTAACAAAATAAATTAATAATATTAGGTATTCAGGAAAAAATAATTAAAATTATAGAAATTGTGTCTTATTGAAACATAAAAATGCAGAATAAATACCAAACTTGTCAATGATTGAATTATAAATCATTGGCATTACCGATGATCCCTCGCCCGAGTGGTGAGGTTGAGGTCCCACAACCAAGAGGTCGTGCGTTCGAGTACTACGAATGTAGGGAGTTGTTAATTTGTAGGATTTTATATTATTCCTTTGATTGGTGTTGGTAGATGAGGATTTGTTATTATACCGTGGACTGAATAGATATTGTTATACTGTGCACTGAATATTGTAATAGCAATTGGTCGCTTTAGAAACATTGTTGCACTTTCAAATTAATATTTCATCGCTCATTATAAAAAAAATAAAAATCATTGGCATTACCATTGATATGAATATGAACATACTTGTTTCACCGACGATTGCAAAAAATAATTCTGTCAAATTTTGAAATTCTCACTAAAAATATAAGTAAAGGAAAAATTTTGAAGGTGGAAAGAGAAACTTACATGCTATTGTAGCGTAAGATTTTACAGCCTTGCAATTTACTTTGGAGCTGCTTCTGCAGACCGATTATTTATAATATTACAAACTTTTTATCTTGAGTAATTTTGAATTTCAAAAGACAATAGTAGATAAGTTTTATAAATTGACTTATCTTATCATTAATAAGAATTTTAAAAATATTTAAATTTTCTAATTGATAATCATGAAGTGAATCTCCCTGTGATGATTAGAATTTTTTGGATTAACAAGAATAATTATAAAAGAAAAAATTATTATATTGTCAATAAATGTAGTATTTTTTTTTATATATTATAATCTATACACATAATATTTGGATATTGTAGTTTATTATGTATCAAATATTCAGTAGTCATATCACCTATAGGATCTTATACAAAATATCATAACATCAAATATTTTGGCTATATTATAAGAAATTATAATTACATAACGAATAATCAATTTAGACAATATTTCATATTTTTGGATATAATGAACAATAATTGATATTTATATTAATGATATTTTGAATGAAATGAACTTTTATTTGTTGGATATATATATATATATTAGAATAAACACGTTTTTATATACTTTAAAAAAAATAAATAAATAATATTGATTAGAATCTTTTGGATAAGTATAAATATATATTTTTTTCTTTTTATCTAAAAATTTATAAATTTTCATTTGGCAGAATGAAGCTCATTGAGGTTGTCCACATCTCCGTATACATGGCGCATAGGTGGATAGTCTCAATGATTTTGTTTTATTATATATAGATATGTGTACACATACATCTTAACAGTCATTCTATCACCCAAAAAAATGCCAGAAGTTGCACAATGAAGTTAACAAAACACTAATATTGTTCAATAACATCATCAACAATTTACATCTAATTTTCATAATGGCAGAAGGATTCTTCATGGCTTCCAGGGCCTTTTTTTGGATCTATCCCTAATATTTTGCAAGACTTGGGAAATGGTTGGCTTTCGGTTTCTGCTTCCAACAGTTTTCCCAAATAATGTTGTATTTTGAGGTCCTTGATAGCCAACTTCATGCTACAACCGCCCCCCCCCCCCCCCCCCCCAAAAAAAAAAAAAGATTAAAAGAAGCTGAAATAAGAAAGAGTATTTTGTCAAAAATTGAGATCAAATGACTTACTTTTGCAGTTGAATTTGATCCAGATTCAGCATGATTTGTAGGCTGGCCATGCTGACTTGTTGTTGCTTCAAGAAACCAAGAAAAATAAAAAAGATCAACTGATAATATTTAAATGTTTTCAAGTAGTAAACAATAGTTACATTTGAAATATTAAATATCTTACCATTGCTGCTGAATTTGATCTAGATTCAGCATGGTTTGTAGCCTGTCCATGTTGATTTTCTTGTTGATGCTTCAAGAAACCAAAAAAAGGGAAAATAGATCAACTGATAGTTTCTAAATATTAAAGTAGTAAATATTTGAAATATTAAATATTCTACATTTGACTGAGATTGCCTGTCATGATCTTGGCTGGCTAGTGGAGGCTGAGAACCTTGGACATGTATTTCATCATGATTGGTACCTTGCAAATGAAGTTGTTTATTAAGCAGAAACCTTTACAAAAACTGAAAACTTAAGATGGAGACTTAACAAACCTTGAAAAACTTAGAATTAGGATGGGGAGGATTTTTGCAACTTCCCTTGTTGTGCCCTGTCCGCAAGCATTTGTTGCACGTATGTGTCAAGCTCTTCCTTGTAGAAGGTGTTTGCAACTCATCTGGGACCCTCCTGCTTACTTTCTTTGGTCTTCCCCTCTTTGTTTTCATTTTGGGTGGTTTAAGGGCCTCATAACTAGCGGTGACATAATCCTTTGCACTAGGAACTGCATGTATCATCTCCCAGAGACCCTTAGATATGTTGATTTCTTATAACAGTCATCAACAAATTGCTCAAGTTGGCTTCTTTTGGTAGGGATTGCTGCACAGTCATGGCAGCAAGGGTACCCATTTAGCTGAAACATGCCACAAGTGCATGCTTTTTTCTCAAGGTTCACAACAAACTTGTCCAGGAAATGATCAATCTCATATTCCTCCCCCCCCCCCCCCACACCATCTAGTAAAATAGTTCCTAGCCATCCACTGATGTTTCTTGATTTTTATTTTTTTTTTCAGAAATTAGGGCAGATTTCTCCAGAATATTTCTCCATGCCTTCCCTTTTTTGTTGTAATTTTGTCATCAACTTAGTTCTTATCTATTAAAACATGGTGATTATTAGCTTATGTCTAGCATGAAGTAAGTAATTGTTAAAGCATTCACATAGATCATTCACCAATATATCACATCTACTCTGCAAAGGGAAAAAAACACCTGGCCCAATGTTCAGGATTGATTTTTCCTAACAATTCACAAGCAGTTTCAACATCATCTGAATCTTTGGGATCTATTTCTTCATTTTTTTTCATGTATTTTTCATAATCCCTTCTATTTGCTGTGGATACAGCTTTCCAGAAATTTTTTTCAGTTCTTGGGCTTTCAATTTTAGTTTGAAATTCCGATACATATGCCTAAGGCAAAATCTGTGTTCAACATTAGGCACAAGATCTTTTAAGGCCTCAATTAGGCCTTTCTGCCTATAAAAAATGACGGACCACTTTGCAGTCCCTAGTCCCCTAACATCATCTAGCATTTCAGCCACAAACCAGGTCCAATTTTCCCTATTTTCTACTTGGACTACTGCTATAGCAACGGGAAACATGTTGTCATTCTCTTCCCTACCAGCTACAACAAGTAATTGACCACCATAGGGGTTTTAAGAAAACACCCATCTAGGCCAATGATTGGCCTGCAACCACTTAAAAATCCCTTTTTAAGGGCCCAAAAGCTCACAAACATTTTATAAAAAACTAAGGGATCTGAACCCTCCAGTTTCTTAAGCAATATCTTGCTCCCTGGGTTAAATTTCCTCACAATCTCACAATAGTACCACAGCTTTTCGTACTGTAAGGAATCTGCCCCTCTTATAGCTATAGTGCCTCCCTTTTGGCCCTCATCACCTTAGATCTAGTCACCTCCACCTTACATTTTCTTATAATGGAATTTCTTAACTGCTGGATTGGAATATTAGGATGGTCCCTAATTGCAGATTCCATCCTTTTTGCCAGAAAAGCTGCTTTAGCAAGCATTTTATCATAAGTCCTGGCACAGGTGTGTGACCTTATTATGGATTTTATTTGAAATGAATTTTTCATGACTAGGGAGGCATGAATCCTCCAGTCACAATCCTCAACCTTGCATTTTGCAGTAATTCTCTTGTTCTCATTCTTGATGAATTCTATGTCATAACCCCCCCTAATGCACGAATCTCTCAACACCTCTCTGAAATGATGTGCACTATGAAACTTCATACCAACTATGAATTCAACAGTCTTTATGTTGGTTGATTCTTTAAAAGAAGGATGTTTTGGATTTGAATCTTCTTTATCAGAATATGGCAAACTATCAAGTTCATCACAATCACCATCATCACTAAACCAATTCTCATCTTCAACAACAATTTCATTTTGTTTCTCAGTTTTTTTCATCTTTTTCTTCATTATATTCTTCAATTTGGACCACCAACAAAGGCAACATATGCATTAAATATTCCCAAATGGTTCCCAACAAGGTAACACACAGGGCCACCCAGCTCAGAAACATATGAATGCAACATCACAAAATTATAATATTCCCCAAAAAAAGTCACAGCATAACAAAACTGAACAAAAATGTGAACATCTTTAAAAAATGACCAAAAACGTTCACAGTATACACAAAAGGCCAAAACTTTGTATAACTAATTCCACATCAGTATACACAAAAGCCCAAAAATTCCTATAAACATTTCCACATCTATAAAATAGTTCAAAACAGAGAACATACCGTCATTCTCCTCCGATCTAAACTAAAGTTTTTGTGCTCTGTTGTCTTTTTAGGAGAACTGAAAATAAGCCAAAACCCAAAAAAAAAAATGGAAAAGAAGTGCCTTGCAAAAATAAACAAGAAATATATATATATATAAAAGATTTTTCGTATAAGATGTACTTACATGTCTCTTCTCGGTTTCACTGGACCCACTTCATCTCTCCCAATTTAACACGACAATACCCTAAAACAAAAGTTATCAGTTCATTAACACTAGAGAATATGAAAAAAAAACTAAAAAAATGATTTCCAACCTCCACACAAGTCGATTTTTGTTTTTTGTGATTTTTTCGTGTCGATTCAACGGTTGGATTTTCAGATCTGCTCTCAGATCTGCGTTTTTGGAAAAAAAAAACTAGGGTTTTACAACAATCTCTCAACACTCTCTCTCAACGTTTGACTCAAATATTTTGTGGTCAACTGTTGGATTTCATATATAGTAGAGGGTATTTTTGTCATTGTCCCTCGTCAGCTACGTTAAAAATGAGCAGGGGCCAGTGTGCTATATTGTTTATAACACAGGGAAGGAAATTGGTAAAAAAAAAATTCATACGGGCTTTTTTGAATATTTTGCAAAACATAGGGGGGTAAAATGAATTTAACCCCTCCAAATTCCTTTGTACGTAGTCGGTACTCCTAATTGAAAAAAGACCATTTATTGAATAGGGGTAAATTGCATAACACCCCCCTCTGTTTTAGTGAAATTGCACAAAACCCTATTGTGTTATGTTTATAGGTAAAAAAACCCCCCGTGTTATTTAAAATGCAGCAAAATACCCCCTCCCATTAGATTTTAATGGCGAGTGACGAACACGAGCTAGTGGTGCGAATTGGCATGGTTTTTGGCCTTTTTTACTGTTAATTTTAGTTAGCAAATATCCATTTTGCCCCTTTTGTTGGAGATGTAAGTGTGCAAGTATTTTTCCACTCTCATTTTGCATTGAGCATCATTTTAGTAAGTTATATGTTATTAATTAATTTAATCTATTATTTAATTTTAATATATTTAAAAAATTATATTTATTTATGAAATATATTAACTAAATATTAAAATACCTAATAGATATAGTTTTATAATTTCAAATTTAAAATAACATTTACAATACAAAATTAATATACTAAATTCACTTTTCAAATTTAAATAGTTACGAATATAAATAAAAATCAATTATAACAATTATACATTACCAACTAAATTAAATTATCATTAAGTTTAAACGTGTTTGAATAGATTATATTTATTTATAGCATATATTAATTAAATATCAAAATACTAAAAAATTATATAAAATATTTTAAGTTATATTATTTATTAATAATATTTAAATTAATATTATAATGTTTTTAAAATAAAAATTATAGTTATTTTATTTTATTTTAAATTTTGAAAAATTAAATTATTTTTACTTCATTTATAAATTTTTTTTTTCATATTCAGATTAATTTTATATATATATTTATATATAAAATTATATAAAATTAAAAAGTTACAAACAATTAAAATAAAAAAAAAATTTAAAACCAGAAAAAAAAAAGGAAAACCATCGTCTTCCCCACACCTCCTCCGCCTTCCAACCCCCATTCTAAACACCCCCTCCGCCTACGTCTTATTGGGCATGGATTTGGGCGACGGCGGTCGCTTAAAGCAAAAATGGGCAACCTCCTTCGCCCTGATCGAGAGGCGACGGTGAGGTCGCCCTTCTCCACGAGGACGACGTCATCGTAGCCCCCTTTTGCTTGCCCCGGGCGAAGACTAGATCAACCAATTTCTAGGTGACCTCGCTATCGCCCAAAGTCGGATCGGCGATCGGCGACCAGCAGAAGAGGCGGGGGCGACGGCAGCAGTGGTGGCGGTAATATATATTATGTATATATAATTGTGATATATAGTTATATACTTGTATATATTTGTGTGTATATATATATAATTTAATATAAATATATTTTAAAATAACTTAAGTTCTGGACCATTCAGTTTTAATTATTGAAGATCAACGTTATTATAGCAAGTGTGTAGCGGTGAACTGCTTAAAAAATTTAACGCCGTTAACCCTAACTAAGGGAAGGGAAGAGTGTGCTAAATTTTAAGAAACACAGGGGTTTTTCGCCTATAAAATTAACACAGGGGGGTTTTCAGCTAAAAAATTAAAATACAGGGGGATATTATGCAATTTATCCTTTGAATAGTGCCATTTTAATACATCCTGTATCCCATGTCATGCAAGAGGTAGCGCTTTAATCAGACTAGCATCATCTGGTACGAAGGTTCTGTCAATGAATTCATCTTTCCAACAACAGTTGTCTTTATCGATGAGGGTCTCCAGTTATGCATTCCACATTGAAGAATCCTTCATTTGAAGTGGTCTGAACGAGCACGGCCTTGGCAGCCTGATCATGCCAGATATGGATACTCGAGCCATCACCTACTCTCCATCTGCAACTACACCAGGTATTGCTCTCCAAATGCTCCGCTATGTACTTGATGGGTTGAATCCAACTCGAGCTTCTAGAATTGAGCTCCGAGCAAAATATTTTGCCTTCAGAATTTTGCTAAGAAGAGTGCCGAGTTTCTTTAGGACTCTCCAAACCTATTTAGCCACAAGAGCCATTTTTAACTGCTCAAGGTCATGAACGCCCATTCCTCCTATTTGCTTACTCTCACATAATTTGCTCCAAGCTACCCATTGGATTTTCTTCTCCTTCGGACTACTCCACAAAAGATCTGCTAGAATAGATTCTAATTCTTTCATAAGAGTTCCTGGCAAGAAAGTAACTCATTGTGTAGGATGGAATTGCTTGGAGTACAGATTTGATTAACATTTGTTTCCATGCTTGAGAGAGTTGTTTCTCCTTCCATCCCATGACCTTCTTCATATTCTTTCATGTATGTTCTGAAAAATTTCCATCTTCGGTCGCACTATACAAGATGGAAGACATGATACTTTCTGTGGTTGTTTGTCTCAAAACCCAAGGCTTTGAGCTAGCTCTAACCGAAAGGTAAGCTCCGGTTGCTGCTGAATGCAATGGAGGACTCCTGAAGGTTAACGAACTGGCCCTAGGCTTTCTTGTACTTTGTAAGAATCGCTTTGTGGTAGCTACGCTAAAGAAGAGTCATCAACAAACAAAATGTGGGAAAGTCGTGGTGCAACCCTAGCCACTGCCACTCTCTGAACCTGTTACTAGCCTCCGCTTCCTGTAACATACATCTGAGAACTTCCAAACACAAAATGAATAGCTACGAGGACAATGGGTCTCCTTGGCGGAGACCCTGTCGTGGCTGAATCGGACCGAACTAATTACTATTCAAGATAAATGAAAACAACACAGACTAGACACAACACATAACAATATACATAAATGACTGATGAAAACCTAACCTATCTAAGACACGCTCTAGGCATCTCCACTCAATCTGGTCATATGCTTTGCTCATATCCAGTTTAAGTGATGCTAAGCCCACTTTACTCCGTTTCTGATGTTTAAGGAAATGATGGATTTCAAAGTAACCGACATATTATTAGTAATAAGACAATTTTAGACAAATGCTGATTGGGATGGGAAAATAATCAAATCAAGGTAGGGTTTGATCGTGTTGGCTATAACATTAGAAGCTAGTTCGTACACCACATTGTATAAACTGATAGGAAGAAATTGTGAGATAGATTCTGGAGCAACGCATTTTCAAATAAGAACAATAAAATTATTATTAAATCTTGTAAGAAAAAAAAAACAAAAATTAAGAAAATTTAAGACACATCGCATCACATCAATACCAGCTATATGCTAGTATTTCTGAAAGAATACAAGGGAAAGGCGTCGGGCCTAGGGATTTTAGAGAGACATATGTGAAAGAGCTTTGAGTACCTCATCGTAAGAATATGGCTGAATTACACGCTAATTCATTTCTTTTGTGACACGACGTTGCACCGGCCTCAACACCTCTACCAATCTCACTGACCGTTCTCATCTTTGCGTTTTCTGACCTGGTTCTTTTTCCACCTACTACTGGCTTTGGAATTAAAGTATCATGTATTCTTAACTTCTTCCTTGAGCCACTTTGTTTTACTGTGTTATTTCCACTTAATCTCTTTGTCACTAATCAACTCGTCTAATTCTTGCATAATGTTTGATCTCTTATGTTTGGCTTCAGTTGTGAGCCTCTGTTCATTCAATCTAGCAATATCCTTCTCTAATGCAGTGTTCTTCTTCTCAAGGTTACCATACTTTTGGTCATTCCATCTGGAAAGTCCCACCTTACAATTGTCAATACATTCTCAGTATCCTTCAGAGGCTGCGTTCGATGCATTGTTACCCCAGTTATTATGGATAATCTCTCACATTCCTCAGACCAAATCCAGTAAGCTTTGAACCTCCAGATTCGAGTACGATGTCCATTGTCTGTTACCTTGCTCTTGATTCCAATGGCTATCGGGAAGTGATTTAAGTCAACCTTGGGGGGGGGGGGGGGGGGTGGGGGGGGGGGGTGGGGGGGTTATAGACCTGTACTGTAGGAAACAAAGCTCTCCATATAAAATCTGCCATAGTTGGACTAAACCCAACTCTAACTGTCGCCGATTCCTCTCTATTATTAGATTAAGTAAATTTAGATCCCACATAACCACACCAAGACAAATCAAACCAACCTTTTCTATAATATTTCTGAAATTTCTAATTTGAGTAGACTGAGTCGAGGTGGGAATGTCCTTATCATTATGGAGCAAAATTGCGTTGAATCCCCACAACACATCTAGGGCAGAGTAGACCATCTTTTGAGTTGTTTGAGCTAATCACAGAGTGACTTCTCCTATATTGATTCAGGTTATAGAAAAAGTCTATTAGGCGCCAAACCCTCAAACCATCAGCATTATGTGCTTGAACATCTATGTGATTGTTTCAAAAACTCAGTAGAGAGACCCAGAGGTTTTTCTGCCATAAGAAACCTAGACTACCACTTCTCCCTTGTGCATTCACTACAAACACATTCATACCAAGAATCCATTTGATCGACTCCATCTTCCTAGAGGAGGATTTTGTTTCAAATAGGAAGATGAAGGAGGGATTATAAGTGCGAGCTAGATCGTGAAGATGATAAACTGTCCTGCCCCCCCCCCCCCCAAGCTATGACAATTCCAAGCAATGCGAAGCGTGGCGATTGGTGAGACTGTACTGCAGTTGCCGCCGTTGATGAAATAGAAACTAAGCCAAGTTAGGGAGCAGTGGGAATCCGCTTCTCCGGTCTGAACTTTGAATCCAAATCAAAGGAAAGTCTTGGGGGTATTTTGTAACTCTATGTGGATCGTCTGGGGAGAGGGTACGCGCGGAAGGGGATATGGAGGCCATAGGGTTGTGACGAAAAGGGGCACTACGAACGATACATAGCCGTTGTAGACTTCTTTGTTTGGCTACACGTGTTGTTCCACATTTTTCCATCCAGATACCAATGTAGGAACCCTCAAAATCGTCCACGCCATTGATCGAATCTTGATTCCCTCATGCTAGCAAGAGATCAAGAGGAAAAAGGGAGGAACAATTGACCAAATGCTTATAGGTTAACACGATCGATTGTTAAACGTTCCCTTGTATCAAAGACAAGAGAACTTGAAACACTTTGAAGTGTTGGAGAGAGAAGTCAGACGTGAGAGAGAGAAGCGGCCGTATGTGTGTGTGAGAGAGAGATGAGAGTTGTAGAGAATTAGTGTGTGTGTGTTATGAGTATTTATAAGGAAGCCTTCTTCCTAATCCTACTCAAACTCTTCAAAAGAGGCACTCCTAACACAACTAGGATTTTGACCTAGTCAACTCCTAGTCAAAATAGGATTTGATTAAATCAAACTTAATCCTAGCCCTTCATCTCAACAAGCCCCAAGATTTGATTTTATCCGTCCATCCCTTGATGGGCTTTGTGGAATTGACTCTTATATCTGATTTAATAGTCCAACAATTCCTAATGGGCTTTTCGTAAATAAAAAATAAATACCTAAGCCCAAAATTAATATTTCAATCTTTATTCTACATAAAGACGGAAATAGCCCTACTATTTAGTTCATAAATCTAATTCATGAATCAAGCAAAATTAATCCAATTAATATTTAAAGGCTTGACACTCCAAAAGAAAGCAAATTTAATCTAATTAAATTATTTGGCCTCCCAAAATGAATTCCTAATTAATTCCTGCGTTTCCAGTTAATTGAGTGTGACTCTTTAGGTTCACCCTCAGCTAGATTTGGGCGAAAATCCAATCATGTCATGAGAGGAGTTCGTCCGTTGCCATGGGTAGCCGTCTAGCAACGGTCTATGGCACTAGAGACTAGGTGAAATTATAGCGTGAATGTTTAGGCCCCGAATGTGTATGAGCACTGTCCTTCTGTTTACTATGTTACAGGTATTGGTCTAGGGTATGGATGTTTAGAACGTCGGTACCCATCATTGACTTAAGACAATACTCTTTTACCCACTGAAACGTCACTGGGATCTTATCTCATTGTTCAGTCACTGTGGCCACATATTTTATAGGGAATGAGTCTCAGAGTATAGGTGAGACACTACTGTCAATCATTTGACAGGAAACGGATTCCGTCTTGGGACCTACTGTCCACATTACACATCTTGACTACACTAGACAACCACTTCTCCCTTGTGCATTCACTACAAACCCATTCATATCAAGAATCCATTTGATTGACTCCATCTTCATATGATTCAGATTGGAAGATGAAGGAGGGATTATAAGTGCGAGCTAGATCGTGAAGATGATGAACTGTCCTGCCCCCCCTCCCACCAAACCGTGACAATTCCAAGCAATACGAAGCATGGCGATCGATGACACTGTACCGCAGTTGCCGCCGTTGAGTAAATAGAAACTGAGCCAAGTTAGGGAGCAGTGGGAATCTGCTTCTTTGGTATGACCTTTCAATCCAAATCTAAGGAAAGTTTTGGAGAGATTTTGTAACATATGTGTATTATCTCGGGAGAAGGCACGTGCGGGAGCGCGATGCATTCAAACATAGACGTAAATTAAAACATGCATAAATGAAAATATAAAAGGCGTTCAAGGGGTGTTCCCTTGAATCTCCCAGGCGTTCGGTGTATCTCATGACTAAAGAAATCATGCATATTATCATGGAGGCCACACGGTTGGAACGAAAAGGGGCACTACGAACGATACATACCCGTTCTAGACTTCTTCATTCGTCTACATGCATTGTTCCACGTTTTGCCATCGAGATACCAATGTAGGACCCTCTAAATCATCCAAGCAATTCACCGGATATTGATTCCCTCATGCTAGCAAGAGATCAAGAGGAAAAAGGGAGGATAATTGACCAAACGCTATTAGGTTAACATGATCGATTGTTAAACGTTCCCTTGTATCAAAGATAAGAGAACTTGAAACAGTTTGAAGTGTCGGAGAGAGAAGTCGGGCGTGAGAGAGAGAGAGAAGCGGCCATGTGTGTGTGTGTGCTTGATATGAGTATTTATAAGGAAGCCTTCTTCCTAATCCTACTCAAATTCTTCAAAAGAGGCACTCCTAACACAACTAGGATTTTGACCTACTCAAATCCTAGTCAGCATAGGGTTTGATTAAGTCAAACTTAATCCTATCCCTTCATCTCAACAAGCCCCAGGATTTGATCTCGTCCGTCCATCCCTTGATGGGCTTTATGGAATGACTCTTATATCCTATTTAATAATCCAACAATTCCTAATTGGCTTTTAGTAAATAACAAATAAATACCTAAGCTCAAAATTAATATTTCAATCTTAATTCTACATAAAGACGGAAATGGGCCTACTCTTTAATTCATAAATCTAATTCATGAATCAAGGCAAATTAATCCAATTAATATTTAAAGCCTTGACACTCCAAAAAAAACCAATTTAATCTAATTAAATTGTTTGACCTCCCGGAATTAATTCCTAATTAATTCCTCCGTTTTCAGTGAATTGATGTGACTCTTTAGGTTCATCCTCAGCTAGACTTGGGCGAATATCGAATCATCTCATGAGAGGAGTTCGTCCTTTACCATGGTGACCATCTAGCAACGATCTATCGCACTAGAGACCGGGTAAAATTATAGCGTGAATGTTTAGGCCCCGAATGTGTATGAGCATTGTCCTTCCGTTTATTATCTCACAGCTATTGGTCAAGGGTATAGATGTTTAGGATGTCGATACCCATCCTCCACTTAAGCCAATACTCATTTACCCAATGAAGAGTCACTGGGATCTTATTCCACTGTTCAGTCACTATGGCCACAGATTTTATAGGGAACGAGTCTCAGAGAATAGGTGAGACACTACTGTCAATCATTTGGCAAGAAACGGATTCCGTCTTGGGACCTACTGTCCACATTACACATCTTGAATGCACTAGATAGTGCTTATAGCAACTATGTCTTTTGTCTTGGTAGCCACTTGCCAAACCTAATATACATGCATGGTGTGCATGTGACCACAGTAGTCCCTCAAGTCCAAGGACCAATCTCGTACTGTCGGAACCGGGAACGCAAGTCATACCGACCAACCTTACTCAAGGATTCCCATATGATGGTTCTCGCAAGTCACCCTAGTCAGCCGGCACCGAGCTGACTAACCCACTAATATTACATGGACGATCCTCATCACTCATTGATGAAACGCGACTGCAATCATTTAGTGCAAGTCTCAAATGGACCCTCGATACCCAATCTTGGGGTCCTTTGACTTGGAGTATTTCAGACCGATCCACATAAACTGTTTCATGATTGCCATCCTATCTACAGTCCAATTTCTTGGATTATTCTTTCCGGTCTGTAGGCTTGGGTTGTGCATTGAACAGTTATAGATATCAAACAGTAAGTGAACACAATCAAAGTATTAATGCCATTACTGAACATCAGTTTTATTCAGAATAAACTTTATTTGCACCAAAAATGTCAGAATTGTGTTACATAAGCGTAACAAGATTGGCTTTACGGTCACTATTCTAACAATCTCCCACTTGACCTAGAGCCAATCACCCATATGCCTTAACCCCATCTTCTCAAGATGCTGCATATGAGCGATCTGTGACATGGGCTTTGTCAAAGGATCTACTGTATTGTTTGCTGAGCTGACTCGGTCCATCCGAACGTCACCTCTTCATATTATCTCCCATAATAGGTAGTAGCGTTTAAATATGTACTTAGATCGGTGTTGAGATCACGGTTCCTTTACTTTTGATATAGCCCCATTCACAGAAGATAACTACTAGCTCGGCAATGCTAGGCACCACACCCAACTCTTGGATGTAGTTTCTCATCCAAACCGCTTCCTTGGCAGCTTCTGAAGTTGCTATGTATTCAGCCTCAATAGTGGAATCGATTGTTGTGTCTTGCTTGGAACTCTTCCAAGCCACCATCCCACCACTAAGTCTAAATACATAGCCCGATTGAGACTTGACATCATCATCATCCGACTAGAAGCTAGCGTCACTAAACCTTTCAGTATCAACTCTCCATCACCATAAACCAAGAATATATCCTTAGTCCTTCTTAGGTACTTAAGGATACTCTGACAACTATCTAATGTGCTTCGCCTGAAAAGGACTAATACATGCTAGTTACACTCAAAGCGTGGGCGACGTCAGACTTAGTGTAGTGGACGACATATTGAATGCTACCTTCGATGGAAGCATAAGGGATGGCCTTCATCTTCTCAAGCTCCTCATCAGGTTTAGGAGACTGTTTCTTGGATAACTTGATCACATGTCTCATGGGAAGGAAACAACGTTTGAAGTTATCCATGTTGAATCTTTTGAGGACTTTCTCAATATACAAGTTTTGGGTCATTCCTAACATTCTTTTAGATTTGTCCTTGACAATCTAGATGCCTAGAATGTAGGAAACTTCACCCAAATCCTCATGGAGAATTGAGTGGACAATCATGCTTTTGTGTCACCTAACATTCTGACGTCTTTACCAATGAGCAGAATGTCGTCCACATATAGCACTAGGAACACTATTTAGCTCCCACTGACCTTCTTGTATACACAAGGGTTACACTCATTCTTGATGAAATCATATCCCTGTATGACTTCATTAAAACGAATGTTCCAACTACGCGATGCTTGCTTGAGGCCAAAGATGGACTTTTGGAGACGGGAGACTTTCTGCTCCTCTCCAACGATAGTGAATCCCTCCAGCTGATCCATATAGATCTCTTCCTCAATGAATCCGTTAAGGAATGCCCTTTCCACGTCCATCTTGAAAGCATCATAACATAAAGAAAAATATGCTTGAACATGTGGCTAGAGGAGGAAACAAAAAATGCAATAATTTAAATCTGAACATTACCTTTTTTGTTTCACATGAAGAACGGCAACAAGCATTGATTCCACTTTCATTCCTTTTCCGTTCACTTTAGGACCCAACTTAGAATCCCTCTAAATATCTAGATCTACTGCTAGGTAGAAGCTTGATCGGGAAGAATCAAAACCATATTACACTATTGATTAGTGTATACGTATTTCCCATGTTCTCATCTTGAATCTAATTCAAAGAAAACTCAAAAATGGAGAAAAATGGAAGAAAATTTCGTGGCTTAGTGAGAGGAGAGAGAAAGTTAGGGAGTTGAAAAGTATATACAAGTCTAGTGTGTAGTGTAATCAAATTACATACAAAACAAGTTATTTCCAAAATAACTTCTACACACTATGCACAACAAGTGCACCACTACCCATCATATGAGTGCACTACTTGTGCAACCTCCCATATGTATATATTCTATGGAGGATTTTCAACTCCTACTCAACTTGCTTTAACCCCTTGAGCTTGGACTTCAAGTCATGGACCGGTTTCCAATTTTGATTTAATTAAATTAAATCAAGTGATCCATGGGTGTTAATTTAATCCAATTAATTTCATACCTTATTGAAATCCAAAAGTTTATTTAATCCAATTAAATAAACATAAGCTCAACCACTAATTAATTGATCCAATCAATTAATTAAACGAAACACAATAAATTAATCTAATTAATTTAAAGGTGTTAAGCCCAAAATAATTATTCTAATTAATTAATTTATAGGGCATCCATTCAGTGGGCTCTTCCAATAAATGATTCAATCATTTATATTCTCCTTGAATTAATTTAATCCAATTATAATTAATTTGTTTCTTCTAGATTTAATTCCAACTTAATTCCACTACTTACATAGTGATTTGTATGTGACTCTTTACACTCACCCTCAGCTAGACTGGGACTTGTGTCCAACGCAAATAATTAATTAAATTCAATTTAGTTAATTATTTCTGATTATCCATTAATCAGAAACGCCGGTCACCAGGGGTGGCCGTCTAGTAATGGTCCATGGCACTAGAGAATAGGTGAATGTTGGCGTGAACATTTAGGCTCTGAGTTCCATACAGGTACAATCCTTCTGTCGACCATCTCCCAACCTTAGTCTAGGGTATAGAATTGGGCGTCGGTTCCCATCCTGGACCAGGCAACTATGCTTCATACGCGAGATGCATTTACTCGATTGATCGATCTAAGGAACTAATCCCTACTTGACTAATTGCTACGGCCATAGACTTGAAGAGTTTAAACCATCTCAGAGCGCATATGAGACATAGATGGTAAATTATGACAGGGGACAGATTCTCTGCTTGGAATCCACCGTCCTCAGTACATACTCCGACTGCACTGGACAAGGCTTATAATGACCATATCGAAGACACGGTTACCTCTCACCAGATCTAAGATACAACCTTCATACGCATGCGACTGCAATGATTCCTCAAGTCCGAGGACTAATCCCGTACTATCGAAATCGGGAATACCTGTCATACCGAACAAGCCTTCAAGGCTTTCATATAACAATTTCCGTGAGTCAGTTCAGTCAGTCGACTACCTTGCCAACTAACCAAATAAAATTCCATAGACGACCTACGTCTTGCACCAATGAAACTCGACACTTACCCACTGAATATCATACTTAGTGCAAGTCTCTATAGGGCACTCAAGGCCCAGTCTTGAGGTCCTTGACTTGGAACAATTCAGATCAACCCTCAAGGAGTTGGTTTCATAGCCGCCAACCTATGCGCGACTCAACTCAATTGGTTTAACCAGTCAGCCTGTGGCATTTGTTGTGACATTGAAACGTCATTCAATGTGAGTCGTACGCACAACAAACACATTTTGCCAATGATGAATACTTACTTTATCCATCAATATAATATTACTTTGATAAAGATCTACGAATAGTTCCAAGAACCAAATGATGGTTGTCTAAGAATTTTTCATGGATCTGTGATGAGATCTCGGGACGAAAAGCTTTTTCCAAAGCCTAGTTGTTCGCCTCCAAGGCAACTACTGGCTCGGTCGTGCTGGGCACCACATCCATCCTATGGATGCGGTTTTCAATCCAAACCACTTTCCAAAAACGACTTCCAAAGTTGCCATATATTCGACTTTCATAATGACATGTCATGGTATCCCGCTTGAAACCTTTCCAAGCCACCACACTCACCATTAAGTCGAAATGTACATACATATTGAGACTAAACAATATTCACATGATTCTGAAAGCTAGTATTACTATAGCCTTCAAGAATCAACCCTCCACAAAATGTGCATCAAGAACACTTCTTTAATCCTTATTCAAGTATTAAAGACTATTCGCAACAGCTATCTACTGCCTTCTCCGCACAAGCCCAATAGCCGTTGTTATGCCCAAAGCATACACAACATTAGGCCTAATGCACGAACAACATTTCCATGCTGCCTAAGGCAAAGACGAAGGGGATGTCAAACATCTAAGCTTTCTCATCAGTCTACCATGACTGAGTCTTGAATAACTTAACCCTGTATAAATGAATCCAATTCCCATCATGGAGAATTACGTGAACAACGCTCGTGTTTCACTGTTTCATGACATCTTAAATTCATTCAAAATGAATAAGACATTACACACTGAACACTTAGAACAATACTGTCCTTCCACTAACCCCAAGGCCCGTTACTTATCGAGTCATACTCCGTATGAACTCGTCAAAAGCGAATATTCATGTTACAGAAAATTTCAAACCCAGTTTGAATTTTCATGACGGATCCAATAGCTCTAAGCCATTGATCCAAACCCGATGTCCAGCATCGATTCTCCTTGTATCTTTTAGATCATAATCCAATTGATCGGACAAGCCCAAAAACCTATAGCTCTCAAGTAACTAAGGTGTTCCTCTTATGCCTAGAAGGACTGGAATATAGTCAGTGCAATAATATAATTACAAATGATGTTTGTAATATTCTGCACTAAACCTGCACAAATCAGACAACCAGTCTAATTTGTCTCCCACTAGTCCCCTGACGTATGTGGTACCACCCCATGTACTCAAGAACTTTGTAAGATACAGGCTTCCCAAACTATCCTATATGGAAACTAGATCATGACTATTAGAAAATGCCATGTTTGTCAACTTGGCAACCTTTCAATTCCTAGTCTAGACGGTTTAAGCTTCAGTGAAACTCCGACCGAACCAAGTCTAATAGGGTTCGATTTCTCGCTTATCAGAGACCGTTCAACCATGGTCCTTACAGGAAAAATTCCATTAAGTGAGAATTCTATTCTCATCTGGATATTCAAGAACTCACACTAAATACACGCCCCATCGATCTAATTGAGAGGATTAATTTTGCAACTAGCTTGGTTCACCACTCCAAGTCTAACTCCCCAAACCTACACAAGGTCCATAGACTTGTGAACCCTCTTATGGTCTTATGTGTTTAGTAACCTACAAATGTCTAAATAGGTCCAACCCAATACACTTTTGGCAAGCCCACAATGTCCAACAAAGAAGCTTTACGGCCTTTCCATCTCAGATAGGACATGTAAGCTAGTCAACTCAAATTTTCTATTGCTAGACTCTTTGAATCTTCCAACTTCCTTGTCCTTAACTAAAGAAAAACCATCCTAGCTTATGGATGCCAAATTCGTAAGTTTATCTCGACTATCCATATTAATCATTTGATATTGAGTACTCATAATCCGATTCTGGAATAGTATTTAACGATAATTATGTACCCCACCTAGCAGACAAGAATAACCATTCTTTGTCAAAAAAAGCAATTTTATTGATCAAACGCATGTAATTAAAAAACTATCGAACAATACATAAAAACATACTTCGATCATGCTAGGTTACATAATTCCCGTTAAACTCTATCCTAACATAATCACTGCTATACTATGTCTAACTAATCCCTAGTCTTTTCAGCAATGGCCCTGCTATCGTTAAGCCTTAGGACCAGTCCTGGCTTTCTACTCATCACCACCTGCAAACCATTTGCAGATTATGATAAACTGGTATCAAATACCAAAGAGTAGAACAATAATCATGTTGGTACTCAATTCAAATGTACCTTCCTTTGAGAGGAGCTTAGGACACTACCTCTTCCAATGTCCCTTTTCGTGGCAATTAATGCACACATGATTTGGAATTTATGATTTTGACTGCCGAACCCCTTTCCTCTTTCCTTTACCTCCGCGCAGCAGTGTAACAAGATCACTCGAAGTGCTAGCAGCGACAGATGTTGTCTTAACTTTCTTCCCCTTCCAGCATCCAACACCCTTGCCTTTCGCTTTTGAGGTCGAAGCCTCTCCGACTAGTACCGCCGGCGCAGATTTTTTAATCGTTGCCTCATACTGAACCAACATATTTATCAACTCATAAAGGTCTTTCTCAGCCAATCATGTTGTAGTCGACAATAAATTGGTTGAAGGAGGTAGGTGAAAGAAATCGGTGGATCGGCCCGGGAGATTAACGCGAATAGCGGAAGCGCGAAATAGTGCGTAATAAAAATTACAAAGCATAATTAAATGGAATTTAAATCATGCATAACGTACATAAACGAATCAAGGGGTGTGCCCTTGATTCTCCCGGGCGTTCGGTGTATCTCATGTTCAATAAAACACAACATGGAGGCATATAATTAGAAACGAAAACCATAATTAAAGAACCTACCCGGTTGTAGTTTTGTCTTCGTTCGGCTACATGCATTGTTCCCCGTTTTGCACCAAGATCTCAAGAAGAGACCCTCTAAATCATCTCACTCGCTCCACCGGAAAGCAAACGACCCTTGTGCTAGCAAGAAATTATTTGGGGAGAAGAGACATCGATACACGCTATGAATTAACACAATCAATGTCTCTTATGTTCTTAACTTGAATAAAATCAAGAAGAACAAAGTATATTTCTTGGAGAGAATAAAGAGGGTGGACGAAAATTTGAGGGAGATGAGAGATGAGAGTTGTAGAGAATAGTAGGTGTGAGTGTGTGTTTTTTAAGTATTTATAGAAGATGGAATTCCTATTCCTTCTCAAACTCTTCCAAAGAGACACACTTTGACTAGGATTTTGACCTAGTCAAATCCTAGTCAAATTAGGCTTTGATTAAGTCAAATTAATCATGGCCCTTCATCTCATCATTCTCTAGATCAAATCTTGTCCATCCATTTTGATGGGCTTTATGGAATGGGCCTATTTAATTCTAAATTAAATATTCCCATTGACTTTATATTAAATCATATTTAATATACTAAGCCCATTAATTAATTAATGGAAAGGACTTATTTAATTCTAAATTAAATAGTCCCATGGACTTTATATTAAATCCTATTTAATATACCAAGCCCATTAATTAATTTCATAGAATGGGATTATTTAATTCTAAATTAAATAGTCCCATGGACTTTATATTAAATCCTATTTAATATACCAAGCTCACTAATTAATTCACCCTTTTAATCTAATTAAAAGGAAAGCCCATGCTTTATAAAATTCATAAATCTAATTTATGAACTCAAGCCCGATTATCCCCAATAATCCATCGAGGCTTGAATCTCCAAGAAGTTGAAAGATTATGTGGATCGTCCCGGGAAAAGCGCGAATGCGGAAGCGCGGTATAATTAAAAAATAAATGCGGAATTTAAACATGCTTTTAAATTAAAACACGTTTCAAAGGGTGTGCCTTTGAAATTTCCCGGGCGTTCGGTGTATCTCATGAACGAATAACATAAAATAAATCATGGAGGCCATAGGGTTGGAAAATAAAAGAGGACGAAAAACATAAACGAGACCTACCCGTTGTCGTTTTCGTCTTCAACGGCTACACGCGTTGTTCCCCGTTTTGCACCAAGATCTCGTTCTTGAGACCCTCCAAATCGTGACACACGATCCACCCACGTATCTTGCACGTCGTGCTAGCAACGAACAAGTTTATATTTTGGAGTGGATGAATCAACGACACGTTATGAATTAACGGTATTGATTCATCAAGTTCTAATGTTCCAAGAACAAGAGAACAAAGAAAATAATTTTCTTTGGAGAGAGAGAGAGGCGAACGAGAGATGAGAGGGAGAGATCCGTGTGTGTGTGTTGTAGTGTGTGTGTTGGAGATTCATCATCATGTAAATTGTAGGATGCTAGGGGTTTATATAGAAGAGGAGTTTTAATCCTCTTTAAACTCCTCTTTTAAGAACTCTAATTTGACTAGGATTTTGACCTAGTCAAAGTCCTAGTCAAACTAGTGTTTTGACCTAGTCAAAACGATCCTAGCCATCCATCTCTCCCATTAATCTCAACCGTTGATTTGATTTAATTTAATAGAAATATTTAAAACCTATTTAAATATTTCCAAGAGGCTAAAATAAATATAAATATTATTTAAGCCCATTAAATAAATCCTTTTGATAAATCCAATTTATCAATTTAATTCCTTCTATCAAATAGAAAGAATTATTTCTCCAAGAAAAAATAAAGGTCCCGATTAAATCTAATTTAATCATTCCTTCACTCCAATATTTAATTCCAAATTAAATATTTAATTGTGTGTGGATAGTGTGTGACTCTTTAGGTTCACCATTCAGCTAGACTTGGTCGGATTCCTAGAATCCGTCCGTTACCATGGGTGGCCATCTAGCAACGGTCCATGGCACTAGAGACTAGGTGAAATATTCAGGGATGAACATTTAGGCTCTAACAGTACACTTGTCCTTCTGTCTTCGGTCTCATCACTTAGAGTCTAGGGCACGGAAAATGCAGGTACCCATTTTGGACCTAAGTGTCGGTCTGTCCTCACTAAACGCCGCAAGGGAATCCTTCCCTTCTGTTCAGTCACTGTGGCCACAGTTTTAGGGACAAGACCTAGAGTATACATGAGACTCAACTGCCAAAACCTATTGACAGGAGACAGATCCTTTCTTGGAAACTACTGTCACTTTGCACACCAGAACTGCACTAGACATGGCTTATGACTACCAAAGAGAATTCTGGCAATCTCTCACCATATCTAAGATACAGCTCTGATGTACAGGTAAACTCAGTAATTCCTCAAGTCAAAGGACTTGACCTGTACCGTTGGAACCGGGAATACACGTCATACCTTGCTGACCATACTCAAGGTCCTCCGTAAGACGGTTCCCGCGAGTCACCTCAGTCAGCTGCGTCCTCGCATGCTAACCCACTAACACTGCTTAGACGATCCTCGTCACCCGTCGATGAAACACGACAGCAGATGCTTAGTGCAAGTCTCAAATGGAATCCCGGTACCCATTTTTCGGGATTCCTTGACTTGGAGATTTCCGGACTGATTCGGGAAGACTGATTCCATGGACCTACCTCCAAGCGTAGTCCCAGTCCCCGAAATTGATTCTCAGTCCGTGGGCTTTGTTTGCATAGTGAACAGATATAGAAAAGTGAACACAAACAAAGTAATGCCAAATGAAATTCACTTCTTTATTCATTAATGATTTATCAAAACACTTATAATTGTCTAGACATAGGTTACATATACCCGCCAAAATTGGCTTACATGGTCACCTATTCTAACAATCTCCCACTTGACCTTTAAAGCCAATCACCCATATGCCTAATCCCCATCTTCTCAAGATGTTGCGTATGAGCACTTTGCGACATAGGCTTTGTCAGCGGGTCTGCTGTGTTGTCTGCTGAGTTGACTCGGTCCATCCGAACGTCACCTCTTCCTACCATTTCTCTAAGAAGATGGTAGCGTCTAAGAATGTGTTTGGAACGGTGGTGAGATCTCGGTTCCTTCGCTTGCGCTATTGCACCGTTGTTATCACAGAAGATGACAACGGGCTCGGCGATGCTAGGCACCACACCCAACTCTTGGATGTAGTTTCTCATCCAAACCGCTTCCTTGGCAGCTTCTGAAGCTGCTATGTATTCAGCCTCAGTGGTGGAGTCAGCAGTGGTTGCTTGCTTGGAACTTTTCCAAGTCACTACTCCTCCGTTGAGTTTGAATACATACCCTGATTGAGACTTGGCATCATCGTCATCAGACTGGAAGCTAGCGTCGCTAAAGCCTTCCAGAATTAGTTTTCCATTGCCATAGACTAAGAACATTTCCTTAGTCCTCCTTAGGTACTTAAGGATGCCCTTGACTGCATTCCAATGTGCTTCTCCTGCACAGGACTGATATCTGCTAGTCACGCTCAAAGCGTATGCAATGTCAGGCCTGGTGCAATGGACCGCATATTGGATGCTACCTACGGCAGAAGCATAGGGGATGACTTTCATCTTTTCAAGTTCCTCATCAGTCTGCGGGGACTGCTTCTTGGATAACTTGATCCCATGCCTCATTGGAAGGAATCCTCGTTTGGAGTTATCCATTCGATATCTCTTTAGGACTTTCTCCATATACGAGTTTTGGGTGAGCCCTAACATCCTTTTAGATCTGTCCCTGACAATCTGGATGCCTAGGATGTAGGATGCTTCACCAAGTCCTTCATGGAAAACTTGGTTGACAGCCATGCTTTTGTGTTTCCTAACATTCTGACGTCATTTCCAATGAGCAGAATGTCATCCACGTAAAGCACTAGGAACACTATGGAGCTCCCACTGACCTTCTTGTATACACAAGGGTCGGATTCGTTTTTGATGAAGTCATAACCCGTATTACCTCATCAAATCGAATGTTCCAACTCCGGGAAGCTTGTTTGAGGCCATAGATGGACTTCTGGAGACGACAGACCTTCTGTTCTTCTCCAGTGACCGTGAAACCCTCCGGCTGATCCATATAGATCTCTTCTTCAACGAAACCGTTGAGGAAGGCCGTTTTTTCACGTCCATCTGCCATATTTCATAGTCATACCATGCTGCTATGGCAAGCAGGATCCGAATGGATTTAGCCATGGCTACTGGCGAGTAGGTATCCTCAAAATCGACCCCGGGTCGTTGAGTGTATCCCTTAGCTACAAGCCTAGCCTTGAAGGTAGTGACCTCTCCATCAACGCCGAGTTTGCGCTTGTAGACCCACTTACAGCCCACTGGCTTAACACCTTTCGGTGGATCTACAAGTCTCCAAACTTGGTTCTCGCTCATGGAGTCCATTTCGGTTTTCATGGCCTCAAGCCATTTCCCAGAGTCGATGTCTGACATCGCTTCCCCGTATGTCTTAGGATCGTTATCCAGAAGATCGGTCGCACCTAGAAATCCATATCTCACTGGAGGTCTGGATTCTCTAGTGGACCTTCGGGAGAACGGGAACGTTAGTGGTAACTGTGGGCGCTGACTGTATCGGAGCCGGCGGTTCAGGGGCCGGGGCTGGCCTGCCTTGAGGTTGTCCTTCATGCCTAGCATGTTGGACTTCTCTAGGTAGGTCAGTCCTCCTAGTGTCTATCCTGAATCCTCTAGGTGAGGTTTCCGCGACTGTTTCTGATGACTGAGTTCCATCACTTGATTCCTCAAGGATCAGCTCATCAGGTTGGATATCCTCCGGGAAGCCTTGCTTCCAAGAATACTGCATTCCTTGAAACAAATACCTTTTGTTCCAAAGGGTCATAAAAAATAATAACCCGCAGTTTCTTTAGGGTATCCAACGAACCTGCATAGGCTAGACCTGGATTCTAGCTTATCTCCCACTAACCTCTTGACGTATGCGGGGCTACCCCACACTTTCAAGTAGTTGTAGGATGCAGGCTTGCCGTGCCATATCTCATATGGCGTTTGGGTCACTACACTAGTAGGCGCCAAATTCAATAACTTGGCTGCCGTTTCTAATGCATAACCCCAAAACGATAGGGGCAATTTGGTAAAACTCATCATGGAACGAACCATGTCCAACAGGGTTCGGTTCCTCCTTTCAGAGACGCCATTTAGCTGTGGTGTTCCGGGAGGTGTCCCATTCTATATTATACCATGTTCCTTTAGATAATCTAGGAATTCGGCACTAAGGTATTCACCGCCTCGGTCTGACCGTAGGACTTTAATTTTGCAGTTGGTTTGGTTCTCCACTTCAAGTCTGAATTCTTTAAACCTCTCAAGAGCTTCAGACTTGTACCTCATCAGGTAAACATAACCATACCGTGAATGATCATCGGTGAAGGTTATGAAGTAGGAGAACCCACCTCGGGCCTGCGTCCTCAGTGGTCCACACACGTCTGTATGGACCAAGTCCAACAGACCTGTGGCAAGCCTGCTTTGTCCTACAAAGGGCTTCTTGGTCATTTTCCCTCTTAGACAAGATTCACAAGTTGGTAGATTACTCAAGTCCCAACCTCTAGGTTCTTTGAGTCTACCAACCTTTTCATCCTATCTTGGGATATGTGACCTAGCCTAGCGTGCCACATACGTGCGTTCCCGTTATTATCTAATTTCCGTTTGTGTTGAGCGTTAAGAACGAAATTCGTTTGTTTGCAAGATATAGAGCCCATTATGTAATGTACCAAGTTAGATGAGCAATTCCACACCTCATCAAATAAAAGCAATTTTTATTGATTTTAAACTCATAACCATTATTGTCTAGCAATGGAATGGAAATGATGTTTTTAATCATACTGGGTACAAAAATAAACTTGCTCTAATTCTATGCTAATGGTATCACTAATAACTAAAGTGGCGGATCCTACTGCTTCTGCCGAGATGCCTTGCCATTTCCGAGCTTCAGGATCATGTCCCCGCTACTTAGTTTTCTGCTTCTTTTCAACACCTGCAGATCATTGCAAATGTGAGCTCCACAGCCGGTATCCAATACCCAAGAGGCAGAATTAGTGACCATGTTAACCTCAATCACAAATATACCTTGGTTTGAGAAGAGTTTGGGGCACTCTCTCTTCCAATGCCCTTTCTCACGGCAGTTGATACATATGTCATATGCCTTCGACTGTTGCTTGGAGACAACCTTTCCCTTTCCTTTGCCTTTCCCCTCTTTGGCAATGGGAACACTCTGAGTGTTCGTAGCTGCTATGACTGCCTTTCCCTTCCTTTCTTCCTTTTCCAACGTCCGGCGCCCTTGCCTTTCGTTTTTGGAAGTAGAAGTACCTCCAAACAATACCGAAGGCGTGGACTTCTTAGTCGTTGCCTCGTATTGCACCAACATATTGATCAACTCATGAATACCCTTCTCAAGTGCATTCATGTTGTAGTTGACAATAAATTGATCAAAGGAGGGTGGGAGTGACTGAAGGATCACATCTATGTACGTTTCGTTATCGAGACCTGCCTTTAGGTCCTCGAGCTTTTCCACTAGGGTAAGAATTTTAACCCCATGTTCTTGTACAGAGGATCCTTCTGTCATTTTAGTTCCAAAGAACGCCTTGGTCGCGACATACTAGTATGCCGGTCCGGGACTGCATAGCAATCCTTAAGGCGAGCCATTATGGAAGGGACATCGTCTAGCCTTTCATATTGCTTCTGAATCTCATTGGTCATCGAAGCAAGTATGATGCTACGAACTTCCGGTTATCCTTATGCCAAGTCTCGAACGTCTCACGTTCCTCTGGCGTGGATCCTTCCGGTAAGTCTAGGGAGAGGCTCGTCCATGACGTAGCCTTGGTTCTCATAATCCAGGACTATCCTGAGATTGCGCAACCAGTCGTTGTAGTTGGTTCCATTAAATTTATTTGTCTCAAGAATGGTTGAAAGTGGGTTCTTAGACATTTTAAAATCTACATGTTGAAAAACACGCGCGATCAGCAGAAAGTAAAGACGGTGGTTTGATAAAAATAATTAAATGCTTGGTCTTTAGTCATTTAATCCTCCCACTATTTATACGAAAACACGGTACTCTCAAACGTAGTTTTCGGGAAATCCTTTCCTAGTGGGCTTGGGATCCACAGCGATTTTCCCATACCCGCTTTTTACGATTCGCATGGAAAAGATCCTGTGGGAGGTATTCCATACCATTCTCGTTCACGAGATTCCCAAGATTATTGCCTCACCCTTTTGCATGATCCCGAGGACTCCAAGCGAATCATGCTAATTAGGCGTTAGACCCGACCCAATCGACCGAGCCATGGACCCACTAGTACCCCCACGACTCGTGAGACAGGTAGCAGCAGCCCATTTTTCGTTCATGACATAGTGCAGCTTCCTTTAAGTACAATAACGTGCCACGACTCGTGAGACCACGCTATTGACCTAAAACAGCTTCCTCACTATGCCACGGATTGGAAGGCATGGACGAACTCCTAGAGTTCATGTCCACTTTATCTAGGGTCTAATATTTTAACATTGGTCCAACCAATGTGAGAGTAATAATGACCGAGATCTCATACTATATCCATACATCACCAAAAAATGCATAAATGAAATCCATCCATTGCAGTTATACATGATAATAAAAAACCATTCATCCATCAATAATAACCACATGCAAAATTAAAGCCTAGCACGCCCCTGTTGGATTGATCACAAGCCCGAATCCTATGCGATCCACTGAGCCCGCAGTGGATCTATGGTCAATCTAGGGTTGGTCCTATACTATTATAATAATAGTAACCCAATCATCATTCTGATGGCCTTGGTCTCTTTTTTCTCTTTCTTCACTCATGGAAAACGCCAAGGGACCTCCGGTCTGTGCTCTCCATGTGGTCCTTCCTTCTTCTCCACCAATTACAAAAAATGGAAACCACTCACTCCTAGTCTACTCTTCATTACATATAAAAGAAGTAGAAACCCCAGCGAAACCCCGGGGGGAGTACATAAGGAGGAGGTAGAAAGCCTTATTATTCCAAGCACTAGAAAGAGAGAAGGAGAAAGCAGTTTAAAGAGGCACACAGGCCCAACAGTAAATTAAACCATACATTCGGTCTAGGGCTCGTGATCATCCATTTCCATCAACACACATAATCACATGATCCAATCACATAATCATAATATTCCAACAACACATTGATTTCCAATCACATCAATCTAAGATGAAAATAAATGAACATGTGCGTAACGTGTGAAAATAAAATATTAGATATTGGTAATGTAAAATTTTTCGTTTTAGGAAAACCTTTCCTCATTATTTTAAGTAAAATAACCCCGGGATTCTAAATCCAATTTATTTTACTCCTAAAATAATGTCTTTAGGAAATTTAAGGAAAATTGAACCCAAAAAACGAATTTTTTTTTTTTTCAGAATTAATTTCAAAATTAAAACTGAAAATAAATTTTAAAAAATAAAATAATAATGCTAGGGTTTCAAAAAACCCTAGCTGCAGCAGCCGCCGGCCACGCGCCACCTGGCAGCAGCCGGCAGGCCGTGCGCGCAGGGCAGCAGGCCCAGCCTGCGCCCCTGCGCGCGCAGGCCGCGCGCGCGCGCAGGCCCCTTGCCTGCGTGCGCGCGCGCCTGGCCGCAGCGCGCTGCGCGGCCTGGTGTTCCGGCAGGCCGACGCGCGCGCAGGCTCCTTTGCCTGTGCGCGCGCGCTGGCCTGCTGGCCACCGGCCGCGTCCCTGCGTCGCGCGCAGAGCGCGCGCGCAGGCGCACTGGGCGTGCCTGCGGCCGGCGCGCGCGCAGACGCCTCCGTCTGCGTGCGCGCGCGCCTGGCGGCGCGCCTGCGTGCCCTGGCGGCGCGCGCCAGAACACTCTGTCGGCCGCGCGCGCGCCTGGAGGCGTTTCAAGATCTGCGCGTGCCCCTGGATCGTCCCGGGAAAAGATTCCCAAGAAAACGCAATGCGGAAGCGCGGTATCATAAATACCACTGAAAGATTATGTGGATCGTCCCGGGAAAAGCGCGAATTAATGCGAATTAAAAAAAAAATAAATGCGGAATTTAAACATGCTTTTAAATTAAAACACGTTTCAAAGGGTGTTCCTTTGAAATTTCCCGGGCGTTTCGGTGTATCTCCATGAACGTAATAACATAAAATAAATCATGGAGGCCATAGGGTTGGAAAATAAAAGAGGACGAAAAACATAAACGAGACCTACCCGTTGTCGTTTTCGTCTTCAACGGCTACACGCGTTGTTCCCCGTTTTGCACCAAGATCTCGTTCTTGAGACCCTCCAAATCGGACACACGATCCACCCACGTATCTTGCACGTCGTGCTAGCAACGAACAAGTTTATAATTTTGGAGTGGATGAATCAAACACTTAGAATCATTAAACGGTATTGATTCATCAAGTTCTAATGTTCAAGAACAAAGAACAAAGAAAATAATTTTCTTTGGAGAGAGAGAGAGGCGAACGAGAGATGAGAGGGAGAGATCCGTGTGTGTGTGTTGTAGTGTGTGTGTTGGAGATTCATCATCATGTAAATTGTAGGATGCTAGGGGTTTATATAGAAGAGGAGTTTTAATCCTCTTTAAACTCCTCTTTTAAGAACTCTAATTTGACTAGGATTTTGACCTAGTCAAAGTCCTAGTCAAACTAGTGTTTTGACCTAGTCAAAACGATCCTAGCCATCCATCTCTCCCATTAATCTCAACCGTTGATTTGAAATTTAATTTAATGGAAATATTTAAAACCTATTTAAATATTTCCAAGAGGCTAAAATAAATAATAAATATTATTATTTAAGCCCATTAAATAAATCCCTTTGATAAATCCAATTTATCAATTTAATTCCTTCTATCAAATAGAAAGAATTATTTCTCAAGAAAAATAAAAGGTCCCGATTAAATCTAATTTAATCATTCCTTCACTCCAATATTTAATTCCAAATTAAATATTTAATTGTGTGTGGATAGTGTGTGACTCTTTAGGTTCACCATTCAGCTAGACTTGGTCGGATTCCTAGAATCCGTCCGTTACCATGGTGGCCATCTAGCAACGGTCCATGGCACTAGAGACTAGGTGAATATTCAGGGATGAAACATTTTAGGCTCTAACAGTACGCTTGTCCTTCTGTCTTCGGTCTCATCACTTAGAGTCTTAGGGCACGGAAAATGCAGGTACCCATTTTGGACCTAAGTGTCGGTCTGTCCTCACTAAACGCCGCAAGGGAATCCTTCCCTTCTGTTCAGTCACTGTGGCCACAGTTTTAGGGACAAGACCTAGAGTATAACATGAGACTCAACTGCCAAAACCTATTGACAGGAGACAGATCCTTTCTTGGAAACTACTGTCACTTTGCAACACCAGAACTGCACTAGACATGTCTTATGACTACCAAAGAGAATTCTGGCCAATCTCTCACCATATCTAAGATACAGCCCTGATGTACAGGTAAACTCAGCAATTCCTCAAGTCAAAGGACTTGACCTGTACCGTTGGAACCGGGAATACACGTCATACCTTGCTGACCATACTCAAGGTCCTCCGTAAGACGGTTCCCGCGAGTCACCTCAGTCAGCTGCGTCCTCGCATGCTAACCCACTAACACTGCTTAGACGATCCTCGTCACCCGTCGATGAAACACGACAGCAGATGCTTAGTGCAAGTGTCAAATGGAATCCCGGTACCCATTTTCGGGATTCCTTGACTTGGAGATTTCCGGACTGATTCGGGAAGACTGATTTCATGGACCCTACCTCCAAGCGTAGTCCCAGTCCCGAAATTGATTCTCAGTCCGTGGGCTTTGTTTGCATAGTGAACAGATATAGAAAAGTGAACACAAACAAAAGTAATGCCAAATTGAAATTCACTTCTTTATTCATTAATGATTTATCAAAAAACACTTATAATTGTCTAGACATAGGTTACATTATACCCGCCAAAATTGGTTACATGGTCACCTATTCTAACAGTCTCTTCTCCCCAAAATAATTTCTGCTAGCACAAGGGTTGTTTGCTTTCCGGTGGAGCGAGTGAGATGATTTAGAGGGTCTCTTCTTTGAGATCTTGGTTCGCAAAACGGGTGAAAACAATGCGTGTAGCCGAAACGAAGACAAAACTACAACCGGGTAGGTTCTTTTAATTTTGTTTTTCGTTTCTAATTCTATGGCCTCCATGTTGTGTTTTATTGAACATTGAGATACACCGAACGCCCGGGAGAATCAAGGGCACACCCCTTGATTCGTTTATGTACGTTATGCATGATTTAAATTTCCATTTAATTATGTTTTGTAATTTTTATTACGCACTATTTCGCGCTTCCGCTATACGCGTTAATCTCCGGCCGATCCACCGATTTCTTTCAAACTACTGTCACTCTGTACACCTGAGCTGCCACTAGAAAATGGCTTATGACTACTCAAAGAGTATTTTGGCAATCTCTCACCATATCTAAGATACAGACCTGATGCACAGGTAAACTCAGCAGTTCTTCAAGTCAAAGGACTTGCCTTGTACCGTTGGAACCGGAAATACACGTCATACCTTGCTGACCATACTCAAGGTCCTCCCTAAAAAACGGTTCCCGCGAGTCACCTCAGTCAGCTGCTTCCTAGCATGCTGACCCACTAACACTACTTAGACGACCTTCGTCACCCGTCGATGAAATACGATAGCAGATGCTTAGTTCAAGTCTCAAAGGGAATCCCGGTTACACATTTTCGGGATTCTTTGACTTGGAGATTTCTGGACTGATTCGGTAAGACTGATTTCATGGACCCTACCTCCAAGCGTAGTCCCAGTCCCCGAAATCGTTTTCTCAGTCTATGGGCTTTGTTTGCGTTAGTGAACAGAAATGTAAATACAGATAAGTGAAACGCAAATAAAGTATTTCGCCATATGAATTTTCACTTCTTTATTCATAAATGTTTTTATCAAAATACCAAAAATTGTTTAGACATAGGTTACATATTCCTGCCAAAATTGGCTTATATGGTCACCTATTCTAACAATCTCCCACTTGACCTTTAAAGCCAATTGCCCATATGCTTAATCCCCCATCTTCTCAAGATGTTGCGTATGAGCACTCTGCGACATAGGCTTTGTCAGCGGGTCTGCTGTGTTGTCTGCCGAGTTGACTTGGTCCATCCGGACGTCACCTCTTCCTACCATTTCTCTAGGAAGATGGTTAGCGTCTAAGAATGTGTTTTGAACGGTGATGAGATCTCGGTTCCTTTCCTTGCACTATAGCGCCGTTGTTATCACAGAAGATGACAACAGGCTCGGCGATGCTAGGCACCACACCCAACTCTTGGATGTAGTTTCTCATCCAAAACCGCTTTCCTTAGCAGCTTCTGAAGCTGCTATGTATTCAGCCTCTGTGGTGAAGTCAGCAATGGTTGCTTTGCTTGGAACTTTTCCAAGCTACTACTCCTCCATTGAGTTTGAATACGTACCCCGATTGAGACTTGGCATCATCGTCATCAGACTGGAAGCTAGCGTCGCTAAAGCCTTCCAGAATTAGTTCTCCATTGCCATAGACTAGGAACATGTCCTTAGTCCTCCTTAGGTACTTAAGAATGCCCTTAACAGCATTCTAATATGCCTCTCCTGCGCAGGACTGATATCTGCTTGTCACGCTCAAAGCATATGCAATGTCAGGCCTAGTGCAGTGGACCGCATATTGTATACTACCTACGACAGAAGCATAGGGGATGACCTTCATCAGTCTGTGGGGACTGTTTCTTGGATAACTTGATCCCATGCGTCATTGGAAGGAATCCTCGTTTGGAGTTGTCCATTCGATATCTCTTTAGGACTTTCTTCCATATACGAGTTTTGGGTGAGTCCTAACATCCTTTTTGATCTGTCCCTGACAATCTGGATGCCTAGGATGTAGGAGGCTTCACCCAAGTCCTTCATTGGAAAATTGGGTTGACAACCATGCTTTTGTGTTCCTAACATTCTAACGTCATTACCAATGAGCAGAATGTCATCCACATAAAGCACTAGGAACACTATTGAGCTCCCACTGACCTTCTTGTATACACAAGGGTCGGATTCGTTTTTGATGAAGTCATACCCCGTATTACTTCATCAAAGCGAATGTTCCAACTTCGAGAGGCTTGTTTGAGGCCACAGATGGACTTCTGGAGACGACAGACTTTCTGCTCTTCTTCAGTGACCGTGAAACCCTGCGGCTGATCCATATAGATCTCTTCTTCAACGAAACCGTTGAGGAAGGCCGTTTTCACGTCCATCTGCCATATCTCATAGTCATACCATGCTGCTATGGCGAGCAGAATCCGAATGGACTTAGCCATGGCTATTGGCGAGTAGGTATCCTAAAAATCGACCCCGGGTCGTTGAGTGTATCCCTTAGCTACAAGCCTAGCCTTAAAGGTTGTGACTTCTCCATCAACGCCAAGTTTGCTCTTGTAGACCCACTTACAGCCGACTGGCTTAACACCTTTCGGTGGATCTACAAGACTCCAAACTTGGTTCTCGCTCATGGAGTCCATTTCGGCTTTTCATGGCCTCAAGCCATTTCCCGGAGTCGATGTCAGACATCGCTTCTCCATAAGTCTTAGGATCGTTATCCAAAAGATCGGTCGCACCTAGAAAGCCATATCTCACTGGAGGTCTGGACTCTCTAGTGGACCTACGGAGAACGGGAACGCCAGTGGTGACTGTGGGCGCTGACTGTATCGGAGCCGGCGGTTCAGGAACCTGGACTGGCTGTTCCTGAGGCTGTCCTTCATGCTTAGCATGTTGGACTTCTCGAGGTTGGTCAGCCCTTCGGCTGTGTATCCTGAATCCTCTAAGTGAGGGTTCCGCGGCCTCCTCTGATGGCTGGATTCCATCACTTGATTCCTCAAGGATCAGCTCATCAGGTTGGATATCCTCCGGGAAGCCTTGCTCCAAGAATACTGCGTTTCTTGAAACAAAGACCTTTTGTTCCAAGGGGTCATAAAAGTAATAACCCGCAGTTTCTTTTAGGGTATCCAACGAACCTGCATAAGCTAGACCTAGATTCTAACTTATCTCCCACTAACCTCTTGACGTATGCGGGGCTACCCCACACTTTCAAGTAGTTGTAGGATGCAGGCTTGCCGTGCCATATCTCATATGGCGTTTGGGTCAATGTACTAGTAGGCGCTAAATTCAACAATTTGGCTGCCGTTTCTAATGCATAGCCCAAAAACGATAAGGGCAATTTGGTAAAACTCATCATGGACCGAACCATGTCCAACAGGGTTCGATTCCTCCTTTCAGAGACACCATTTAACTGCGGTGTTCCTGGAGGTGTCCATTCTGATATTATACCATGTTCTTTTAGATAATCTAGGAACTCCGTACTAAGGTATTCACCGCCTCGGTCCGATCGAAGGATTTTAATTTTGCAGTTGGTTTTGGTTCTCCACTTCAAGTCTGAATTCTTTAAACCTCTCAAGAGCTTCAGACTTGTACCTCATCAGGTAAACATAACCATACCGTGAATGATCATCGGTAAAGGTTATGAAGTAGGAAAACCCACTCGGGCCTGCGTCCTTAGTGGTCCACATACGTCTGTATGGACCAAGTCCAACAGACCTGTGGCAAGCCTGCTTTGTCCTACAAAGGGCTTCTTGGTCATTTTTCCTCTTAGACAGGACTCACAAGTTGGTAGATCGCTCAAGTCCCCAACCTCTAGGTTCTTTGAGTCTACCAACCTTTTCATCCTATCTTGGGATATGTGACCTAGCCTAGCGTGCCACAGACGTGCGTTCCCGTTATTATCTAATTTTCGTTTGTGTTGTGCATTGAGGACGAAATTCGTTTGTTGCAAGATATAGAGTCCGTTATATGCAATGTAAAGTAGATGAGCAATTCCACACCTCATCAAATAAAAGCAATTTTTATTGATTCTAAACTCATAACCACTATTGTCCAACAATGGAATGGAAATGATGTTTTTAATGATACTGGGTACAAAATAAACTTGCTATAAATATATGCTAATACTATCACTAATCACTAGAGTGGCGGATCCTACTGCTTCTGCCGAGATGGCCTTGCCATTCCAAAACTTCAGGATCATGTCCCCGCTACCCAGTTTTCTGCTTCTTTTCAACACCTGCAAGTCATTGTAAATGTGAGTTCCACAGCCGGTATCTAATACCCAAGAGGCAGAACTAGTGACCATATTAACCTCAATCACATATATACCTTGGTTCGAGAAGAGTTTGGGGCACTCTCTCTTCCAATGCCCTTTCTCACGGCAGTTGATACATATGTCATATGCCTTCGACTGTTGCTTGGAGACAACCTTTCCCTTTCCTTTGCCTTTTCCCCTCTTTGGCAACGGGAACACTCTTAGTGTTCGTAGCTGCTTTGACGGCCTTTCCCTTCCCTTTCTTCTTCTTCCAACGTCCGGCACCCTTGCCTTTCGTATTAGAAGTCGAAGCACCTCCAAACAATACCCAAGGCGTGGACTTCTTAGTCGTTGCCTCGTATTGCACCAACATATTGATCAACTCATGAATGCCCTTCTCAAGTGCGTTCATGTTGTAGTTGACGATAAATTGGTCAAAGGAGGGTGGGAGTGACTGAAGGATCACATCTATGTACGTTTCATTATCGAGACCTGCCTTGAGGTCCTCTAGCTTTTCCACCAGGGTAAGCATTTTAACCCCGTGCTCTTGTACAGAGGATCCTTCTGTCATTTTCGTTCCAAAGAACGCCTTGGTAGCGACATACCTAGTATGCCGGTCCGGGACTGCATAGCAATCTTTAAGGCGAGCCATAATGGAAGGGACATCGTCTAGCCTTTCATATTGCTTCTGAATCTCATTCGTCATCGAAGCAAGTATGATGCTACAGACCTTCCGGTTATCCTTATGCCAAGTCTCGAACGTCTCACTTTCTTCTAGCGTAGATCCTTCCGGTAAGGTCCTAGGGAGAGGCTCGTCCATGATGTAGCCTTGGTTCTCGTAATCTAGGACTATCCTGAGATTGCGCAACCAGTCGTTGTAGTTTTTTCCATTGAATTTGTTTGTCTCAAGAATGGTGGAAAGTGGGTTCTTAGACATTTTAAAATCTACATTTTAGAAAACAGCACGCGATCAGCAGAAAATAAAAGACGGTGGTTTGATAAAATAATTAAATGCATGGACTTTAGTCATTTAATCCTCCCACTATTTATACGAAAACACGGTACTCTCAAACGTGATTTTCGGGAAATCCTTTCCAAGTGGGCTTGGGATCCACAGCGATTTTTCCCATACCCTGCTTTTACGATTTGCATGGAAAAGATCCTGTGGGAGGTATTCCATACCATTCTCGTTCCACGAGATTCCCAAGATTATTGCCCCACCCTTTCACATGATCCCGAGGACTCCAAGCGAATCATGTTAATTGGGCGTTAGTGAAGGACAAGCGGATCCGCCCGGGAGCGCGAGCGGAAGCGAGAAAGTCGAGAAAGTGCGTAAATTTAAATCAAATTCAAAATACGCAAATCCCAAGGGGTGTACCCTTGGGTGCTCAACCGGGCGTTCGATGTAGGATGTGTAAATATTAAAACATATATTTAAACACATAGGGCATAGATATACAAATGAAATCAATCAAAGCGTAATAAACCGTTACCTTTGATTGTTTAGCGTATGCTCCCGGCTACTAGCGTTGTTCCTTCTCCGGAATGCTCACGAAATCCAAACGTATGGATTCTCCAAAGGTGATCCACACCACACCGGAAGAAACACACGTTCTTCTTGCTAGAAAAGAACGGGTTTAGGAAGGAATCGGTTTAAGAGAAGAACACTATGAATTAGTGTTCTCTTAAACTTACTTTGTTCTTCTTCTTGATTTAAAATCAAGTGAAGAACACAAGTGTAAGAGAGAGAGGGAGCACGAAAATTGAGAGAGAGGAGAGGATTTTTGTCTTCTCTTTTTCCTAGAAAAAGATGAATAATGAATCACTTATGCTAGGTGTTGTATATTCTAATATATATACATAATTAATGTGATTATTGGAATGTGTCTAGGTTCATCCAAGGATGTCTAGATTCATTCCAATCAATCACCATCAATTCTTCAATCAAGCCTACCAAAATTTATGGTATGATCAAATCATACCAAAAGGGAAGAGCTTGATTGGAGTTGATTTGTCTCTTTCCAAAAGAGACAAGTCAACATACCACCTAGCATAAAACATGGCTGATTTTGCTTCCTCCAAGGGAGCATGTCGGCCATATTTAATTAAGGGAAGAAGTCCAACTTCTTCCTATTCCAAATTAGGAATTATTTCTCCTCTCGGGTATAATTTAACGGACCGGGTTTTATCGTAATCCAATTACGACGATCCCAATATTAAATCCAATTTAATGTCCACTTAAATTATTCCCGTTGATCTTTTAATCCAATTAAAAGATCCAACGTCTCAACATCTCAACTTTCCATATTTAATCGAAAATCCAATTTACCGATTAAATGAAAGCCCGATACAATATCGGCCCGTCCATCCAATGGACTTTCCCTTAAGTAATCCAATTACTTATTTTATCCTTCGAGATTGACTCCAAGTTGATCTCTCAACCTCCTCGGTGATTTGTGTGTGACCCTTTAGGTTCACCCTCAGCTAGACTTGGACCCGTTGTCCCACAAGGGCCCGTTACCATGGGTGGCCGTTCTAGCAACGGTCCATGGCACTAGAGACTAGGTGAATTAGCGTGAACATTTAGGCGCCGATTCCGTACGGGTACGATCCTTCCGTCTACCGTCTCCTGGCCTTAGTCTAGGGTATGGAATTGGGCGTCGGTTCCCATCCTTGACTAGGCATCTATGCTTAATACTCGAGACCACGTATGCTTCATTGCGTCGACACAGGAAACCATTCCCTGTTCGACCAACCACTGTGGCCACAGCTTCAAACAGCATGAACGTGTCTCCGAGTGCATAGGAGATACCTCTGTCACATACTGACAGGGGATGGATCCTCTTCTCTGAATCCACCGTCCTCGCTACACATTCCGACTGCACTAGACAAGGCTTATAATGATCATCTTACAGAATGATCACCTCTCGCCAGATCCAAGATACAGCCGTCCTGTGCACGTGACTGCCATGATTCCTCAAGTCTGAGGATTACTCCCGTACTATCGGAACCGGGGAATCCAATCATACCGACCAAGCCTCCAAGGCTTCCATATGATGATCCCCGCGAGTCAGTCCAGTCGGCTCGACCCCAGTCGACCAACCCATCAAGACCGTGTAGGCGTCCCACGCCTGTCGCCGATGAAACACGGCACTCATCCAATGAACACGACTCTTGATGCAAGTCTCAATAGGACTCTCGATGCCCTGTCTCGAGGTCCTCGACTTGGAACGTTTCAGACCCAACTCTTAATCAGTTGGTTTCATGACCACCATCCAATGCGTGGCCCAACTGCACGAGTTGTTATCCATGGTCTGTGGGCTTTGTTGCGATATAAGTTAAAAACCGTTTTAACAAATGTAAAGTGAGCACAACAAAGTAGGTACCAATAGTGACGAACACTCACTTTATTCATCACATAATAATATTACAATTACATCGAGTTGTATAATAGGTTACAAATCGCCAAACCTATTGGCTTTCTGGTCACCTATTCTAACAATCTCCCACTTGACCTAAAGCCAATCACCCATTGACCTCGAACCTCTTATTCAGATGGTGAGTATGGGCAACTTGCGACATGGGCTTAGCAAGTGGATCCGCTATGTTTTCTGCGGAGCTGACTCGGTCCAACCGAACGTCACTCCTGCTATCCATCTCTCTAAGTAGATGGTAGCGTCTAAGAATATGCTTGGATCGTGATGAGATCTCGGTTCCTTTGCTAGCGCTATCGCCCCGTTGTTATCATGAAAGATAATTACAGGCTTAGCAATGCTAGGTACTACATCCAACCTTTGGATGTAGCTCATCAACCAAACCACTCCTTAGCAGCTTCCGAAGCTGCTATGTATTCAGACTCTGTGGTGGAGTCCGCCGTGGTAGCCTGCTTGGAACTCTTCCAAGCAACCACGCCACCATTAAGTTTGAATACATAACCAGACTGAGACTTGGCATCATCGTCATCCGACTGGAAGCTAGCGTCGCTATAGCCTTCCAGTATCAACTCTCCACTGCCGTAGATCAAGAACATGTCCTTAGTCCTTTTCAGGTACTTCAAGATAGTCTTGACTGCACTCCAGTGTGCCTCCCCGGCACACGACTGATATCGACTTGTTACGCTCAAAGCGAAAGCCACATCAGGTCTAGTGCATTGAACAGCATACTGTATGCTGCCTACGGCTGAAGCATAGGGGATGTCCAACATCCGTTTAAGCTCCTCATCAGTCTTAGGAGACTGCTTCTTGGATAACTTAATTCCATGCCTCATTGGAAGGAATCCTCGTTTTGAGTTCTCCATCTTGAATCTCTTCAAGACTTTCTCAATGTACGAGGACTGGGCCATTCCTAACATCCTTTTAGATCTATCCCTGTAGATCTTGATGCCAAGGATGTAGGATGCCTCTCCCATATCCTTCATGGAGAATTGCGTTGACAACCAAGCTTTAGTGGTACCCAACATCTTAGCATCATTCCCAATGAGCAAGATGTCATCCACGTAAAGCACCAAAAACGCAACTGAGCTCCCACTGATCTTCTTGTATACACAAGGATCGGACTCGTTCTTGATGAAATCATATCCCCGTATGACTTCATCCAAACGTATGTTCCAGCTTCGGGTTTAACCCCTTTTGGTGGATCTGCTAGGGTCCAAACCTTGTTTGTACCCATCCAGTTCATCTCGGATTTCATGGCCTCAAGCCACTTGTCCGAATCGATGTCCGACATTGCTTCTCCGTACGTCTTTGGATCATTATCCAACTGACCGGTCAGGCCCAGAAATCCATACCTATCAGGTGCATGGGATACTCTGGCCGACCTACGGAGGACTGGAACAATATCAGTGGGAACCACTGGCTCAGATGTCACTGCCGCCTCATGGGGTACCTCACTTGATTCCTCAAGGAGTACCTCATCGCGTCGACTATCCGATGGAAAACCTTTTTCCAAGAACACTGCGTTTCGTGAGACAAAAACCTTTTGCTCGGAGGGATCATAGAAATAATACCCCGCAGTTTCTTTCGGATAGCCGATAAACCTGCATAAACTAGACCTCGAGTCCAGTTTATCTCCCACTAATCTCTTGACATATGCGGGGCAACCCCACACTTTCAAGTATTTGTAGGAGGCAGGCTTGCCATGCCATATCTCATATGGCGTCTGGGATACCCTTTTAGATGGCGCCAAGTTCAAAACTTTGGCCGCCGTCTCAAGAGCGTATCCCCAGAAGGAAAGGGGTAGTTCGGTAAAACTCATCATGGATCGGACCATGTCCAACAAGGTCCGATTCCTCCTTTTAGACACACCGTTAAGTTGCGGTGTTCCAGGAGGGGTCCACTGAGAGAGAATCCCATTCTCTTTTAGATAATCAGTAAACTCACCACTCAAATACTCTCCACCTCGGTCCGACCGAAGGGCTTTGATCTTTCGACCGGTTTGGTTCTCTACTTCAAGTCTGTATTCCTTTAAACCTTCCAAAGGCTTCAGACTTGTACCTCATCAGGTAAACATAACCATACCGTGAGTGATCATCGGTAAAGGTTATGAAGTACGAGTACCCACCTCTAGCCTGAGTACTTAGTGGACCACAGACATCTGTATGGATCAAATCCAACAGACCACTGGCCAGCGTCTTTGTCCAACAAAGGGTTTCTTGGTCATCTTTCCCTTTAGACAGGATTCGCAGGTCGGTAGGTTGTCCAAATCGTCTATTTCTAGACTCTTTGAGTCCACCAACCTTCTTATCCTATCTTTAGAGATATGACCTAACCTCGCATGCCATATCTGTGCGTTATTATGATCATCACGTTTTCGTTTGTGTTCTGCAGTCATAATCCAATTAGACTGTTGAAGTATGTACAGACCGTTGACCAATGTACCAAGCAAATGAGAAATACCATCTTTGAGAATGAAAAAACCGTTTTTATTGATGGTAAATTCATATCCCTCCTTATCAAGGACCGGGATGGAAACAATGTTTTTAATCATGCTAGGTACATAGAAACAGTCGTTCAGTACAATCCTAACATGACTACTAATGGCTTACTCTAGTGATCCTACGGCCTCCGCAGCAACGGCTTTGCCATCGCCTAGCCTTAGGATCATCTCATCCTTGGTTAGCCTTCTGCTTCTTTACAGTGCCTGCAAATCATTGCAGATGTGAGCACCACACCCGGTATCCAATACCCATGAAGCAGAATTAGTAATCATATTAACTTCAACCACAAACACACCTGGGTTGGAGAGGAGTTGTGGGCACTCCCTCTTCCAATGCCCTTTCCCTTGGCAATGCATGCAGACATCATTTGCCTTAGACCGCTGAGAACCACGGGCCTTTCCTTTCCCTTTTCTCGGTCCAACCGGAGCAACAGGGACGCCCGGAGCGTGAGCAGGGGCCGCAACCGTCTTCCCTTTGCCCTTCTTCCTCTTCCAGCGTCCGGCCCTCTTGCCATTCACCTTGGAGGTCGAAGCCTCTCCTATCAATACCGCCGGCGCCGACTTGTGGGTCGTTGCCTCGTATTGGACCAGCTTGTTGATCAACTCATGAATAGACTTCTCAAGTCCGTTCATGTTGTAGTTTACAACAAACGGGTCATAGGATGGAGGGAGCGACTGGAGGATCACGTCAATGTACGTGTCATTGTTAAGCCCAGCTTTAAGGTCCTCGAGTTTCTCCACTAGGGAGAGCATCTTGACCCCATGACTCTGTACAGACGCTCCTTCAGCGAGCTTGGTGCCAAAGAATGCTTTTGTGGCGGCATATCTAATATGCCTATCCGGAACCGCATAAACCTCGTTCATGCGGAGCATTATGGCGGAGACGTTGTCCAGCCTCTCATACTGCTTCTGGATGTCGTTAGACATTGAAGCCAGTATGATACTGCGTACTTTCCGGTTGTCCTCATGCCATTTCTCGAACGTCAAACGTTCTTCAGGCGTGGACCCCTCCGGTAAGTTGCTCGGTGGCGGCTCGTCCAAGACGTAGCCTTGGTTCTCGAAACCGAGGACAATCCTCAGGTTTCTCAGCCAGTCCGAGTAGTTCGTTCCGTTGAATTTGTTAGTCTCAAGAATCATGGTTAACGGGTTCTTAGACATATCTACATTAATGAAAATGTAAAGCAGAAATTAGCAAATGATGGTAATATTATTGTTCAAGTTGAAGACTTGGTCTTTTAGTCTTTAACCCTCCCACTATTTATACGAAAGTCCGCCACTCTCAAGCGGAGTTTCGGGAAACCATTTCCTAGTGGGCTTGGGATCCACAAGCGTAATCTCCATGCCCCGCTTTTACGATTCACATGAAGAAGACCTCGTGGGAGATATCCAATATCATTCTCATCCAATGAGATTCCCAAGATATTTTGCCTCACCTATTCGCATGGCTCCGAGGACTCCAAGCGAACCATGTTACTCAGTGTTGGGCCCGACCCATCAACCAAATCATGCCTCAAACTGTCGCCCCCCACGACTCGTGAGACAGGGAAACAGCGAGCGCAGTCTTTTTGTTCACAACAATAGTGCAGCTTTCCCCTAGTCCAAGTGTGCCACGACTCGTGAGACCACACTTGGGTAGTGGTAGCTTCCTTACCACATTGCTGTGGATGGAAGGCTTCGGACAGACCAAAATACCATTTTGATCCAAGTCCGTTATGGGCCTAATATTTAATTTGGTCCAACCAAATGAGAGTTTGTGTGTGACCGAGACCTCATCACATTATTGTGTTTTAGCATGCATAAATATCCAATATTTAAAGCGATAAATAAATACGCCGCATGCAGAAAACATAACATACCCCTGTTAGGATGATCACAAGCCCAACCTATGCGACCCACTGAGCCCGCAGTGAGTCTATGGTCTGTCTAGGGTGGTCCTAAATTATTACAATAGTAATATACCCATTGTCATTCCAATGGGCCTTGTAGTGCTCTTGTTTCACGCCTTGATGCTCCTCCTTGGGGTCTCCGACTCCAATTGCTTGTTAAAATTGAAACCTCACCAATCCTATCTACTCTCATTACAACTGAAATTAATACATTGGTAATAAGGAAAACAAGCCTTAACATCATGAGGCTGAAAATACGGGAGATGATAGTCCCAAAAACAAGAGGCACGCAGGCCCCACCCAACAGAAAATAAATAAACATTCATTCATCCATACACAAGGTCTAGGGCTTTGTGATCATCCCATGTTGATTCCATCAACTCACATAACATAATTATTCCAAATAATCATGCATAAATAACCAATGGATATTCCAAATATCCAAGTGATGTCCAACATCACAACAGCATAAATATACAAATAATATGCAAAATTCAAATTTTAAATTTAATGGACATTTTAAACAATGCATCCAATGCATGTATTAATCACAAATTAATTAAGCAAATTTAATCCAAGGAATAATCCAATTATTCCAAAATCAAAAATGCAAAATTAACATATTTTCAGAATATTGTGCAGAAAATACAGAAAATCGAATTTTCCGGAAAAAGTCGAAAAAGGCACAAAACGGCCCAGCCGTTGTGCTGGCCGGCCGCCCGCGCGCACAGGGCAGCGCGCGCGCGCTGTGCCGCGCGCTGGCCCTCGGCCAGCAGCGGCCGGCTGCGCACAGCGCGCCTGTGCGCAGCGTCCGCGCGCAGGCGCCCACCTGCGCGCGGCCACTGCCGGCCCGACCAAATCTTTTTTTTTTTTTTTTTTTTCAAAACTGTTTCAGCACAATAAAATTAATATTATTCTGAAAATAAGCATGCAATTTTAGATCCAATCTAACAAAATTAAGCATGCCAAAAGTCCATTAAATCCAAACAATTGAATCATCATATTATTCATATATTTATGTAATCTAACATGCCAATAAAGCCGTTTAAAAGCAAGTAGATCATGCCAAACACATAGATCTATGCCCCTTACATCGAACCGGGCTCTGATACCACTTGAAGGACAAGCGGATCCGCCCGGGAGCGCGAGCGGAAGCGAGAAAGTCGAGAAAGTGCGTAAATTTAAATCAAATTCAAAATACGCAAATCCCAAGGGGTGTACCCTTGGGTGCTCAACCGGGCGTTCGATGTAGGATGTGTAAATATTAAAACATATATTTAAACACATAGGGCATAGATATACAAATGAAATCAATCAAAGCGTAATAAACCGTTACCTTTGATTGTTTAGCGTATGCTCCCGGCTACTAGCGTTGTTCCTTCTCCGGAATGCTCACGAAATCCAAACGTATGGATTCTCCAAAGGTGATCCACACCACACCGGAAGAAAACACACGTTCTTCTTGCTAGAAAAGAACGGGTTTAGGAAGGAATCGGTTTAAGAGAAGAACACTATGAATTAGTGTTCTCTTAAACTTACTTTGTTCTTCTTCTTGATTCAAAATCAAGTGAAGAACACAAGTGTAAGAGAGAGAGGGAGCACGAAAATTGAGAGAGAGGAGAGGATTTTTGTCTTCTCTTTTTCCTAGAAAAAGATGAATAATGAATCACTTATGCTAGGTGTTGTATATTCTAATATATATACATAATTAATGTGATTATTGGAATGTGTCTAGGTTCATCCAAGGATGTCTAGATTCATTCCAATCAATCACCATCAATTCTTCAATCAAGCCTACCAAAATTTATGGTATGATCAAATCATACCAAAAGGGAAGAGCTTGATTGGAGTTGATTTGTCTCTTTCCAAAAGAGACAAGTCAACATACCACCTAGCATGAAACATGGCTGATTTTGCTTCCTCCAAGGGAGCATGTCGGCCATATTTAATTAAGGGAAGAAGTCCAACTTCTTCCTATTCCAAATTAGGAATTATTTCTCCTCTCGGGTATAATTTAACGGACCGGGTTTTATCGTAATCCAATTACGACGATCCCAATATTAAATCCAATTTAATGTCCACTTAAATTATTCCCGTTGATCTTTTAATCCAATTAAAAGATCCAACGTCTCAACATCTCAACTTTCCATATTTAATCGAAAATCCAATTTACCGATTAAATGAAAGCCCGATACAATATCGGCCCGTCCATCCAATGGACTTTCCCTTAAGTAATCCAATTACTTATTTTATCCTTCGAGATTGACTCCAAGTTGATCTCTCAACCTCCTCGGTGATTTGTGTGTGACCCTTTAGGTTCACCCTCAGCTAGACTTGGGCCCGTGTCCCACAAGGGCCCGTTACCATGGGTGGCCGTCTAGCAACGGTCCATGGCACTAGAGACTAGGTGAATTAGCGTGAACATTTAGGCGCCGATTCCGTACGGGTACGATCCTTCCGTCTACCGTCTCCCGGCCTTAGTCTAGGGTATGGAATTGGGCGTCGGTTCCCATCCTTGACTAGGCATCTATGCTTAATACTCGAGACCACGTATGCTTCATTGCGTCGACACAGGAAACCATTCCCTGTTCGACCAACCACTGTGGCCACAGCTTCAAACAGCATGAACGTGTCTCCGAGTGCATAGGAGATACCTCTGTCACATACTGACAGGGGACGGATCCTCTTCTTGGAATCCACCGTCCTCGCTACACATTCCGACTGCACTGGACAAGGCTTATAATGATCATCTTACAGAATGATCACCTCTCGCCAGATCCAAGATACAGCCGTCCTGTGCACGTGACTGCCATGATTCCTCAAGTCTGAGGATTACTCCCGTACTATCGGAACCGGGGAATCCAATCATACCGACCAAGCCTCCAAGGCTTCCATATGATGATCCCCGCGAGTCAGTCCAGTCGGCTCGACCCCAGTCGACCAACCCATCAAGACCGTGTAGGCGTCCCACGCCTGTCGCCGATGAAACACGGCACTCATCCAATGAACACGACTCTTGATGCAAGTCTCAATAGGACTCTCGATGCCCTGTCTCGAGGTCCTCGACTTGGAACGTTTCAGACCCAACTCTTAATCAGTTGGTTTCATGACCACCATCCAATGCGTGGCCCAACTGCACGAGTTGTTATCCATGGTCTGTGGGCTTTGTTGCGATATAAGTTAAAAACCGTTTTAACAAATGTAAAGTGAGCACAACAAAGTAGGTACCAATAGTGACGAACACTCACTTTATTCATCACATAATAATATTACAATTACATCGAGTTGTATAATAGGTTACAAATCGCCAAACCTATTGGCTTTCTGGTCACCTATTCTAACAATTAGACCCAACCCAATCGACCGAGCCACAGACCCACTGGTACCCCCACGACTCGTGAGACAGGTAGCAGCAGCCCGTTTTTCGTTCATGACATAGTGCAGCTTCCTTTAAGTACAATAACGTGCCACGACTCGTGAGACTACGTTATTGACCCAAAGCAGCTTCCTCACTATGCCATGAATTGGAAGGCATGGACAAACTCCTAGAGTTTATGTCCACTTTGTCTAGGGTCTAATATTTTGACATTGGTGCAACCAATGTGAGAGTAGTAAATGACCGAGATCTCAAATAAATAAATATCTACACATACATCTAAAATGCGTAAATAAACCATCCATAGCAGTTATATGATAAACAAACAATCCATTCATCCATCATCATAACCACATGCAAAATTAAAGCCTAGCACGCCCTTGTTGGATGATCACGAGCCCGAATCCTATGCGACCCACTGAGCCCGCAGTGGATCTATGGTCAATCTAGGGTTGGTCCTATACTATTAGATTAATAGTAACCCAATCATCATGCTGATGGGGCTTGGTCTCTTTTTCTCTTTCTTCACTTCATGGAAAACTCCAAGGGACCTCCCGTCTGGGCTCTCCATGCAGTCCTTCCTTTTTCTCCACCAATTACAAAAATAGAAACCTCACTCCTAGTCTACTCTCATTACATATTAAAAATTAGAAACCCCAGCGAAAACCCGGGGGGAGTACATAAGGAGGGAGGTAAAATGCCTTATTATTCCAAGGCAACTAGAAAGAGAGAAGGAGAAAGCAGTAAAAGAGGCACACAGGCCCAACAGAAAATAAACCATACATCCGGTCTAGGGCTCGCGATCATCCATTTCCATCCAACACACATAATCACATGATCCAATCATATAATTACAATATACCAACAACATATGATTTCTAATCATAAATATCCAAAATAATAAATGAATATGTGCACAACGTGTGAAAAATAAAACACAAATATTGGTAATAATATTTTCTTATTTTAGGAAAACCTTTCCTCATTATTTTAAGCAAAATAACCCCGAGATTCCAAATTCAATTTATTTTACTCCTAAAATAATGTCTTTAGAAAAATAGGCATAATTGAACCAAAAAACGATTTTTCAGAATTAATTCAAAATTAAAACTGAAAATAATTAAAAAATAAAAGAAAAACACTGCTAGGGTATTGAAACCCTAGCAGCAGCAGCCGCCGCCGCCGGCACACGCACAGGGCAGCAGGCTCAGCCTGCCGCCCCTACGCGCGCGTAGGCGCTGCCTGGCATTCCGGCAGGCCGTCGCGCGCGCAGGCTCCCTTGTCTTGCGCACGCGCTAGCCTGCTGGCTGCCGGCCGTGCCGTGCGCAGTGCGCGCGCAGACGTGCACTGGGCACGCCTGTCGGGCGCGCGCGCAGACTCCTCTGTCTGCGTGTGCGCGCTCTTGGCGGCGCTGCCCAGAGCCCGTCCGCGTGCGGACTCTCAGGCGCGGAGCCTTGCCCCTGCGCGATCGGCTGGGCAGGCGCGCGCAGGCTTCCCTTGCCTGCGCGCGTCTGCCCTGCCGGCAGCGTGTGGCCAGTCCTTCCAGCTGGCCGGCTGCGTCGTTTCTCGTTTTCCGTTTAATTTTCCACCCCGTTTCCCAAGAAAAACAGAAAAATACCAACATTCAGAGATTCACACGATTTAAAAGCAATAAAACCGACATGCTTAAAATCAAGAAAAATCAAGATTGAATATAAAACATGCCAATATCACGTTTCATGCTTAGAACGCACATTAACCCTAAGCCTATACACCGAACCAGGTTCTGATACCACTGAAAGAAATCGGTGGATCGTCCCGGGAATTGCGCGAATGCGGAAGCGCGATAAAAATAAACATACGAAAAAATAAAGCATGCTTTTAATTTAAAAGAACACGCTCAAGGGGTGTACCCTTGAGGTTCCCGGGCGTTCGGTGTATCTCATGATTATAAAGCATGTAAAGAAATCATGGAGGACATAGAGTTGAAAAAATTAAAGAGGGACGAAAAATAAAACGAGACCTACCCGTTGTCGTTTTCGTCTTCAACGGCTACACGCGTTGTTCCCCGTTTTGCACCGAGACCTCGTTCTTGAGACCCTCCAAATCGTGACACACGATCCACCCACGTATCTTGCACGTCGTGCTAGCAACGAACAAGTATTTTTGGAGAGGATAGATCAATCACACGTTATGAATTAACGGGACTAATCTTCCTTAGTTCTAATGTTCCAAGAACAAAAGAACAAGAAACAATTTTCTTGTAGAGAGAGAGAGGGGGCGGACGAGAGGTGAGGAGGGGAGAGACGAGTGTGTGTTGTGTGTGTGATTCCAAGAATCATCATCCTACAAAAGGTTGGAAGCTAGAGGTATTTATAGAGGACGAGTTTAATCCTCTTAAAACTCCTACTCTAAGAACTCTAATTTGACTAGGATTTTGACCTAGTCAAAGTCCTAGTCAAACTAGTGTTTGACCTAGTCAAACAAATCCTAGCCTTCCGTCTCCCCTTTCCAACTCAACCGTTGATCTTAATTTAATGGAATATTTAAATCCCATTAAATATTCCAAAAGGCTAAAAGAATAAATATAATATAATAAATAAATATTAATATTTATTCTAGGCCCATTAAATCAACCCTTTAATAAATCTTATTTATTAATTTAATACCCTTTCTTGGAAACTACTGTCACTCTGTACACCCGAGCTGCACTAGACATGGCTTATGACTACTCAAGAGTATTTTGGCAATCTCTCACCATATCTAAGATACAGACCTGGTGCACAGGTAAACTCAGCAGTTCCTCAAGTCAAAGGACTTGGCCTGTACCGTTGGAACCGGGAATACACGTCATACCTTGCTGACCATACTCAAGGTACTCCGTAAGACGGTTCCCGCGAGTCACCTCAGTCAGCTGCTTCCTAGCATGCTAACCCACTAACACTGCTTAGACGACCTTCGTCACCCGTCGATGAAATACGATAGCAGATACTTAGTGCAAGTCTCAAAGGGAATCCCGGTACCCATTTTCGGGATTCCTTGACTTGGAGATTTCCGGACTGATTCGATAAGACTGATTTCATGGACCTACCTCCAAGAGTAGTCCCAGTCCCCGAAATCGTTTCTCAGTCCGTGGGCTTTGTTTGCGTAGTGAACAGAAATGTAAATGCAGATAAGTGAACGCAAACAAAGTATTGCCATATGAATTTTCACTTCTTTATTCATAAATGTTTTTATCAAATACCAAAAATTGTCTAGACATAGGTTACATATTCCTGCCAAAATTGGCTTACATGGTCACCTATTCTAACACATGGGATGATCACAAGAGCCCTAGACCTTATGTATGGATGAATGTATGATCATTTATTTTCTGTTGGGTGGGGCCTGCGTGCCTCTTGTTTTTGGGACTATCATCTCCCGTATTTTCAGCCTCATGATGTTAAGGCTTGTTTTCTGTATTACCGATGTATTACTTTCAGTTGTAATGAGAGTAGATAGGATTGGTGAGGTTTCAATTTTTAACAAGCAATTGGAGTCGGAGACCCCAAGGAGAAGCACTTCAAGGCCCATTGGAATGACAATGGGTTTATTATTATTGTAATAATTTAGGACCACCCTAGACAGACCATAGACTCACTGTGGACTCAGTGGGTCGCATAGGTTGGGCTTGTGATCATCCTAACAAGGGTATGCTATGTTTTATGTATGCGGCGTTTTTTTATTTATCGCTTTAAATATTGGATATTTATGCATGCTAAAACACCATAATGTGATGAGGTCTCGGTCACACTTAAACTCTCATTTTGTTGGACCAAATTAAATATTAGGCCCAGAACGGACTTGGATCAAAATGGTATTTATGATCTGTCCGAGCCTTCCATCCACAGCAATGTGGTGAGGAAGCTACCACTACCCAAGTGTGGTCTCACGAGTCGTGGCATACTTGGACTAGGGGAAAGCTGCACCATTGTTGTGAACAAAATTGCGCTCGCTGTTTCCCTGTCTCACGAGTCGTGGGGGGCGACAGTTTGAGGCATGATTTGGTTGATGGGTCGGGCCCAACACTGAGTAACATGGTTCGCTTGGAGTCCTCGGGACCATGCGAATAGGTGATGCAAAATATCTTGGGAATCTCATTAGATGAGAATGATATTGGATATCTCCCACAAGGTCTTCTTCATGTGAATCGTAAAAGCGGGGCATGGAGATTACGCTTGTGGATCCCAAGCCTACTAGGAAATGGTTTCCCGAAACTCCGCTTGAGAGTGGCGGACTTTCGTATAAATAGTGGGAGGGTTAAAGACTAAAAAACCAACTCTTCCACTTGAACAATAATATTACCATCATCTGCTAATTTCTGCTTTACATTTTCATTAATGTAGACATGTCTAAGAACCCGTTAACCATGATTCTTGAGACCAACAAATTCAACGGAACGAACTACTCGGACTGGCTGAGAAACCTGAGGATTGTCCTCGGTTTCGAGAACCAAGGCTACATTTTGGACGAGCCGCCACCGAGCGAGTTACCGGAGGGGTCCACGCCTGAAGAACGTTTGACGTTTGAGAAGTGGCATGAGCACAACCGGAAAGTACGCAGTATCATACTGGCTTCGATGTCTTAACGACATCCAGAAGCAGTATGAGAGGCTGGACAACGTCTCCGCCATAATGATCCACATTAACGAGGTTTATGCGGTTCCGGAGCGGCATATTAGATATGCCGCCACAAAAGCATTCTTTGGCACCAAGCTTGCTGAAGGAGCGTCTGTACAAAGTCATAGGGTCAAGATGCTCTCCCTAGTGGAGAAACTCGAGGACCTTAAAGCTGGGCTTAATAATGACACGTACATTGACGTGATCTTCCAGTCGCTTCCTCCATCCTATGACCTGTTTGTTGTAAACTACAACATGAACGGACTTGAGAAGTCTATTCATGAGTTGATCAACATGCTGGTCCAATACGAGGCAACGATCTACTACGAGGCAACGATCCACAAGTCGGCGCCGACGGTATTGATAGGAGAGGCTTCGACCTCCAAGGAGAATGGGAAGAGGGCCGGATGCTGGAAGAGGAAGAAGGGCAAAGGGAAGACGGTTGCGGCCCCTGCTCGCGCTCCAAGCACCCCTATTGCTCCGGTTGGACCAAGCAAAGGGAAAGGGAAGGCCCGTGGTTCTCAGCGGTCCAAGGCAAATGATGTCTGCATGCATTGCCAAGGGAAAGGGCATTGGAAGAGGGAGTGCCCACAACTCCTCTCCAACCCAGGTGTGTTTGTGGTTGAAGTAAATATGATTACTAATTCTGCTTCATGGGTATTGGATACCGGGTGTGGTGCTCACATCTGCAATGATTTGCAGGCACTGCAAAGAAGCAGAAGGCTAACCAAGGATGAGATGATCCTGAGGCTAGGCGATGGCAAGGCTGTCGCCGCAGAGGCCGTAGGATCACTAGAGTTAGCCATTAGTAGTCATGTTAGGATTGTACTGAACGACTGTTTCTATGTACCTTGCATGATTAAAAACATTGTTTCCATCCCGGTCCTTGATAAGGAGGGATATGAATTTACCATCAACAAAAACGGTTTTTTCATTATCAAAGATGGCATTTCTCATCTGCTTGGTACATTGGTCAACGGTCTGTACATACTTCAACAGTCTAATTGGATTATGATAATAACGCACAGATATGGCATTCGAGGTTAGGTCATATCTCTAAAGATAGGATAAGAAGGTTGGTGGACTCAAAGAGTCTAGAAATAGATGATTTGGACAACCTACCGACCTGTGAATCCTGTCTAAAGGGAAAGATGACCAAGAAACCCTTTGTTGGACAAAGTACGCTAGCCAGTGGTCTGTTGGATTTGATCCATACAGATGTCTGTGGTCCACTAAATACTCAGGCTAGAGGTGGGTACTCGTACTTCATAACCTTTACCGATGATCACTCACGGTATGGTTATGTTTACCTGATGAGGTACAAGTCTGAAGCCTTTGGAAGGTTTAAGGAATACAGATTTGAAGTAGAGAACCAAACTGGTCGAAAGATCAAAGCCCTTCGGTCGGACCGAGGTGGAGAGTATTTGAGTGGTGAGTTTACTGATTATCTAAAAGAGAATGAGATTCTCTCTCAGTGGACCCCTCCTGGAACACCGCAGGTTAATAGTGTGTCTAAAAGGAGGAATCGGACCTTGTTGGACATGGTCCGATCCATGATGAGTTTTACCGAACTCCCCCTTTCCTTCTGGGGATACGCTCTTGAAACGGCGGCCAAAGTTTTGAACTTGGCGCCATCTAAAAAGGTATCCCAGACGCCATATGAGATATGGCATGGCAAGCCTGCCTCCTACAAATACTTGAAAGTGTGGGGTTGCCCCGCATATGTCAAGAGATTAGTGGGAGATAAACTGGACTCGAGGTCTAGTTTATGCAGGTTCATCGGCTATCCAAAAGAAACTGAGGGGTATTATTTCTATGATCCCTCCGAGCAAAAGGTTTTTGTCTCGCGAAACGCAGTGTTCTTGGAAAAAGGTTTTCCATCGGATAGTCGACGCAATGAGGTGCTCCTTGAGGAATCAAGTGAGGCACCCCAAGAGGCGGCAGTGACATCTGAGTCAGAAGTTCCCACTGATATTGTTCCAGTCCTCCGTAGGTCGGCCAGAGTATCCCATGCACCTGATAGGTATGGATTTCTGGGCCTGACCGGTCAGTTGGATAATGATCCGAAGACGTACGGAGAAGCGATGTCGGACATCGATTCGGACAAGTGGCTTGAGGCCATGAAATCCGAGATGGACTCGATGGGTACAAACAAGGTTTGGACCCTAGTAGATCCACCCAAAGGAATTAAACCCGTAGGGTGTAAATGGGTCTACAAACGTAAGCTTGGAGCTGACGGGGAGGTTACAACCTTCAAAGCCAGGCTTGTGGCGAAAGGTTACACTCAACGATCCGGGGTCGATTTTGAGGAAACCTACTCGCCCGTAGCAATGGCCAAGTCCATTTGGATACTGCCTGCCATAGCAGGATGGTATGACTATGAAATATGGTAGATGGATGTGAAAACGGCTGTCCTCAACGGTTTCGTCGAGGAAGAGATCTATATGGATCAGCCGGAAGGTTTCACAACTGTTGGAGAAGAGCAGAAGGTCTGCCGTCTCCAAAGGTCCATCTATGGCCTCCAACAAGCTTCCCGAAGCTGGAACATACGTTTTGATGAAGTCATACGGGGATATGATTTCATCAAGAATGAGTCCGATCCTTGTGTATACAAGAAGATCAGTGGGAGCTCAGTTGCGTTTCTGGTGCTTTACGTGGATGACATCTTGCTCATTGGGAATGATGCTAAGATGTTGGGTACCACTAAAGCTTGGTTGTCAACGCAATTCTCCATGAAGGATATGGGCGAGACATCCTACATCCTTGGCATCAAGAACTACATGGATAGATCTAGAAGGATGTTAGGAATGGCCCAGTCCTCGTATATTGAGAAAGTCTTGAAGAGATTCAAATGGAGAACTCAAAACGAGGATTCCTTCCTATGAGGCATGGAATTAAGTTTTCCAAGAAGCAGTCTCCTAAGACTGATGAGGAGCTTAAAAGGATGTTGGACATCCCCTATGCTTCAGCCGTAGGCAGCATACAGTATGTTGTTTAGTGCACTAGACCTGATGTGGCTTTCGCTTTAAGCGTAACTACCCGATATCAGTTGTGTGCCGGGGAGGCACACTGGAGTGCAGTCAAGACTATCCTAAAGTACGTGAAAAGGATTAAGGACATGTTCTTGATCTATGGCGGTGGAGAGTTGATATTGGAAGGTTATAGCGACGCTAGCTTCCAGTCGGATGACGATGATGCCAAGTCTCAGTCTGGTTATGTGTTCAGACTAAATGGTGGCGTGGTTACTTGGAAGAGTTCCAAGCAGGCTACCACGGCGGACTCCACCATAGAGTTATGAATACATAGCGGCTTTGGAAGCTGCTAAGGAGTGGTTTGGTTGATGAGCTACATCGAAGGGTTGGATGTAGTACCTAGCATTGCTAAGCCTGTAATTATCTTTTATGATAACAACGGGCCGATAGCGCTAGCAAAGGAATCGAGATCTCATCACGATCCAAACATATTCTTAGATGCTACCATCTGCTTAGAGAGATGGATAGCAGGAGTGACTTCGGTTGGACCGAGTCAGCTCCGCAGAAAACATAGCAGATCCACTTGCTAAGCCCATGCCGCAAGTTGCCCACACTCACCATCTGAATAAGAGGTTTGAGGTCAATGGGTGATTGGCTTTAGGTCAAGTGGGAGATTGTTAGAATAGGTGACCAGAAAGCCAATAGGTTTGGCGATTTGTAACCTATCTGACAACTTGATGTAAATGTAATGTTATTATGTGATGAATAAGATGAGTGTTCATCACCAATGGTAGCTTCTTTGTTGCGCTCATCTTACATTTATTAAAATGGTGTTTAACTTATATCGCAACAAAGCCCACAGACCATGGATAACAACTCGTGCAGTTGGGCCACGCATTGGATGGTGGTCATGAAACCAACTGATTAAGAGTTGGGTCTGAAAAGTTCCAAGTCGAGGACCTCGAGACAGGGCATCGAGAGTCCTATTGAGACTTGCGTCAAGAGTCGTGTTCATTGGATAAGTGTCGTGTTTCATCAGCGACAGGCGTGGGACGCCTACACGATCTTGATGGGTTGGTCGACTGGGGTCGAGCCGACTGGACTGACTCGCGGGGATCATCATATGGAGGCCTTGGAGGCTTGGTCGGTATGATTGGTTTTCCCCGATTCCGAAAGTACGGAGTAAATCCTCAGACTTGAGGAATCATGGCAGTCGCGTGCACAGGACGACTGTATCTTGGATCTGGCGAGAGGTAATCATTCTGTAAGATGATTATCATAAGCCTTGTCCATTGCAGTCGGAATGTGTAGCGAGGACGGTGGATTACAAGAAGAGGATCCGTCCCCTGTCAGTATGTGACAGAGGTATCTCCTATGCACTCGGAGACACGTTCATGCTGTTTGAAGCTGTGGCCACAGTGGTTGGTCGAACAGGGAATGGTTTCCTGTGTCGACGCAATGAAGCATACGTGGTCTCGAGTATTACGCATAGATGCCTAGTCAAGGATGGGAACCGACGCCCAATTCCATACCCTAGACTAAAGCCGGGAGACGGTAGACGGAAGGATCGTACCCGTACGGAATCGGCGCCTAAATGTTCACGCCAATTCACCTAGTCTCTAGTGCCATCGACCGTTGCTAGACGGCCACCCATGGTAACGGGCCCTTGTGGGACACGGGCCCAAGTCTAGCTGAGGGTGAACCTAAAGGGTCACACACAAATCACCGAGGAGGTTGAGGATTGACTTGGAGTCAATCTCGAAGGATAAAATAAGTAATTAGATTACTTAAGGGAAAGTCCATTGGATGGACGGGCCGATATTGTATCGGCCTTTCGTTTAATCGGTAAATTGGATTTTCGATTAAATATGGAAAGTTGAGACGTTGAGCTGTTGTATCTTTTAATTGGATTAAAAGATCAACGGGAATAATTTAAAATGGACATTAAATTGGATTTAATGTTGGATTAGTCGTAATTGGATTACGATAAAACCCGGTCCGTTAAATTATACCCGAGAGGAGAAATAATTTCTATTTTGGAATAGGAAGAAGTTGGACTTCTTCTGTTAATTAAATATGGCCGACATGCTCCCTTGGAGGAAGAAAAAATCGGCCATGTTTCATGCTAGGTGGTATGTTGACTTATCTCTTTTGGAAAGAGACAAATCAACTCCAATCAAGCTCTTCCCTTTTGGTATGATTTGATCATACCACAAATTTTGGTAGGCTTGATTGAAGAATTGATGGTGATTGATTGGAATGAATCTAGACATCCTTGGATGAACCTAGACACATTCCAATAATCACATTAATGATGTATATATATTAGACTATACAACACCAAGCATAAGTGATTCATTATTCATCTTTTTCTAGCAAAAAGAGAAGACAAAAATCCTCTCCTCTCTCTAAAATTTCGTGCTCTCTCCTTCTCTCACACTTGTGTTCTTCACTTGCTTTTGAATCAAGAAAAAGAACAAAGTAAGTTTAAGAGAACACTAATTCATAGTGTTCTTCTCTTAAACCGATTCCTTCTAAACCCGTTCTTTTCTAGCAAGAAGAACGTGTGTTTCTTCCGGTGTGGTGTGGATCACCTTTGGAGAATCCATACGTTTGGATTTCGTGAGCATTCCGGAGAAAGAACAACGCAAGTAGCTGGGAGCATACGCTAAACAATCAAAGGTAACGGTTTATTACGCTTTGATTGATTTCATTTATATATCTATGCCCTATGTGCTTAAATATATGTTTTAATATTTACACATCTTACATCGAACACCCGGTTGAGCACCCAACGGTACACCCCTTGGGATTCGCGTATTTTGAATTTGATTTAAATTTACGCAGTTTTCTCGCTTTCTCGCTTCCGCTCGTGCTCCCGGGCGGATCCGCTTGTCCTTCATACACATCCTACATCGAATGCCCGGTTGAGCACCCAAGGGTACACCCCTTGGGATTCGTTTATTTAAATTAGATTTAAATTTACGCACCATTTTTCGCTTCCTCGCGTCTGCTCGCGCTCCCGGGCGGATCCGCTTGTCCTTCACTTTACGTGGATGACATCTTGCTCATTGGGAATGATGCTAAGATGTTGGGGACCACTAAAGCTTGGTTGTCATCACTATTCTCCATAAAGGATATGGGCGAGGTATCCTACATCTTTGGCATCAAGATATACAAGGATAGATCTAGAAGGATGTTAGGAATAGCCTAATCCTCGTATATTGAGAAAGTCTTGAAGAGATCCAAGATGGAGAACTGAAAAAGAGGATTCCTTCCTATGAGGCATGGAATTAAGTTATCCAAGAAGCAGTCTCCTAAGACTAATGAGGAGCTTAAACGGATGTTGGACATCCCCTATGCTTCAGCCATAGGCAGCATTCAGTACGTTGTCCAGTGCACTAAACCTGATGTGTCTTTCGCTTTAAGCATGACTAGTCGATATCAGTCGTGTGACGGGGAGGAACACTGCAGTGCGGTCAAGACTGTCATGAAGTACCTGAAAAGGACTAAGGGCATGTTCTTTATCTACGGTGGTGGAGAGTTGATACTGGAAGGCTATAGCGACGCTAGCTTCCAGTCGGATGACGATATGCCAAGTCTCAGTCTGATTTTATATTCGGACTAAATGGTTGCATGGTTACTTGGAAGGGTTCCAAGCAGGTTACCACGGCGGACTCCACCACAGAGTCTGAATACATAGTAGCTTTGGAAGCTGCTAAGGAAACGGTTTGGTAAATGAGCTACATCCGAGGGTTTTGCCCCACCTATGAGTAAATATTTCATAGTAGCCTTATTAGACCGTACATCATTCTTGGTATATCCCGATAATAGGTAGGAGCATAAACTGAAACATTTTGGAGCTACAAAGATAGTTATTAAATCGTTAGCACCGCATAAAAACATTCCTCCTAGAGTAGCTGTTAATACGAATAAGACAAACTCTGTTATAGCCATTTCTGTACATTCAATGTACTCTACGGATATAGGAATACATAGAGTTGAACATAGTAAAATAAGAAATTGAAAGATTTCGTTGAAATTGTTTGTTTGGAAATTTCCCGAAAAGCTAATCATAGGTTCTTCTCTCCATCGGAACAATAGGGCCGTTATGCTCATTACTAAACTTGTTTGAAGAGATGAAATATAACCAAGGTATATCTTTTTGATCAGAGGTTGAATCAATCATCAGAAGAAGAATTAGGCAAAAAATTAGGATACATTCTAGGAAAATCAAACTTCCATCGAAGAGAAGCAAATGAAAGGCTTTCATAAAAATTCTCGTAGAATCAAGAATGAAGTTTCCATTTTGTACATGCCAGATCATGAATTAGTAACTGCATCCAATTTCCAAAAAAAAAAAAAAACCCAATTGTGTCGAACTTTCCATTTTTGGAATGGAATAGGATCAAGATCAAACCTTATTCCATTGTATTTACATGATGGCTTAGTTGATCCATGATTTATGTTTCATCTTTCATTTCCTTTTTGTTTGTTTTCGAGAAATCTAGCGATCAATTCCGATTCTTTCTTTTTCTCTTGATTCTTTTCCGATCGAGATGTATGGATCATGTTCACGGATTAACGAAAATGTGCAAAAGCTCTATTTGCCTCTGCCATTTTATGAGTCTCTTCCTTTTTGCGGATCGCATTGCCACTCCCTTTAGCAGCATCCACTAATTCGGAATTTAATTTGAAAGCCATATTTCGACCCGGACGTTTTTGGGATGCCGCTAATAACCAAAAAATGGCAAGTTCTTTTCCTTGTGTGGATCCTATTTCAATGGGAACTTGATGAGTCGATCCACCTACACGTCTTGCTTTTACTGCTATATCGGGAGTTACTCCACGTATTGCTTGACGTGAAACAAATAGTGGATTTGTTTCTGTCTTTTGTTGAATTTTTTTCATGGCTCTATAGATAATTTGATAAGCCAATGATTTTTTTTCGTGTTTCAGAATACGATTAACCAACATGTTAACTAATCGATTACGATAAATTAGATCGGATTTTGCTGTTTTTTCTTTTGCAATACCTCGACGTGACATGAGCGTGAAAGGGGTTTAAGAATCCGTTTTCTTTTCATAAGGGCTAAAATCACTTATTTTGGCTGTTTTACCCCATATTTTAGGGTGGATCTCGAAAGATAGTGCCTAGCATTGCTAAGCATGTAGTTATCTTATGCGATAACAACGGGGCGATAGCGCTAGCAAAAGGGACCGAGCTCTCATCATGATCCAAGCGTATTCTTAGACACTACCATCTGCTTAGAGAGATGGTTAGCAGGTGGACCGAGTCAGCTCCGCAGAAAACATAGAGAATCGACTTGCTAAGCCCATGTCGTAAATTGCCCATACTCACCATCTGGATAAGAGGTTTGAGGTCAATGGGTGATTGACTTTAGGTCAAGTAGGAGATTGTTAGAATAGGTGACCAGAAAGCCAATAGGTTTGGCGTTTTATAACCTATTTGACAAATTTATGTAATGTAATATTATGTGATGAATAAAATGAGTGTTCGTCACTATTGGTACCTACTTTGTTGGTCTCATTTTATATATGTTAAAATGGTGCATTCCAAGAAGAGGTTACAAAACGCCAATAGGTCCAGTGGAGTCGCAATGTGTAGCGAGGATGGTGCATTCCAAGAAGAGGATCCACCCCTGTCAGTATGTGGCAGAGGTATCTCCTATGTACTCGGAGACACGTTCATGCTGTTTAAAGCTGTGGCCACAGTGGTTGGTCGAACAGGGAATGATTTCCTATGTCGACGCAATGAAGCATGCGTAGTCTCGAGTATTAAGCATAGATGCCTAGTCACGGATGGGAACCAACGCCCAATTCCATACCCTAGACTAAGGTCGGGAAACGGTAGACGGAAGGACCGTACCTGTATGAAATTGTTGGAATAGGTGACCAGAAAGCCAATAGGTTTGGCAATTTGTAACCTATCCGACAACTTGATGTGAATGTAATATTATTATGTGATGAATAAGATGAGTGTTCGTCACCAATGGTACCTTCTTTATTGTGCTCATCTTACATTTGTTAAAACGGTGTTTAACTTATATCGCAACAAAGCCCACAGACCATGGATAACAACTCGTGCAGTTGGGCCACGCATTGGATGGTGGTCATGAAACAAACTGATTAAGAGTTGGGTCTGAAACGTTCCGAGTCGAGGACCTCGAGACAGGGCATCGAGAGTCCTATTGAGACTTGCGTCAAGAGTCGTGTTATTGGATGAGTGCCGTGTTTCATCGGCGACAGGCGTGGGACGCCTACACGATCTTGATGGGTTGGTCGACTGGGATCGAGCCGACTGGACTGACTCGCGGGGATCATCATATGGAAGCCTTGGAGGCTTGGTCGGTATGATTGGTTTTCCCTGGTTCCGATAGTACGGGAGTAATCCTCAAACTTGAGGAATCATGGCAGTCACGTGCACAGGACGGCTGTATCTTGGATCTGACGAGAGGTAATCATTCTGTAAGATGATTATCATAAGCCTTGTCCAGTGCAGTCGGAATGTGTAGCGAGGATGGTGGATTCCAAGAAGAGGATCCGCCCCCTGTCAGTATGTGACAGAGGTATCTCCTATGCACTCGGAGACACGTTCATGCTGTTTGAAGCTGTGGCCACAGTGGTTGGTCGAACAGGGAATGGTTTCCTGTGTCGACACAATGAAGCATACGTGGTCTCGAGTATTAAGCATAGATGCCTAGTCAAGGATGGGAACTGACGCCCAGTTCCATACCCTAGACTAAGGCCGGGAGACGGTAGACGGAAGGATCGTACCCGTATGGCATCGGCGCCTAAATGTTCACGCCAATTCACCTAGTCTCTAGTGCCATGGACCGTTGCTAGACGGCCACACATGGTAACGGGCCCTTGTGGGACACGGGCCCAAGTCTAGCTGAGGGTGAACCTAAAGGGTCACACACAAATGACCGAGGAGGTTGAGGATTGACTTGGAGTCAATCTCGAAGGATAAAATAAGTAATTAGATTACTTAAGGGAAAGTCCATTGGATGGACGGGCCGATATTGTATCGGCCTTTCGTTTAATCGGTAAATTGGATTTTCGATTAAATATGGAAAGTTGAGACGTTGAGCTGTTGGATCTTTTAATTGGATTAAAAGATCAACGGGAATAATTTAAATGGACATTAAATTGGATTTAATGTTGGATTAGTCGTAATTGGATTACGATAAAACCCGGTCCGTTAAATTATACCCGAGAGGAAAAATAATTTCTATTTTGGAATAGGAAGATGTTGGACTTCTTCTCTTAATTAAATATGGCCGACATGTTAGAATAGGTGACCAGAAAGCCAATAGGTTTGGCGATTTGTAACCTATTATACAACTCGATGTAATTGTAATATTTCTATGTGATGAATAAAGTGAGTGTTCGTCACTATTGGTACCTACTTTGTTGTGCTCACTTTACATTTGTTAAAATGGTGTTTAACTTATATCGCAACAAAGCCCACAGACCATAGATAACAACTCGTGCAGTTGGGCCACGCATTGGATGGTGGTCATGAAACCAACTGATTAAGAGTTGGGTCTGAAACGTTCCAAGTCGAGGACCTCGAGACAGGGCATCGAGAGTCCTATTGAGACTTGCGTCAAGAGTCGTGTTCATTGGATGAGTGCCGTGTTTCATCGGCGACAGGCGTGGGACGCCTACACGATCTTGATGGGTTTGGTCGACTGGGGTCGAGCCGACTGGACTGACTCGCGGGGATCATCATATGGAAGCCTTGGAGGCTTGGTCGGTATGATTGGATTCCCCGGTTCCGATAGTACGGGAGTAATCCTCAGACTTGAGGAATCATGGCAGTCACGTGCACAGGACGGCTGTATCTTGGATCTGGCGAGAGGTGATCATTCTGTAAGATGATCATTATAAGCCTTGTCCAGTGCAGTCGGAATGTGTAGCGAGGACGGTGGATTCCAAGAAGAGGATCCGTCCCCTGTCAGTATGTGACAGAGGTATCTCCTATGCACTCGGAGACACGTTCATGCTGTTTGAAGCTGTGGCCACAGTGGTTGGTCGAACAGGGAATGGTTTCCTGTGTCGACGCAATGAAGCATACGTGGTCTCGAGTATTAAGCATAGATGCCTAGTCAAGGATGGGAACCGACGCCCAATTCCATACCCTAGACTAAGGCCGGGAGACGGTAGACGGAAGGATCGTACCCGTACGGAATCGGCGCCTAAATGTTCACGCCAATTCACCTAGTCTCTAGTGCCATGGACCGTTGCTAGACGGCCACCCATGGTAACGGGCCCTTGTGGGACACGGGCCCAAGTCCAGCTGAGGGTGAACCTAAAGGGTCACACACAAATCACCGAGGAGGTTGAGAGATCAACTTGGAGTCAATCTCGAAGGATAAAATAAGTAATTGGATTACTTAAGGGAAAGTCCATTGGATGGACGGGCCGATATTGTATCGGGCTTTCATTTAATCGGTAAATTGGATTTTCGATTAAATATGGAAAGTTGAGATGTTGAGACGTTGGATCTTTTAATTGGATTAAAAGGTCAACGGGAATAATTTAAGTGGACATTAAATTGGATTTAATATTGGGATCGTCGTAATTGGATTACGATAAAACCCGGTCCGTTAAATTATACCCGAGAGGAGAAATAATTCCTAATTTGGAATAGGAAGAAGTTGGACTTCTTCCCTTAATTAAATATGGCCGACATGCTCCCTTGGAGGAAGCAAAATCAGCCATGTTTCATGCTAGGTGGTATGTTGACTTGTCTCTTTTGGAAAGAGACAAATCAACTCCAATCAAGCTCTTCCCTTTTGGTATGATTTGATCATACCATAAATTTTGGTAGGCTTGATTGAAGAATTGATGGTGATTGATTGGAATGAATCTAGACATCCTTGGATGGACCTAGACACATTCCAATAATCACATTAATTATGTATATATATTAGAATATACAACACCTAGCATAAGTGATTCATTATTCATCTTTTTCTAGGAAAAAGAGAAGACAAAAATCCTCTCCTCTCTCTCAATTTTCGTGCTCCCTCTCTCTCTTACACTTGTGTTCTTCACTTGATTTTGAATCAAGAAGAAGAACAAAGTAAGTTTAAGAGAACACTAATTCATAGTGTTCTTCTCTTAAACCGATTCCTTCCTAAACCCGTTCTTTTCTAGCAAGAAGAACGTGTGTTTCTTCCGGTGTGGTGTGGATCACCTTTGGAGAATCCATACGTTTGGATTTCGTGAGCATTCCGGAGAAGGAACAACGCTAGTAGCCGGGAGCATACGCTAAACAATCAAAGGTAACGGTTTATTACGCTTTGATTGATTTCATTTGTATATCTATGCCCTATGTGTTTAAATATATGTTTTAATATTTACACATCCTACATCGAACGCCCGGTTGAGCACCCAAGGGTACACCCCTTGGGATTTGCGTATTTTGAATTTGATTTAAATTTACGCACTTTCTCGCTTTTCTCGCTTCCGCTCGCGCTCCCGGGCGGATCCGCTTGTCCTTCAAGTGGTATCAGAGCCCGGTTCGATGTAAGGGGCATAGATCTATGTGTTTGGCATGATCTACTTGCTTTTAAACGGCTTTATTGGCATATTAGATTACATAAATATATGAATAATATGATGATTCAATTGTTTGGATTTAATGGACTTTTGGCATGCTTAATTTTTGTTAGATTGGATCTAAAATTGCATGCTTATTTTCAGAATAATATTAATTTTATTGTGCTGAAACAGTTTTGAAAAACAAAAAAAAAATAAAAAATTTGGTCGGGCCGGCAGTGGCCGCGCGCAGGCGGGCGCCTGCGCGCGCGCCATGCGCGCGGACGCTGCGCATAGGCGCGCGCGCGCGCGCTGTGCGCAGCCGGCCGCTGCTGGCCGAGGGCCAGCGCGCGGCACAGCGCGCGCGCGCAGGGCGCGCAGGCTTGCTGCCTACGCGCGCGCGCGCGCTGCCCTGTGCGCGCGGGCGGCCGGCCAGCACAACGGCTGGGCCGTTTTGTGCCGTTTTTCGACTTTTTCCGGAAAATTCGATTTTCTGTATTTTCTGCACAATATTCTGAAAATATGTTAATTTTGCATTTTTGATTTTGGAATAATTGGATATTCCTTGGATTAAATTTGCTTAATTAATTTGTGATTAATACATACATTGGATGCATTGTTTAAAATGTCCATTAAATTTAAAATTTGAATTTTGCATATTATTTGTATATTTATGCTTTTGTGATGTTGGACATCACTTGGATATTTGGAATATCCATTGGTTATTTATGCATGATTATTTGGAATAATTATGTTATATGTGAGTTGATGGAATCAACATGGGATGATCACAAAGCCCTAGACCTTGTGTATGGATGAATGAATGTTTATTTATTTTCTGTTGGGTGGGGCCTGCGTGCCTCTTGTTTTTGAGACTATCATCTCCCGTATTTTCAGCCTCATGATGTTAAGGCTTGTTTTCCTTATTATCAATGTATTAATTTCAGTTGTAATGAGAGTAGATAGGATTGGTGAGGTTTCAATTTTAACAAGCAATTGGAGTCGGAGACCCGAAGGAGGAGCATCAAGGCGTGAAACAAGAGCACTACAAGGCCCATTGGAATGACAATGGGTATATTACTATTGTAATAATTTAGGACCACCCTAGACAGACCATAGACTCACTGCGGGCTCAGTGGGTCGCATAGGTTGGGCTTGTGATCATCCTAACAGGGGTATGTTATGTTTTCTGCATGCGGTGTATTTATTTATCGCTTTAAATATTGGATATTTATGAAAGAATCGGGTACGGCCCGGGAACGCAACGGAAGCGTAAAAAACGTTAATTTAAAGCATAAATTTAAACGGGTTCAAAGGGGTGTTCCCTTTGAAGTTCCCGGGCGTTCGGTGTTTGTCAAAGCATAAAATAAAGAGGAGAAGAATGCTGGACATATGGCTAAAGGAAGTAAACAAAAGATACATGAAAACATAAAGAAAACCAACCTTATGTTCGTTGCACGTAGAACCGGTTTGTTTCTAGCGTTGTTCCCTTTCCGTTTCTCCTTCCGTTCACTTGAGGATCCAAATTAGAATCCCTCTAATTTGTCCACACCACACTATGGAATGTATATCTCTAATCTATTGCTAGATAGAAGTAGAGAAAAGAAGAAGAAAAACAATCCAAAACAACACTATTGATTAGTGCTTTTTGGAATGTTTTAGTTCAAACCTTTCCAAAAGGTATGAACACAAAAAGGAGAAATTTTCAGAGGTTTTTGGAGAGTTTCTTGATGGAAATTTCGTGCAAGACATAGCATGCAAGTTATGTGAATAGTTTTGTGTAAGTAGAGTTGTTGAATTCAAAATTCAACTTCTCTTGTCAACTTCCAAAGTAACCTACATACACACACCATTATCTACATAACCATGCACCATTATAGCAAATAAAACCACCCACAAAATCATACAAAGGCTGGTCACATGTGCCTCACATGTGGAAGATTTTAATTCTTCCTTCATTTGCTATAAATTGAATTTTTCCATGGACTAGGACTACTAGTCTTAGACTTTTATTTAATCTAATTAAATTAAGTCCAAACAAAGTCCATTGGGCATTAATTAATCCAATTAATCTCAATCTAATTGATGCCCATAAGTTTATTTAATCCAATTAAATAAACATAAGTCCGAACTCTAATTAATTGATCCAATCAATTAATTAATCGAAACCCGATAAATTAATCCAATTAATTTAAAGGTTCTAAGTCCAAAAAATTAACTAATCCAATTAATTAATTCTTGGACCATCCATCAAATGGATTTCCCAATAAATGATCCAATCATTTATTTTTCTCCTTGAATTAATTTAATCCAATTAAATTAATTCGCTTCTTCTAGAATTAATTCCAAATTAATTCTACCAATTCCATAGTGATTTGTGTGTGACTCTTTAGGTTCACCCTCAGCTAGACTTGGGCTTGTGTCCAACACAATTGGTTAAATCCAATTTAATTAACTATTTTCCAATTAACCATTAATCTGGAAAACGCCCGTCACCATGGATGGCCGTCTAGCAACGGTCCATGGCACTAGAGACTAGGTGAATGTTGGCGTGAACATTTAGGCTCTCGATTACCATACGAGTACGGTCCTTCCATCATCCGTCTCCCGGTCTAAGTCTAGGGCATGGAATTTGGCGTCGGTTCCCATCCTGGACTAGACAACTATGCTCAATAACTCGAGACGCGTTTGCTCTATTGATCGACGTAGGAAAACCATTCCCTACTCGACCAATCGCTGTGGCCACAGACTTAAAGAGCTTAAACCGTCTCAGAGCGCATAGGAGACTCGACTGTCATATACTGACAGGTGACGGATCCTATCTTGGAATCCACCGTCCTCAATACATATTCCGACTGCACTGGATGAGGCTTATGATGAACGTATCCCAGATACGGGCATCTCTTGCCAGACCCTAGATACAACCTTCATATGCATGTGACTGCCATGATTCCTCAAGTCCGAGGACTAATCTCGTACTATCGGAGCCGAGAATTCCAGTCATACCGACTAAGCCTCCAAGGCTTCCATATGACGATTCCCGCGAGTCAGTTCAGTCAGCTAACACCCACGTCAACTAACCCACTAATATTGCATAGACGTCCAACGTCTGTCGCCGATGAAACACGACACTCATCCAATGAATGCAATCCTTAGTGCAAGTCTCTGTAGGACCCTCGATGCCCTGTCTCGAGGTCCTCGACTTGGAACATTCCAGACCAACCCTCAGAAGTTGGTTTCATAGCTGCCATCCAATACGCAGCCCAACTACATGGGTTATACAATTGGTCTGTGGGCATTTGTTGTGACGTTAAAACATCGTTTAACGTAATCAGTAAGCACAACAAACACATAGTGCCACGGATGAATACTTACTATATTCATCAAGTCAATAAAGATTGCTAAATAGTACCCAAAACCGCCAATCCAATTGGCTTTCTGGTCACCTATTCTAACAATTTATGCATGCTAAAACACAATAATGTGATGAGGTCTCGGTCACACACAAACTCTCATTTGGTTGGACCAAATTAAATATTAGGCCCATATCGGACTTGGATCAAAATGGTATTTTGGTCTGTCCGAGCCTTCCATCCACAGCAATGTGGTGAGGAAGCTACCACTACCCAAGTGTGGTCTCACGAGTCGTGGCACACTTGGACTAGGGGAAAGCTGCACTATTGTTGTGAACAAAAAGACTGCGCTCGCTGTTTCCCTGTCTCACGAGTCGTGGGGGGCGACAGTTTGAGGCATGATTTGGTTGATGGGTCGGGCCCAACACTGAGTAACATGGTTCGCTTGGAGTCCTCGGAGCCATGCGAATAGGTGAGGCAAAATATCTTGGGAATCTCATTGGATGAGAATGATATTGGATATCTCCCACGAGGTCTTCTTCATGTGAATCGTAAAAGCGGGGCATGGAGATTACGCTTGTGGATCCCAAGCCCACTAGGAAATGGTTTCCCGAAACTCCGCTTGAGAGTGGCGGACTTTCGTATAAATAGTGGGAGGGTTAAAGACTAAAAGACCAAGTCTTCAACTTGAACAATAATATTACCATCATCTGCTAATTTCTGCTTTACATTTTCATTAATGTAGATATGTCTAAGAACCCGTTAACCATGATTCTTGAGACTAACAAATTCAACGGAACGAACTACTCGGACTGGCTGAGAAACCTGAGGATTGTCCTCGGTTTCGAGAACCAAGGCTACGTCTTGGACGAGCCGCCACCGAGCGACTTACCGGAGGGTTCCATGCCTGAAGAACGTTTGACGTTCGAGAAATGGCATGAGGACAACCGGAAAGTACGCAGTATCATACTGGCTTCAATGCCTAACGACATCCAGAAGCAGTATGAGAGGCTGGACAACGTCTCCGCCATAATGCTCCGCATGAACGAGGTTTATGCGGTTCCGGATAGGCATATTAGATATGCCGCCACAAAAGCATTCTTTGGCACCAAGCTCGCTGAAGGAGCGTCTGTACAGAGTCATGGGGTCAAGATGCTCTCCCTAGTGGAGAAACTCGAGGACCTTAAAGCTGGGCTTAACAATGACACGTACATTGACGTGATCCTCCAGTCGCTCCCTCCATCCTATGACCCGTTTGTTGTAAACTACAACATGAACGGACTTGAGAAGTCTATTCATGAGTTGATCAACATGCTGGTCCAATACGAGGCAACGACCCACAAGTCGGCGCCGGCGGTATTGATAGGAGAGGCTTCGACCTCCAAGGTGAATGGCAAGAGGGCCGGACGCTGGAAGAGGAAGAAGGGCAAAGGGAAGACGGTTGCGGCCCCTGCTCACGCTCCGGGCGTCCCTGTTGCTCCGGTTGGACCGAGCAAAGGGAAAGGAAAGGCCCGTGGTTCTCAGCGGTCCAAGGCAAATGATGTCTGCATGCATTGCCAAGGGAAAGGGCATTGGAAGAGGGAGTGCCCACAACTCCTCTCCCACCCAGGTGTGTTTGTGGTTGAAGTTAATATGATTACTAATTCTGCTTCATGGGTATTGGATACCGGGTGTGGTGCTCACATCTGCAATGATTTGCAGGCACTGCAAAGAAGCAGAAGGCTAACCAAGGATGAGATGATCCTAAGGCTAGGCGATGGCAAGGCCGTTGCTGCGGAGGCCGTAGGATCACTAGAGTTAGCCATTAGTAGTCATGTTAGGATTGTACTGAACGACTGTTTCTATGTACCTAGCATGATTAAAAACATTGTTTCCATCCCGGTCCTTGATAAGGAGGGATATGAATTTACCATCAATAAAAACGGTTTTTTCATTATCAAAGATGGTATTTCTCATTTGCTTGGTACATTGGTCAACGGTCTATACATACTTCAACAGTCTAATTGGATTATGACTGCAGAACACAAATGAAAACGTGATGATCATAATAACGCACAGATATGGCATGCGAGGTTAGGTCATATCTCTAAAGATAGGATAAGAAGGTTGGTGGACTCAAAGAGTCTAGAAATAGACGATTTGGACAACCTACCGACCTGCGAATCCTGTCTAAAGGGAAAGATGACCAAGAAACCCTTTGTTGGACAAAGTACGCTGGCCAGTGGTCTGTTGGATTTGATCCATACAGATGTCTGTGGTCCACTAAGTACTCAGGCTAGAGGTGGGTACTCGTACTTCATAACCTTTACCGATGATCACTCATGGTATGGTTATGTTTACCTGATGAGGTACAAGTCTGAAGCCTTTGGAAGGTTTAAGGAATACAGACTTGAAGTAGAGAACCAAACCGGTCGAAAGATCAAAGCCATTCGGTCGGACCGAGGTAGAGAGTATTTGAGTGGTGAGTTTACTGATTATCTAAAAGAGAATGGGATTCTCTCTCAGTGGACCCCTCCTGGAACACCGCAACTTAACGGTGTGTCTGAAAGGAGGAATCGGACCTTGTTGGACATGGTCCGATCCATGATGAGTTTTACCGAACTACCCCTTTCCTTCTGGGATACGCTCTTGAGACGGCGGCCAAAGTTTTGAACTTGGCGCCATCTAAAAGGGTATCCCAGACGCCATATGAGATATGGCATGGCAAGCCTGCCTCCTGCAAAAACTTGAAAGTGTGGGGTTGCCCCGCATATGTCAAGAGATTAGTGGGAGATAAACTGGACTCGAGGTCTAGTTTATGCAGGTTTATCGGCTATCCGAAAGAAACTGCGGGGTATTATTTCTATGATCCCTCCGAGCAAAAGGTTTTTGTCTCGCGAAACGCAGTGTTCTTGGAAAAAGGTTTTCCATCGGATAGTCGACGCGATGAGGTACTCCTTGAGGAATCAAGTGAGGTACCCCATGAGGCGGCAGTGACATCTGAGCCAGTGGTTCCCACTGATATTGTTCCAGTCCTCCGTAGGTCGGCCAGAGTATCCCATGCACCTGATAGGTATGGATTTCTGGGCCTGACCGGTCAGTTGGATAATGATCCAAAGACATACGGAGAAGCGATGTCGGACATCGATTCAGACAAGTGGCTTGAGGCCATGAAATCCGAGATGGACTCGATGGGTACAAACAAGGTTTGGACCCTAGCAGATCCACCAAAAGGGGTTAAACCCGAAGCTGGAACATACGTTTGGATGAAGTCATACGGGGATATGATTTCATCAAGAACGAATCCGATCCTTGTGTATACAAGAAGATCAGTGGGAGCTCAGTTGCGTTTCTGGTGCTTTACGTGGATGACATCCCCTATGCTTCAGCCGTAGGCAGCATACAATATGCTGTTCAATGCACTAGACCTGATGTGGCTTTCGCTTTGAGCGTAACAAGTCGATATCAGTCGTGTGCCGGGGAGGCACACTGGAGTGCAGTCAAGACTATCTTGAAGTACCTGAAAAGGACTAAGGACATGTTCTTGATCTACGGCAGTGGAGAGTTGATACTGGAAGGCTATAGCGACGCTAGCTTCCAGTCGGATGACGATGATGCCAAGTCTCAGTCTGGTTATGTATTCAAACTTAATGGTGGCGTGGTTGCTTGGAAGAGTTCCAAGCAGGCTACCACGGCGGACTCCACCACAGAGTCTGAATACATAGCAGCTTCGGAAGCTGCTAAGGAGTGGTTTGGTTGATGAGCTACATCCAAAGGTTGGATGTAGTACCTAGCATTGCTAAGCCTGTAATTATCTTTCATGATAACAACGGGGCGATAGCGCTAGCAAAGGAACCGAGATCTCATCACGATCCAAGCATATTCTTAGACGCTACCATCTGCTCAGAGAGATGGTTGGCAGGGGTGACGTTCGGATGGACCGAGTCAGCTCCGCAGAAAACATAGCAGATCCACTTACTAAGCCCGTGTCGCAAGTTGCCCATACTCAGCATCTGGATAAGATGGGTTTGAGGTCTATGGGTGATTGGCTTTAGGTCAAGTGGGAGATTGTTAGAATAGGTGACCAGAAAGCCAATAGGTTTGGCGATTTGTAACCTATTATACAACTCGATGTAATTGTAATATTATTATGTGATGAATAAAGTGAGTGTTCGTCACTATTGGTACCTACTTTGTTGTGCTCACTTTACATTTGTTAAAATGGTTTTTAACTTATATCGCAACAAAGCCCACAGACCATAGATAACAACTCGTGCAGTTGGGCCACGCATTGGATGGTGGTCATGAAACCAACTGATTAAGAGTTGGGTCTGAAACGTTCCAAGTCGAGGACCTCGAGACAGGGCATCGAGAGTCCTATTGAGACTTGCGTCAAGAGTCGTGTTCATTGGATGAGTGCCGTGTTTCATCGGCGACAGGCGTGGGACGCCTACACGATCTTGATGGGTTGGTCGACTGGGGTCGAGCCGACTGGACTGACTCGCGGGGATCATCATATGGAAGCCTTGGAGGCTTGGTCGGTATGATTGGATTCCCCGGTTCCGATAGTACGGGAGTAATCCTCAGACTTGAGGAATCATGGCAGTCACGTGCACAGGACGGCTGTATCTTGGATCTGGCGAGAGGTGATCATTCTGTAAGATGATCATTATAAGCCTTGTCCAGTGCAGTCGGAATGTGTAGCGAGGACGGTGGATTCCAAGAAGAGGATCCGTCCCCTGTCAGTATGTGACAGAGGTATCTCCTATGCACTCGGAGACACGTTCATGCTGTTTGAAGCTGTGGCCACAGTGGTTGGTCGAACAGGGAATGGTTTCCTGTGTCGACGCAATGAAGCATACGTGGTCTCGAGTATTAAGCATAGATGCCTAGTCAAGGATGGGAACCGACGCCCAATTCCATACCCTAGACTAAGGCCGGGAGACGGTAGACGGAAGGATCGTACCCGTACGGAATCGGCGCCTAAATGTTCACGCCAATTCACCTAGTCTCTAGTGCCATGGACCGTTGCTAGACGGCCACCCATGGTAACGGGCCTTTGTGGGACACGGGCCCAAGTCTAGCTGAGGGTGAACCTAAAGGGTCACACACAAATCACCGAGGAGGTTGAGAGATCAACTTGGAGTCAATCTCGAAGGATAAAATAAGTAATTGGATTACTTAAGGGAAAGTCCATTGGATGGACGGGCCGATATTGTATCGGGCTTTCATTTAATCGGTAAATTGGATTTTCGATTAAATATGGAAAGTTGAGATGTTGAGACGTTGGATCTTTTAATTGGATTAAAAGATCAACGGGAATAATTTAAGTGGACATTAAATTGGATTTAATATTGGGATCGTCGTAATTGGATTACGATAAAACCCAGTCCGTTAAATTATACCCGAGAGGAGAAATAATTCCTAATTTGGAATAGGAAGAAGTTGGACTTCTTCCCTTAATTAAATATGGCCGACATGCTCCCTTGGAGGAAGCAAAATCAGCCATGTTTCATGCTAGGTGGTATGTTGACTTGTCTCTTTTGGAAAGAGACAAATCAACTCCAATCAAGCTCTTCCCTTTTGGTATGATTTGATCATACCATAAATTTTGGTAGGCTTGATTGAAGAATTGATGGTGATTGATTGGAATGAATCTAGACATCCTTGGATGGACCTAGACACATTCCAATAATCACATTAATTATGTATATATATTAGAATATACAACACCTAGCATAAGTGATTCATTATTCATCTTTTTCTAGGAAAAAGAGAAGACAAAAATCCTCTCCTCTCTCTCAATTTTCGTGCTCCCTCTCTCTCTTACACTTGTGTTCTTCACTTGATTTTGAATCAAGAAGAAGAACAAAGTAAGTTTAAGAGAACACTAATTCATAGTGTTCTTCTCTTAAACCGATTCCTTCCTAAACCCGTTCTTTTCTAGCAAGAAGAACGTGTGTTTCTTCCGGTGTGGTGTGGATCACCTTTGGAGAATCCATACGTTTGGATTTCGTGAGCATTCCGGAGAAGGAACAACGCTAGTAGCCGGGAGCATACGCTAAACAATCAAAGGTAACGGTTTATTAAATTTGAAATTGTTTAAAATGTCCATTAAATTTGAAATTTGAATTTTGCATATTATTTGTATGTTTATGCTTTTGTGATGTTGGACATCACTTGGGTATTTGGAATATCCATTGATATTTATGCATGATTATTTGGAATAATTGTGTTATGTGAGTTGATGGAATCAACATGGGATGATCACAAGAGCCCTAGACCTTATGTATGGATGAATGTATGATCATTTATTTTCTGTTGGGTGGGGCCTGCGTGCCTCTTGTTTTTGGGACTATCATTTTTCAGCCTCATGATGTTAAGGCTTGTTTTCTTTATTACCGATGTATTACTTTCAGTTGTAATGAGAGTGGATAGGACTGGTGAGGTTTTAATTTTAACAAGCAATTGGAGTCGGAGACCCCAAAGAGGAGCATCAAGGCGTGAAACAAGAAGCATTTCAAGGCCCATTGGAATGACAATGGATTCATTATTATTGTAATAATTTAGGACCATCCTAGACAGACCATAGACTCACTGCGGGCTCAGTGGGTCGCATAGGTTGGGCTTGTGATCATCCTAACAGGGGTATGCTATGTTTTATGCATGTGGCGTTTTTATTTATCGCTTTAAATATTGGATATTTATGCGTGCTAAAACACCATAATGTGATGAGGTCTCGGTCACACTCAAACTCTCATTTGGTTGGACCAAATTAAATATTACGCCCAGAATGGACTTGGATCAAAATGGTATTTTGATCTGTCCGAGCCTTCCATCCACGACAATGTGGTGAGGAAGCTACCACTACCCAAGTGTGGTCTCACGAGTCGTGGCACACTTGGACTAGGGAAAGCTGCACCATTGTTGTGAACAAAAAGACTGCGCTCGCTGTTTCCCTGTCTCACGATTCGTGGGGGGCGACAGTTTGAGGCATAATTTGGTTGATGGGTTGGGCCCAACACTGAGTAACATGGTTCGCTTGGAGTCCTCGGAACCATGCGAATAGGTGAGGCAAAATATCTTTGGAATCTCATTGGATGAGAATGATATTGGATATCTCCCACGAGGTCTTCTTCATGTGAATCGTAAAAGCGGGGCATGGAGATTACGCTTGTGGATCCCAAGCCCACTAGGAAATGGTTTCCCGAAACTCCGCTTGAGAGTGGCAGACTTTCGTATAAATAGTGGGAGGGTTAAAGACTAAAAGACCAAGTCTTCAACTTGAACAATAATATTACCATCATCTGCTAATTTATGCTTTACATTTTCATTAATGTAGATATGTCTAAGAACCCATTAACCATGATTCTTGAGACTAACAAATTCAACGGAACGAACTACTCGGACTGGCTGAGAAACCTGAGGATTGTCCTCAGTTTCGAGAACCAAGGCTACGTCTTGGACGAGCCGCCACCGAGCGACTTACCGGAGGGGTCCACGCCTGAAGAACGTTTGACGTTCGAGAAATGGCATGAGGACAACCGGAAATTAAGCAGTATCCTACTGGCTTCGATGTCTAACGACATCCAGAAGCAGTATGAGAGGCTGGACAACGTCTCCGCCATAATGCTCCGCATGAACGAGGTTTATGCGGTTCCGGATAGGCATATTAGATATGCCGCCACAAAAGCATTCTTTGAGACCAAGCTCGCTGAAGGAGCGTTTGTACAAAGTCATGGGATCAAGATGCTCTCCCTAGTGGAGAAACTCGAGGACCTTAAAGCTGGGCTTAACAATGACACGTACATTGACGTGATCCTCTAGTCGCTTCCTCCATCCTATGACCCGTTTGTTGTAAAGTACAACATGAACGGACTTGAGAAGTCTATTCATGAGTTGATCAACATGCTGGTCCAATACGAGGCAACGACCCACAAGTCGGCGCCAGCAGTATTGATAGGAGAGGCTTCGACCTCAAAAGCGAATGGCAAGAGGGCCGAACGCTGGAAGAGGAAAAAGGGAAAAGGGAAGACGGTTGCGGCCCCTGCTCGCGCTACGGGTGTCCCTGTTGCTCGGGTTGGACCGAGCAAAGGGAAAGGGAAGGCCCATGGTTCACAGCGGTCCAAGGCAAATGATGTCTGCATGCATTGCCAAGGGAAAGGGCATTGGAAGAGGGAGTGCCCACAACTCCTCTCCAATCCAGGTTTGTTTGTGGTTGAAGTAAATATGATTACTAATTCTGCTTCATGGGTATTGGATACCGGGTGTGGTGCTCACATCTGCAATGATTTGCTGGCACTGCAAAGAAGCAGAAGGCCAACCAAGGATGAGATGATCCTGAGGCTAGGCGACGGCAAGGCCGTTGCTGCGGAAGCCGTAGGGTCACTAGAGTTAGCCATTAGTAGTCATGTTAGGATTGTACTGAACGACTGTTTCTATGTACCTAGCATGATTGAAAACATTGTTTCCATCCCGGTCCTTGATAAGGAGGGATATGAATTTACCATCAATAAAAACGGTTTTTTCATTATCAAAGATGGTATTTCTCATCTGCTTGGTACATTGGTCAACAGTCTGTACATACTTCAACAGTCTAATTCGATTATGACTACAGAACACAAACGAAAACGTGATGATCATAATAACGCACATATATGGCATCCGAGGTTAGGTCATATCTCTAAAGATACGATAACAAGGTTGGTGGACTGAAAGGGTCTGGAAATAGATGATTTGGACAACCTACCGACCTGCGAATCCTGTCTAAAGGGAAAGATGACCAAGAAACCGTTTGTTGGACAAAGTACGCTAGCCAGTGGTCTGTTGGATTTGATCCATACAGATGTCTGTGGTCCACTAAATACTCAGGCTAGAGGTGGGTACTCGTACTTCATAACCTTTACCGATGATCACTCACGGTATGGTTATGTTTACCTGTAAGGTACAAGTCTGAAGCCTTTGGAAGGTTTAAGGAATACAGACTTGAAGTAGAGAACCAAACCGGTCGAAAGATCAAAGCCCTTCGGTCGGACCGAGGTGGAGAGTATTTAAGTGGTGAGTTTACTGATTATCTATAAGAGAATGGGATTCTCTCTCAGTGGACCCCTCCTGGAACACCACAGCTAAATGGTGTGTCTGAAAGGAGGAATCGGACCTTGTTGGACATAGTCCGGTCCATGATGAGTTTTACCGAACTCTCCCTTTCCTTCTGGGGATACGCCCTTGAGACGGCGGCCAAAGTTTTGAACTTAGCGCCATCTAAGACGGTATCCCAGACGCCATATGAGATATGGCATGGCAAACCTGCCTCCTACAAATACTTGAAAGTGTGGGATTGCCCCGCATATGTCAAGAGATTAGTGGGAGATAAACTGGACTCGAGGTCTAGTTTATGCAGGTTCATTGGCTATCCGAAAGAAACTACGGGGTATTATTTCTATGATCCCTCTAAGCAAAAGGTTTTTATCTCGCGAAACGCAGTGTTCTTGGAAAAAGATTTTCCATCGGATAGTCTGTTAGAATAGGTGACCATGTAAGCCAATTTTGGCGGGTATATGTAACCTATGTCTGGACAATTATAAGTGTTTTGATGAATCATTAATGAATAAAGAAGTGAATTTTCATTTGGCATTACTTTGTTTGTGTTCACTTGCACCCATTTTTCTATATCTGTTCACTACGCAAACAAAGCCCACAGGACTGAGAATCAATTTCAGGGACTGGGACTACGCTTGGAGGTAGGTCCATGAAATCAGTCTTCCCGAATCAGTCCGGAAATCTCCAAGTCAAGGAATCCCGAAAATGGGTACCGGGAATCCATTTGAGACTTGCACTAAGCATCTGCTGTCGTGTTTCATCGACGGGTGACGAGGATCGTCTAAGCAGTGTTAGTGGGTTAGCCTGCTAGGACGCAGCTGACTGAGGTGACTCGTGGGAACCGTCTTACGGAGGACCTTGAGTATGGTCTGCAAGGTATGACGAGTATTCCCGGTTCCAACGGTACAGGTCAAGTCCTTTGACTTGAGGAATTACTGAGTTTACCTGTACATCAGAACTGTATCTTAGATATGGTGAGAGATTGCCAGAATTCTCTTTGGTAGTCATAAGCCATGTCTAGTGCAGTTCTGGTGTGCAAAGTGACAGTAGTTTCCAAGAAAGGATCTGTCTCCTGTCAATAGGTTTTGACAGTTGAGTCTCATGTATGCTCTAGGTCTTGTCCCTAAAACTGTGGCCACAGTGACTGAACAGAAGGGAAGGTTTCCCTTGCGGCGTTTAGTGAGGACAGACCGACACTTAGGTCCAAGATGGGTACCTGCGTTATCCGTGCCCTAGACACTAAGTGATGAGACCGAAGACAGAAGGACAAGCATACTGTTAGAGCCTAAATGTTCATCCCTGAATATTTCACCTAGTCTCTAGTGCCATGGACCGTTGCTAGATGGCCACCCATGGTAACGGACGGATTCTAGGAATCCGACCAAGTCTAGCTGAATGGTGAACCTAAAGAGTCACACACTATTCACACACAATTAAATATTTAATTTGGAATTAAATATTGGAGTGAAGGAATGATTAAATTAGATTTAATCGGGACCTTTATTTTTCTTGGAGAAATAATTCTTTCTATTTAATAGAAGGAATTAAATTGATAAATTGGATTTATCAAAGGGATTTATTTAATGGGCTTAAATAATATTTATATTTATTTTAGCCTCTTGGAAATATTTAAATAGGTTTTAAATATTTCCATTAAATTAAATCAACGGTTGAGATCAATGGGAGAGATGGATGGCTAGGATCGTTTTGACTAGGTCAAAACACTAGTTTGACTAGGACTTTGACTAGGTCAAAATCCTAATCAAATTAGAGTTCTTAAAAGAGGAGTTTAAAGAGGATTAAACTCCTCTTCTATATAAACCCCTAGCATCCTACAATTTACATGATGATGAATCTCCAACACACACACTACAACACACACACACGGATCTCTCTCTCCCATCTCTCTCGTCCGCCCTCTCTCTCTCTCAAGAAAATAGTTTTCTTGATTCTTTTGTTCTTGGAACATTAGAATCTTGATGAATCAATACCATTAATTGATAATGTGTTATTGATTCATCCACTCCAAAATTATACACTTGTTCGTTGCTAGCACGACGTGCAAGATACGTGGGTGGATCGTGTGTCACGAATTAGAGGGTCTCAAAGACGGGATCTTGGTGCAAAACGGGGAACAACGCGTGTAGCCGTTGAAGACGAAAACGACAACGGGTAGGTCTCGTTTTAAATTTTCGTCCCTCTTTAATTTCCAACCCTATGGCCTCCATGATTTGCTTTATGTTATATGTTCATGAGATACACCGAATGCCCGGGAAAATTTCAAAGGCACACCCTTTGAAACGTGTTTTTAATTTAAAAGCATGTTTAAATTCCGTTTTAATTTTTAATTATACCGCGCTTCCGCATTCGCGTTTTTCCCGGGACGATCCACATAATCTTTCAGTGGTATCAGAGCCCGGTTCGGTGTATAGGCCTAGGGTTTATGTGCGTTTTAAGCATGAAACGTGAAATAGCATGTTGTAATTAAATCTTGAATTTCTTGATTCTTGAAGCATGTTATTTTATTGCTTTTAATTCGTGTGAATTGCTGAATATTGGTATTTTCTGTTTTTCTTGGGAATCGGGATGGGAATTAATCTGAAAAACGAGAAAACGTCACAGCCGGCCAGCCGGGAAGGCTGGCCGCGCGCAGCCGAGCGCTGCCGGCAGGGCAGACGCGCGCAGGCATGGGAAGCCTGCGCGCGCGCGCGCTGCCGGCCGCGCAGGGGCAGCGCGCAGCCGGGTTGGCTGCGCGCGGGCGTGCGCGCATGGAAACGCCTCCGCGCGCGCGGGCAGACAGAGGTGTCTGCGCGCGCGCGCCCGGCAGGCGCGCCCATGCGCGCGCGCGCGCAAGGCTGGCGGGCGGAAGAGCCCGCGCGCGGACGGGCACCAGGCGCGCGCGCACGCAGACGGAGGCGTCTGCGCGCGCGCGCCCGGCAGGCACGCCCAGTGCGCGTCTGCGCGCGCGCTCTGCGCGCGACGCAGGGATGCGGCCGGTGGCCAGCAGGCCAGCGCGCGCGCACAGGCAAAGGAGCCTGCGCGCGCGTCGGCCTGCCGGAACACCAGGCCGCGCAGCGCGCTGCCGGCCAGGCGCGCGCGCACGCAGGCAAGGGGCCTGCGCGCGCGCGCCCGGCCAGGCAGTGCCTGCGCGCGCAGGGGCGGCAGGCTGGGCCTGCTGCCCTGCGCGCACGGCCTGCCGGCTGCTGCCGGTGGCGGCGGCCGGCGGCTGCTGCAGCTAGGGTTTTTTGAAACCCTAGCATTATTTTTTTTTTTTTATTTATTATTTACTTTTCAGTTTTAATTTTGAATTAATTCTGAAAATTCGTTTTTTGGGTTCAATTTTGCCTAAATTCCTAAAGACATTATTTTAGGAGTAAAATAAATTGGATTTAGAATCCCGGGGTTATTTTACTTAAAATAATGAGGAAAGGTTTTCCTAAAACGAGAAAAATATTATTACCAATATTTGTGTTTTATTTTTTCACATGTTGCGCACATGTTCATTTATTTTCATCTTGGATTGATGTGATTGGAAATCATGTGTTGTTGGAATATTATGATTATGTGATTGGATCATGTAATTATGTGTGTTGGATGGAAATGGATGATCACGAGCCCTAGACCGAATGTATGGTTTAATTTACTGTTGGGCAGTTGTGCCTCTTTAACTGCTTGTTAGAATAGGTGACCATGTAAGCCAATTTTGGCGGGTATATGTAACCTATGTCTAGACAATTATAAGTGTTTTGATAAATCATTAATGAATAAAGAAGTGAATTTCATTTGGCATTACTTTGTTTGTGTTCACTTTTCTATATCTGTTCACTATGCAAACAAAGCCCACGGACTGAGAATCAATTTCGGGGACTGGGACTACGCTTGGAGGTAGGTCCATGGAATCAGTCTTCCCGAATCAGTCCGGAAATCTCCAAGTCAAGGAATCCCGAAAATGGGTACCGGGATTCCATTTGAGACTTGCACTAAGCATCTGCTGTCGTGTTTCATCGACGGGTGACGAGGATCGTCTAAGCAGTGTTAGTGGGTTAGCATGCGAGGACGCAGCTGACTGAGGTGACTCGCGGGAACCGTCTTACGGAGGACCTTGAGTATGGTCAGCAAGGTATGACGTGTATTCCCGGTTCCAACGGTACAGGTCAAGTCCTTTGACTTGAGGAATTGCTGAGTTTACCTGTACATCATGGCTGTATCTTAGATATGGTGAGAGATTGCCAGAATTCTCTTTGGTAGTCATAAGCCATGTCTAGTGCAGTCCTGGTGTGCAAAGTGACAGTAGTTTCCAAGAAAGGATCTGTCTCCTGTCAATAGGTTTTGACAGTTGAGTCTCATGTATGCTCTAGGTCTTGTCCCTAAAACTGTGGCCACAGTGACTGAACAGAAGGGAAGGTTTCCCTTGCGGCGTTTAGTGAGGACAGACCGACACTTAGGTCCAAGATGGGTACCTGCGTTATCCGTGCCCTAGACACTAAGTGATGAGACCGAAGACAGAAGGACAAGCGTACTGTTAGAGCCTAAATGTTCATCCCTGAATATTTCACCTAGTCTCTAGTGCCATGGACCCTTGCTAGATGGCCACCCATGGTAACGGACGGATTCCAGGAATCCGACCAAGTCTAGCTGAATGGTGAACCTAAAGAGTCACACACTATCCACACACAATTAAATATTTAATTTGGAATTAAATATTGGAGTGAAGGAATGATTAAATTAGATTTAATCGGGACCTTTATTTTTCTTGGAGAAATAATTCTTTCTATTTGATAGAAGGAATTAAATTGATAAATTGGATTTATCAAAGGGATTTATTTAATGGGCTTAAATAATATTTATATTTATTTTAGCCTCTTGGAAATATTTAAATAGGTTTTAAATATTTCCATTAAATTAAATTAAATCAAATCAACGGTTGAGATTAATGGGAGAGATGGATGGCTAGGATCGTTTTGACTAGGTCAAAACACTAGTTTGACTAGGACTTTGACTAGGTCAAAATCCTAGTCAAATTAGAGTTCTTAAAAGAGGAGTTTAAAGAGGATTAAAACTCCTCTTCTATATAAACCCCTAGCATCCTACAATTTAGATGATGATGAATCTCCAACACACACACTACAACACACACACACGGATCTCTCCCTCTCATCTCTCGTTCGCCTCTCTCTCTCTCCAAAGAAAATTATTTTCTTTGTTCTCTTGTTCTTGGAACATTAGAACTTGATGAATCAATACCGTTAATTCATAACGTGTCGTTGATTCATCCACTCCAAAATATAAACTTGTTCGTTGCTAGCACGACGTGCAAGATACGTGGGTGGATCGTGTGTCACGAATTAGAGGGTCTCAAGAACGAGATCTTGGTGCAAAACGGGGAACAACGCGTGTAGCCGTTGAAGACGAAAACGACAACGGGTAGGTCTCGTTTATGTTTTTCGTCCTCTTTTATTTTCCAACCCTATGGCCTCCATGATTTATTTTATGTTATTCGTTCATGAGATACACCGAACGCCCGGGAAATTTCAAAGGCACACCCTTTGAAACGTGTTTTAATTTAAAAGCATGTTTAAATTCCGCATTTATTTTTAATTATACCGCGCTTCCGCATTCGCGCTTTTCCCGGGACGATCCACATAATCTTTCAGTGGTATCAGAGCCCGGTTCGGTGTATAGGCCTAGGGTTTATGTGCGTTTTAAGCATGAAACGTGAAATAGCATGTTGTAATTGAATCTTGATTTTCTTGATTATTAAAGCATGTTATTTTATTGCTTTTAATTCGTGTGAATTGCTGAATATTGGTATTTTCTGTTTTTCTTGGGAATCGGGATGGGAATTAATCTGAAAAACGAGAAAACGTCACAGCCGGCCAGCCGGGAAGGCTGGCCGCGCGCAGCCGAGCGCTGCCGGCAGGGCAGACGCGCGCAGGCATGGGAAGCCTGCGCGCGCGCGCGCTGCCGGCCGCGTAGGGGCAGCGCGCAGCCGGGTTGGCTGCGCGCGGGCGTGCGCGCATGGAAACGCCTCCAGGCGCGCGCGCGGGCAGACAGAGGTGTCTGCGCGCGCGCGCCCGGCAGGCGCGCCCATGCGCGCGCGCGCGCAAGGCTGGCGGGCGGAGGAGCCCGCGCGCGGACGGGCACGGCGCGCGCGCACGCAGACGGAGGCGTCTGCGCGCGCGCGCCCGGCAGGCACGCCCAGTGCGCGCCTGCGCGCGCGCTCTGCGCGCGACGCAGGGACGCGGCCGGTGGCCAGCAGGCCAGCGCGCGCGCACAGGCAAAGGAGCCTGCGCGCGCGTCGGCCTGCCGGAACACCAGGCCGCGCAGCGCGCTGCCGGCCAGGCGCGCGCGCACGCAGGCAAGGGGCCTGCGCGCGCGCGCCCGGCCAGGCAGTGCCTGCGCGCGCAGGGGCGGCAGGCTGGGCCTGCTGCCCTGCGCGCACGGCCTGCCGGCTGCTGCCGGTGGCGGCGGCCGGCGGCTGCTGCAGCTAGGGTTTTTTGAAACCCTAGCATTATTATTTTATTTTTTAAATTTATTTTCAGTTTTAATTTTGAATTAATTCTGAAAATTCGTTTTTTGGGTTCAATTTTTCCTAAATTCCTAAAGACATTATTTTAGGAGTAAAATAAATGGATTTGGAATCCCGGGGTTATTTTACTTAAAATAATGAGGAAAGGTTTTCCTAAAACGAGAAAAATATTATTACCAATATTTGTGTTTTATTTTTTCACACGTTGCGCACATGTTCATTTATTTTCATTTTGGATTGATGTGATTGGAAATCATGTGTTGTTGGAATATTATGATTATGTGATTGGATCATGTGATTATGTGTGTTGGATGGAAATGGATGATCACGAGCCCTAGACCGAATGTATGGTTTAATTTACTGTTGGGCCTGTGTGCCTCTTTAAACTGCTTTCTCCTTCTCTCTTTCTAGTGCCTTGGAATAATAAGGCTTTCTACCTCCCTCCTTATGTACTCCCCCCGGGGTTTCGCTGGGGTTTCTACTTCTTTTATATGTAATGAGAGTAGACTAGGAGTGAGGTTTCCATTTTTTGTAATTGGTGGAGAAGAAGGAAGGACCACATGGAGAGCACAGACCGGAGGTCCCTTGGCGTTTTCCATGAAGTGAAGAAAGAGAAAAAGAGACCAAGGCCCATCAGAATGATGATTGGGTTACTATTATTGTAATAGTATAGGACCAACCCTAGAATGTGAAAGAAATCGGTGGATCGGCCCGGGAGATGAGCGCGTATAGCGGAAGCGCGGAATAGTGCGTAATAAAATTACAAAGCATAATTAAATCGAATTTAAATCATGCATAATATACATAAACGAATCAAGGGGTGTGCCCTTGATTCTCCCGGGCGTTCGGTGTATCTCATGTTCAATAAAACACAACATGGAGGCCATAGAATTGAAACCGGAAAAACGAAATTAAAGAACCTACCCGGTTGTAGTTTTGTCTTCGTTTCGGCTACACGCATTGTTCCCCGTTTTGCACCAAGATCTCAAATAAGAGACCCTCTAAATCATCTCACTCGCTCCACCGGAAAGCAAACAACCCTTGTGCTAGCAAGAAATAATTTGAGGAGAAGAGACATCGATAGACGCTATGAATTAACGCAATCGGCGTCTCTTACGTTCTTAACTTGAATAAAATCAAGAAGAACAAAGTATATTTCTTGGAGAGAAGAAAGAGGGTGGACGAATTTGAGAGAGAATTTGAGAGATGAGAGTTGTAGAGAATACTTGGTGTAAGTGTGTGTTTTTTAAGTATTTATAGAAGATGGAATTCCTATTCCTTCTCAAACTCTTCCAAAGAGACACACTTTGACTAGGACTTTGACCTAGTCAAATCCTAGTCAATTTAGGCTTTGATTAAGTCAAATTAATCATGGCCCTTCATCTCATCATTCTCTAGATCAAATCTTGTCCATCCATTTTGATGGGCTTTATGGAATGGGCCTATTTAATTCTAAATTAAATATTCCCATGGACTTTATATTAAAATCCTATTTAATATACTAAGCCCATTAATTAATGGAATGGACTTTATTTAATTCCAAATTAAATAGTCCATGGACTTTATATTAAATCCTATTTAATACCAAGCCCATTAATTAATTCCATAGAATGGGATTATTTAATTCTAAATTAAATAGTCCCATGGACTTTATATTAAATCCTATTTAATATACTAAGCCCATTAATTAATTAATGGAATGGACTTTATTTAATTCCAAATTAAATAGTCCATGGACTTTATATTAAATCCTATTTAATACCAAGCCCATTAATTAATTAATTCACCCTTTTAATCTAATTAAAAGGAAAGCCCATGCTTTGTAAAATTCATAAATCTAATTTATGAACTCAAGCCCGATTATTCCAAATAATACATCGAGGCTTGTATCTCCAAGAAGTATAATTTAATTCCATTAAATTAAACCTTCTCCCGGAATTAATTCCAAATTAATTCCCTTTCATTTGGTGTAGCGGGTGTGACTCTTTAGGTTCACCTTTCAGCTAGACTTGGACCTACTTTTCATTATTTCATAACTAAAGTAGTCCGTTGCCATGGGTGGCCATCTAGCAACGGTCCATGGCACTAGAGACTAGGTGAATTTATGGTGTGAACATTTAGGCTCCGAGTTATACGCAGGTGCGGTCCTACCGACGCTCGATACGTACGGGTACGGTCCTACTGTCGCCTGTCTCCCGGCCTTTAGTCTAGGGGTCGGTTCCCATCGTTGACTAGGCAACTATGCATAATGCTCGAGATAGGTTTAACTCGACGTAGGAAATCCTTTCCCACTACATCAAGTGCTATGGCCATAGACTTTGTGAGTCTAAACCATCTCCGAGCGCATAGGAGATCTTGCTGTCATATCCTTTGACAGGGGACAGATCCTATCTTGGAATTCACCGTTCTTACATACTCCGACTGCACTGGACGAGGCTTATGATGACCATGTGATATAATCGGTCAAATTTCACCAGATCCAAGATACAGCCTTAGTATGTAGGGGACTGCCGTGATCCTCAAGTCCGAGGACTAATCCCGTACTATCGGAACCGGGATTACGAGTCATACCGACCAAGCCCGAGTAGCTTCTATATGACGATTCCCGCGAGTCACCTCAGTCGGCCGCTCCCCAGCAGGCCGACCCACTAACACTGCTTAGACGATCCTCGTCACCCGTCGATGAAACACGACAGCAGATGCTTAGTGCAAGTCTCAAATGGATTCTCGATGCCCTGTCTCGAGATTCCTTTGACTTGGAGTATTTCAGACTAATTCGGCGAAACTGATTTCATGAACCTACCTCCAAGCGTAGTTCCAATTTCCCGAAATGTTATTTCAGTCTGTGGGCGTTTGTTGTGACATCGTAACGATGCAAGCAGTAAGTACAACAAACTCATGCCTATGAATCCTTACTGCATTCATTAACATAATATTACTTGTTCACAGATTGACGAATGGTTCTCAGAACAGCCAATACCATTGACTTTCTGGTCACCTATTCTAACAATCTCCCACTTGACCAATAAGTCAATTACCCACTTTGTTCAGAATCCTCTGAGTATGAGTAATCTACGATACCGACTAAGGTATTGTGGGTCCGCTTATATTTCCTTGCGAAGCAATACGGTCTAACCGTGTTACCTCTATCCACCATTGCCTCTTAGAGATGGTGGTTGTCTAAGAATATTTTCGTGGATCTTGTGATGAGATCTCGTGCCAATACTCCCATAGCCAAGTTGCCTGCCATTTAGGCAAACATGGCTTGGTCGTGCTAGGCGCCACGTCCATCCTATGGACGCGGTCTTCATCAGTGACCACTATCCGATGCACTCGTCATTGGGCCTGACTGTGCATACCTTTGAGACTAACTGGTTTTCACTTATGCTCTGGAAGCTAGTATCGCTCTAGCCTTCCAAAACAACTCTCAACAGACAGTGCATCATGAACACATCTTTAGTCCTTATTCAGGTACTAAGGATCGTTCTTGATTGCTGTCTTCAACCCCTCAGTGCATTACCGATTTATGTTGAGCCATGCTAGAAGCACTCTCAACATCGGTTCCTATGCACCGAGTAAACATATCATATGTTTGCCTAGGGTTGAGACGTAGGGGATACTCAACATCCAAGCCTTCTCATTAGTCCACCGTGACTAAGTCTTGAATGGCTTGATGCTTTATGCATAGTATCCAAGTTTTCTCATCAGTCTTACTATGACTGAGTCTTGAACAACTTGTCTCTCTACATATATGAGTTTTTCTCATCAGTCCACCATGACTGAGTCTTTGAAAAGCTCAATTCATGAAATGTATGTGGGATCCCTAAAATGTCATGGAGAATTTTCGTGAGTTACGGTTTGTGTTTTAGTGATTCCTAATGCCTTGAATTCATCCATGAATCAAGACATTACACACTTAAACACTTGGAACGCCATTTCTACTCCCACTGATCACCTACGTCGTTTAAGATCGAGTCATGCTCCGTATGAGCTCGTCAAAACGAATATTCTAGTTATGCGGTGTTTCAAACCTTGTTTGAATTTCCTAGTGGATTCTATGGCTCCTCTCCATAAATCCTACTACGATGTCCAACATCACATTCCGCAGGTCATTTGGATTACTATCCAAATTTGACCGAACATATCCCGATCACTCGTACCTTTTACGACATTCGGGTTCGTTCTTAAGGGGACTTGGAATATGATCAATTTAAGATAGAAATGCAATTATAAGCAACGTTTTTAGCATTATTCTGTCGTCAACCTACACAAACCAGACACCGAGTCTAATTTGCCTCCCACTAGTCCCTTGACGTATGTAGGATCCTTCTACATGCTCAAGAACTTTGTCGGGATATAGGCTTGCCAAACCATGGCTCCTTGTGCTTGACTCCTAGCAAAGTGCCATGTTCCTTACGTTGGCAATTTTGAGTCTACGTCTACACGGGCTAAGGTAATTGGGCGAAACTTCGATGGATCTTCGTCCAACGAGATTCGATCATTCCCTTTATCATAGACCGTCATATTTGGCCTTTATAGGAAATGTTTCATTGAGAATTCCATTCTCAACTTGGATGCTCAAGGGCTCCCACTAAATACACGGCCTTTTCGATCCTATCGAAACAGGTTTAATTTTGCAACCATTTATGGTTCACCTCCTTAAGTCTAATTCCCAAACCTCCTATGGGATCTTTAGACTTTTGAACCCTCTTATGGTCTAATGTATTAGTAACCTACAGTTGTCTTATTGGCTCCCTTCCAATAGACTATTTGGCAAGCATACTTTGTCCAACAAAGAGCTTTCGGACTTTCTTCTTCATAAAAGACTTGTAAATTTAGTCGATTCGAATCATCTATTTCTAGATTCATCGAACTTTCCAATTTACTTATCTTTTAATAAGAAGAAACGTCCTAGCTGTTGTAGATGCCAAATCTGTAAGTTGGTCTTGATTAATCCATTTAAATAATTTGAATTTTGAGTATCCATAAACCTTTTATAGGATGGTATTTTAGGAATTTACGTACAAACACTAGCAAACATGAATCAATATTCAATAATTTTGTTTGATCAAATATGTATGTAATAAAACCTTTGTCCAACAAAGAGACATACTTTTGATCAAGCTAGGTTACGTAATTCCTATATTACCCTAACATGATCACGATTATGGGCCTAACAAGTCTCTAGTCCTTTTCATCAATGGACCTTGCCATTGTTGAATCCTAGAACTGTTCTTGGCTTTTTAAGTCCTTATTCACTTTCTGCAAACCACCCGCAGATTAGTGATAGGAATGGTATCAAATACCAAATAGAGTAAAAGTGATCATGTCAATACTCAATATCAAATTTTACCTACATTGGAGAGGGGTTTAGAATACTCCCCTTTCCAATGGCCCTTTTTACGACAGTAAATGCTTACGTTCTTAGAATCTATTGACTGCTTGAACCTTTTGCTCTTTCCTTTACCTCCACCTTGTGTTGTAAAGGAACAACACTTGAAGTGCTGCAATAGTTGATGTTACCTTACCCTTCTTCCTCTTTTAGCGTCTGGCACCCTTGCCTTTCGCTATGGAGGTTGAAGCCTCTCCTACTAGTACCAACGGCGCAGATTTTGCAATCGTTGCCTCGTACTAGACCGACATAATTACCAACCTATGAAGATCTTTTCTAAGCTCATTCATGTTGATAATTAATGGTTCGTAGGAGGAAGGAAGAGACTGAAGGATCATGTCAATGTACGTCTCTAAGACTGACGTGGAGGTCTTTTGAGCTTCTCCACTAGGGATTGCATCATCACTCCATGTTCTTTGTACCGACATCCCTTCCGTCATCTTAGCTCCAAACATGCCTTCGTTGCATTTTACCCCACATGCTGGTCCAAGACCATATAGACATGATGCAAACGAAGCATAGTTTGAGCCAACATCATTATATCCTACTTGTCGGTGGTCATCCTTCAACTTTTGAACGCCAAGCGTTGCCTTAGTTGTCGACCCCTCCGGCAAGGGCTGAGGAACGTCCTCATTCCGGTATGTGAGTTAAGGTTCTGGAAATCTAAGACCATCTTAAGATTTCGCAGTCAATTCGTCTAATTGGTTCCTTTTTAATGAGCCTCTTAGTGATGTGTTTGGTGGATTCTTAGACATTCACAACATATATGAAACAGAAAATAATAAGCAGAATGAAGTAATATTTTGGTTAAGTCTCGGTCTTTAGTCCTTAACCTCTCCCACTATTTCTACGAAAACACGGCACTCTCAAACGTTGTTTTCGGGAAATCCTTTCCTAGTGGGCTCGGGATCCACAGCGATCTCCCCCATACCCCGCTTTTACGATTCGCATGGGAAAAGAACCCGTGGGAGGTATTCCATACCATTCTCGTTCCACGAGATTCCCAAGATAATTGCCTCACCCTTTCACATGATCCCGAGGACTCCAAGCGAATCACGTTATTCGGGCGTTAGACCCGACCCAATCAACCGATTCATAAACTCACTGCTACCTCCACGACTCGTGAGACAGGTAACAGTAGTCTACTCATCGTTCATGACAAAGTGCAGCTTCTTTTAAGCACGATAGTCGTGCCACGACTCGTGAGACCACGCTATCGACCTAAAAGATCTTCCTCACTTTTGCCATGGATGGAAGGCTTGGACAGACTCCCAGAGTCCTAGTCCATTTATTAAGGGTCTATATTTAACTTGGTTTAACCAAGTGAGAGTTTTGATAGAACGAGACCTCATCACATATTAAGTATTGCATTGCGTGCGTTATGGCAGAAATATTCTAAGCGTGAATGTAACCATACATAAAGCATATAGAATAATCATAAGCATAAAATACGCATCGCATGCAAAATAAAGTCTAGCACGCCCCTGTAGGATGATCACAAGCCCAAACCTATGCGACCCACTGAGCCCGCAGTGGATCTATGGTCAATCTAAGGGTAGGCCCTACACTATTACAAGTTTTAATAACCCATTACATGCAATGGGCCTTGTAAGTCCTCTTTATCTTCTTGGGCTCTCCATCGTGGGCCTACACCGGGCTTCTTCTCCATGGATCCTCCGTGGGCCATCTGATGGCAACCTCCATGGGCCTCCAACACCTTGGGCTTATCTTCTCTTGCAGCTTTTATTTACAAAAAAGAATAAAACCTCACCACTAATTCTACTCTCATTACATCATAAAATAAGAAACCCCAATTAAACATTTGGGGGGAGTACATTGGGAGGGAGAGAGAAAGCCTTATTATTCCAAGGCACTAGAAGAGAGACAGAGAGGAAAATAAAGAGGCACACAGGCCACAACCCAACAAATAAATGTAAATAAACCATACATGTGGTCTAGGGGCTTTGTGATCATCCTTTGTCAAATCAATTAACACAAATAGCACAAATACATATCCCACGTAAAATATGCTATACCAACATCCATGATAATCCATACCATAAAATAAATGCAGAAACTACATGTAAAATATCCACACCAAACATTGGATAATAGTGCAACCTATGCACAACGATTTTTGTTGGAAAAACCTTTTCCATAATTAACAAGGCAATATTAATTCTATGAAATATAAAATCTCAACCAAAATTAAAATGCCCCAAGTTAATTAATTAAGAAAAATTCCCAGAATTATACAGAAAAATCAAATTTTTCTGAAACACAAAAATCAACAATTCAAGAATATGCCCATTTATTCAAGAATTCCAAAATCCAACATTCGTGCAATATTAATACATGTTAAGATCTACTCATGCTCAAACCATAAAATAACCATGATGTCCAACATCATAAAACGCAGAAATTATTGCGAAATTTCACATATGAATTTTGATCATTGGTGCAACCATTGCAAAAATTAAATCTTGTTAGGAAACCCTTTCCTCATCAACCAAGCAATATTTATTTTAGAAAATTCCAAATCTCAAAAATAAATATTCTAAGTCAACGGGTTCAGAATAATGCAGAAAATATCATAAAAATAATACAGTAAAAACAGTTTTGAAAAACGAGCCAAAAACGGGAGAGAAACGGAAAACGGCACAGCCGGCCGGCCAGGCGCGCGCGCGCGCGCAGGCTCCTCTGCCTGCGCGCACAGCGCGCGCGCCCAGCGCGCCCCCGCGCGCTAGCGCTTGCGCGCGCGCGCACGCGCGCAGGCGCCCATGCCTGCGCGCGCGGCCGCGCGCGCGGCCGGCACAGCGCGCGCGCTGTCCGCGCACGCTGGGCGCGCTGGCCGGGCGCGCGCAGGCCCCTGCCTGCACGCGCGGCCAGCGTGCTGCTGCTGCTGGTTCGCCGTTTTTTCACTCCTTTTCGATTTTTCATGCAATTTTTCTGAACCACAAGATAAATAAAACCCTAGAACATGTATAAACACATTCAAGAAAACCAAGATCCAAAATCCCATGCAAAATTAAACGCCAATAAATATCTACGATAAACATGCTATAAACGTAAATTAAAACACGTTTATCATGCTTAAACGCACATAGCACATAGAATTCTAGGCCTATACACCGAACCGGGCTCTGATACCACTGAAAGAAATCGGTGGATCGTCCCGGGAGATGAGCGCGTATAGCGGAAGCGCGGAATAGTGCGTAATAAAATTACAAAGCATAATTAAATCGAATTTAAATCATGCATAATATACATAAACGAATCAAGGGGTGTGCCCTTGATTCTCCCGGGCGTTCGGTGTATCTCATGTTCAATAAAACACAACATGGAGGCCATAGAATTGAAACCGGAAAAACGAAATTAAAGAACCTACCCGGTTGTAGTTTTGTCTTCGTTTCGGCTACACGCATTGTTCCCCGTTTTGCACCAAGATCTCAAATAAGAGACCCTCTAAATCATCTCACTCGCTCCACCGGAAAGCAAACAACCCTTGTGCTAGCAAGAAATAATTTGAGGAGAAGAGACATCGATAGACGCTATGAATTAACGCAATCGGCGTCTCTTACGTTCTTAACTTGAATAAAATCAAGAAGAACAAAGTATATTTCTTGGAGAGAAGAAAGAGGGTGGACGAATTTGAGAGAGAATTTGAGAGATGAGAGTTGTAGAGAATACTTGGTGTAAGTGTGTGTTTTTTAAGTATTTATAGAAGATGGAATTCCTATTCCTTCTCAAACTCTTCCAAAGAGACACACTTTGACTAGGACTTTGACCTAGTCAAATCCTAGTCAATTTAGGCTTTGATTAAGTCAAATTAATCATGGCCCTTCATCTCATCATTCTCTAGATCAAATCTTGTCCATCCATTTTGATGGGCTTTATGGAATGGGCCTATTTAATTCTAAATTAAATATTCCCATGGACTTTATATTAAAATCCTATTTAATATACTAAGCCCATTAATTAATGGAATGGACTTTATTTAATTCCAAATTAAATAGTCCATGGACTTTATATTAAATCCTATTTAATACCAAGCCCATTAATTAATTCCATAGAATGGGATTATTTAATTCTAAATTAAATAGTCCCATGGACTTTATATTAAATCCTATTTAATATACTAAGCCCATTAATTAATTAATGGAATGGACTTTTATTTAATTCCAAATTAAATAGTCCATGGACTTTATATTAAATCCTATTTAATACCAAGCCCATTAATTAATTAATTCACCCTTTTAATCTAATTAAAAGGAAAGCCCATGCTTTGTAAAATTCATAAATCTAATTTATGAACTCAAGCCCGATTATTCCAAATAATACATCGAGGCTTGTATCTCCAAGAAGTATAATTTAATTCCATTAAATTAAACCTTCTCCCGGAATTAATTCCAAATTAATTCCCTTTCATTTGGTGTAGCGGGTGTGACTCTTTAGCTTCACCTTTCAGCTAGACTTGGACCTACTTTTCATTATTTCATAACTAAAGTAGTCCGTTGCCATGGGTGGCCATCTAGCAACGGTCCATGGCACTAGAGACTAGGTGAATTTATGGTGTGAACATTTAGGCTCCGAGTTATACGCAGGTGCGGTCCTACCGACGCTCGATACGTACGGGTACGGTCCTACTGTCGCCTGTCTCCCGGCCTTTAGTCTAGGGGTCGGTTCCCATCGTTGACTAGGCAACTATGCATAATGCTCGAGATAGGTTTAACTCGACGTAGGAAATCCTTTCCCACTACATCAAGTGCTATGGCCATAGACTTTGTGAGTCTAAACCATCTCCGAGCGCATAGGAGATCTTGCTGTCATATCCTTTGACAGGGGACAGATCCTATCTTGGAATTCACCGTTCTTACATACTCCGACTGCACTGGACGAGGCTTATGATGACCATGTGATATAATCGGTCAAATTTCACCAGATCCAAGATACAGCCTTAGTATGTAGGGGACTGCCGTGATCCTCAAGTCCGAGGACTAATCCCGTACTATCGGAACCGGGAATACGAGTCATACCGACCAAGCCCGAGTAGCTTCTATATGACGATTCCCGCGAGTCACCTCAGTCGGCCGCTCCCCAGCAGGCCGACCCACTAACACTGCTTAGACGATCCTCGTCACCCGTCGATGAAACACGACAGCAGATGCTTAGTGCAAGTCTCAAATGGATTCTCGATGCCCTGTCTCGAGATTCCTTTGACTTGGAGTATTTCAGACTAATTCGGCGAAACTGATTTCATGAACCTACCTCCAAGCGTAGTTCCAATTTCCCGAAATGTTATTTCAGTCTGTGGGCGTTTGTTGTGACATCGTAACGATGCAAGCAGTAAAGTACAACAAACTCATGCCTATGAATCCTTACTGCATTCATTAACATAATATTACTTGTTCACAGATTGACGAATGGTTCTCAGAACAGCCAATACCATTGACTTTCTGGTCACCTATTCTAACAGAATGACCATAGATCCACTAATCGCATAGGATTCGGGCTTGTGATCATCCAACAGGGGCGTGCTAGGCTTTAATTTTGCATGTGGTTATTATGATGGATGAATGGGTTTTATTTATCATGTATAACTGCTATGGATGGATTTCATTTATGCATTATGGATGAATGTATGTATGAGATCTCCCAATGTTGAAATATTAGACCCTAGATAAAGTGGACATGAACTCTAGGAGTTCGTCCATGCCTTCCAATCCGTGGCATAGTGAGGAAGCTGTTTTAGGTCAATAGCGTGGTCTCACGAGTCGTGGCACGTTATTGTACTTAAAAGAAGCTGCACTATGTCATGAACGAAAAATGGGCTGCTGCTACCTGTCTCACGAGTCGTGGGTACAGTGGGTCCATGGCTCGGTCGATTGGGTCGGGTCTAACGCCTAATTAGCATGATTCGCTTTGGAGTCCTCGGGATCATGCAAAAGGGTGAGGCAATAATCTTGGGAATCTCGTGGAACGAGAATGGTATGGAATACCTCCCACAGGATCTTTTCCATGCGAATCGTAAAAGCGGGGTATGGGAAAAATCGCTGTGGATCCCAAGCCCACTAGGAAAAGGATTTCCCGAAAACTACGTTTGAGAGTACCGTGTTTTCGTATAAATAGTGGGAGGATTAAATGACTAAAGACCAAGCATTTAATTATTTTTTATCAAACCACCGTCTTTACTTTCTGCTGATCGCGCGTTGTTTTTCAACATGTAGATTTTAAAATGTCTAAGAACCCACTTTCAACCATTCTTGAGACAAATAAATTTAATGGAACCAACTACAACGACTGGTTGCGCAATCTCAGGATAGTCCTGGATTATGAGAACCAAGGCTACGTCATGGACGAGCCTCTCCCTAGGACCTTACCGGAAGGATCCACGCCAGAAGGAACGTGAGACGTTCGAGACTTGGCATAAGGATAACCGGAAGGTTCGTAGCATCATACTTGCTTCGATGACCAATGAGACTCAGAAGCAATATGAAAGGCTAGACGATGTCCCTTCCATAATGGCTCGCCTTAAGGATTGCTATGCAGTCCCGGACCGGCATACTAGGTATGTCGCGACCAAGGCGTTCTTTGGAACTAAAATGACAGAAGGATCCTCTGTACAAGAACATGGGGTTAAAATGCTTACCCTAGTGGAAAGCTCGAGGACCTAAAGGCAGGTCTCGATAACGAAACGTACATAGATGTGATCCTTCAGTCACTCCCACCCTCCTTTGATCAATTTATTGTCAACTACAACATGAATGCACTTGAGAAGGGTATTCATGAGTTGATCAATATGTTGGTGCAATACGAGGCAACGACTAAGAAAGTCCACGCCTTCGGTATTGTTTGGAGGTGCTTCTACTTCCAAGACGAAAGGCAAGGGCGCCGGACGTTGGAAAAGGAAGAAAGGGAAGGGAAAGGCAGTCATAGCAGCTACGAACACTAGAGTGTTCCCATTGCCAAAGAGGGGAAAGGCAAAGGAAAGGAAAGGTTGTCTCCAAACAACAGTCGAAGGCATATGACATATGTATCAACTGCCGTGAGAAAGGGCATTGGAAGAGAGAGTGCCCCAAACTCTTCTCAAACCAAGGTATATTTGTGATTGAGGTTAATATGGTCACTAATTCTGCCTCTTGGGTATTGGATACCGGCTGTGGAGCTCACATTTGCAATGATCTGCAGGTGTTGAAAAGAAGCCGAAAACTAAGTAGCGGGGACATGATCCTGAAGCTCGGAAATGGCAAGGCCATCTCGGCAGAAGCAGTAGGATCCGCCACTTTAGTAATTAGTGATACCATTAGCATAGAATTAGAGCAGGTTTATTTTGTACCCAGTATGATTAAAAACATCATTTCCATTCCATTGTTAGACAATAATGGTTATGAGTTTAAAATCAATAAAAATTGCTTTTATTTGATGAGGTGTGGAATTGCTCATCTACTTGGTACATTACATAATGGGCTCTATATCTTGCAACAAACAATTTCGTTCTTAACGCTCAACACAAACGGAAATTAGATAATAACGGGAACGCACGTCTGTGGCACGCTAGGCTAGGTCACATATCCCAAGATAGGATGAAAAGGTTGGTAGACTCAAAGAACCTAGAGGTTGGGGACTTGAGTAATCTACCAACTTGTGAATCTTGTCTAAGAGGGAAAATGACCAAGAAGCCCTTTGTAGGACAAAGCAGGCTTGCCACAGGTCTGTTGGACTTGGTCCATACAGACGTGTGTGGACCACTAAGGACGCAGGCCCGAGGTGGGTTCTCCTACTTCATAACCTTCACCGATGATCATTCACGGTATGGTTATGTTTACCTGATGAGGTACAAGTCTGAAGCTCTTGAGAGGTTTAAAGAATTCAGACTTGAAGTGGAGAATCAAACCAACTGCAAAATTAAAGTCCTACGGTCAGACCGAGGCGGTGAATACCTTAGTGCCGAATTCCTAGATTATCTAAAGGAACAT